>CM061274.1:54810000-55410000 GCA_030848825.1 Tadarida brasiliensis | reverse complement strand
TTTCTTTTGGCCTATAATTTGGTAATAGACCTCAGGGCTACTACCTCTTGGTATAAGACAGACAAACAAGAGGCAAAACATATTTATGTAGTCATATATATTTTTCCAAAATGGAAAGATATTTTTTATTTATAAGAGCAAAGAATATTGTAAAAAGTTTAAAAATATGAAGGTTCATATATGTTAAAGCAAAAGATACCCCATTTTCTGCCTTACCCATAACCACCCATATCTAATACACCAGAGATAATCAGTTAATATCCTTCCAGACTTTTAAAATGCATTATTTCCTTTGTGGAATGGGATCATGTTATATTGACTTGCTTTTTTGACTTCTGGACACCTTTCCATTTTATTTTATTTTATTTTATTTTTTATTTTATTTATTTATTTTTTTATTTTATTTTTTTTCATTTCATTTCATTTCATTTCATTTCATTTCATTATTTTATTTTATCCTCACCCAAGGACATTTTTTCATTTTTTGTTCAGATAGAGTGGGAGGGAGAGAAAGAGAGAGAGAGAAACATTGATGTGAAAGGGACGCATCGAGTGGCTGCCACCCACACGACCCAACCAGGGCCAGGGACAAACCGCAACCGAGGTACGTGCCCTTAGTGGAAACCGAACCCGGGTCTTTTGGACCGCAGGCCAACGCTCTAACCGCTGAGCCAAACCGGCCAGGGCCACCTTTCCATTTTAATAGCACAGATCTACCTATCTTTTTAACAACTGCAAATTAATCCACTACATGAATGTACCTAAATTATCTGCCAACTGACTACTGATTGACAGATTTTTTTTCACAGTTCTTGTAATAAACACCCTTGCATAACTAGAGAAAGCTACATGCATATATACCGCCGTAAAACAATTAAAAAAAATTTTTTTTCCTTTATTGATTTTATAGAGAGGGGGGAGAGATAGAAACATCGATGAGAGAGACCATCGACTGGCCACCTCCTGCACGCCCCCCACTGGGGATTGGGCCCACAATCTGGGCATGTGCCCTGACGGGAAATCAAACCGGCAATCTCTTGGTGCATGGGTTGACTCTCAACTACTGAGCCACAATTTTTAAAAGGAGAATTGCTAGGTCAAAGGTAATATATATTTAAACTTTTGACAAACAGCAAAACACAAAACAGTGACTATTATGACTCCATTTAGAGTAAAATATCATGTAAATCGGGTACATATGCACGAAGAGTTAGGGAACACTGGTTTTCAACTAGAGGAAATTTTGCCTTCCAGGAGACATTTGAAAATGTCTATAGAGTCATTTTTGGTTGTCACAAGTGGGAAGGTGCTAACATCTAGTGGATAGAAGCCAGGATGATGCAAAACTTACAATGCACAAGACAAGACCTCCCTGGGCTAAAGAATTATCCCCCCCAAGATGTCAATAACACTCAGGGTGAAAACACCTGGTCTAAGATTATATATCACACTGTCCACAGTTTTCTTTGAAGAGTGGAGGACAATTATCACTTATACTTTGTATTGTTTGTGAGGGTTTTTGTAGTGAAGATGCTCTAATTTCAAAAACACTTGCATAAACAAAAGTTCTTCCTCATGTTGAGATAAAATCAAGCTCTGTGGCCTTTCACATTGATTCTGGACCTTGGGGGAAATTTCTGAAAGTAGCTAACAAGGTTCACCAAATCTTCTTTTCAGCAGACTAGTCTTAGTTCTTTTAAATGCTCTTCATAGGAAATAGTTTAAAGCCACTTTATCAATCTGATTGCTATACCTATTAAGAACAAGGCGATAAGTGCTGAACCTCAAACTCTAGTTCTGCACTCTGCTCGTTAAAGAGTGGAATTATCTCTCTCATTCTACACGCAATGGCTCACATTCAGCTTATTAAAACCCAGTTTTCCACTCACACTGCAGACTTACATTTCCCCATCCTATACTTTCATATTGGCTTTTAAGTCTAAACACAAGAAACTGAGAGGCCCGATTAACTCTCCTTACTACCCTAAGGAGTGTACCATTCTAGTGTCTAGAATACAATTAAATGACCATTTTGAGTTACATTTTAGTCAGGAACAGTCATTTTCCCCACCTGGCTTGCATGCTGGGATACTTAAATTCTGTCACTGAGGCACTTAAAAATCACCTAACAGCCCTGGCCGGGTGGCTCACTTGGTTGGAGCGTCTTCCCATACATCAAAAGGTTGCCATCGGATTCTGATCAGAGCACATACTTAGGTTGCAGGTTCGATCCCAGTTGGGGCACATCCGGGAAGCAACTGATCCATGTTTCTCTTTCTCTCTCTCTCGCCCCCTTCCTCTCTCTAAAATCAATAAACACATATCCTTGAGTGAGGATTATACAACGGTAAGCTATTTTAGATTTTTGTTAATTTCACTCAATTCAACATCTCCTGAGTGCTTAGAATACTGTACTCATCAATGTGATCAATAAAATAAAGAAGTGAATTTGCTGGGGTGACCTTACGCTCACTCACTGATTTCAACCTGTAGAACTACAGATAATGCTGTTTTGTAAGGAAAGCCCAGGTGGCCCTGGCCCGTTTGGCTCAGCGGTTAGAGCGTGGGCCCGCAGACCAAAGAGTCCCGGGTTCCATTCCCGCTAACTGCACCTACCTGGGTTTCGGTTTGTCCCGGGCCCTGGTTGGGGTCCTGTAGGTGGCAACCACTCCATGTGTCTCTCTCACGTCAATGTTTCCCTCTTTCTCTTTCTCCCTCCCCTCTATCTGAAGACAAATGCAAAAAAAAAAAAAAAGTGTCCTCGGGCAGGTGTTACTTACTGCTGTTTTCTCTCAATTCTCTGTACATTTTGGGGCCAAACTAAGTGCTCAGTAATGTTTAATGAGTAAAGGCACCACACCGTCACTAGTATACACCACACCTGCAACAAACACCTGTAGTAAGGCTTTTACTCCTTGCATCGCTGAAAATAGGTAACAATAACTCTCAAACGTACCCATAAAACAAAAGTGGATTCACGAAAACATGAAGATCTTATTTTCCCCACTAACACCAGCACACTCCCGGGTCCTTTCCACCTCACCAGGGAGAAAGCTCCGGCATAAAAGGCAGGGGGCTCTCCGGTGCAGAAGCCCCGGCAGACGGGCCTGCGCTGCGCCGCCCCGCCACGCCCCCGCACAGGCCCCCTCACGCCGCCGCCAGCCCGCGGGGGCAGCGCCCAGGCCTCCGCTCCGACGCGGCTAGGGCAGAGCGCTTTGGACACAGGCAAGGGAAGGGGGAGGCAGGTGGGCGGTGAACCAGCCTATCCAACCTCGCAAGCCCAAGCCCGTGAGAAAGCGAGCGGTGGGCAACCCCGGGCTCCGAACCGAGCATCCGAGGGTCCCCGGGCTCAGTCGGCCGCCCCCTGCCCCCTCCTGAAGCCGTTAGCGCCGCGGCCCCACCCCTCGCCGCCGGCCGCGCCCCGTCCCACGCGCGCCAAGCCGCTACCCTGGCCGATCGCGGCCCGGGGCATCTGCTCGCCGGAGGTGGGCCCGGGCTGGCAGCCACGTCTGAGAGGTCGAAGAGCCGGGCTCTCATACCTGCACTTTCCTCCGCCCAGCCGTGTTCTGCCGGTGATGGGCCGCCATCTTGCATGTTGACACTCCTACGTCACTTCCGGAAGTGGCTCCGTCCAGGCGGAAGTCGCGCCTCTTTCCCTTTGGCCAAGGGCAGGTGGTGAGGCGGCGATTAGCCTGGTGCTTCATTCCCCAAGCGCTGTTTGTCGCCGTGGGCGGTGGCCCTGTGAGGTGGAAGTACTGAGGAATTGCCCCGTGCGTATGATGCTGGTCTCGGAGAGAACTGGTTTCGGCCGAGGGGCCATTCGGAATCCAGCCCGGTGTGCCTCTAAACCCTGGCTCCTACTCTCCACACTGTCGACCCCAGAGGCCCAGGCATAAGAAAAGCGCTGAAAGAATGAATTATGCTGGGACATGGGCGGCTTGGACAGACACCCTTCCCCCAAATTTTCCTAGGCAGCTAAGAGAACCGACAGGTTTGCTGTGGCACATACCAAAATGCGGAGAATTATAAACTGGCCTCAAAGAAGGAGATTGCGAAGGAGGTGGCCCCCATCTTCAGGAGGAGCAACGTATGTTTAAGAGATAAAAGGATGTTAGGAAGGTGAAAAAATACACACTAGTTAAAATTGTGCTCAGAGACCACTTTTTTTTTTTTATCCTCACCCGAGGACATTTTTGCATTTATCTTCAGATAGAGCAGGAGGGAGAGAGGGGGGAAGAGAGAGAGAGAAACATCAGTGGTTGCCACCCATACGACCCCAACGGGGGCTGGGGACAAACTGCAACTGAGGTACGTGTCCTTAGCAGAACCGAACCTGGGACTCTCTTGTCCAGGTGCTGATGCTCTAACCGCTGAGCCAAACCGGCCAGGACAGAGACCACTCGTGAAGTTGTAAATGTTGAAGGAGTTGGGCTCACTCAAGAATATGGTTTAAACCATCTCTCATACAGGCCCTTCTGGGTGAAGGTTTGACTCAGAGTTTTCTGGACACGAATTACAGGTGCTGAGGTCAGTCAGACTCCTGTGAAAGTGAATCCTATAGAACTGCGCAGCCCCGCACAGCATCCACTAGGCACACATGGTGAGTGAGCACTTGAAATACAGCTAGCTCAAGTTGAGATGCGATGGCACGGTAAAACGCCCACCGAGTTTCAAAAACAGTACGAAGGAAAGAATGTAAAACGTGTCAATAATTTTCATCCTGATTACATGTAGAAATGATAATGTTTTGGATATATTGGGTTAAACAAAATATTAAGATTTTTTTTTTACTTTTTATAACGTGGCTATTAGTGTATTTACAGTTCTATTTGTAGTCACTTTTTTTTTTTTGGTATAGTGCTAGTATAGAAATAATGCTTAAGAAAGTTCTTGTCTAGACGAATGCCTTTTAAACTAATAAAGAAATGTGTATTAGAGGAGTAGAAACTAATGGCAGAAAGCTTCTTAAGCAAAACTGGCAGTGATAACTTGTAGATAAATTACCTATACTGCATTTTATTACAGATACATTCATTTATTCAACAAATATTAAACACTATTAAGTACCAGGCACTATATTAGGTGCAGGAAATCAATGTTAAGTGCACATAGTCATAGAAGTTAGAGTCCCAGGGTAAGACAGGAATTAATTAAACTTATAAATGAATACGGAGATAAGTACAGTGAAGAAAGATGGTTATAAGACAGGAAATGATCCTCAGGTCAAGATCTGAGGATGGAGTTAACTAGGCAAGGAGAGTGAAGAGTCTGTGCAAAGATCCTGTGGCAGGAGGGAGCTTGGAACATTCTGGGAATTAGGAACCAAGGCTTAGAGTACAGAGAACAAGAGGACTAAGTATACAGAGGCCACACTCAGTAGGGTCTTTTAGATCAGTGGGAAGCTATTGAAAGGATTTAAGCAGGGGAGGGACATGATCTGCATTTAAAAAAAATTATTCAGAATATACCTATTGAGCACCCATGATGTGCCAGGCAGCATGCAAGCATGTTACTCTGTACAATATGCTCATACCTGCCAGAAATGGATTGTTAGGTAGTTGTGGTCCCACTTTGGACCTGAAGAACATTGAAGTTGTGAAGCCCTTTTAATGGGCAGAATGTTCAGCAGTATGTCTTGAAGTTCACTTTGCCTGATAGGAGAGACAGCCTTGGGTAGTAATTCATACTCAAAGGCTAATTCTTTCTCCAGTTGGTCAAGGACATGGAAAGAGCAAGATTGGAGAACTGGTAATAAGGAAGGTTGGGGAAGGGATATTCTGGACCTTGCAGAATAAATCTGAAGAATAATATGGATGACATGAACTGCTCTGTGGATGAAATTCAGCCTCCTTTCCCAGGCTCAGTGCTTGCTCAGTGGAATTATGAATAAAATGGCAGTGATAACAGGATTGGAGCTATGCTTGGGATCATCAACCCATTGCTGAGTGTTCAGGTTGCCAGCAGCAGAGACCAGTCCTGAGTTGGTGATATACCCCAGGCTCCAGGAGGATCAGCCAAACCACCTGGAGGCAAGTCATTTCCATTGGCCCTTCCTAATCATTGAGGGAATAGTTATTTGTCCTCTCTGAAACACACTTACTGTAGATTTAGATTTGCTTTCCCTCCTTGCTGTACCTCTGTCAGCACCACCATCTGGGGACTTACAGAATGCTTCATAACCTTGTTAGATCCCTGAGGGAGGAGTGTACGAGGCCAAAGTGATGCAGGCACAGAATTTTATTCAGGACATCTGTAAAGCAGATGGGCTGAGTCCAAATGGTGTCAGCCCTGGACTGGCCAGGGCTTGCTGCTTATAAAGCTTTGGGTGGGCTTTCTTTTGGCCGGCATTTCAGGGTATGTATAGGAACAATGACCAGGCAAACAAGATGGCGGTTGCTCCATCGAAACTGCCAAGGGTCAGGTTCCCGTACCAGTGGGGGATGGGTGGCGAACAGTGAAAGGCCATATCTACAGAGGTACTTCTATGGCAAGGTGCTCTCTGGCCTGACAACCCTGTCTTTGTGTCTGACACTATCTTGCTTCTGACCAAGAAACTCACTCTGTAATGAAAGAAGCAATACAATGGGCTAATACCCATACAATTCATTGGTCTAATTGTATATGCTGTCACCAAGAAGCACCTGGTCTTATTGCAGCTTTAGTTATGGTGCCTTCTGAGAGATAACCCTTTTTGACACTGTCCTCTAGGATGCAGTATATGCTTTGAACTAATGTCCAATAGTTGGCACTTTCTTCCTGTTCCTATATTGCTGTTTAATCACCCCAAAACTTAGTGGTTTAAAACAACTACAACATATACTTTGCTTGCAAATCTGTAATTTGTGCATGGCTCAGTGGGGACATCTTATCTATGTTCCACTTTCCACTTGATTCAGTTGGGGCAGCTAAAAGTTGGGAGGCTGAAATCATCTAATGGCCCACTCACACCTTCACCTGCCTGGTAACTGATGCTGAGTCTGTACCTGGCCACCTACTCATGGCCTTTCCACAGTGCTGTTAGGTTCCTTATAACACAGTAGCTGTTGTAAGGGAAAGCATCCCCAAAAAGAGAAATTCAGGTTAAAACTATAATTAATGCCTTTTGTAAACTAACAATAGAAGTCCTGCAGTGTCACTTCAAACTACATTTAGTTTATTAGGGTTTATTAAGGCTGGTTATATCTAAGGAGATTCCTTTTTTTAATGGGAGACATGTCAAAGAATTTGTGGGTATGTTTTTAAAACCACCACAGTTCCATAAGCAAAATTTGATGGATTTAGGAACGAAGAAATATTATACCTAATGATCCCCACTTAATTTTTTTTAACTGCCATTCTTTGAGATTCTGGGCTTTGCTGGTTTAGGGGTTTGTCACCAAAGAAAGGAATTCTTCAAACAAAGGCTGAATAGTGGTTCCATTGATTTGGAGCTGAGACTGCTATCTAACCATTTTGCTTATCTTGTAACACTGGATAATGAAGAGGAGAACAAGGTGATGGTAATAGTGGGAATAATTAACCCTGATAATCAAGCAGAAATAGGTTTGCTGGTACACATAGACCCATAGGTCCATCAAACACTCATATTTCTTAGAAATGAAGGTATTGGTTGAAGGTAAAGGGAACACAGAATGGCTGGTAATGAAAGGAAGTCATAATGGAGGTGAAGTCCTCATGATCAGGGGAAGAAATGAGAGCTGTCATCTCTGTATTTGCTTTATTGATGTATCATGTATACTTTTATGTGTTTTAATTTTTATTTTCTTTCTTTACCTTTTACTCCACTGTGGTTTGTAGGGTATGGTTGGTAAATTTTGTTATTTAGTCCACAAGTTGCAGAGGAATAGACATCAACTTGAGGTTCTAGATTTAGAAACAGATGGATGGATGTGGTGACTAATGAAACATTGGATTGACTCCCTTGGAGGATGACAGAGTGAGTATATCTTTGATTGTATGAAGGGTAGATGCAATATTTTAAGTGGCAACGTTTTTATAAGCATTGAAAGCGGTGGTTATGTTGGTGTTGAGCAGCTGAAGGGATGACTTTGAATTTGACATTTTTGTGGTTTTATCTTCTGCCGTCCATCATTTGAACTCCCTTTCTGTGTTTGAGGAATTCCCCCTGTGTGTCTTGGTGGTGGTGAGAACTGCTTACAGAAAGTGAGAAAGACAGTTACCCACTTTTTTTTTTTTTTAGCCATTTTATAGCAAGAGCGTGTGCATATGACTTCAGCTTGATTAATCAAAAGACATCTTGATGGTTATTTTATGAGAAACTCTGAGTCAGCACCAGTTGGCTAAACTGCTCCCAAATTCCTGATCTATAGGAACTGTGTGAGATAATAAATGTTTATTGTTTGAAGTGTCCTGATAGTGGGTTAATCTGTTATATAGATAACTAATACATCCTCCTATCTTCATGAGGAGGGGAAATGTCAGAACACCTTCACAACTCTACAAAGATATTCTCACCATTAGCCTCATCAGTCTCCATTTAATTATTTGTCTTCTCTTGTGTAACTGCCAGGAGGCTTATCCTGGTGGAATTCCTCTTGGAATTTCCTGCATAGAAAGATGGGCATCTCTATTCAAAATGTAAGAAGGCTTGACACCTACCTATTATATTGTTCTCAGATTTTGAGACCTCTGCTTAATGTTCTAGACAACATGAAAACTTTGACATTCTGAAAAAAAAAATCCACACACATATTAAATAAAAATGCAGTAAACTTTAAAAGTAAATTAGAGCCCGGCTAGTGTGGCTCAGTGGATTGAGTGTTGTCCCATGGACTGAGAGGTCCTGGTTCAATTCCCAGTCAGGGCACATGCCCAGGTTGTTGGCTCAATCCCCAGTGGGGGGCGTGCAGGAGGCAGCTGATCAATGTTTCTCTCAAACATTGATATTTCTATCTCTCCCTTCCTCTCTCTCTAAAAAATCAGTAAAAGCCAGCAGAAATGCTAAATAAACTTCTTCGTGCAAGCTGGCCATGATATTAATCAGATTTGTGGACAAATTGAGAAGCTGCATAATTTTCTTATAACTCTTTAATGCTTCTCTACTAAGAAGAGTGTTATGATATAGACTACAAGATTATAATTAAATGAGTATGCATAAGTGAAACAATATTATACAAGTAAATAGAGAGACCCAGAATGCTAAAGATGTGTGTCAAAAGTTGTGTGCTCTTTTGTCTTGTCAGCAAATCTTCAGTGTCAACACAAGAAACATTCAAACTTGTGAAAAATTACCCTGGCCAGTTTGGCTCAGTGGTTGGAGTGTTGGCCTGCGGACCAGAGAGTCCCGGGTTCGGTTCCCGCTAGGGGCATGTACCAAACACACACACACACACACACACACACACAAACTTGTGAAAAATTTTGTGAGTTTATTTGAGCCAAAACTGTTGACAGTTGTCAGGAAGCAATACCTCAAATGGTTTGAGATAGTGGTCCAGAGAAGGGCAGTTTTGCACCTTATTTTAGACATTACAATTAAAAGAAGAGACACAAGTGGGTGGTTACTTGAAATCCCTTGGTGATAGATTGGGGTGGCGACCTCTGGGATTGGGTAAAAAGTAAAATGATAGACACATGCTTCTTTTACATAGGTGGGTACAAGATAGTTAACAGTCAACAATTAACATAATAATAACAATGAGGGGATTTGTGGTCTCTACCCTGGTGCATAGGTTGTGCCCTGAGGGGTCTGGAAAAAGGGAAGTTACCCTGACATTCTGAAGGTATATTATCATAGATGCAAAAAGACAATAGGGCCCTGGATAGTTTTGCTCAGCAATTAGAGCTAGAGCATAGGCCCTGCAGACCTAAGGGTTGCAGTTTTGATTCCCACCCTTTCACTCCTGCCCCCCTCCTTCCACTCTATCTAAAGAATCAATGGAAAAATATCCTCAGGTGAGGATTAAAAACAAACAAACAAAAAACAAAACAAAAAGACAACAGGCTCAATTAAGGTGAAAGTTGACCCTTGTCAGGGAACATACCAGCCTAGGACATGACTACCATCATAAATGGCTTTTAGTTAAAAAGTTTTAATTTCAGACCATCCTTTGTGGTTATTTTAGGTCTCTGAGTTTGTAAGGCCGCCATACAGGTCTCCTCTGAGCTTGTCGGGTTTTAGTATGTGGCTCCTTTTTGTCCACATCAGGTTTAAATGCAGTCTTAGAAGGCATGGTACTATATAACTCATCATTCAACAGTGCACTTATTTTTTAACACACTGGGAAAAAAATAGCCTTTAGTTCTTTTTATCTCTTTCTGTCAATATTTTTACATGCTAGTATTAGAAATATAAACCAGTCTCTTTTCCACTCCAAAAATGTTTCCACTTTTGTCTAGCTTATCCACTGGAGGGCAGTAGAGAACCATTCAGGCCATCCCTGACTTTGGACCTTTCTGCTCTAATGTGACCTTAAAATGTTTAATACTTATTTCCTGCTGATAAAATGTCATAATCAAAGTACCTTTTCAGGAAACCTATTTTATCCCATAAAAATCTATAATATATTATAAACACAAAAGAAAATAAGGCAAAATCTGTGCATTTAAGAGCATTTTCTAAGTGGGAAAAAATACTAGAATTACATCACAAATGTAATTTTTTGTGGTGGAACATTTATACAGGAGCTGAACTGGCTGAGGCTTCCTAAAGCACTAGGTCACAAAAGTACAGTGAGTGTGAATCTTATTTCACAAACTCTGATATATAAAGATGTCATTTGATTATTAAAATTAAATTAATTATAATTTGAGCTCATAGACAGCCAAAATGATGGAAAAGTAAACCTCAGTCATTGTCAAAGTTCCCCGGCTACCCTATAAAGTCACTCATAGATCCCAGGGGTCATATACCGGAGGCACAAACAATCCTCAGGCCACACTGGTTAGGGCTGAGATGCCCAGTGTCTTAAAAGTGAACAGGCCTCTGGGACTGGGCTTTTTTTGCTACAGCTAGAAATCCCTGTGTCCAAGGCCCCACCTTCACAAGATCACCTGCCATCATTGACCAGGTTCTGTCACCAACCTGGATGTTTTCAACAGTAGTCACAGTCCTTTAATCCTTGCAGAACCTCTCCTCCTGCTTTCACTGACTTATGTGCCCTACAAAGATAATTCATTTGTCCCCTGCACACCCTTTCCCACCCAGATTCGTATCTCAACTTCTTCAGTGAGCTTGGGCTCTCACTAAAGGTGAGACCAGGGGTAGTCTTTAAGAGCTTCTGCTTAAAGGCCAGTAATACAAAGCACTCCTGAGATCAACAAGCACTGTGGACTGGCAGTCATCAACACAAGGTGAGGAAGGATGGAAAAGTGCAGCAAAAACAAAATACACACTAATGTTTCGGCCAATTATTCTCCACAGAAGCTGGAACTGAAGACAAGTCTTTTCCTAGTAATCTCCCTACAAAAACCACAGGCACTCTTTATTTATGCCTCTAAACACCTTCAAAGTGCATTCAAAATTAGGGTTGTGAGTCTGTAAATCTTCCTTTGCTAATTTGTTGTACATGAATGCCTGCTGAAGCCTTTGAATGGTAAATGCTGTGGGAGGGGCAGTTTCCATGGTGACTCTTCAATGCACCAGTTTTCTTGCACTCACTCCAGTTAGATCTTCATTGCTGAGCTGCTGTGAATGAGAAGGTAACAACTCAATCACATCTGGAGGGCAGGAGGAGATGTGAGAGATGCAACCTTTCTCAATGCAGCCAGATTCTGAACCCACTGTGTCGTACTATGCTTGCCTTGCACCATTTCTTCTTCATGGTTGCCCTGGCCCCACTGTGGGAAAGTGTACTTGCAACGTACATGACAAAGGACAATTTCCTTACTATAGGAGGAGAGCTTATAAGTGAATGTGAAAAATACCACACACAATAGAAAAAAAAATGGCAAAGGACATAAATAGGTAGCTTACAGAAAAAGAAAATTAATGGCAACATTGTCTGAAAATGTACTTGATCTCATTCATAATGAAGGAAATATTTAAATAAGATTCCACTTTTTACCTACCAGGTTGAAAAAGATCTAAAAGTTTGATAATGTACAGTGTTCAGAGAATGTGGAAAACCCATAATTTTATACACTCTTTAGTGGGAGGGTAAATCAGCATAATTTTTTTGGAGAGTGAATTAGCAGTTCCTCTTCTATAAATTCATCCTACAAATATAATTACATTTGACTTAAAAACACAAGTAGAATAATATTTATTGAAGCATCGTTGAAGCAAATGATAAGGACAGATTAGAGTTTTTGATACTTCCAGTTATTCACACAGGGCAATGAGAGACAAAGATAAAGTTGGGTTTTCCTGACATCCAATGAATTGTATGCTCAACCTGTTTGCTAAATACTGTTAAAGGATAATTCTAAAAAAAAGGAAAATCACGACTCACACAGGCATAAAATGAACACATATTAAAGATTTTATTCTGCTTATGTGAAGGAACTAGGAAGATGTCATAACTGGTTCAAAGCAGTCAATGAAGCATAGCACAAAATCTCTGTGGAGTAAAGGAATGTTGAAGAGAATGTGCAAATGGGGGCAAAACTGGTTTTTGTCCTTACCTGACAGAATCAGGTTGTCCTTACCTGACAGAATCAATTCGCATGTAAATTGATAGGAATTATTCTGCATCGTTATCAGTTATGGATAATTTACAGAATTATAAAATACCTCTCATAGAAAAAGGATCAGAAATGATGCAGGGTCTGCTACAGTACAGAGTTTCCCATTGATTGAAGCAATTTTCTGTATAAGATTTAAGTGATAAATGCAAGGAGTCTAACAGTGTAAAATACTAGGGTCCCAATGATAAATAAAAAAAGGACATTCAAGTATATGTACATATGAACATGCATATGTTCACATACACATGGACTATTCCTCGATGGAGACAGAAGAAATTGGTAATTGTGGCCGACACTGGGGAGAAGAGTCCATGATGAAAGGGAGACCTGTTTTTCACTGTGTATCTTTATATAGTGCTTGATTTTTTTCTTTACTTTTGCCATGCGCATATATAATTTTTTTCAAGAAAAATAAAAGGAAATATTTCATAAACCTTAGTGTGACAAATGATAAAGTAATGAAATATATAAATCAAGATTTAATAAACGAATTTGGCAAAGTAGCAGGATACAAAATTAACATAAAGAAATTGACAGCATTCTTACACACCAATGATAAACTCACAGAAAGAGAAACTGAAAAAACAATCCCATTTACCATTGCAGCAAAAAAATTAAGATACCTAGGAATAAACTTAACCAAAGAAGTAAAGGACCTATTTGCAGAAAACTACAGAACACTGAAAAAAGAAATAGAGGAAGATATAAAAAAGTGGAAGCATATACCTTGTTCATGGATTGGAATAATTAACATCATTAAAATGTCCATACTACCCAAAGCAATCTATAGATTCAATGCAATCCCCATTAAAATACCAACGACATATTTCACAGAACTAGAACAAATATTTCAGAAGTTCATACGGAACCAAAAAAGACACCGAATAGCCACAGCAATCTTGACAAAGAAGAACAAAGTAGGAAGGATCACAATACCGGATATCAGGTTATACTATAAAGCCATTGTAATGAAAACAGCCTGATACTGGCACAAGAACCGGCATGTAGATCAATGGAACAGAACAGAGAACCCAGAAATTGACCCAAGACATTAGGCTCAATTAATATTTGACAAAGGTGGCAAGAGCATGCAATGGAGTAAAGACAGCCTCTTTAGTAAATGGTGCTGAGAAAATTGGACAGCTACATGCAAAAAAATGAAACTAGACCAACTTACATCATACACAAGAATAAACTCATATGGATAAAAGACTTAAATGTGACTTGTGAATCCATAGAAGAATCCTAGAAGAAAATGTAGGCAACAAAATTTCAGACATCACACGCAGCAGAATTTCCACTAATACAAAGCCTAAGGCAAGAGAAACAAAGGAAAAAATTAGTACATGGGACTACATCAAACTAAAAAGCTCTGCACAGCAAAAGAAACAACCATCAAAATGGAAAGGGAGCCCTGGCCAGTTTGGCTCAGCGTTTAGAGCATCGGCCCTCGGACCAGAGAGTCCTGGGTTTGGTTCCCACTAAGGTCATGTACCTCGGTTGCAGTTTGTCCCCGGCCCCGGTTGGGGTCGTGTGGATGGCAACCACTTGATGTGTCTTTCTCACATCGATGTTTCTCTCTCTCTCTTCCTGCCTCTCTCCCTCCTGCTCTATCTGAAGATAAATGCAAAAATGTCCTCTGGTGAGGATAAAAAAAAATTAAAACAAACAAAAAAAATGGAAAGGGAACCCACTATATGGGAGAGCATAATTGGCATAATTGCCAATGATACATCAGATAAGGGGTTAATTTCCAAAATTATATATAGAGTACTCATACAACTCAACAAAAGGAAGACAAAGAACCCAATTAAAAAATGGGCAGAGGACCTAAATAGACACCTCTCCAAAGAGGACATACAAATGGCCAAGAGACTTATGAAAAAATGCTCAACGTCACTAATCAGCAGAGAGATGCAAATTAAAACGACTATGAGGTATCACCTCACACCTGCCAGAATGGCTGCCATCAACAAATCGTCAAACAGCAAGTGCTGGCGAGGGTGTAGAGAAAAGGGGACTCTAGTACACTGCTGGTAGGAATGCAGACTGGTGCAGCCACTATGGAAAACAATATGATGTTGCCTCAAAAAATTAAAAATTGAACTGCCATTTGACCCAGTGATCCCACTTCTAGGAATATATCCTAAGAAGCCTGAAACACCAATCAGAAAGAATATATGTACCCCTATGTTTATAGGAGCACTATTTACAATCACTAAGATCTGGAAATAGCTCGTCAATAGAAATGTCCATCAATAGATGAGTGGATAAAAAAGCTGTGGTACATATACACAATGGAACACTATGCAGCTATAAGAAAGAAAGATCTCATATCCTTTGGGAGGACATGGAGGGACCTGGAGAGTATTATGCTAAATGAAGTAAGCCAATCAGAGAAAGACAAATACCACATGATCTCATTTATTTGTGGAATATAATGAACAAAAAAAAGCTGATGAACAAAACAGACCCAGAGACATAGAAAGGAGTATGGTTCAGACTGACAAACCTCAGAGGAGGGGTGTGTGTGTGTGGGGGGGTGATGAGATAAACTGAAGAACTTATTCAGCGGTTCTCAACCTGTGGGTTGTGACCACTTTGGGGGTCGAACAACCGTTTCACAGTGGTCGCCTAAGACATAACAGTAGTTATGAAGTAGCAACGAAAATAATTTTATGATCGGGGGTTGCCACAACATGAGGAACTGTATTAAACGGTCGCGACATTAGGAAGGTTGAGAACCGCTGATTTATATGCATGTATGTGTAACCAATGGACATAGACAGGGTGGGGCGGGATAGGGAGGAGGATGTCTGTGGGGAAAATGGGAAAACATCTGTAACAAAAGTAAATTAATTAAAATTAAAAAATATATATATATATAAATCAAGCATTGCAGAAAAGACAAGGAGAAATAGATGGAAATGTAGTAGTCATTGCAGGGAGAGCACTTACTAAACCTCTTTCTGGTTTTGACAATTGAACAGAAAAAAGTTAGGCTATGAAAAGCAGTTTTCAACACAGTCTGCATATTAAGAGCAATTTGGGAGCTTCTTTAGAAAGGCATTTTTATTTCAAATATATGCAAAATAGACTAGTCTGACGAACTCACATGAGCCACCGTCCAACTTCAATAGTAACAGTTCATGACCAACAAATTCCCCACCCACTTTCCCCCTTTTCATATTGAAGCAAATCCCAGAAATCATAGCATTTAATCTATAAATATTTCCTCCAGTGAGTAGCTCTAAAAAATAAGGACTGTTATTAAAAACCATAACCACAGTAGCATTATCATTTTTTAAATTAAAAATTCATTAGCACAATATCATTGTCATACCTTTAAAAATAACAGTAATTCCTTAACTTCATCAAAGATTCAGTGTTAAAATTTTCAATTGTTTCATGAATATCATTTTTAAAAATAGCTTTGTTTGCCCAGCCAGTGTGACTCAGTGGATTGAGTATCATTCCATGGACTGAGAGGTCCCTGTTTGATTCCCAGTCAGGGCACATGCCCAGGTTTCGGGCTGGATCCCCAGTAGGGGTGTACAGGAGGCAGCCAACTAATGTTTCTCTCTCACATTGATGTTTCTATCTCTCTCTCTCTCACTTCTTCTTTCTTTAAAAAATCAATTAAAAATATATATACAAATAAAATAAAAATAGCTTTGTTTGAATTAGGATCTGAATAAAGACCATGCATTTTGATTATTTGATATGTCTCTCAAGTCTCTTATAATGTATACATTACCTGGGGAGTTTCTAGAAAATACTGTTGTCCAGGTTCCATCTTGACAATGTTGAATTTTACCTGAGCCCTGTATTCCTGGAAAACAGTGACAGTTAAGAAACACACACACACACACACACACACACACACACACACACACACAGCCTCGTCTGTGTTGTGGAAAAGACACTGCAAAAAACCATCCTTTCTCATATGACTTAGGAAAGACTCATATATGCCCCCTCGTTTACCTATGACAAGGCCAGACACAGACCCTTTAAGTTCCCACTCTTGGCCTCATAGATAATTAGCTGAGCTGCTTGTTCCCTCTGAGCAATCAGGACCAATGCTTGTTAACAAAACTTAGATTAAGATTCTCTCCTTCTGCCAGGTCCCTGAGCTTGGGCCCACTCTCAGCCTGAGCCAGCACACAACTAACTCCTTCTTAACAATCTCTCCCGAGAAAAGGCTGGCCTCACAGTTAAACATTCTCTGATCTATTATCCCATCTGGTCACCCTTGTTTTTCCTAGTCTTGTTTACTCTTCTCTATAAATGAAAAATTCTTTTTGCCTAACCCTGGAGGTTGTATGGTTGGAGCTTCTCCCTACTGCAATAGTCTTCCTCCACTTAGCGGAACAGTCTCTCCCCCGCCCCCCCCCTCCCCCCACCACCACCACTTTGCAAGAATCCTTTCCAATACAGTCTCTCCTTACTAAATCTGGATTTTTACAAATTTAACAATTCCAAGAAATTTTGATATTATTTTTCTCTAGTTTTTTATAATATGAAATGAGATTTGAGAAGCACTGCTTAGAGGATGTGAAAAATACTCTTGCTAGGATAATCTAATACATAAATATTTGTGTTCCTCCAGAAAGCAGATTCTGAGGTGAGTTTTGGTGCAGATGGTTTATTTAGGAGGTAATCTCACGAAGCACAAGGAAAAGAGCAGGGACAACAGAACTGGAAGGAGGAAAACCTTATCCAGGATGCATAAATGAGCAGGTTTTCCCTGTGGATAAGTTCAGTTCCTCTGGGGATTCTCTGAGGAGCATGTACACTGCACCTTAGATTTGACCTCTCAAGGGACAGCAAAGCTGGGAACCACTTTCTCCTGTCCCTCACTGGTTGAGAACTGTTTCTGAGGGTATTAAGTCTGAAACCCTGCTGGGCATCTTCAAGTAGAGAAACAGCGATGTATAGGTCCTTGAGATCTATAGGTTCCCCTGCAGCTGCAGGCAAACCCAGAGGGGCTGAGAAGGTGTGGAGCTGGGATCAGGGCATGTGCTGCTGTACTGAACTTGACACCTACAGAGACTATCCTTTTTAAAAAAAATTATTGCAAGTGCCAATTGAACACTAAAAGTTGACCACAAAGAATCCTCTATAAATTCCTCCAAATAGAAGAGTTAACTAAGATTTGCTGACTACTTGACTACTTGCTATGTGCTAAAGGTTTTATATGTATTATTTTAATTTAACTCTTAGGGCAAGCATCTGAGATAAGTATTATTATATCTCAATTTTACAAATGAAGAAATTGAGTCTTAGGTTAAATACTCTGCCTAAGGTCATATAGCCATATAGCCAGAAAAAAAATAAATAAGAGCAGGGATTTAAATCTCAGTCTCTAACTCAAGAATACAAGCTGTTAACCACTATGGGGTGTGCTTCCCAATAGCTTTTAATCATAATGTGCGAAAATTACAAGTTAATAATAACAATGGTATAAATGATCCAACAATAAATACCCCACAAATTTGGGGGTTTAAAAATTACAGAGAAAATGAAAGCAATAAGAAAAACCTTACATGGCAAAATTTATGAGTTATGTTTAAAGCTGTGGTGAAAAGGAATATTATAAATAAGAAAGCATAATATTAAAAAAAGTTTTTTCTTTATTGATTTTAGAGTGAGAGGAAGGGAGAGAGAAACATTGATGAGAGAGAACATCGATTGGCTGCCTCCTGCATGCCCCCCAATGGGGATCTGGCCCACAACCTGGGCATGTGCCCTGACCGGGAATCAAATTGGCGACCTCTTGGTGCATGGGTTGATGCTCAACCACTGAGCCACACCAGCCGGGCAAGAAAGCATAATATATGAATTAGAAATCCTACTCAAAAGGTTAGGAAAAGAACAAATTAACTGTAGGCAATGGAAATAAGGAATTTATACAAATGACAACAGAGAGGACTTGCAATTCAGGTCAAGATGGACTAACCAGTGCTGGATGTACCCTCCTACATGGACAACCAAAAACCAGACAAAATATATGAAAAGACACTCAGTCATAGGTAACAAAGGACAGTGATCCCTGATGGGAAATGAAGGATGTGAGCCCTACCTTGAGAGAGTTTCCAGGCCTTGGTGCAGGAAGGGGAACCCAGGCAGAGACTGGTGGACTCTTGAATTAAAGAGAAGAAGTTGAGAGTCTGGAGGAAAATAAGGCAGCTAGAGTCCTCAGGATGGCCTAGCAAAGAGGGAGGCCTGCACACAGAGAGAAACCCAGAGACCTGTAGTGGGTTCTCCTCAAGTATTCAGCAGAATACTGATGATCAGTGAATGCATATGAGGAAACAACCTGAGGTCAGGGAAAGAACCCAACAGGGTGAGAGGTAACA
Organism: Tadarida brasiliensis; assembly: GCA_030848825.1. NCBI lineage: Eukaryota > Metazoa > Chordata > Mammalia > Chiroptera > Molossidae > Tadarida > Tadarida brasiliensis. The sequence goes on along the minus strand of CM061274.1, from coordinate 55,390,990 downwards.
ATGCCCAGTGATCATACAGAGCCAGAAATAGTGCCTGTTCCCACCAGCCAAACTGGGAAACCTAAAGATTCACAGGGCACTGGGTAAAGTACACAGAAGAGTATTGCCTCAGTAATGGGAAATAATTCGTACTAGAAGGAGTGCTGTTGAAGTCCCACCCAGCAAATCTTAAAGGCAAGACCCAAAAGATTCAAACTCTTTCCAAGTAACTTAACAGTGTCCCAGAACAAAGCTCAGGAATATTTATAGGAAGACAAATATATATACCTAGCATAGTAAATTTTACATGTGTGCCATCCAATAAAAAATTGCCAGATAATGCAAAGAAGTAGGAAGATATGATTCATAGTGAAGAAACAAATTATTCAGTTGAAACTATCTAGGATTGACACAGATATTAGATTTAACAGACAAGAATATTAAAACAGTTATAACTGTAAACATATGTTCAAAAAGTAGAGACGTGGAAGATGTAAAAACAAAGATTCAAATAGAACTTTCAGAGTTGAAAATTACAATGTAAGTGGACTGTAGGACAACTTCAAGCAGCCTAATATAAGTATAGTTGGCATTCCCAAAGGAGAGGATAGAGGGAAAAACAGAAAAAAATATTTACATAAATAATGGCTAAAAATTTCCCAAATTTGATGGAAACTATAGACCTATATATCTAAGAAGCCCCACAAATACTCAAGCACAAAAAAATTGAAGAAAAACGATACTAAGGTACATCATAATCAAATTGCTTAAAACCAGTGATAAAGAGAAAGCTTTTAAAAAGCTTAAAAACAGCCAGAGTAAAAAGGTATGCTACATATTGGGGAATAAGGATAAAGATGACTTCAGATTTCTTGTTGAAAACAATGCCAGTGAGAAGATAATGGAGCAATGTCTTTAAAGTACTAAAAGGAAAAAAAATACCTGTCAACCTAGAATTTTATACCCAATAAAAATATCTCAAAAGTGAAGGTAGAATAAAGATGTTTTCAGACTTCCAAAGGCAGAAAGAATTAATCACTATTTCATCACACACAACAAGAAATATTAAAGGATGTCTTTCAGTCTGAAGGAAAATGATACCAGGTGGAAATCTGGGTCTACCAAAGAGGATAAACCCACCGGAAACAGAATCCTTTAAATGCTTACTTTGAATAAGCATCTCTGAGCTGATATAGGTGCCCAGGCAATGCTTCATACTTGCAACTTTCTCAGGAGAATTACCTTTAAAAATGGAAACTGTCTTACCCAGAGGTACCTGGGAATTATGCTGCTTTCCCTACCCTGGAAGCCCACAGCCAATGACTGACTCAGATGGGGCTACAAAAGCTTTCTCCCTTGGCTCAAGGTGGGACAAATGTTGTGTTACAATTTACCTTCCAGAGCTTCCCATTGGATCAGGACAAAGCTAGGTTTCACCTGAAGCCAATTCTTGCATAGCTCCTTTCCCTTACCCACTCTGTTTCTCTCACTGCCTTATCAGATTCTTGAGAAAGCTTTAAAAATAAATCACATGTCTGAACTTCTGTCTCAGGCTCTACTTCTGAGAAACCTGACCTAGGAGAGGCACAGAGTATAAAAATATTTGTACCCAATGTAAATACTGACCAAAAGGCATCGGTTATGCACAGAGCTAATGTTTGAGACGGCCTCAGCATATTGCTTACCGATTCCAAAGAAATAAGCTGGAGGACTGGCTGCAAAACACATGAGATTTTTAGGACTTAACATGTGTTCCAGGGGCTGCCTGCCAGTGAAGTCTCCACAACACAGGTTGCTCAATACAGGGTTATATAGAGTACAGAAAACAAAGCAAACAGGGTAATAAATAATGTATGCAGGATGGACATGCTCATATGCAAGCTGTGTGAGGTAAAAACTCCAGCTTTTTACAATCCAGGCTCACATCCATGAACAGTTTCTTTTTGGCTGTTCCTTGACCAGGGAGCTGGCCCGGCTCCCAAGGTCCCACTTACAGAATGCCTTCATTATATTCCCATAGGGCGGAAGAGGTGAGTTGGAACTTGGGAAGGGATCCATGTTCTCATTTGCAACAGAGCATCCACATCAGTGTAGCCATACAATAATCAGGTGGACAATTATCAAGATGACCATTCTATGGATGTAAGCTGGGTGTCTTTTTTCAGCCACACTGTTGCTCACCAAATGGGTTCATGTATAAAGTGGCCATGATATCAGGAATGCAGACCAGGCTTGGACTCAACAACATGGACTTGTTCACACTAAGATTGATCTGGCTCTTGCTACTGTTGAGTGTATAGTATGCTAACAGCAAAGGCCAATGCTTAGCCCCTAATGTGGCATCATTCCCTTGAGGGAAAAGCCAGACACATGGTGGTAAGTCAGTCATATTGGAGCCCTTCCATCGTTAAGTGGACAGTAGTTTGTCCTCATTGTTTTTTCTCTGAGTATGGATTATTTTTCTCTGCCTATTAGCTTCTGCCAGCACCATAATCCATGGACTTATGGAATCCCTATTCACCATTGAGGTATCCCACACAGCATTGCTTCCAAACACAGAACTAATTTTACCATAAATAAGTGCAGCAAGAGATTCAACTCTTCTTACTATGTGTCCCAAAATTCAGTAGCAGCTGGTCTGATAAAATGTTGGAAAGGTCTGCTGAAGACTCAGTTATGGCACCAGCTGGGAAACAACACCTTACCAAATTGAGGTGTTGTCTTATAGGATATGATTTGAACCAACAATTAATATATGTTGCCTTTTCTCTCATGGCAAGAGGACACAGGCTGGGAACCACCAGGTAGAAATAGGAAGGGCTTTTCACAACTAATAACCCACGTGCAAGAGTTTGGTTTCTCATCTCTGTAACCTTGGCTCCTCTTCTCTAGAAATCTTTTGCTTCCATCAGGATACATAACAATGGTTCCATTGAATTGGAGGCATTTCTACACAATGGAGGCAGACACGACTATGTCTGGAACCGGGATTCACTGAGCCGCTTCTGATTGCTTGCATGTTCAAAAGGAAAGGTCAGTGTCGGGGGGCAGGTAATAGCAACCCCAAAAGGCAGGATTATTAAGGACCGAAACCCATTCAGAATGAAGGTTGGGGTTGCCTCACTGGGCAACTATCCAAGATTCTGATTGAAGGCAAGGGTAACATGGAATGGGTAGTAGTGGAAGAAGGATGTGATACATATCAACGATGGCCTGTGATCAGATATGAAGTTGAGAACTTTTAGTGCTTTTAATTAGTGATGCCAACCCTCCCTCTTACCTGTGTTTTGTTTGTTTGTTTTTTCATAAAGAGTTTTGCTGGTGCTTAACTTTATAATTTAATTCAATGGCAACCAGGTTATGAGGAGACATACCCAAACCTGATGGCACTGTATATCCCTTGGAGATCCTAGACTTGATATGGATAATGTGATAGATGGGATTTTGTTTCCCCTTGTTGGGGAGGGGGTGAGAGCATCTTCATTTGGAGGATGTATCTTCGGCCTAACTTTCTGGTTGTCAGTCCTAGCCTATTGATAGTGATGCTATCAGCTAGGAATGCCTGAGGCACTCCCCCTGCCCTATTACTCTCAGCAAGCTTCTACAGACATTTCCCCCAACAGGACCAATGTTGTAGCATACCCAAGTGCCACACAGTGGGGTGGGGGAGGACCTGGGACTCTGTCTTTATTATGGTCAGAGGGTAGGGTGTCTAGGGTTTTGTGGGTTCACCCTTTATTGACTAATTTAAAGCGTGAGAGCAGGAATTAGGGGATGGGTAGGGAGAAGTAGGGTCATTCAACCAATCAGTTATCTAGGTTACCCAGGGTTTTCTGAGAGAGGGACCTTCATAGGTTGGGAGGGTCTAATTCTTTATCTGGTTGTTTTGCTAGTAGCTGTGCCATATAGCTGGAATGTGTTTATGGATGTCTTTTTAAATGGATGTCTTGGCAATCAAAAGCTTAATGTCAGGCACTCACACTACAGTTTGGTGTTAGGTAGAAGAACAAGTGACTTTATGAGTGGTATGGGTTGAAGGATGAGAATGAACACTGAGTAGCAAATTGGTGGACTGTGCTGATCCTGTGCTTTATGCCTTGGCCTTTCCCTTCTATGATTGTCTGGGGCTTGCCCCCTGCAGGCTGTATTTTCCAGACTCTCAGGTCAGCTGGCTTCTGGCTGGTTCGGCCAATGGGAGGTGCTACTGGGAGACTGGAGAAAAAGAAAGGAAGAAGCCAGGGAACTTCTTCCTCCCTGTTTCTTCTCTGTTTCATTTCTGGCAGGGGCTGTGTTTCCTCCATAGCTTAGTTATGGCACATGCAAAGTTTTGTGTATGTGAGTTTGTATGCGTGCTAAGCCTTTGAAATGTGCTTCTGGATTGCTACATTTGCTATATCTGCCAAGAAAAAGAGAATTGGAAGACACTATTAGTGATGCAGTCCGCTAAAGGTGGTTTTCTCTAAGTGGTGGCATTATTGATGACTGCGCTATCTGGTTATTTTTTAAAAGAGAAAAGTATGCCCCTCTCATCTCCATTAATGCTCGTTGATGATAGTGCAAATTGTCACCTGGTATTTATTTTCATGGGTCTCTAATTGCAGCTAATCAAGCATTTACCTTTGCATTTACGAGCTCTTACTGCAGATACATTTTTAGCCACCCTTAGTAAAGAAACATAATTGCAGTAGAAACCATAGAAATGAACATAAGCAAAAGTAAGAGATGGGGATCATCACTTATTATTTAAGCATACTTTCTTTTTTCTAGCCACATAGAGATCAGGAAAAGAAAACAGCATCTTAAATAGAATTTATGAAGCAGGGAAGCTATTGGCAGGGAGCCCAAATAAAAGCATCATGGCATTTGCATGTAAAGAAACCATACCCAGTACACCAATTTTATTCAACAAATAGAATTATATATTATTTAATTTGTAAATCTCAAAGACCAAATATTTTCTTTTCCCAAATGTTTTTTATTTCTATTTTAAAGATAAAAGAGTTACCTTGTGTAGATCAGTCCAACCTGCCTTTGCTATTCAGAATATTATTGGTAGAACACACAATAATCTTCAGACTTAATTGTGATCTTGGTGACCATCAAGTGCAGCTCTCTTATTTAACAGAAAATTGAGACCGAGTGCTTTGTTAGGTGAGTAAGTGGCAGACCTAGAACCACAAACCATCCTCTTGACTCTCTTCACTTCCTATAAATATCAGTGGTTCTCAAATGAACAGTGGTTTTTCTTCAAACCACATGTATCCCTCCTCAGCAACCCTGCCCTGTGATTCTTTTATGCCTCCTCTCCTGGTTGAGAATTTTCCACTTCTTAAATCAAAATTGAAAATCCCAAATGTACTATGATGTAGGCTCTGAATCATCATAAAACTAAGCTGCTCTCTCTTATGAACTAATCTATTCCATTTTGCATACTCTGTTCTTTTTCCACAGAAAAATAGATGTATCAGATATGGAAATAACTTGATCATCTCTATGTCAGTCCTAAACAAACTAGATCATACCTATATGTTAGGAGCTAAAGATAACTTGAACCGCCTGTTCTTACAAAAACTTGTTTCTATTTGTTCCTCTTCATTCATTTATTCATTTCCCAAAAATGTATGGTATACGTGTCATGCCCCAGGCTCTGTGATAGGCCCCAGGGGCAGAGGTCCTGACCCATGAGGAGCTGGTTGTCAATGCAGACGTTTTCAAAGTTGAGGTCAAGAAAAAAATACTAAAACTTCTACTTGTATTATATTTCTTCTATTTTCAGTTTTTATCTTTAACAAAATTAGACATGCTTAGAGTCGAAGAGTCAGATATGAACTTATCCAAGTCAGAAATTGCAACGCCCTCTACAGTGGGTTATAATGTCGACAGTAAAATTGGAAATGAAGCTTAACCTCAGTAAATGGCAGCAGTCACAAAGCAGATATTTGTGGGGGGGTTTGTGTGTTTGTTTGTTTTTCAGTACTTTAGCTTTAGTACTGAAACACAGCCTTAGGGCTTAAAGGTCTGGAAAACACAGCCTGGATGGACCTCAGACAGTCCCTCAGCCAGCATCACACAGGTTGCCAGTGGTCACCTGTAGCAGGGGTGGGCCATTCACACTTCTCCAGGTATAGTCCTTTTACCTAGAAACTGCCATGCTAATTCCTGTTTTTGAGCGCAAGGGAACCCTTTACTATAGGAGTACCCAAAATGAAGGTCACCCCAACCTGAAATGCTCAGTAACAAATTCTTTTAAAGCTATTTCCCCTTCACATCTCCCTCTGGCATAACACTGGCATCCATCTTCCCCCAACAAGAATGTCAAATGTTTTCACTGTGATTACTATGCCAACCAGTTGCTTAGTGAAATCACCAATCTTGCAAAAGATATAGGATTTTACAAAGATAGTGAAAGTGATGGTGGAGGACTGATTCAATAATTATTATAAAGTCTCCAAGAAAGGAAAGGTCTGGCAGAGTTTGTTTGGTTACAGCTGAGAAAGAGAAAATCAATAAAGAGGAGTACATACTGGAGGCTTCAGAAGGGGATGATCAGAAATTCAAAATATTAGAAGTTCCTGGGGAAAAGTGATAAAGCCTTTGACTATTTTGCAAATTTTTCTGTCTTTAAAATTTTGCTGTGAAGGTTAAATGAGAAGTGACAGGTGTCATATTTTGCTATCTTACAGTTTTTCCCCCAGAAAAAAGCATGCCCCAAACAAGTTTTGATTCACTTTTCTGTTCTAGGAATTAGTCCATAGTTGCAGTTATAATCAAAATGTGGTTAAATATAAAATAAACTTACTATCATAATTTTTAGTTCTTTTTAAGATAAAGCCCCAATTCACACTCTCCATAACTCCCATTATTACTGTACACTCTTGCTTCCCATTTAAGTAGATTCACTTAAAGTGACCTTTTCCTAGGACCAATTATCTTCAAAAAGCTTTTTTTCTAAAGAACTCCTTAATTCTACCCTATAAGAGCGTATAGGGCCACCAGAAAGCATTTTAAAGGTGCTGTGTTTTTGGTCAGTAGATATTGCAAACCTGGCTCCAGATCACTGGTCCAGCTCCTTTGCACAAGAGGAGTGAGGGTTCCTTATGATAGCTGCCTCTGCTTGTCCCAAGCTTGAATCATGGGAAGGCTGGGCTGGATCACAGATGCTGCTCTCCGGGCTTCGTGAGAAATCCAACTGCTGATGTAACTGGCTGTTCTTCCTCCCTTTAACACTGCAGCCACATTTCTTAAAAAGCAATACATGTAAATAAAAGATTTATAAAGTGAATCAATTCTCAGGAAGGGGGACGTTCTTAGTAATCACCATGAGACTCTGACTTTTATGGGAGGAGGTTGTTAAAGCAAAGAATCCCTCCTGTTTTGGAAGGGGATTATGAGCATCCTTCCCTCTCCATCCCTGATTTATAGATATTTAATGCATTTATTTTGTAAATTGAGTGGCAAAGGTGGAAGCAGATCAGTTAGGAGGCCATCGCAATAACTGAGGTGGGATTGGTGGTCTCTACACCTAGGTGGAAACACAGAAAGTGTTAAGATTGGTTGTCTTTGAAGGTAGGCCCAACATTTACCTTGATGCATTGGATAAGTGACATGAAAGAAAGAGAAGTAAGGGATGATTCTTGGTTTTTTGGCTACTGAAAGAATTGAGTTTTCATCAACGGACATGGGGAAGACTGTGGTTTGAGCACGAGAAAATTTTAGTAGTTTAGCTTTGAATGTGTTAAGTTCAATATATTTACTGTACATCCCAGTGGAGATATCAAATAGGCAGTTGAAAATATGAGTGTAGAGGTTAGGAGAGAGTTATAGGCTGGAGATATAAACTGATTGTCATCAGCAGATAGATGGTAGTTGATAGATGAGATCACCAGGAGTGGTAGAGAAGAGAAGAGGCCCAGGATAGAGTCCAAGGACACTAGCATGTTAAGGTCTTGAGGAGAATAGGAAAACACAAAAATGAAGAAAGAGCTGCCAGAGAGGTGGGATGGGAACCAGAAGGGAACCATTTTTTCTATGATATATATAGAAAAAAAAGAAAGTGTATATAAATGGAAAGAATGATCAACTGTATCATATGCAGATAAGTGATCAAAGATGTGGACTGGGAAATAGTCACTGGGTTTAGCAACTTGGGCCTCACTGGTGACCTTAACATGAGAAGTTTAGTTATAAGGATGGAGGGAAAAGCCTGATTGGAATGGGTTTCAGAGAGAACAGGAGAAAAGGAATTGGAGAAAGCAAAAATAAACAACCCTTTTGCTGCAAAGGGAAGGAGAGAATTAGGGCAGATGGTGGCAGGGAAAGTAGATTCAAAAGAAAGAATATTTTTGTTTTTGTTTGCTTTTTTTTTTTTTTTTAACATGAGAAAATGACAGCATGTTAGTAACCTGGTAGATAGAAGTGATTCATTAAAGTTGGAAACATTTTTTATGCAAAAGAGAGAAGGGAGAAATGATGAAATTATGTCTCTAAAGCTACAAGAGGGGATGAGATTTGTGTGCCAGTAGAGGAGCTGGCTCTAAATAGGACCACGGAGAGTCCATCCAAAGTAATAGGGGGTGTATGGTTAGCTTTTGTGGCATAAAAAACCATCCCAAAACTTAGTGGCTCAGCGGTCAGCGGGATGGTTGGTTCTTGTCTGGGCTATTTTGGCTGATCTTTCCTGGGCTTGCTGTGGTCAACTGGTGGATTGGCTGGAAGTTGGATGATCTCAGATCATCTGTTTGTTCCTCATGTGTCTTTCATGTACCTGGCAATTGTCTGGCTGTCAACTGGGGTGCTTCATTTATTTTCCACACAGCCTCTTATCTGCTGGGAGGCTAGCTTGACCTTGTTCACATGGTGGTCTTAGATTTCCAAGCTCAGCAAGGGAAGGCAAACCCCAGTGTGCAAATATTTCTCAATTTCTAATGTCCTACTGGCCAAAGCAAGTCATAAGGCCAATCCCAGATTCAAGAGTTAGAGAAATAGATTCTACTTCTTAATGGAAGAAGCTGCATAATTACATGGCAATGGGACGTGGGTTCAGGGAGGGGGAGATTTTGTGGCCACCTTTGCAACTTGCCACAGGAGAGCAGGCAGTGAATGCGAATGCAGATGCCAGTGGGTGGGTAGATGTAATTGTGGGATCCTGGGGAAATTCTCTTCTGAGTGCTTTAATTTTTCTTTTTTCTCTCTCTCTCTCTCTTTTTTTTTTTTTTTTTGGTACGTGCCCCTAGCGGGAACCGAACCCGGGACTCTCTGGTCCGCAGGCCGACGCTCCAACCGCTGAGCCAAACCGGCCAGGGCTAAAGAAGACTTTTTGTTTTGTTTTTTTGTTTGTTTTTGTTTTTTTGGTATGTGCCCCTAGCGGGAACCGAACCCGGGACTCCCTGGTCCGCAGGCCAACGCTCCAACCGCTGAGCCAAATCGGCCAGGGCTTTTAATTTTCTTGACGATAAGGTCTCATGTTGAAAGCCCACACCAGGCTGATATTGATTTATTCATTCACAGTGAACAACAAAACTGCCAAGAGAACTGGGTCCTTACCATAGCTTCCTAGAGTCCACTTTTAGGGAAAATGTCTCCTGGAAGCCACATAACCATGAAGCCTGGGATTCCTATAAAGGGATCTAATTGGATAACTGATGGCTGATGTCATGGAGCTTGACAGCAAGATGCATCCATCCTTGAAAAGGACCTACTTTCCAAGCTGATTAAAATATCCTATCTGCTAGGCACCTCCTACTCTGGATAATGCTACATGGTGCTGCTGCCCTCTGCTCTCTGCCTGTATTTCCTCTATGTGTCAGCCCCTTCGTCCACCTACTCTGTACTACATGTGTTACCAGTGAGGGTGCAGTGGACTCCTGTTCTTCCTGCTGTGGTCCTGGAGGACAGTTTGACTTTTCAACATATTTCATCCCAACCTTTACCTGTTGAATCTTACTAGTTTAACTGCCAGTTAAATATTTTGAGAAATATTGACACTGGAGATTTTCTTCCTTTGAATGTATAGATATTTTCAGATTTATGTTTCTTCTGCATTTACAGTGCTTCCCTATAATTTTATGAACTCTCATTTAGTGACTAGAAGCTTCTCTTGGCCTGGTTTTATGATCAATGCATGATTTGTTTCTTTTAGTAAAATGAATTCCTCTCTTGTTTAGTATAAAAGTATTTAATTGGACACTAATAATTTTAGAGGGAGGAAAAAGGAACCAAGGTCAGCTTTATGGACTGAATGTTTGTGTCTCTCTACCTCCAAATTAGTATATTGAAGCCCTAACTACCACCACTATGATGGTCTTAGGAGGTGGGGCCTTTGGGAGGTAATTTGGTTTAGATGAGGTCATGAGGGTGTGGCCCTCATGATGGAATTAGTGCCCTTAGAAGAAAAGACCAGAGAGCTTTCTCTCCCCACGCCTACCACCCCCACTCCTCTCTCTTCAGCAAGCAGGTAGTTGTCTGTAAACTAGGAAGTGGTCTCTCACCAGACACTGAATCTGCCACGACCTTGATCTTGGATTTCTTAGCCTCCAGAACTGTAAGAAATAAATTGTTGTTTAAGCCACTCAGTCTATGGTATTTGTTAAAGCAGGCTGTACTGGTTAAAACAGTCAGCATAACTTTGAGACACCTAACTGTGGCATGACTTGGCTGAGAAAAGGAGAGACACAGTTTTGGTTCAGTGCCTCTATGGGGTACTTGAGATGCACTTTTGGTAGGGCTTCCTTTGCTGATTCTTGTAGCCTTGGTCCTGGATTCTTCAATGAGTAAGACTCCTAGGAGTGCCCCATGGCTGGGGTCTGTTGCCCCTCACAAAGGTTTCTTCTGCTCTCATGGCAACCCCAGTGAAATGGATCCCCAAACACTTGGGAATCATAGTCACCCCAAACAAACACAGTCACAAGTGATGTGAGGCAGAAAAATGCCTTGGGAGATGAATTTTTCTTTCCTTTTCTCATCGCAACCCTTTTCTGTGACTGAGTGGGTCAAGTTCAGCATTAACCACTGGTCCTGAGAATCAGTCAACTCTGTCAGTCCTTGAAAATCACTGGATTAGAATCAGGTCCTACATGGGCTGTGTGATGCTTGGCAAGTCACCTAACCTAGGTGTGCATTGGTTTCCTAATCTCTAAAATAGTGACTATGCCACTCTGGTGGGGTTGCTGTAAGGATTAAGTGAAATTAAAAGTATGAAAGAATTTTCACATGGCACAATGTCTTTAAGAGTATTTTTACTATTTAAAATGAATTAGGTAGAAGGTAACGGGATTCCTACTTTTGTTGATACACAAGTTATTCATGTAATATGCATGAGCAGGAGAAAGATGTAATGGGAAATTGACTGTCAAGAGGGGACGATAGATGAGCCAGAGGGATGCAGGTTGTCTGTAAAGACAGATAATAGAAGTCAGCAGTTATATTTAGTAAAACTATAAGCCTAAGGGAGAGCAGTGTGCTGTCTGTCAGTGTTTCGAGGCATAAAAGCTCAGAGCACTCTTGAGGAGGATTGAGCCTTCAGCTGCAAGGATGATTTGGCCACAGCCAGTCCTGGATAGATTGAAATCTGGGTCTTGACTCTGTGATTTGACCATGATGGATCAATTTATCAGGACTTCAGTGAAAAGCTTTACTGATAGAGGATGTGTGGGATGCAAAGAATATGCTGAACTTTGTTCCTGCATTCAAGGATCTTGGGAAGAACAGAATTCTGAGACAACTGGAACTTACTTATAGTCTAAACCACAGACTGCAAGTTCAACTGCTTACCAGGACCCAGCAGGTGATGTAGGCCAGGAAGCCCGCCAGTTGTAAGAAAAACAATAGCATAGAAGCAATATAAATAGCATTGACCTACTGTGAGAGTGAGTGTAGGGAGTGGTAAAGATGGAGGCAAGCAGGGTGTGTGTCCTGTCAAAAGGCAGCCTCAACTCAGCTTCCAAGTTGCCCGGTGAGAATGCATGCCTAGAATTGCCCAGATCTTTTGGTTTGGTCAAAAGAACTAAGAAATCCAGATGTTTATATGGAATTTCACACTTTTTATAACTTCTCAATTAATTTTAAAAATTGCAAAACATGGGTCTGCAGTTCTCTTTTTGTGATCTTTGCAAACATGTGGTGGTGAGTGGAAAGCTGGGTAAGCTCAGAGAAGAGAAAAGAGAGGTTGGGGGTGAGCTTGGCATCCTAGGCCCTTTGACTGACAGTAGGGTGGGTCCCCAGCTCCCTTTGGGCAGAGGGCAGGGTGCAGAAGCTCATCTTCCCTGCACACTTCTGTAGCCCAAGGACTGTCTCTGGCTTGGTCAGCTTCCCGCTCTTGGCAGCTGGTTCCCTCAGGGAAACAGTGGTGGGGGTATAGGGAGGAAGGTCTTTCCTTTATTCTTTTTTTTTTTTTTTTACTAAACAATATGGAATTCTAAAAGCAATTCAAAACAAAATTTTCTAACATTTGGAGAGTATAAAAATTAAAGTAAGAGCTTCCCTTCCTTCCCTCCATTGTCCCCCATTACCATTTCCAAGAGGTAATTACTGATAACATTTTTCTGTCATTTTAGAAATCTTCTAAGCATGTAAAACCGTATACATGATTTCTTTTTTTCACCCTGCAGATCGAGGAAAGATATGATTGGCCACCAAGCAGGGAGCAGAGTCCCACCTCTGCGCCTTTGTGTCTCCTGCTTAGAAGGCCTTTCTCTGCCTCCTCATCTCCTCTCATTAATGCCTTGAAAGGCCACACAGTGTAGTGACAAAGAACACAGACCCTGAGTCAGACTTTCTGGCTCCATATCCAGGCTCTGTCATTTACTAGCTCTAATTCTAGCTGAGTTACTCAACCTTTTCATGCCACGATTTTCTCATCTGTCCAAGGGGATTAAAGTAGAGTCTGTCCCGAAGAGTTATGAGGTGTGAATGTGTTCAAGGGCATGAAGGGTTAGGGAGGATCCGGCACAAAGCAAGTGGTATTTACTATTGTTATTGTTCTCTAAAGTCCAGCACTTGTTTCCTTTCTAGTAAGGAACACTGCTCAATTGTCCCTAATCCCAGCTCCTCTCCTCCTCCTCCAATTTACCTTTTAGTGCTAATTACACTACCTAATGTTGGTGTACTGCGGACCTACAGCGGGCAGGCGCCACGCGCTTCACTGTTTTGTGTCTCTGCAGTGGGCCTTGCATGAACAGAGTTGGGGCAGGTGCCTGGGCCTCCATGCCTGTGGCCTGTTCTGCCCCCTGTGGCAGAGGTCAGTGAGATACTGCAGGGAGCCTGGGACCCAGCTGCCCTTTCCCTCCCGTGCCCAGGGTGAGAGGGAAATTGAGTGCTTCTCTTGCATTGAGATGCTCTTTATATCCCCCAGAAGGTGCCTTGCCAAAATTTAGAGCAAACAGTTTTAGAAACTCTCCACTAGCACCAGAGCCCTAAGGGCGGCGATGCTCGGCACTTCTCCTGTCCCCAGGGAGCCTCTGAGATCATCTCAGTAAAACTTTAATGCCTGGAAGTCAATTAGAGTGGAGAATTCTCCTGTAATCAAAAGAGGCAATGCTTTTATTGGAAAGGTGCAAACTAGAGGGGAAGGATGACAGCTGTGTGAGGCTCTGTAGAGCTAATGGCTCGGACTAGGAAAATTATTTCGACAGAGTCACGCCATATCCGCCCAGCAGCAGGGCAAGGGGAGGGACTGTGAGGTGGGCAGTGGGGAAACAGGCTGGAGGTAGCCTTAATGATTATCCTTAGAGCGTGCGGAAGAGTTCCCAGGGCAGGTTTACTTACACCTTCCCTTTTCTGGATCGCCTGTCAGATCCATGAAGTGAGAATTACTCCCTATTTCTCATTTTATAGAGGAGGAACTGAAGTTCAAAGAGGTTAATGTGGCTCTGGAGCTGAAATCCTAACTTGTCCACTTCTTTTCAGAGGAGAGAGGGGGGAGGAGACTTGCTTGCATCTTAACACTGACTAGTAGCCTTGGTTGATTTCTTTTACATCTTCACCTCGGGAATCTTTCTTCTGTTGATCACCTCCCCATTCATTAACTCTGGTGGGTTCCTCCATGTGTTCTGAACCCTATGAAGGAATCTATGGGGATTTTGACAAATAGGGCAGAAGCAGGGTCTGTCCAGCCCAGCTCTTTCTCCCTCCCCTTCCCTCCTCTCCCCTTCTTTCCCTTCCCTTCCTTTCCCTTCCCGAGGCTATTTTTACATGTATCTTCAGACAGAGTGGGAGGGAGAGGGAGAGGGGGAGAGGGGGAGAGAGAGAGAGAGAAACATCTATGTGAGAGAGACATATCGACTGGTTGCCACCCACACGACCCTGACCAGGGCTGGGGACAAACCGCAACCAAGGTACGTGCCCTTGGCTGGAATTGAACCTGGGACTCTGGTCCTTGGGCCAACGCGCTAACCACTGAGCAAAACCGGCCAGGGTGCCAGCTCCTTCTTTAATGGGAACATCCAGCTGAAGTCCATTCCAGACATCTGGAATTACTCCCTTTGACCTGTTTGTATCTCTTATAATTTGACCATTCCGCTCCAGCCCAACCTACTCTCCACTTCCTTTCTTCTATCCTTGGCCTCTGACACACCTACTGGCTCTGTCTGCACTGCCTTCTGGCATCTGTGTGGACAGTGTGGAAGCTGGCCACCAAGATGGCCCCTTGTGATTCTTGCCTCTTGGTATCACGTCCCTGTGTAGTTCCCTCTCACACTGAATAGCTGACCTGTGTAATGAACAGGATGTAGAAATAACGGAATGAGACTTCTGAGGTGAGGTCACGAGAAATAGTGTGGCTTTTACCTTTCTCTGACCTCACCCATCTGGAGTAAGGCATCTGCCATGTTGTGAGGACACACAAGTCAGAAGTCAGCTGTGGGATAGTCCAGAGAGAGAGGGAAGGGAGACAGAGAGACAGAGAGACATTGATTTGTTGTTCCACTTATTTATGCCTTCTTGTATGTGCCCTGACCGGGGACTGAATTTGCGAACTTGGAACGTGTAACCAACTGAACTACGCAGCCAGGACTGGCATTTCTATTTCTACATGTGTCTCCCACATCAATCCTCAAGACAGCCAGCCAAAAAGATATATTAAAAAACTCAGAGTATGTTACTCCTCTGTTCAAGCCTCCCAGTGGCTCATATCACATCTTTAAGCCTCAAATCCTCAGTGTAGCCTAGAGATGCCCATGGTCCACCTCCTGCTTAGCGCCCTGCCTTATCTCCTACCACTCTCAGCTGTAGCCACACTGGCTTCTCCACTGCTCCTTAACTATGCCCCCTCCTCAGGGCCTTTGCATTTGCTGTAACCTTCCAGGAATGCTCCTCCCCAGACCTTTGTCTGCCTGGTTCCCACACTTTGTTGCTCAGAACAAATGGCACCTTCTCAGAAACGCCTTCCTGACAACTCAATATAAACACCTCCATTTCACCATCTGCTTCCTTTCCTTTACCACTGAGGCTAGGGTTCTTAGGTTGCAATCAACAGAAACCAACTCCTTCTGCAATTATGGGAAGACGGGGGAAGCTCATTTGATCGAAGGCGAGGTTGAAGAGCAGGAAGAGGCGGCTATCACGCTGCTCCGAGCATGTGGTCTCCAGCTGAACAGAGCACCTGCCCCAGTGGACGGGCCTCAGTTGAAGAATGAGTAAACACAATTTGGGGGCATGCAGTCTAAGAGGCTCCTAGTGCAAAGGACCTGCTGGTCATAAAGCAAGACTCTGGGACTTCTCCTATGGTTTGGCGGTTGAGCAGTTGAGGAAGAGAGCAATGGGGGCAGGAATGGCTGGACTACGCTGGGCATGGTGACAGGGACGTAAGAATACCAACTCTCAAGTGGAGGAGGAATCGCCGAGACCGTCTAGTCCAGGGGCCACAAACCCACATGCTGCAAGAATCACTCAGGCACCATAAACAAAATAAGCAGTTCAGTAGGAGTGGCGAAGGCTGTAGCTAATGGTCTCGTTAAAACAGCCCGGCTCCTACTCCATTCTGACTTATTCCGCCGTGTTGGACTGATGCCCGGCATTGTCAGATTTTCCAATGTTTCCAGAGAAGCCAGAAATGTTCTTCTCCTACCTCCTACCTGAGACTGTTGTGACAATTACATGAAGTAGCCCACACAAAGTGCTGGGAACATGTGTCTGGCATGTGGAAGGAGCCCTCAATATGTGTTGGTTGCTGTTATTATTACAGCACTTTACTGATGTGGAAACCAAGGCCCAGATGGGCTCCCCCAAGATCACAGTTAGTGGTAGATGTTACATGACAGCCAGGCTCCAGATCCTGGGTAGGGCTCTTCCTTCTCTGTTCCCCTCTCCCGCCCCCACCCCTCTCCTGAGCCATCAACTATCTTCATGTGTAGCAAGACACAATTTAGGCCACCACATAATGCTTTGCCATTGTATCTTTCAGGCAGTATTTCTGCTGATTTCCTACTTTCAAAGAAACCTCCTTCCCTTAATAAAGGAAGCCTTTTTGAAAGTTTGTTCCAGTAGAACAATCCACAGGGTTCTTTCATCTCCCTTTAGGTTTGTAAAGGAGTAGCAGCTTTAAAGGAGCTCCCCATCTTGCTTTATTAGCTCTGCGGGGCTGTATGATGTAAACTCAGGCTTTTCCACTTAAGTCAGGGGCTCACCTACTTCCTCAGAGCCCATTAAACCATTAAGAAAAAAGATGCCTTTGTGGGCCCAGACAATTTGTGCACTTTGTTGGGAGCGAAGCTAATTTCCTCTTGCTCTGTGAAAAATGCCCTTTACACCCATTAAAAGTTCCAGGAATTCTGCCTCCTAAGCTGGTCCAGGTGTTGTTCCTCCAGAGCAGCATCAGGGCTACCATTTCCTCCTGACACTTGGCTTGCTGGCCCTCACAGCTGCAGACGGGGCCTAGTGTTGGCCTCAGTCTATAATTCTGGCTTACCCTCGTGCCCACAGTTCTGAGTTAATGCTCGCTCACTCTGCACTCCCTGTCAGGTTCATCCCACTCACTGGAAGGTCTGACATTGAATGGGGCCACTCCTGGTCCCTGGCGTTTTTTGAACTGGAATCCTCCCTGTAGATTGCCCTGTTGCTGGCCTCATCCTTTACCTCGGATGGTCACTGTAGCACTTGACCTAAAAAATCTGGCGTAAGTCTGATGGCCTACTGCCCTTTCCGGAGACCACGGGTGAAGCATATAAAAAGGAACTGAAGACTGATCCCTAAAGACACTGACCACCATAGGGCTGGACCCAGAAAGCACTGGCTCCCCTTGGTTTTCAGTTCTTCTTAGCTGGCAGAGCCCTAATTTATAATGGAGATAAGTTTAAGCCATTTCCAGTCTGTTTTTCTGAACAGCTTCTTGGAAATATAATTAAGGTGCAAGGGGAGGCAGTTACATTCTGCATCTGTCCATCAGATAGGGAGTGACATTCCTGGATAATAAGAGTTTCCAGCTCCAGAGAAGACTTGTGAACATGTGGTTGATGAGATCGGAGTTTTTCCGAATGAGGAAGACAAGGAGCTATGTAAAATAAACTACAATCTTTGGAAACTGTAACATGCTAATGGCAGATGTCTATTTCTTAGCAAGATAGTTTAACATGCCTACGCTAGTTTAAATTTTTTTTTAATCCTCACTTGAGGATATTTTTCTGTTTATCTTCAGATAGAGTGGGAGGGAGAGAGAGAGAGAGAGAGAGAGAGAGAGAGAGAGAGAGAGAGAGAGAGAGAAACATTGAGGTGAGAGGGACACATCGACTGGTTGCCTCCCACACGACCCCAACCAGGGCCGGGGACAAACTGCAACCAAGGTACGTGCCCTTGTCAGGAATCGAACCTGAAACTCATTGGTCCTTGGGCTGACACGCTAACCACTGAGCAAGACCGGCCAGGGCTAGTTTAAAGTTAATCAACACTTTAATCCTGCTGAATTAGACAATACAAGGATCTGAGAGTGCTTCAGTTTCTCTCCCTGTTATCCAGTGTTTTATCTCTAGCCTACCCTTTCACCCCTCAACGTAGGCATTATTACTGTCGTTAGTGTTATTAATTTTAGAGTCAACATTAGCTTAGCTTTACCCTCATATTAACATATTTTTACTCACCATCCTTTCATGTGTCTCAGACTGTCCATCTAGGAAAATTTTTCTTCAGCTTGAGGTATATTTTTCAGAATTTTCTTTAGTGAGGATCTTTTGGTGATACACTTTCCTTAGGTTTTGTCTGAAATTGTCTATATCGCACCATTGTTTTTAAAAGATAGTTTCATCAGCATAGAATTTTAGACTGACATTTTTCCCGGCCAGTACATTGGAAACTTTATTCTCTTCCTCTCTGGATTCCTTTATTGCTGTTGAGGTGGCAGCCGCCAATTAAATTGTCATTCACTGGTACATGATCTGCCTTTTCTCCATGGCAACTTTCAGAATTTAGTTGCTTTGGATGTTCTGAAATATTTTTTGATTAAAAACATTTTTTTATTATTTTTCTTTGGATTTACAGAGCTTCTTGGACTTGAAGGTTGATTTAAAAAAAAAAAACAATTCTGGGAAATTCCCCATTATGAGAATATATTTTAAATATTGTCTCTCCTCTCTCTCTCTATTATTTCCTTTTGGAACTTCAGTTAGACTTAGACTTTAATCTCCTGCAAGTCTTTTAATCCCTCATACTTATTTTGGATCATTTTGTGTTTCCGTGATACACTCAGGACTAATTTCCTTATATTTATTATCCAGTTTAAAATTTTTCTCTTCACATGTATTTTATCTGCTGTTTTACTTGTGTATTACATTTCTAACTGCAGTTACTAAATATTTTAATTTTCAGATAATGGATTTGTTTCATTTAAAAATTTGCTAAGATTATTCTTTATAGTTTTTTGTTTCTCATATTTTTAAGCATTTCTATTAGTTCTTTTTTTTTTTTTATCCTCACCTGAGGACATTTTTTCATTTTTTGTTCAGATAGAGTGGGAGGGAGAGAGAGGAAGAGAGAGAGAGAGAGAAACATCGACGTGAAAGGGACACATCGAGTGGCTGCCACCCGCATGACCAACCAGGGCTGGGGACAAACTGCAACCGAAGTACATGCCCTTAGCGAGAACCGAACCCAGGTCTCTCTGGACCGCAGGCCGATGGTCTAATCACTGAGCCAAACCAGCCAGGGCTCTATTAGTTCTTAAACTTTGTGTCTGATAATTCTAGTACCTAAAATCTTTATGTGGTCTACTGCTTTGGTTCTCACTCATGGTGACTTACTTCCTTGTATGTTTTGTGATTTTGATTATGAACTGCTAAGTGCTATTAAAACCTTATTGTGGTAATTGCTTGGGGCCTGATCAGAGTGGAATTTCTCCCAAAGGATTTGTATTTGCTTCTGTCAGCCTCCTTGTAGAGGCAGATTGTATTTTTTGTTCACCTTATATTATGGGTATAAGCCCTTTGGTGCTCTAGCTTTACACAATAGACTCTTCTTAAACATCCCACCTTTTTTTCCTTCATTGATTTAGAGAGAGAGGAAGGGAGAGGGTGAGAGAGATAGAAACATCAAAGAGAGAGAACATCAATGGGCCATCTCCTACATGCCCCCCGCTGAGGATTTGGCCCTGACCGGGGATGTGCCCTGACTGAGAATCGAACCAGTGTCCTCTTGGTACATGCGTCCATGTTCAACCACTGAGCCACACTGGCCAGGCAAATATCTCATTTTCAATGGGTCCTAGGCTTTCTGTCCTGCCCCATACCCCATGAAGCCACCCAAGTGGAGCATAAGATCTCCAAAGCTTGGCCTTTAGGCAAAAGCTGGTTCTAACACTCTTCCATCCAGGGTTTCTGTTTTCTCTTTATCTGTACAGTCCTCAGAGATTTTTAAATGTTTTAATTTTTCATCTTTCAATATAGTATTTTAGTTGTTTCAACTGTAAGAATTATTCAATGTATCTAACTCCCTGTACTACTAGAAATGTCACTCCGGGGTCTTCTTTAAGCTATATATATATGCAAGGAGAGACAGCAAGCCTCTAATTAACAGGCTTGTGAAAAAGTTTTTTCTCTTGAGATTACATTTATTTACACAAAAGCTTCACCACAAGGAGTGAAGTAATTAAAAACTTTTTCTTGCGATACAATTGAAGATTGAGCATAGTCCTTAAACATAAGATTAAATATGAATTTAAATGCATGTTTAGGAAAAGGGACATGATCTTCAAACTTAGACCTGTGTTATATCTTTTTTTTTATTATTAATTTATTTTTGTTACAGATGTTTCTCCTTTTTCCCCCCATTGACTCCCTCCTCCCCATCCCCTCCCACCCTGTCCTCAGCTTTGTTGTCTGTGTCCATCAGTTATGCATACATGCATATAAGTTCTGTGGTTTATCCCCTCCCCCCCCCCACCCTTTCTGAGGACTGTCAGTCTGTGCCCTACTTCCATGACTCTGGGTCTACTTTGTTCATCAGTTTGTTTAGTTCATTATATTCCACAAATAAGTGAGATCACGTGATATCTGTCTTTCTCTGCTTGGCTTGTTTCGCTTAGCATAATACTTTTCAGGTCCCTCCATGTCGTCTCAAAGGATAAGAGATCTTTCTTTCTTACAGCTGCATAGTATTCCATTGTGTATATGTACCACAGCTTTTTTATCACTCATCTACTGATGGACACTTGGGCTGTTTCCAGATCTTAGCTATTGTAAATAGTGCTGCTATGAACATAGGGGTACGTATTTTCTTTCTGATTGGTGTTTCAGGCTTCTCAGGGTATATTCCTAGAAGTGGGATCACTGGGTCAAATGGCAGTTCAATTTTTAATTTTTTGAGGTAACATCATAGTGTTTTCCATAGTGGCTGCACCAGTCTGCATTCCCACCAGCAGTGTGCTAGGGTCCCCTTTTCTCCGCACCCTCGCCAGCACTTGTTGTTTGATGATTTGTTGATGGCGGCCATTCTGACAGGTGTGAAGTGATATCTCATTGTTGTTTTAATTTGCATCTCTCTGATGATTAGTGACGTTGAGCATTTTTTTCATATGTCTCTTGGCTATTTGTATGTCCTGTTTGGAGAGGTGTCTCTTTAGGTCCTCTGCCCATTTTTTAATTGGGTTCTTTGTCTTCCTTTTGTTGAGTTGTGTGAGTACTCTATATATTTTGGAAATTAACCCCTTATCTGATGTATCATTGGCAATTATGCTCTCCCATGTAGTGGTTTCCCTTTCCACTTTGATCGTTGTTTCTTTTGCTGTGCAGAAGCTTTTGAGTTTGATGTAGCCCCATGTGTTCATTTCTTCCTTTGTTTCTGTTGCCTTAGGTGATGTATCAGTGAAAATTCTGCAGCGTATGATGTCTGAAATTTTGTTGCATGCATTTTCTTGTAGGATTTTTATGGAATCACGAGTCACATTTAAGTCTTTTATCCATTTTGAGTTTATTCGTGTGTATGGTGTAAGTTGGTGGTCTAGCTTCATTTTTTTGCATGTAGGTGTCCAGTTTTCCCAACACCATTTATTAAAGAGGCTGTAATCCACTGTATGCTCTTACCACCTTTGTCAAATATTAATTGAGCATATTGTCTTGGGTCAATTTCTGGGTTCTCTATTCTGTTCCATTGATCTATGTGCCTGTTCTTGTGCCAATACCAGGCTGTTTTGATTACAGTGGCTTTGTAGTATAACCTGATGTCTGGTAATGTGATCCTTCTTACTTTGTTCTTCTTTTTCAAGATTGCTGTGGCTATTCAGGGCCTTTTTTGGTTCCATATGAACTTTTGGAGTATTTGTTCTAGTTCTGTGAAGTATATCATTGGTATTTTGATGGGGATTGCATTGAATCTATATATAGCTTTGGGTAGTATGGACATTTTAATGATGTTAATTATTCCAATCCATGAACAAGGTATATGCTTCCACTTTTTAATATCTTCCTCTATTTCTTTTTTCAATGACATGTAGTTTTCTGTGAAGAGATCCTTTACTTTTTTGGTTAAGTTTATTCCTAGGTATCTTAATTTTTTTGCCGCAATGGTAAATGGGATTGTTTTCTTAGTTTCTCTTTCTGTGAGTTAATCCGTGTTATATCTTATTAACCCTTCTTTTCTATCTCTGTATTTATGAAAATGGCTTTTGATAATGTTTGTTAAACTATCTTGTAGACATATGGACCTTGATGTTTTAATGTTGTCTTCCATATCATGTAACTATAACTCTCTAAGCATTGCTAATTAGTTGTCATATAAACATTACTTGTCAAATCCTGGTCTGTAACAGTTCTATATGTTTCTTTTTTTTTTAATCCTCACCCGAGGATATTTTTCTATTTATCTTCAGATAGAGAGAGAGAGAGAGAGAGAGAAAGGGAGAGAGAGAGAAACATCGCTGTGAGAGGGACACATTGACTGGTTGCCTCCCGCATGACCCTGACCAGGGTTGGGGATGAACCGCAACCGAGGCCCGGCGACTCATTAATCCGAGGGCTGACACGCTACCGCTGAGCCGAACCGGCCAGGGCAGTTCTATATGTTTTTTTTTTTTTTTTCTTCTTCTTTTTATTTATATGTTTCTAAATTTTTTTTTTTGCTGATGATGTCATCAAGCTTGTTTTGCCTGCCTCTTCTCCTTTTGGCCACAGGATTATTAATAAAATCCCAAACAATGACAGATTATTTGCCTTAAATTAAGTGTTAGAAATATTTATTTCGCCTTGGCTGGTTTGGCTCAGCGGTTGGAGCATCGGCCTGTGGACCACAGAGTCCTGGGTTCGGTTCCTGCTAGGGGCACATACCAAAAAAAAAAGAAAGAAATATTTATTTCTATGTAGCCCACAAGGATTTCAATATGCTTGTATCTGTCCTCCTCAATGACTGAAGGCAGAAGCCCTGTCTTAGTCATTTCTCTGTCTCCTTTGGCTCCATCCCCAACTAAGTGTTTTATAATTTACTAGGAAGTCAGGGTAAATACAGTGAATAAATAGAAACATAAGAAAAGATGAGTCAAAATCCAAGTTTTTGAGGAGAGAGTAAATCTGCTGTTGAGGCCATCTGGCTTTCTTTAGGGTGAGAGATATCTGGTGGAGCCCAGCAGAGGCAGAGTTGGTGTTCAGAGCCTGGGAGATCATTAGGGGACCTCCTGCCACTCAGCCCACCCCTCTGATTCTCTCTCCCTTAGGCTACCTGGCTGCCAACAGCTCCAGCCCGAGGGGGACCAGAGTGTGGGTAAATGGGACCTGGCCACCGCAGGAGGCTGGAGAGTGAGGTTGGCCCAGTGCTTGTCATCCCTACCTGATGACTTTGTGGTCCTGGAGAAGCTACCAGCCTGAGATTGCTCCCACCTCCCACACCATTCAGGCAGGCCTAGCATTTTGTTCCCTCCAATTAACTGTGCATAACAACAAGGAGTGAAACCAAGTGAATTAAGTAATAATTTATCATATTCAGTTCACCATTAACAGCCTTCTAGTGTTTCCTTTGCCCTTTTAAATGAGACTTTGTTCTGATGCTCAGCTCTTCTGTGTACTCCACAAGCTTTTAGTGAATGTTCTCCACCCCACCCCCCTCCTGCTTTCCTTGAGCTTTGAAACACAAGTGTCTTTCTGGAAGCAGCTGAGACATCTCCCATCTAGCATCTTTCATCCCATTTAATAGGGAACTTGGATGTTAATTTATGAGCATGAACCCCAGGCTGGGTGCTGAGAGACAGAAGGGAAGAGGATAGGGTCTTTGCCCTGGACCAGCTTTAGTCTAACTGAGGTGATTAAGCTCATCCAACATGAAATGGTCAGAGGAGGAAGGAGGAGCGGACAGTATTTGTCAGTTCCAGCAGAGTCAGACCTTTCTGTGAGAAAAGCTCCCTGAAAGGACTTGAACTAAGTCCAGAATGTTGGTGTGAATCTGGGCAAGAAGTAGAGGAGAGGGCAGTTCATGCAGGGGTCTAGCAGGAGCACAGGGCGAGCCTCCATCTAGCATGAGAGGAGGTGAGGTGAGGTCAGGGACGTGAGCCTTGGCCAGGCCAGAGACAGGGCGCCCTTTGCCTACCTGCTTGCTAGGTGGTGTCCTTTTTGGGATCACCCGGCCTGTGAGCCTCCCTTCCTTACCCCCTGGCTTTTGGACCTTTTCCTTACAAAGGAAGTCGGGTAGTTGACCCCAATGAAATTGCAGGTTTTCTGGCTCTGTTTACTTTCCTGTCTCTGTTCCGCTGGGCTGTGTGTGTATGTGTGAGTGTGAGTGTGTGTGTGTGTGTGTGAGCGTGAATGTATACTTGGGGTCTGAGGGACACGGATCACACACTTCTATTTTTGGATTTGGGGCTGGGGAGGTAATAACAGAACTGGGGTAGCAGGGGATATAGTTTTGAGGTTGTGAGACCCTGGGTTCCCTGGATTGCAGCTCTGCGTCTACCTCATGGCCTCTTGGGCTCTCTGATGGTAGAGCGTGGGCCCACGGATGGAGAGGTAAGAAAGCCTGGGCCTCCAGAGGGGTTGGGGAAGCACCCACATAGGCCCTTCTCTTGAGCAAGGTCCCTAGGCTCTGGGGGCCCATTGAAGGTCCCACAGTCAGGGTATACCCACAGCCCACTGCTTTGATCCATTCTTGGAAGGAAACAGCATGCTGGGTGCTGTGGGGGAGGGGTCACTGGCTTCTAAGGAGCCAAGGTTCTGAAAGGCTAGACTGGCCAGGGCACAGATCATCCAGGGAATGAGTTGAGGAGGGAGCAGCTGTGGAGGGACCCCGGGGGTCTGCACACACCTGCTCATTTCAAGATGTCTCTTGACTAAAATATCTTAAAAATGAGGCTTCAACAACAAAAACAACATTAAGATTTCTGGTGTCCACTTTAATTTCTAAAATTAAATATAAAATTGACAGTAAAAAGTAAGACAATGTTAGCTTTCATTCTAAATTATGGCGGTCCAATGAGATGGAGACAATTATTTACTAAAACTTCTTTTGGGGACAGCATATTATCTACTTGAAAGAAATACTCAGATAACCCTGCAGGTGTGGCTCAGTAGACTGAACATCATCCCATGGACTGAGAGGTCCTGGTTTGATTCCCATTCAGGGCACATGCCTGGGTTGCAGGCTCAATCCCCAATAGGGGATGTGCAGGAGGCAGCCAATCAATGTTTCTCTCACATTGATGTTTCTACCTCTCCCTTCCTCTCTCTCTAAAAAAAACATATTTTAAAAAAAGAAACAAAGAAATACTCAGCTAAATTGCTTGAGATGGAGGGTAAGTCCCTATGGCGTGCATGTAAAAAAATAGAGGGTTGGGGATTTTTGAAATTGTTGTGCTCAAGCCACTGAAAGAAAGTTGCCTCCTTCCTGAGAGGCAAGATGGTAGGGAATTGAGGTGAATAGAAAAACTGGGGGTTCAGTGGAGTTGGAGAAGGCCAAGAGAGATCCCCAAAGGCAGGAGGAGTGGATACAGGGTCAGCAAAGGGACAGCTGACGTCTGTACTACAGATAAAAGGATATATTCTTTTACTGGCAATAGGCACAGGGTCAAGCCTGGGGGTTTGGTTGGGCCACCTTCTGTGGAGATAGCCAGGGGAGGATTTTAGAGAGAGAACTGAGCTCACAGCATTCAGTTTGGCATGAAGCAATTAACCCGAGGCCACATAGCAAAGTGAGCCAGGAAGGTCCTCCAGTTTCTCCTGCGACACCTCGTCATTCTATTTCTGAACTTGAATCTCAGTTAGCAGACATTGTCTCTCTTCTATGCACATTGTGAATTCATCTCCGGATGCATTTACATTTGCTCCAAAAATAGGAACATCCACTTTCTACCTACTCAGTAAAAAGCAGAGAAAAAAAGCTTAAATGACTAAACAACTGGGCATTCATCTTCAGTGGACACTGAACCACAGCCCTTGGACCACCTTCAGCCTCTAAGGGATGACCAAGAGGAGGGCAGGGATGGAGGGCAGAGGGGAGTTGGGGAAGGCAGCTTCACAAACAGGTCAGAGATGCTTCTTCCTGTTGAAACTCCCTTCCTCTATGTGTCCTCTAAGGAGTGGCAGCTCAGATAACCTGATGTCACAGGAGGCCACTTTGAACAAAGCCTAGATCTCTTCCTCTCTTTTACAAGCTTGGTGGTGCTGCCCCTTTAAGATTTTTCCTTGCCTTTTCCCTTCCCTTCCTCCCTAACAAGGGCAAACTGGGAAGAATGAAGCCAGGATAAATTGAGAAAATATTTGAAGCCTATTAAGCGTGGCTACAAGTTTATTGTGATTCCTAAGTTAATTATATCCTTTTTGACTTCCAGCCAGTCCCTTTGCTGAGCTTCCATATAGACTTGGCCACCTATCCCAGCCTCAGGCTGGCAGCATGCCTCTCTGCCTGCCTTGTTTCTTCCCACATCCCTTCCCCCATCTCTCCTGCACACAAGTCAGCAATCCACTGTAGCTGCTACTTGCCAGAGCTTAAACGCAGTAGGGGCTGTGGTGGGTATAAAGAATTTGAAGTGTGTATGTTCTGTATCCCTGTGTGGGGTAGGGGCATGGTCGCTAGTGGGAGATCATGTATGTAAACGCTAATTCATCACAACCACATGCATTTATTTTAGCTTGTACTTTACAAAGTATCATCCTTGATCATTTAAATCTCATGGATTTTGTGCAGTAGGTATAATCATGGATTAGGAAATTATGGATTAGGAAACTGAAGCTCAGAGTACAAGGTAGAATTCAAGGCCAAGTCTTTGACTTCTAAGTCATGTGTGTGTGAGTGTGTGTGTGTGTGTGTGTGTGTGTGTGTACATGTTTCCCTTCTATACTATACTGATTTCCACGTAACAATAAAGTTGTGCCTTTGTATAACATTTAAGAGTATGCAGAGGGACATTCATACATATTACCTCATTTATTTTTAAAGTAATGTAATGTTGGTGCTATCCCAATTCCGGAATTCTTTAGGAATAGTTCCTCCCAAATCCATCCCCAGGTTGGCAGTGGAAGCTGCTTGACTTCCACTGATTGGTTCAGCTCCTTCTCCAGGAATTCTGTGTCTCAGAATAAAAGGGATCAGCATGTAAATACTGTGGTTGAGACTGGCCATTTTCCATCAGGTCATTGAGGACCAGAGGAAGCCAGTATACAGTAAGACAGGAGAGCAAAGAGGCTGGGGAATAGCAACAGCAAGAAAAGATGAGGAGAGACAGAAGTTTTTGAGGTTCCTGCCTGTATTTAGTCTTTGGTTCTAGTCCATGAGGGTCTGCAGCCTCTCTTTCCTTGGATTCTGTATAACATCCTGTTTCCTACCAATAAAGCCTCTTTTTTTTAAATGAATACTGTATGTTAGGGTTAGGATTTTGATTATTTGTAGCCAAAAGAATCTTCAGTAATACATATCAGAAAGTAGAAGCAGAGTGACCGAAATGTTAAATATAGGTACAAGGAAGAAACTATGGATAGCAGAGGATGGAGCAATTTTCACTGTTGTGTTTCAGGAGACCTCATGAGCTGGACAATGAAGTGTTTGCTCAGTATCTATGGATGTGTGCAGCCCTTTGGCAAACACTTTGGACGGAATAGAGAATACACAGGAACCATCTTTTAGGAAGTTCCCAAGTATAGTAGATGCTTTTGCTACCCCTGTTACAGTCCCTCAAACTACCTCTGATTTCAGCTAAAGCTGTGGTGGACAGTTCCTGCATGCTAACAGCATCCCACCTCGAGGGTCTGTCTTGCTTCTCTTGGCTTTTCTGTCTCAGTGCTTTCTCCAAAGCCATGGGAGCTCTCAGCCCATGAGCAAGTATAGCCCAGAGATATGGAGGTTGAAGGGACGTTAACTCCTAACTGAGATTTGGAGGATCTGCTTCCAAGATGACTTATGGCTGATAAATCAGTCCTGGCTATTGTAATAAGTTTCATTGCCTCTCCACATGAAGTCTCCATATGGCTGATTCAATATTTTCACAGCATGGTGGCTCTTTTCCTTTGGAGTGGCAAGCCAAAAAAGCAAGGAAGAAGCCACCTTATCTTTTATGACTGAGGCTCAGAAATTACACATTGTTACTTCTGCAATGTCATGTTGGTTACACCTGTTCAATTTGGGATGAGACTATATAAGAATGTGAATATCGGAGATAAGGGTCATTGGGGCCATCTTGGAAGCTGGGTAACATAATTTCCCTGTGGACAAAACCCTCAGCTGATAGGGGATGTAAGCCAGAGGATAAATGCCCAGGCTCCTAGTTCTCAAATGCATTCTACATGGTTCCTCAGAGGCTCCCCACAGAGGCTCTGCCCCAGTCAGCCATAACAGTAATCATCTCAAGTACACACCCTTTCTTGGCTTCTTCTCCTTCTTAGATTTCCATTCCTTTCTCCCTTACTCTTGTTCCCTGTGATCACTCCCAAATAAACTCCTGCATTGAAGTGCTTTTCTAATGCTTTTGGAGAAATCCAAACCAAAACACAAAGGTAATATCTAAAATAATTTTGAAATGGTGTGGAGCTGATCATAGAAGTATATGCCACACTGTGCTATTGGAATATTGATGATTACTCATGTAGTGAGCTCACATGTAGAAGATTGGCATGGTCAAGAAAGTCTTTACAGAAGCAGCAGGAATTGAGGGATTGAGAGATTGGGAAAAGCAGTGAGAAAAAGCAAGAGGAAGGCAGCTTTAGCAATACTCAGAATGGGTGCAGGGCCTGGGCAGGGCAGGGCACAGAGAAGATGGGGATGTAGTTGGGGCAGGAATGGTTAGTGTGTGGGACAGACTTCCAGGAAGGGGCTGGGGCAAACTATTCATTGGGAAGGCCATTGTGACTGTCTAGATGAGAGGTGAAAAGGGCTTGTAGTAGGCCAGGCTGGCTGGAAATGAAAGATGAGAGTAGAACAAGATCTCACAAAGGAGGACCTGCTAGGGCTTCCTTCCCAGAACCAGACATACAGGATTGGGGAGCCAGGGCCGAGGTTCAGAAAGGACAGTGAGGAGGTAGCAGTTCTTTTATTTATTCACAAATAATTAGTAAGCACCTATTAAATTATATGTACTGCTATAAGGGGCCATAGCAGCAAACAAGATTGTGAAACGGTGTTGTTGATGAGCATGTTTTCTGTAAGGATCTACTGAGGAAACTCCCTTACAACTCTGAAGGCAAGTGATTCGTAGGAAATGGGTTCTATACTTCCTCAAAGCTGTGTCCCCAAAATCAGTCACAGCCAATTCTGCCACAAAATGTTCTGTTCACTTTGGCTGCTCCCAACTGCTGTGACATACATCACACCCTCAGCATTACCCAATAACATCTGTTTATATGGATGTTTCATTATAAATGAGATATCAGCAGTGGTGCACATTAGGGAAACAGAAGACTTGCTAGTTACACATAAGTAATTAAAAGCTTAAGACAGGACTTCTGGTCAAGATGGTGGCATAGGTAAACGTGGTACTGACCTCTGCCCACAACCACATCAAAGTGACAACTAAACTACAGAACACCATCATTCAGAACCACCTGAAATCGAGCTGAATGGAAGTTCTACAACTAGGAGATTAAAGAAGAAGCCACATTGAGACTGGTACAAGGGGTGGAGGCGGGAACAGGCTGGTCCCATCCATGTGTAGAGGATAAAAATCAGGAGGGATACCTCGGCTGTGAAGGTCCTCCCTGAGGAGTGAGGGGTCCCTGTCCCACACCAAGTCACCCAGCTCAGGGTCCCAGTGCCAGGAACAGAGTCCCCATAACTTCTGGCTGTAAAAACCAGCGGGGATTCAGGCTGAAGAAGGCTGAGGCTGCTGGAGTCCCAGGCAGTTCCTCTTAAAGGGCCCGAGCATGGACTTACTCAGACTCACACCCTCCAGGTTCCAATGTGAGGGAGGCAGCTTGAAAGACACCAGAGACATACAGGGAAGAATTTAATTGTTTGGTATTGGCACAAGAGCTGCAGAGGCAGCTTTCTCCCAGATGTGCTGGTGGAGCCTGTTGTTCCTTTGGTGAGCCCTTCCCCCACAGGGCCGGCAGATGGTGCCATATCTGGGACTCCAGCAACCTGACTCACACTATTTGCCCCACCCCACCTAACCTGAGGCCCTGCCCCACCCAACTTTCAGGCCCACCCAAGCTATTTCCAGTGGTTTTACCATAGGAATAGCCTGTCTTAGCTCATGCTTCAGATTTTCCTAAAATCTCTCAAACAAGCAGCATCTGGCCTCAGCGAGCCCCATATTTCTTGCTAAATGGCCCCAGGCCTGTCACTAGCAGCAGCCAGCCTTTATTCACAGCTTGGTCTTGCCTGGGCACCTCCAAGCCCAGCACAAAAGGCAGCTATCTGCAGATTGCTTTGTAGCTTATGCCTGGTGGCCCTGGGTACAACACAGGTAGTGGCTGACCTTGGCCTGTGCTTCCCAGGAGGCCCCAGAGTCAGCACACCCAGTGGACAGCTTCAGACCACATCAAAGCACCACCTCCACAGACAACACACTCAAAGGGTGGACTCAGTGGGTACCAGAGCCCTGCTAAAATAAGTCTTGCTCTGGGTGGTGGGCCCTTGCACAGCTGGTCCTCCAAAGTGGTCAGAGGTTGGTGGTCAGTGAGCACAGCCAGTCCTTGCACCTGATCAGCCTGAGTAAATCCCTCCCATTGATGTGCCAATAGCAATCAAGACTCAATTACAACAGAAGGGTGTACAGTCCACACTAGGGGTGCACCTCCATTGCCTAGCTAGGGAAATCAGGGAGGCTGTGCAACTGGACCCTACAGGACACCTACTACATACAATAGGCCACCCAACCAAGCCTAGGAGATGTAGCAACTCTACCTAATATATAGAAACAAACACAAGGAGGAGCCAAAATAAAGAGACAAAGAAACATGTCCCAAATGAAAGAACAGAACAAAACTCCAGGAAAAGAACTAAATGAAACGGAGATAAGCAATCTAACAGATGCAGAGTTCAAGACACTGGTTATAAGGATGCTGAAGGAACTTAGGACCTCAAGAGCATAATAAAGGACCAGTCAGAAATGAAGGATGCACTAACTGAAATAAAGAATAATTTACAGAGTGTCAACAGTAGAGTAGGTGAAGCTGAGAATCACACCATCAATTTGGAATATAAGGGAGCAAAAAAAAAACCCAGTCAGAACAGCAAAAAGACAAAAGCATCCAAGAAAAATGATAGCATAAGGAGCCTCTGGGAGACCTTCAAGCATAGCAACATTCACATCATGGGGGTGTCAGAAGGAGAAGAGAGCGAGCAAGAAATTGAAAACCTGTTTGAAAAAATAACAGAAAACTTCCCTAACTTGGTGAAGGAAACAGACATACAAGTCTAGGAAACACAGAAAGTCCCAACCAAGTTGAACCCAAAGAGGCCCACACCAAGACACATAATAATTAAAATGCAAAAGGTTCAAGACAAAGAGAGAATCTTAAAAGCAGCAAGAGAAAAGCAGTTAGTTATCTGCAAGGGATCTCCCATAAGACTGTCAGCTGATTTCTCATGCAGGCCAGAAGGCAGTG
This sequence comes from Tadarida brasiliensis, assembly GCA_030848825.1. Classification (NCBI taxonomy): domain Eukaryota; kingdom Metazoa; phylum Chordata; class Mammalia; order Chiroptera; family Molossidae; genus Tadarida; species Tadarida brasiliensis. The sequence goes on along the minus strand of CM061274.1, from coordinate 55,359,584 downwards.
GCAAGAAATATTAAAAGTGATGAAAAGCAAGGACCTACAACCAAGATTACTCAATCCTGCAAAGCTATCATTTAGAATCAATGGACATATAAAGAGCTCCCCAGACAAGAAAAAGCTGAAGGAATTCATCACCACCAAACCAGTATTAAATGAAATGTTGAAGGGTCTTGAAGAAGAAGCAGATAAAAAATATGAACAATAAAATGGCAATAAATACATATCTATCAATGATTGAATCTACAAACCAAATTAACAAGCAGAACAGAAACAGACTCATAGATACAGAGAACTTTTTGATGGTTGCCATATGGAAGAGGTTTGGGGGGATGGGCGAAAAAGGTCAAGGAATTAAGAAGTACAAATTTGTTGTTAGACTGACGAACCTCAGAGGAAAGGGTGGTGCAGGAAGAGATAAACCGAAGAACTTACATGCATATATGCATAACCAATGGACACAGACAATAGTGTGGGGAAGGCAGGAGAGGGATGGGAGTGGGGAGGAGGGGGTCAATGGGGGAAAAAAGAGGGGACATCTGTAATACTTCCAACAATAAAGATAAGTAAAATAAAATAAGCCAAAGAAAGAAAAGGTTAAGACAGTGCCAGTGGCCATGCCTGTTACTCAATACAAGTTCAAGTTTAAACTCCTTAGTGATATTCAGGTGGTATGCAAGGCCATATAAAACATCCCTTCATCATAGCCTCCTCTTCTTCTATGTCCCTCCCTTTGTCACTTTTCTATCCTCATGGAACCACTTGACATTCTCTACACATGCTCTGTTCTTCTAGCCCTGTGTGTCCTTGTTTATACTTTTCCTGGAAAGCCCATCCCTACTTTCTCTGCATATTGAGTTCTTACTCATCCTCTGAGCCTCAGCTCAAATCCCATGTCTTGGAAATCTTCCCAGAGTGAGTCTGTCCCTGTTCCGTGCTGTGAAGGCCTCTGTTCAAGTCTTGCTTGCAGGTTTTTGATATTCTCTTGTTTTATGGTACTTTGTATAACTTTGTCATATCATCAGTGTACTGCATGTTCCTCAGGTCTTGGTTTGGTATTCCCACGTACTCTGCAATAGTGAAGGTTCAATGTCATCTTTGTTAAATAAACAGATGGGAGGTGTGACTTCTGCTAAAGCTGATGCATCTTACTTGGCCATTGATGTTGAAGCTGGTCAGCTTATCAGATGTCAGGACTGAGACTGGCAGGGCTTGCTGCCTGCTAGCAACTGAGGGAGGAGACAATGCTGTATGGCTCCCAGGATGCTGTATGGCTCCAGGGCATCTTCACCATGCGCTGATGTTAGTATTCTCTTATTATAAGGACTCAGCTGTGTTCCATCTGTCAAATGCAAGGAAAGGTGAGTCTGGAGAAAGTCCCAAATGTAAACCCCATACTGCTTGGGTGGCCTGGGTTTGTGTATTACTCTTTGTCACTTAAGTCCTTACACTTGGAATCATTTGCATTTACCTCGAAGATGGAAGTGGAAAGATTCTCTGAAACTTCAGAGTGGGAAGTCTGAATATAACTTAATAGCTTAGGAAAATAATATTTGGAAAGAGTTTATATTTTAAAAGGCCAGGGCCTTTTAAGATAATGGATTTAGAGGTCTCCTTTACCTCTTCAATGCACATGTTTGTTGTGTTGTGTTGTTGTTTTTAATCCTCACCCCAGGATATGTTCATTGATTTAGAGAGGAAGGGAGAGAGAGAAACATGAATGTGAAAGAGAAACCGAACCTGCAACCTAGGTGTGTGCCCTGACTGGGAACTGAACCCACAACCTTTCGGTTTATGGGATGACACTCCAGCCAACTGAGCCACACCGGCCAGAGGCAAAGGCACATGTGTTTATCCATGTAAAAAATGCTTATTAACTCTAAGTGCTCCTCCTATTCTTTGGTCTTCTCTTATTCTGAGAGTCACTCTGAAATCAGACAAGGGCTTAGAATTTCTAATCACTGCTTTAAAAAGTCAGGTCATGGCCCTGGCCGGTTTGGCTCAGCGGTTAGAGTGTCGGCCTGCAGTCCAGAGAGACCTGGGTTTGGTTCCCGCTAGGGGCGCGTACCTCGGTTGCAATTTGTCCCCGGCCCTGGTTGGTTGTACGGGAGGCAGCCACTCGATGTGTCCCTTTCACATTGATGTTTCTCTCTCTCTCTCTCTCTCTTCCTCTCTCTCCCTCCCACTCTATCTGAACAAAAAATGGAAAAATGTCCTCGGGTGAGGATAAAAAAAAAAAAAAAGTCAGGTCATGTATGCACTGTGCCAGGCCTGGTACTAATCCCATGTCTGATTTCAGTTCTTCTCTGTGGGATCTAGGTGTTGAGTCAGCCGAGGGAGAAAAGCAGCCATGTCTTTTCCTTCTTAAAAATTAACAGATACTTATATCTAGTGTTTGCAAAGCGCTTTTACAGCTCTTGTCATATTTGCTTCTTAAGACTAAGGATGTTTGAAAGAATTATTCCATTTTATGGGGAGAAAATTAAGGTTCAGTGAAATTGAGTGATACATTCGTCACTCAGTTTATAGTGGTGGAACTGTGGCTTCTGCTGAGTTTTTTTATTTAGTATCCCTTCTGGTACGACTGAAATCTGCCTGTGATTTCAGTTCATCTCTCCTTTTTTTTTTTTTTTTTTTTTTTTTATTTACAGGAGGGAGAGAAGAGGGAAGAGAGAGAGAGAGACATCGACGCCAGAGAGACACATCGACTGGCTGCCACACACATGATGCCAACTGGGGTCGGGGACAAACTGCAACCGAGGTACGTGCCCTTAGCGGGAACTGAACCTGGGTCTCTCTGGTCCGCGAGCCGACGCTCTAACTGCTGAGCCAAACCAGCCAGGGCAAGTTCATCTCTCCTTTATTATTATTATTTTTTTATTATTTTATTTTATTTTATTTTTATTTATTTGTTAATCCTCACCGGAGGATATTTTTCCATTTTTTGTTCAGATAGAGTGGGAGGGAGTGGGAGGGAGAGAGAGGAAGAGAGAAACATCAACGTGAAAGGGACACATCGAGTGGCTGCCTCCCGCGTGACCCAACCAGGGGCCGGGGAAAAACTGCAACCGAGGTACGCGCCCTAAGCGGGAACCGAACCCGGGTCTCTCTGGACCGCAGGCCGACGCTCTAACCGCTGAGCCAAACCGGCCAGGGCTCATCTCTCCTTTAAACACCTACTTCCTACCTCCTTCCTTTTTGTAATCACCCATCATATATCCTTTATCACAGTTGACTGTCAGCTAGTCTCTGGAAGGTGACAATGGCTAAAAATTACATATGGTGTGACACCTCCTAGAGAGATTTAAATTTCCCCCAAGAATTAACAAAACAGAAGCTTACGTGGGGGAGTTTGGGTTTGGTGACAGGTCAATTGTGGGGATGCTTTGGTGGCCAAGGGGTCTTCTTGGTGTCCCTTATGACAACCACATAAACAAGCATGTATTTTCCTGGGTCTGAACCCCCAGTGTTGATGGCACAAGAGAAAAGGAAGGAGGAGGAGCTGATTGGGTACCTTGTAAACAATTTCACACTATGGGACTCAGGAGATCCTGGGGGAGCAAAACCCTGGAATCCCGGGTTGGGTGGCCTGCAAGCTAGGCTGAATTCAGAAGCACAGCATGGCTTTCATAGACTTTTCCGTATTCTCTCACCCACTTGGATGAGGCCAAAGGAAAAAACAACAACCTGTTTCTTTATTAATGATGCTTTCTGCAGAGTTAGATTAAGCACTGATTAAAGGCAGATGCTTCCAATGTATAAATGTAAGTACCATCTCAGTCACTTCTCCGGTTACAGGGTTTCCTACATGAGTCTTTAAAATCACTTTGGCTCTCTTCCCATTTGCCTTCCTCCATGCTCTCCACCCAGCTTCTGAGCCACTCCTCCCAGAAGGCTCCAACTGCCAGGAGCAGGAGCTCGGACTCTGAGAGAGACTTGCTCCGAGGAGAGAGCTTTGGGAGGTACCACTGGAGCTGCTGCCTGGAGCCACCTTACCAGAAGGCAGGTAAGTCTGGGCTGGGGGAAGCCCTGTTCTTCTGTTCTTTCAAGTTGGGACTTGCCACTGTGGAACTTGCTCTGTTCTTTCGCTTTTTTCATCAGGATGGACAACTGGCCTTTGTAACCATTTCCTGCCCAAATCAGAGGCAGAGACCAGGTTCAGGATATGTGGTTCAGTGGTGGGTCCATCAGGTGGTGCTTCTCCTTTCAGATGCTCTGAGAGTCGCATGGGGACGGGAGAGGGCTGTCTGGCCGTCTGGACATGGTGTTAGGAACTGGACTTTTCTGGTAAAGATATGCTCAAGTATTGTCTCCATCTGAGGCTAAATTTGCAAATCCTCCAAATATTTTCTGAATTCCCTGTGGCCAATTTACTTAATCAGAAATTAACATATACTTTTTTTGTTTTTCTGAAGAGCCAGCAAACGAATCTTGGGATTGATTTTAGATTGAGAGCAGTTGTGTTAAAGCCTGTTTCTGTTCATTTGCTTTCTGATTTTCTTATGGGACCTAAGCAAGAGGAAGGGGATATTATGTTTTATAACCCACTTTAATGAACATGGTCACCAAAGTTAAGAACTTGTTGTTCAGACCACCACCCAAAACAGACAAGGGGGCATCTTATAGGGTTCATCTACCATTGTGCTTTCTGGCTTGGTTGGAAAGGAGGGTATCATGGTGGGGCCGGTGGAATGCCTATGGGAGTGAGATGTGATTGGGGAGGTGTCAGTGAGGCTGATGTCCTGGGAAGCATGTCACATACAGTGAGGGTGCCGTAGACCCAGCTGGAAGCTGTGTGTCTTTCTTCTCCTGACTCCCTTCTCTCACCTCCTTGGGACGTTTTAGCTTTGAGTATGAAGAACTAAGCAGGTAGGTGGATTGCAGGATGCTGTTAACTTGCGATTGAGATTCCCCAGCACTTACGTATGTGATCATAGATAGGCAAGTATCTCAATTTCTCTAAACTCTAATGTTTTCTTCTGTAAAATGTGGGTGCCATAAGAGTATCCACTTTGTAGATTTCTTGGGAAGTTAGGAGAGATAATCCATTGAAAGCACTAGACACAGTGCTGAGCCCATAGCTTATAGCTCTTATTAACCTCAGGGTGGACCTTTGGCGTTTCAAGTTGTGTGGACCAGGTTCACGTTGAAATGTTCTGGGTATATGCAGTTGCAAACATTTGGTGATTTCTTCAGTGACTTTGTTTACTGGTTAGGGCAAAGTGTGAGTGTCAGGTTATCCAGTTTGGCTCTTTATCGAAAAACCTAGAGAGAAATACTAGTCAGGAAGGTACAAGGTTAAAACCTCTGCCTCTCAAGAGAAGGTCGCAAATAATTCACCTTAATTCCAGATGAATATTTCCTTTCAGAAATGCCCCAACAATAATGAGATTGTTCTAAGGAGTAAATTTTACCTAGAACAGGGTTGATGCTGTTAAATGTTATCTATTATAGTAAAAATGTTTGCGATAACACATTAATTGAAAAGTTCATGATGTAAAATTGCATATTTATTATAATGATAGCTAAGCAAATTACACACAATAAGACTACGGAAAAGAAATATACCAAAACGTTAAAACTTGCCTCTGTTAGGTGGCTTTGGTTTGTGGGTAATCATTTCCTTTTCTTGTTTTCTAAATTTTATTTAATGGATGACTCTATTAGCCAGGGCCCTGGCAGGAAACAGATGGCATATTCAAACTGGGCATTTTGAGGATGTTTTATTAAAGGGACATTTTACAAAGGTATGGGCAGAGCTCAGTAATGGAAACAAGTGAGGGCACAGTTCTCAAGTGTGCCATCACACCCCACATCTGAAGGGGCAGTGGGAAAGAGGTGCTATGGAACTGGGGAGAGAGCTGTGTGGATGGGCCATCTGACAGCTGCTGTGGCCCATGGCCGCTGTCAGGGAGAAAGTTGGGAAGGAAAACCCTGACCTCACAGTCCGCCATTCTCTGGTCTCCTGCTGATGCCTCTCATTGGCCAAACCCAATCAGAAGCCAGAGTTTAAGGGACCTCAAAGAGAGTTCCATGTAGATCAGCTTCATAGGCACTGAGCAGGGTGGGGAAAGGTCTGGAGGGCAAGCTGAAAATTTCAGCACAGTGAGGTTATGTAACTTTTATAATGCAGAAAAAATCATAAATAAGAAACAAAAGCCCTTTGCTACACTCAGTGCTTTCATACATGCATACACCGCCCTCTTTCTTCCTAGCTCAGTGACTTTGGATTCTTCATAACCAATCCTTCTTCTGGCCTCCCCCTGTACCCAATGCTTCCCCCTAGTGCAGCCATACTCGTTGTGTAGTTTCATTCTCCATCCTTGACTTACCTGATCCCCCACACCACTGTAAGACCCTTGAGGGCTGGGGAAGGTGTTTCATATCCCTTTGCAACCCCAGCACCTAGCACAGGAATGAATGAATGATTGGAGTTCAGATCTAAATATCTCTATAACACTTATAGATTTAAAGTAAGGCCTGGAGCTACCTAATCTTGACTGCGGGTGAATTCCTGAGGAATTTAGTGTCTCTGCTTATGAAAGTGAGGCCTTGGTCCTCTTTCCTAGGTGTTTATCTTCTGTCTGTTCAGGGAGAGTGGGCCTGTGAGCTGTCTGGGCCAGTCCTCAGAGGAACGTGAGCCGAGCTCTCTCTGACATGCAGCTCCCACTTCCCTTGCAAGCCTAGCCCGTCACGTCACGAAGGTCTTGCAGAGCCTCCTCAGGGTCCTTCCAGTCCCTGCGATTTCCCATGTCAAATCGCAATTTACATGTTGCTGGCCTCCTGTTGTAGGATGGCAAGTTGAGATTATGCTTGCTTCCTTTATGACTCAAGGAGGTTTAGAGCCTGCCACTGCTATTTCAACTCTCTGTTTTTGTTTTTATCCTTACCTGAGGACATTTTTGCATTTATCTTCAGATAGAGCAGGAGGGAGAGAGAGAGGAAGAGAGAGAGAGAGAGAAACATTGATGTGAAAGAGACACATCGAGTGGTTGCCACCCACATGACCCCAACCGGGGCTGGGAACAAACTGCAACCGAGGTACGTGTCCTTAGCGGGAACCAAACCCGGAACTCTCTGGTCTGTGGGCCGATGCTCTAACCGCTGAGCCAAACCAGCCAGGGCTCAACTCTCTGTTTTCAATCAGAGGATGTTTTGAGCCCTTGAAGGATTTTTACACTCCTTTTGCAATCCTATTAAAGTAACACATACATGCACTAAATAAAATAGCTCAGGAGGAAAATATGTTGGGAAGGACAGAACATGAAAAATAAAATGTCTCCACCTTCACCTATATACTCAGTCCCAATTTTAACTATTTCAGTGTTTCAATCTTCTAGTCATTGTCTTGCTAACTCTAAATAATTCTCTTAAACTTCTATTTCTTGATTTATCAAGGTTAAGCAGGAGTTATTGAATTTTCCCTATGTGAGATGAGGAATTTATCTTACAGTAATCCTTCTGCTTTCCTCATGATTCTTCCAGTTTTTGTTACTTATATTTTGAATTTGGTTTCACACTTGATTCCCTGCATAATTTTAAGGAAATAGACTTATACTTGTATTCTTTAATCCATCGACTTTCCTTAGAATGTCTTGATTCTCCAAGTGTTTAGGATGAGGAAGTTTGTACCTCTGACCTTCTCTTTATCTTTTCTTTCCAACTCCAGCTTGCAATAAAATCTTATAGCATTTATCAAATTTGAATTCGATTCTGTAATTGTGATGAACTCTGCTTTATCTATAAGTGTTATTAAAATGGAAAACTAACACATAACTTTTATGGTATAATGAATTTGTAGCTACTGGTCTCTAAAACCAAGTACCACATTTGGACACATGGAGAAGGGGATGAACTCTAGTGTCACTGACCTTCTGCTACAGAAGGAGAATGTTCTAAATGTCAAGGTTAAGTGAATTCTTTTTTCCTATCCTTATATTGTGTCAGCTGTTCAAACCATTTAGTTGGCTTCATATGTAAAACGTGACTTTCTGAAAAATGGTATGTTTTGATGGAATTTCTAATTACCTTTTTTTTTTAACCTATTAAGAAACCAGTCTTTTAATCATATTCTTTGTTACAAATAGTTTACTTTATTCTTGAAGGATTTTTCTGAGGGCTCTCCAACTTCTAATTCTAGACAAATCAATTGCTTTTTAAGCTGATTTGAAGTGCCGTCATCCTGCAATTTTTTTTTTTTATTGCCTCGGGTTAGGTACACTATGCCTTGGATTGATGCATACTTCATTTTTTGGATTCTCTTTTCATTGTTTGGGAGCATATACTCAAATAGCTTTTTTGTAAAGAGCCATTTAGTATCTGAAACATTTGCCTTCATATTTGATTGTTAGTAAAGCTTGGAAAATAATTGCACTTAGCCAATTTAATTCTTCAAGCAATTTTCCATGCAATGCAATTGTATTTTCTGTACAGAAAATTTCCAGGTTAAGTATTTGTGGTATAAATTTCACAATGAAGATTTGAGTAATGACAAGTTTTACCTAGTATGTGCCATATTGATCTTTATTAATTCAGTTCATTTTACACATGCACCATCTGTTTCCACTATTCAACTTTCCCGAATCTGCCTTTATTAAAAATATTTGATTCTTTAGTTTTTTTCAGTTAGTAAGAAAATTTTAGTGTATGTGATTTTATTTTGTCAGATTTGAGTTGATAATTTTTATCAAGTCCTCTTTTTTCTAGGTTAATTTTTATAGTATTCAGTGTTACTTTTAAGATGTAGTTCCTTAGTTATTTCATCACCTATAACAAACTTTAATGTATGAGGTTTCAGGGGTTGTCAGTTTTATTTTGTATTATTTATTTCTATCAAGTATCTTTCTCTCAAGAACCCAGGTAAAATATCCCCAGGATCAGAATAGCAGGGTCTGAGTGTCCAGTTTCTTTTCCGATAGTGTCGTTATTGTGGCAACAGCCCTCCATTTGATTCCTTGCTGTAACTTAGCATAAGTTCCAGTTTTTGCATCCAGGGTCTTTTTCAGGTTATCCATTAAAAACAATTTTTCTTTATTGATTTTAGAGAGAGAGAGATTAAAGGAGAGGGAGAGAGAGATAGAAACATCGATGAGAGAGAACATTGATTGGCTGCCTCCTGCATGCCCCCCACTGGGGATTTGGCCCACAACCGGGGCATGTGACCTGACCAGGAGTCGAATTGGCAACCCCTTGGTGCATGGGTTGATGCTCAACCACTGAGCCACACTGGCTGGACAGCTCATCCATTTTATAAGATCAACTGTCATCCATACACCTTTGACTGAAAAAATATTTCACCCCTATCTTAAATGTCTTTTATGAGCTCTAGAGCCAAATAGAGTAGAGTCTCATTATATACCCACTTCATTTATACAAATTAAATTATGTATGTTTATGAGAGACAGGAATGAAATGGAAGAGAAGAATGAAGGGGATAGGAGGGGAAAGAGAGTAATTAAGTAGTATAGCCAATTTCATCATTCTGACAAATCTGTAATGAATGAATGGGGTAGAGTGCAGTGAATCCACAGTCCACTTGTTTCATTTCAGTTAACATGTGGCTTGAACCTGAATGGATGGAACAGAATGCAGTGAATCTATGGTTCCATGTTTCATTTCAGTTGACATATGGCTTGCAGATTGTGAACATCACATTGCCCTTAGCGTGTTTAAAGACACTATATTGCCTTTATTATGTCCCTTAAACATAATCCAACTACTTTGTTTGGGGATAAACTGAAGAGTGATTGGCTCTGGCAGTGGAAGAAGAGCTGGCTGTACTGAATTTGTTGACCAATGAATTGAGATGCCTCTTCCACAGGGTGCCTTCCTGAGGGATTGTCAAGGGAAGTTTTGACAGTGTGGTTTTTGTTTGTTTGTTTGTTTGTTTGTTTGTTGTCTTATGTGTTATTTTCAGAGCCTGATGTGTGTAAGCTATGATTCTTCCATATTCAAGGGTCTCCTGGTTCTCTCCACTTGTAGGTCCCACAAGCAGCTTTAATCCCATGCATTTTTTCCTTTATTTTATTTTATTTTATTTTTTTAACTCATCTTTATTGTTGAATGGATTACAGATGTCCCCCCTTTTTCCCCATTTACCCCCTCCTCCCCAATCCCACCCCCCTCCAGCCTTCCCCACACTGTTGTCGGTGTCCATTGTTTATGGTTTATCTCATCCCACCCTTCCTCCCCCCTTCCCTTTGAGGTTCATCAGTCTAACAACCAATTTGTACTTCTTAATTCCTTCATCTTTTTCACCCATCCCCCCAGCCCCCACCCATCTGGCAAGCAACAAAAAGTTCTCAGTATCTATGAGTCTGTTTCTGTTCTGCTTGCTCATTTTGTTTGTAGATTCAATTGTTTTTTGTTTTGTGTTTTTAAATCCTCACCCGAGGACATTTTCCCGTTTTTTGTTCAGATAGAGTGGGAGGAAGAGAGAGGAAGAGAAAGAGAGAGAGAAACATTGACGTGAAAGGGATACATCGAGTGGCTGCCTCCATCACGACCCAACCAGGGCCGGGGACAAACCGCAACCGAGGTACGTGCCCTTAGCGGGAACTGAACCCGGCTCTCTCTGGACCGCAGGCCGACGCTCTAACCGCTGAGCCAAACTGGCCAGGGCTGTAGATTCAATTGTTGATAGATATGTATTAATTACCATTTTATTGTTCATGTTTTTGTTCTTCTCCTTCAAGAAGACCCTTCAACGTTTCATATAATACTGGTTTGGTAGTGATGAACTCCTTTAGCTTTTTCTTGTCTGGGAAACTCTTGATATGTCCATTGATTCTAAATGATAGCTTTGGAGGATAGAATAGTCTTGGTTGTAGGTCGTTGCTTTTCATCACCTTAAATATCTCTTGCCACTCCTTTCTGGCCTGCAAAGTTTCTTTTGAGAAATCAGTTGAAAGTCTTATGGGAGCTCCTTTGTAGGTTATAGACTACTTTTCTCTTGCTGCTTTTAAGATTCTCTCTTTGTATTTAACCTTTGGCATTTGGATGATGATGTGTCTTGGTGTGGTCCACTTTGGGTTCATCTTGTTTGGGACTCTCTGTGCTTCCTGGACTTGATGTCTGTTTCCTTCACCAAGTTAGGGAAGTTTTCTGTCATTATTGTTTCAAATAGGTTTTCAATTTCTTCTCTCTCTTCTCTTTCTGGCACCCCTATGATGTGAATGTTGGCACGCCTGAAGTTGTCCCAGAGGCTCCTTATACTATCCTCATTTTTTGGATTCTTTTTTCTTTTTGCTGTTCTGATTGGGTGTTTTTTGCTTCCTTACATTCCAAATCGATGGTTTGCTTCTTGGCTTTACATACTCTACTATTGATTCCCTGTAAATTATTCTTTATTTCAGTTAGTGCATCCTTCCTTTCTGACTGGTCCTTTTTTATGTTGTTGATGTTCTCACTAAGTTCCTTGGAGGTCTCCTTAAGCTCCTTGAAGGTCTCACTAAGTTCCTTGAATGTCTCACCAAGTTCCTTGAGCAACCTTTCCAGTCGAGGTATTCTGATTTTTATCTGCCACATGTGGGTGTGGGACCAGCCAGTCCATGCTTCCGCCCCTCCTACCAGTCTCAGTGTGGCTGCTTCTGCTTCTGAACTCTGCATCTGATTGATTGTTTATCTCCATTTTGTTTAATTCTTTTCCTGGAGTTTTGTTTTTTTCTTTCATTTGGGACATGTTTCTTTGTCCCCTCATTTTGACTGCTTTCCTGTGATTGTTTCTATGTATTAGGTAGAGTTGCTATATCTCCTAGGCTTCGTAGGGTGGCCTATTGTTGTAGGTGTCTTGTAGGATCCAGTGGCACAGCCTCCCTGATCGCCCCAGCTGGGCCTTCGAGATGCACCTCTAGTGTGGATTGTACACCCTTCTGTTGTAATTGAATCTTGATTGCTGTTGGCACATCAATGGGAGGGATTTACTCAGGCTGACCAGCTGCAAGGACTGGCTGTGCCCACTGACCTCTGGCCTCTGACTACCTTGGAGGATCAGCTGTGTAGGGGCCCACCACACAGAGCAAGATTTACTTCATCAGGGCTCTGGTACCCACTGAGTCCACTCATTGAGTGCGTCACTTGTGGAGGTGGTTGGGCAGTGGTGTTTCGATGAGGTCTGGAGCTGTCCACTGGGTGCACTGTCTGTGTTCTATCTGGAGCCACCAGGCTTAAGCTACAAAGTGATCTGCTGATGGCTGCTTCTTGCGCTGGGCTTGGAGGTACCCAGGAAAAGCCAAGTTGTGAACCAAGGCTGGCTGCTTCTAGTGCCAGGCCTGGGGCCACTTAATGAGAAGTATGGGGCTCACTGAGACCAGATGTTGCTTGTTTGAGAGATTTTAGGGAAACTCTGAAGCAGGATCCAAGATAGGCCAATCCTATGGTAAAGCCTTTGGAAATAGCTTGGGTGGGCCCGAAAGTTGGGTGGGGCAGGGCCTCAGGGAATCACCAGGAAGGGGCAAACAGTGTGAGCCAGGTTGCTAGAGTCCCAGATATGGCGGCGTCTGCCGTCCCAGGGAAGGGCTCACCAAAGGAACATCAGCCTCCACCAGCACATCTGTTCAAGAGAAAGCCGCCTTTCCAGCCCTCGTCCTGAGGCCAAACAGCTCAGTTCTTCCCTGTATGTCTCTGGCACCCCCTCAAGCTGCCTCCCCTTCAAGGGGGAGCCTGTCCAAGTAAGTCCAGGTGCAGGCCCTTTAAGAGGAGCTGCCTGGGGCTCCAGAAGCCTCAGCCTCCCTCAGCCTCAGTTCCCGCTGGGTTTTCCAGCCCAAAGTTATGGGGACTTCTCTTCCTGGCACTGGAACCCTGAGCTGGGTGCCTGGTGTGGGACGGGAACCCCTCACTCCTCAGGGAGGACCTTCCCAGCCGAGGTATTCTGATTTTTATCCGCCACACGTGGGTGTGGGACCAGCCAGTCCATGCCTCCGCCCCTCCTACCAGTCTCAGTGTGGCTGCTTCTGCTTCTTTAATTTCATAGTTGTAGGACTTCCATTCAGCTTGATGTCAGGCAGTTTTGAAGGATGTTTGTTCTGTAGTTTAGTTGTAATTTTGATGTGGTTGTGGGAGGAGGCGAGTACCGCGTTTACCTACGCTGCCATCTTGACCGGAAGTTAATTCCGTGCATTTTAAATTGAATTTATTCCTCCAAAGCTTCTTCCTTCCCTAGTGCTCTCTATCAGAGTGAGTATCACCACTGTTTGACCCAGCTGCCCAAGTCAAGAACCTTAGTTCCTTATTGTCCTCAAATCCTTCCCTTCCCATTAATCACTTGTCAAGGCTATTTCTTTCTTTTTTCTTTTCTTCTTCAAATATGTATGGAGCCATCGCACAGAAAATCTGATAACTATACAGACCCTGTCGGCAGGAACCATATGTTTTGATGTGTGTGACTGCCTATGATTGCAAAGGCTATTTCTTTAGTGACTGTCAAGGCCATCCACTCCATTAGGTCATCCTCAGTGGTTGTGATTTGTTGAAATAGTTTCCATGCTGATTTCTCTGATTCTAGCCTCTCCCCTTTCATCCCCCACCACTCTCTCTGTCCCAAGCCCTCTTCATTCTCACTAGTTACAGGGATATAAAAAAAACCTGATAGTGCTACTCCTCTGTAATAGTAATAATAATAATAATAATAATAGTAACAACAACAATAATAACCTACCCTTTAGCACTCCCCATTACTCTCAGGGTGAAGTCCATGGTCTTTTTACTAAGGATCATAGGGCCCCACGTGCTCCCACAATGCTGACTAGAGTCTTTTCTGGCCATTCAGCTCCACAAACTCTCCTTTCCTGGAGTAGCATTTGTTTTACTCTACTGTAACTTCTTGTCTTTTATCGGTCTTCTCCGTGACAACAGGGTGGTGTAGATCCAGGAGGAGGGATTGTAGGTTTTTTCACCATTGGTGCTTAGCACTGTGCCTAGAACAGACACTGAGCATGTGGTTATGGAATAAACAAGCCAGTGCTATCTTGGATTTCCCTTCAGAATTCCCTGGAGTGGCTTGGGAGTCAATCCTAGGTTGGCATTCAGTAAATAAGAAAGGAGAGGATGGCTGGCATGAGGAATAATGGCATTCAACCTGAACACTATTGCTTTTTCTGAGAGTCCAGTTTTAAACCTGGGGCCGAAGAGAAAGTCCTTGTAGAAAGGGCTGTCAGGGATAGGGGCCAGGAAAGCTGTCATCACATGGTAGAGTGACCCTATTAGCTTTGACAAATCATTGATTTCTTGGGGTGTCGTTTCTGTCAGGTCTGGGTCTCAGAAGTAAGAGAGCTAGCATCAGATCATAGATATTAGTATAAATGTTCATACCTGTGTTCTATTCCATCTCATTTTGAGAACTTTGCTGACCAGATGTGAGAAAATGCCTGTGCATTTAGTTTTGATTTTGCAACCCACAGCTATGGGCCACTTGATTCTCTGTTGCTTTGTCTCCTATTCACACTATGGCTACTTGTCTGCCTTCTGCAGGCCTCACTTCAGTAGTTCAGATGGTTGGGTCTTACTGTCTTGCTCTATGCTTGGGTCTGAATTTTAGAGACTGGGCTTCTTCTGACTCTTGTTCCAAATTCAACCTCCCACCTATCCCTAGATCCTCCAGGAATAATGCCCTGCTTTGGTCTTGCCTGTGCCCAAAGTTCCTGCTATATTCACAGTGGTGGTCTCTTCTTCTGACTGTCCCACAGCCAATAAGCCCCCAAGGCCCCTCACCTCAGTCTCAACTCTTGTAGACCCCACTTTGAAGAGTGGAATCCTAGGGCAGGCTGTAAGGTTTGTATTTACCAGAGCCCTTAGAGCATCTGCTACTTTTTGTCCAAAGGGTGAAGATGGAAGACTGGTGCTACCCAGTGATCTTCCCAGATTCGCGGAACTTCCGCCCCTTCACTTCTGACTCTCTGGCTGCAATCGAGAAGCGGATCGCAATCCAAAAGGAGAAGAAGAAACTCAAGGACCCGACAGCATCAGTACCCCAACCTCGACCTCAGCTTGACCTAAAAGTCTCCAGGAAGTTGCCCAAGCTCTATGGTGACATTCCCCATGAGCTGATAGCGAAGCCCCTGGAAGACTTGGACCCATTCTACAGAGATCATAAGGTAGTTCCATGGGGAAGCTGGGGTGTTCTAACCATGCAGTTGTAACTGGTGTTACAGGGACCTCCAAACACCAATCTTGGGGGCAGGCTGTTACTTCTCCTTTGCTATCACCCCTTGTCATTGCCTTTATAATCCTAAGGACCCCTTTCCGTCCCCATTTTCTCTCTGCAATGCATGTCTTGGAGAAGAACATGAAGATGGAGCGGCAGAAAGGTTAAAACGAGACCAGAGAAAACAAAATGGTGTCAGGAAAGAGGACTGGACTAGCAATCAGGAAGTTGGGTGTAGGCCATTGCAGTGATTGACTTTATGACTTTGGGTAAATCACTTCACTAATCCTCATTTTTCTAATCTGTAAAATGGAAATAGTGTCATTTTGCCCAACCCACAGCATAGACATGCTATGGAAACACTTTATAAACTGTAAAACATTTATACCCATGTGAAGGATTAATATTGCTGTCTAAGATTGTCCAGTTCAGCAACAAGACTTTACCTTGAAAACTTTTTAGAGTTTACCTTATGAAGGTCAAAGCCCTAGACCAACACTTGACACATATCAGAGCTTAATAATTGAAGTCTACAAATATGGTAATCAAGTGAACACATGTGTACTATATGTAGAACCCATGCCAATATGTGATAGGCTTGCTGTTTCATCTACCTGGATGTAGTTCTTGCAGGAAAATTCTAGTAAAATTTCCTTAAGAGGGCTCCTGAGTGAGGAAATGTGAGCTCTGGGCTCCTCTGGTGGCTGTTTGAAAGCCTGGGGAATGGGGAGGATAGTTCTCAACAGACCGTCCCCTTTCAGGAAAGGTGCAGAAGACCTTGCCATTATCACCTCACTGTGTGATCCAGCAAAGTATGAAAAAGCCACCTCACTAGACTGAGGTCTGGGAAGAAGGAGACTGGGGAGTTTGGGGGAAGTCCTAGAAAATATGGGATGCTGAGAGCATCCTTCATTAGCAATCATGAAAAATTTATCTTTCCAAAGAAAAATTGTTTGTATGTTCTTGAATTGAAATACTTAGGGTTACCAGGCAAAATGAGGACCATGTGTATAGAGGAAAGTAGAGTATGAATGGGTAGGACAAGAAAGAAGAAGAGAAATCAAGGAGCAAAAACACTAATATTTCTCCTTTTCCTTATGCCCCAGAATCCAGGGGCTTCTTGGAGGCAGAGTTGTTGAATGTGAGTTAACTACTAGAGGCCCCCTTCTATCTAAGGCTGGATAGGAGACCCATGAGGCAGACCCATGGTGTGTTGTGGACAGTCCCAGAGGACAGGCTGTGTTCTAGTCTAGATGGATGTTCAGGAAGTGTCTCTCCTCAGCCTGGGTCCTCCCTTCAAATCAGAAGACACTATCCTTAGGTAGAGCTCTGCACATCCATGACCTCACATGACCAGTGTTCTCAATAGTCATGTGAGGTATGTGTGGTAGTCATTAACATTCCACCTTATAGGTGAGGTGACCATAGACCAGATGGGGAAGTGGCTTATGCCAGGTCAAATAGCCAGTAAGGGGTGGAGCTGGGACTCCAATTGAAGTACTCTTTACATGGTTGAAAGCTACTTCCTGTCTAGGAGCTTCCATTTTGAAGAGCTACAGGGAAAGAGGTAGAGATGTGTCAGCAAGCAGGCAGAAGGAGCTAGTACCTATCATTTTAACCATTAAAACCCTGGCAAGTGTAGTTAAATACACCATTAGTTGAAATGTTTAAAGCAGTCAGAGGAGGCATTAATAAAACATCAAAATCAAAGGGAACAGAAACAGAGCCATATCATGCCACCTATTAACTTGGGGTGACTCACCTCAAGGATAGGTTTGCTATCTGCCCTAAAATTGTCTTTCTATCCAGAGGAAGAGCACAGAATCCCCAAAGTGGGTCTTGGGCTCCTAAGCTCATTCATAGCTTTTATAGAACCCTATGGGCCATTTCATTTTGTTTTAGAGGAAACGGAAAATATCCTAGTCCACATGTTTTCCTGCAGCCAGATGGTCAGCGGACAAATAAGTTCCAGCAACTCAGCCAGGGCACCACCCACCCTGCTGTCTTGGGCCTTGGTGACAAGTCCTGTCTTGCCTGTCTGAGAACATGCTGGATTACATGTCAAATAGTACTTTCTGCAAATCTGAATGGGACAGCTACATGGGGAGACAGGAATGGCCCTCTCTCTGGGAAGGATTTTGTAACTAACAGCCTTAAGGACACATAAAGGAACAGCTAGATTACAGTTAAATGGGAAGAGGGAGGTCTGGGCATTGATGTTAGAAGCCTGTGAGTGAAGGTTGTTGTCCTGAGGCTGCTTCATTCCCAGAGCCCAGGCAGATATGCTAGGAGGAAATGGTGTTCTCCAATGGTGTTGGGTACTGTGAAGGGGACAGTGTACAATTTGGCAGGTCTGTGTTGGGTTTGGCATCCCTGGACCTACCCACTAAAGGCCAGTGGAACCTCCAGCCATTGCGATAGACAAACAAAAATACCCACATGCTTTTCCAGATGCCTTCTGTGGGGCTTCCCCTGCCAGTTGAGAACCACAGGCAGATTTACCCTTATGTTTGTGGAGGGAATTGAAGAACAAGTCTGGGAACCTTGATGACTTTTTTTTAATTGAAGGTTCGCAAAGTTAGAATTGATTGGTAGACTGTCTCATGTCAAACTGCTCAAACATAACAATATGGACTCTCTATGTCTCTGACTATTCCAAGATTCATTACAAAGTTTTCATTTGTAATCAAAATAATTTAAAATAATCCACTGAATGTGAATGTTCAATTCTACTTCCATCTCTTCCAGTTCTCTTCTAGTTCTTGTCTCTGTATATACACGCCAGAGTACAACATGGAGAGCTTTGTTTGCTTCAGGTGTTACTCTTAACATCTGTTTTCTTGATTTGAGGGGCTCATGTGCTCCATCTCTGGGGCCTTCAGATTATTCCACTAGGTGAACAGGCTACAGCCCAACACTTATCTTGGAGCTCTGAGTGAGACCCAGGCCACCTGGGGTTACCTTTTGGCTTCCAGAGTCACAGTGTTGGCTGGTCAGAAGGTACCTCTGTTTCAGAGTGACAGCTCTCCAATCAGAAGCTGTATTTATAATAATAAATCAAGCTATACATAATCAATCTATGGTTCCACTGAATTTTCTCAAAATGAAGTCATGATAAATATTATTTTGTCACTGCATTGTAATTCCTATTGTATTTGGTCTTTTGCAGACATTTATGGTGTTGAACAAAAAGAGAACCATCTACCGCTTCAGTGCCAAGCGCGCCTTGTTCATTTTGGGGCCTTTCAATTCAATCCGAAGTTTAACCATTAGAGTCTCAGTCCATTCATATCCTTTTGTTGCGTCTGTTATAAAGTCCAGGTCATGTGAAAAGTGCATGCACCCCAGGGTGGTCACATGTTTATTGAGTGGAAATAGGTCATTCTTTCAACAAATACTGGCCAAGGGCCTACTGCTGCATGGCAGGACTGTGCTGGTGCTGGGTGTGAACAAGGCATGGCCCCTTGATCCTTGACCTCAGAAGGAGCCAGGTCAAAGGCAGGCAATTTCTTTAGTGAGATGGGTGGTTTGGAAGTTTTAGTGTGGAGAGGCACCACTATGCTTTGGAGGCATCAAGGATGGCTTCATGGAGAAAGGAATATCTCAGCTGAGACCCAAACAAAGGTTGTAAACTATCAACCAGTGCACCATATTTAGCTGATAAATGTGTTGTGTTGGACCTACACAGTGTTTAAAACTTTTCAGAAACAGTCTCTAGTGTTAAAAGCCCAGGTTCCCAGCATCTCTTGAACAGTGGGACCTCTGTCAAGGCTAGGCCTGCATCCCCACCTGTCAAAGTCGGTGTAGTGAGAAACTGGCCTCTTTTAGAGGGGACGTGTACACTGTTTCATCACATGTTCACCCCTCCCTGCGACCCAACATCAGCCAATTTCACCCAGTTATGTGCCTTGCCAGGCTCTTAAGACTTTGAGTTTGCAACCTCAGTCTTAAGGATAAAGATGGGTAGGAATCATTGAGCATTACTGATGTGTGTGGGGTTTGGGGAGACACTAGGCAGTTTTAGACTAGGGGAGGTGTAAAAGACATGAATTGGTAGACAGAATGAAGTATTGAAGAGAAAGGGAAGGAATAACTCTTTAGGTTGGGTTCCCAGAAGCAGAGCCTGAGGTAGGAATTTCTATTTATGTGATTTCGTAGAGGAGTGCTCTCTGGAGAAGGTGAAAGAAGCAGGATGGAGCAAAAGGAGGAGGCTAGCAAGGACAGGTCTCAGTGGAGTTTGCATCAGTCAGCCTGAGCCTCCAGAGAGTGCCGGGGCACAAATTGTATTCCAGAACTGCCCCACTTGGAGGCAAAGGATCAGCTTTTTGTGAGTCTCAGTCAGTCAGACATGTGGAAGGGAGGTGTAGCCCTCCAGGTGAGGAGGCTGCCATTCCCTCAAGGAAGGGACAGCTGTGAGTTCTTCTCAGCCAGTGCTCACAGTTAGAGGACAGATGCACCTGCAGAGAAGGGGACCTGAGGGGCACCCACTGCCTCCACTATAATGACTAATGACACGTGCCATCCTGCAGTGTGCCTGCCTTAACGGACGCTGATCACGCTGTTCAGCATGTTCATCATCTGCACTGTCATCGTCAACTGCGTGCTCATGGCCATAAATCCCAAGACAGACGACAACAGTACAGCTGCTAACATTGCTGAGTAAGTGTCTCTCCTGTTTTTAAACAGGTCACCTAAAAAAAGTTATAACTTTTTACATATATATATAGAGAGAGAGTTTAGATATATAGAGAAAGAAAAAGTCACCTGTAATCCCAATTCCCCAACACAATGATGGCAGAGTCAAATTTATTTTTGTATATATATTTTTATGATTGTCTAAAGGCCTTTTAAAATTACATTAGTAATTAACAGCACACATACAAATTTTATGTCTAGCTTTTAAGTGGTTTTCTTTGTCTTACAAAGGATTTATAGGAATCTATTTTGATGGCTATATAATGTTTTGTCAGGTGAATAAACCATAATTTACTTAACCATTCTAGCATGTTACTGCTATAAACAGCATTGCAGCAAGCATCTTTTTGCATAAAGCTACTTTTCAAGAGTTATTATTTTCCTAGGCTAGAGTCTTAAAAATGTGTTTACTAGATCAAAAGGTACATTTTTAACACTTTAAAAATATATATTGACAAAATATTTTCCCAAGAGTTTATAGCATTTTAATCTGCTATCAGCGGTATATTCTGACAACCAGTGTACTACATTCTTGCCAGTATTACCTTTTTTTCTTCATTAATCTGTGGAGTTAAAAAGACTTTCATTTCCTTAATTTCCAGATGGGTTGGAATTTTTTTGTTTGTTTTATTTTGTGAATTGTGTATTTCCATCTTGCCCATGTATCATTTTTGTTTTTTTCCTGGTCAGTTTGAGTGAGTTCTTTGTATAACTAAAATATTAACTTATTGTACTTTTGAATTGGTTATTCAGACATAAAAATTAATTTTTTAACTTAGAAAGTTCTGTATTTTGATAAGTATTCTTTTTTATGTTGTCCTAGTTTTTCTGCTTTGACATATTTACTGCTTTAGTCTTTTAGGAATATATTGAATAATACATTGAATAAATAATAAGAGACCATTTATTTTTATCACATATTTAACTAGATGTTAGAAACTACCACAGTCAATATATGGAATATTCCAACCACCCCTCAAAGTTTTCTCATGCCTCTTTGCAGCCAATCCCCTGCCCACCACTCCCAACCCCAGGGAAATACCCTTCTGCTTTCCTTCACTCTAGACTAGTTTTGCCTTTCCTGGAATTTCATATAAATGGAATCATATAGTATGTCTGATATCATACTTTTATATCTGGCTTATTCCACTTAGTATAATGTTTTGAGATGCATTTATACTGTTGTATGTATCACTAGCTCTTTTCATTGCTGAGTTGTGTCCCATTGTATGGGTATATCACAATTTGTTTTCCCATTCACCTGTTGATGGATATTTGGATTATTTCCAATTTTTTGTACACTTAAAGTTGTTTTGAACATTTTTGTATAAAAGTATTTTTGTAGATATATGTTTGCATTTCCCTTGCATAAATACTTGGTAGTGGAATTGTTGGGTCTTAGAATAAGTATATGGGTAAGTTTGTAAGAAACTGCCATAGTTTCCCAAAGTGGCTACACTATTTTACATTCATTTTTTGTTTTTTGTTTTGATTTATACTCACCTGATGATATTTTTCCATTTATTTTTTAGATAGAGTGGAAGGGCTGGGGGGAGAGGGGGGAGAGACATTGATGTGAGAAAGACACATCAATTGGTTTGCCTCCCACACCACCCCGACTGGGGCCGGAGATCGAACCTGCAACCCAGATACATGCCCTTGACTGGGAATCGAACCCATGACCCTATGGTCCACAGGCCGAGGCTCTAACTATTGAGCCACACCAGCCAGGGCTGTTTTACATTCTTGCCAGCAATATATGAAAGGTGCAAAGTCTTAATGAATTTTCTCCATCAATTTACTTTGATTTTAATTTGCTCTTCTATTTCTAGCTTCTTAAGGTAGAAAATTAAATACTTGGTTTTCGATCTTCTTTTCTTGTATAATGTATAAAGTTATAAATTTCCATGTATGCATTGCTTTAGCTGCATCCCACAGATTTTTGTTGTTGTTAATTCTCACCCGAGGATATTTTCCCTTTGGTTTTTAGATAGAATGGAAAGGAAGGATGGAGAGAGAGAGAAAGAAACATCAATGTGAGAGAGACACATTGATTAGTTGCCTCCTGCATGACCCCTACTAGGGCCGGGGATCAAACCTGCAACCCAGGTAAGTGCCATTGACCGGGAATTAAACCGGTGACACTTCAGTCCATGGGCTGACGCTCTAACCACTGAGCCAAACCGGTCATTTAGAAGTGCGTTTTAAAACTTCCAAATAGCCCTGGCCAGTTTGGTTCAGTGGTTAGAACGTCAGCCTGCGGACCAGGAGTCCTGGGTTCGGTTCCCGCTAAGGGCACGTACCTTGGTTGCAGTTTGTCCCCGCCCCGGCTTGAGTCGTGTGGGTGGCAACCAGTCGATGCATCTCTCTCACATTGATGTTTCTTTCTCTCTCTCTTCCCCCCTCTCTCCCTCCTGCTCTATCTGAAGATAAAATGCAAAAATGTCCTCGGGTGAGGATGAAAAAAAAAATTTCCAAATAGTTCATGTTTTTCTAGTCATCTTATTGTTATTGATTTTCAAATTAATTCTGCTGTGGTTAGAGAATATACTTTGTAAGATTTCAGTCTTTTGAAATCAAGAGAAACTTGTTTTATTGTCTACCTTGGGAATGGTTCATGTGCACTTGAAAAGAATGTGGATTCTTTAGTTGTTTGGTATGATATTCTGTACATGGTTGGCTAGGTTAGGGTGGTCAATATATTATTTAGATTTTTTATAACTTTATTGCTTCTGTTTGTACCTCTATGAATTATTGAAGAGAGGCTTGAAATTCCCACCTATGGTTAGGGATTTGTTCATTCTCCCTTTCTGTTTGTTAAAGTTTGCTTCATGTATTTTGCAGCACTATTATTAGGCACATGAGCATTTAGGATTATTTATCTTCCTGTTGTATGCATTCTTTCATCATTATGAAATGTCCTTCTTTGTCTCTATTAATACTCCTTTTAATATTTGTTTTGCCTGACATTAATATAGCTACTTAAGCTTTCTTATGCTCATTGTTTGCATGGTATATCTTTTTCTATCCTTTTACTCTCAACCATTTTGTGTTTTTGTATTTATAGTGTACCTCTTGTAAAGAACACATATGTAGTTGGTTTTTGTTTTTTATGCAGTCTACCAATCCAATCTCTGTTTTTCTGATGGAATGTTTAGTTCACTTGCATTTAATGTAATTTTGGACAGGCTTGAATTTAGGTCTGCTGTTTTTCTATTGATTTCATATTTTTGTTCATTTGCTCTTCTGATGTTTCTCTTTTTCTGTCTTCTTTTGTGTTAATCAGGTATGTTTAGTATTTCTTTCCTTTTTTAAAAATATGTTTTTATTGATTTTTTTTTTTTTTTAGAGAGAGAGGAAGAGAGAAAGAGATAGAAATATTGAAGTAAGAAAGAAACATTGATTGGCTGCCTCCTGCACGCCCCCCACTGGGGATCGAGCCTACAACCCAGGCATGTGCCCTGACTGTTGGAATTGAACCAGGACCTCTCAGTCCATGGGATGACAATCCACTGAGCCACACTGGTTGGGCTAGTATTTCATTTTAATCCTCAACTGGCTTTTTAGCTTTACTTCTTTGTATTACTTTGTAGGAGTTGTGCCCTCTCTGTTGGTGTGTAGAACCTGGAATCTGGTTAAGGCCTGCCAGCTCATGGAGCTATGCCTTGGAACAAGGGGGCGTGGACACCCCTGGGAATAGAAACCATCCTGGCAGTATCACTGGGGACAATGGTTCCCCCTCTGAGAGTTGGCGGTCCCATGTGAGGAGCTAACTGAGAGTGCAGGGGCTACTGCTCATTGTTTACAGCAGTGTCCCTGGAAGCCTTTGTGGTCAATAGAGTGGGCCCTGTGGAGAAAACAGATCCAGGAGGTGGCATTGCTCCCACAGCAGTGGTTTGCCCTGCTCCACGCTTCTGGAGAGATGTAATGAGTCCTCTCCTCCCATTAACCAAAAGCAGCGGCCCAACTGAAAGCTAATTTGCTCAAGGCCATTTTTACTGCTAAAAGACCCGTAAGGCAGAGATATGGAAAAAAACAAAAAACAACAACAAAAAAAACTTGTCTAAGCTCTAGGGAAGCAGAGAGGCTGGAGGTAGGGGTGGGAGGTGGGGAAAGCTGCTGCTGTCCCCTGGCGGCATTTGGAGCAATATTGGATGCATGAAAGTGGGGCTGGGAGGAGGCTGTTAAAAATGTCCTCATAGCCCTGGCCGGTTTGGCTCAGTGGTTAGAGCATCGGCCCGCAGACCAGAGAGTCCCGGGTTCGGTTCCGCTAAGGGCACGTACCTGGGTTGCAGTTTGTCCCCGGTCCCGATTGGGGTCGTGTGGGTGGCAACCACTCGATGTGTCTCTCTCACGTTGATGTTTCTCTCTCTCTCTTCCTGCCTCTCTCCCTCCTGCTCTATCTGAAGATAAATGCAAAAATGTCCTTGGGGGAGGATTTAAAAAAAAAAATCCTCATAAAAGGAAGCATGCAGCTGAGTGGTTAGGCCTATGGAGGGAGAGTTTCTTTAGCATTCTTTGGTTAGAAAACTTTTAAATGGGAAAACTGAATCCAAGTTAATAGCTTCTGAGAATGAAACAAAAGTCCTCTAGGACCAGGCGATGGTGTTCTGTTAACAGTTAACTGTACTTGGACGCCAGCTATGGCCCTGCTGGGTATTTGAACTATGCTTGAACTGAGAGTGACACACTCCAGAGGGCCTCACTTGCTTTATGGGTTGGGGTCTCCCTGTTATGGAGCTCCTAAGCCCTGCTTCCTCCTGGTAGGCATGGCTCTACTCCATATCACATGGAGTCTTGGTCTGCCTGTCCCACCATTTAGACAGGCTTCTGCTGAAAAAGAGAGAACAATGGGATAGGAGGTAGGAGGCTAGACGGTCAGACCAAAATGGCAGTCAGGGGCTGCTGTCTTTTTTGCTTGGGATCTAAATGTAGACTTGTAAAAATCCCGCAAATCTGCCCGACTGGTGTGGCTCAGTGGTTATCGGCCCAGGCACCAAGATGTCACCAGTTCGATTCCCAGTCAGGGCACATGCCCAGGTTGTGGGCCAAATCCCCAGGGGCGGGGACATGCAGGAGGCGGCCAATAGATGTTTCTATCTCTCTCTCCCTTCCTCTCTCTAAAAATCAATAAAGGAAAAAAAAAATTTTTTTTTTAAATCCCACAAATCTGCAATTATAGCCTTTTCCAAAATACCTATAACTTCATAAATTATACCTGAGTTTAAAAAATGGTATTTCAGAGAAGACATTAATTAATCTTTTGTGTTCATAAAAGGTGGTCAGCTTAGAAAAGGGCTGAAGCAGAGAGGAGCTCTTGTCTGTGGCAACCTCATGGCTGTTTCTTCTCTTGGACTTGGCTGCTTTGGGATTTTTCAAGTTCTCAAGACCTTAGTTCTTTAGCTTTGAGAACTAACAATGGCTGGATATTCTACCAGACAAGGTCCACTTTTCATCTGAACCAACAGATTATTTTGGTCCCAAAAGCAGAACCTGTGTGTGTGTGTGTGTGTGTGTGTGTGTGCGCGCGCGCGCGACAGAGAGAAAGAGAGAGAATATGTAGACCCAGCATTTTTGACCACTTGGTATTATAATAAGAGAGATAGGGTATTGTGTTTTGTTTTGGAGGAAGAGGAAGGGGAAGAAGGGAAATAGAGGATAGACATGATGAAGGACTCAGGGAAGGAAATGAAAATAGTTTTTTAAAAAACTGTGGCAAAATACACAATACATAAAACTTATCATCTTAATAATTTTTAAGTGTACAGTTCAGTGGTATTAAGTACATTCACTTGGTTGTGCAACCATTACCACCATTCATATCCAGAAGTCTTTTCATCTTGCAAAACTCTGTACCCATTAAATGATAACTCCCCATTCTGCTCTCTCCTTCATTCCCTGGCAAGCACTGTTCCACTTTCTATCTCTGTGTGGTATTTGACTGCTCTAGATAACTCATATAAGTGGAATCATACAGTGTTTGCCTTTTTGTAACTGGTTTATTTCCCTTAGCATAATGACCTCAAGGTTCATCCATGTTATAGCCTGTGACAGGATTTCCTTCCTTTTAAAGGCTGAATAATATTCTATTGTATGTACCACATTTTATTGATCTATTTATCTGTATCAATGAACATTTGGGTTGCTTCTACTTCTTGGCTATTGTGAATAGTGCTGCTATAAACATGGGTGTGCAAATATCTCTTCGAGACTCTGCCTTCAGTTCTTCTGTATATATACCCAGACATGGGATTGTTGGATCATATGGCAATTATATTTTTAATTTTTTGAAGAACCTCCATACTATTTTCCATAGTGGTTACACCATTTACAATCCTACCAATAGTGCACCAGGGTTCCAGTTTCTCCATATCCTCGTCAACACTTATTTTCTGTTTTGTTTTTTTTTTAAGTAGCTATCCATCACCGTGGATACAAGGTGATATCTCATGGTGGTTTTGATTTGTATTTCTATGATGATCAGTGATATTGAACATATTTTCATATTCTTGTTGGCCTTTTGTATATAATCTTTGGAGAAATGTCCATTCAAGTAGTTTGGCCATTTTTAAATTGGATTATTTGATGTTTTGTTGTTGTTGTTGAGTCATAGAAGTTCTTTATGTAATCTGGATATTAACCTCTCATCAGATAAATGATTTGAAAATATTTTATTCTAGGAATTGTATACTTTCTGGTCTTACATTTGGCTCTTTAATCTGAGTTAATTTTTGACATGGTGTAAGATAAGAGTCCCACTTCATCCTTTTGCATGTAGATACTGAGCTTTCCCTCCATCTGTTGAAAAGACTGTACTTTTTTCATTCAATGGTCTTGGCACCCTTGTTGAAAATCATTTGACCATGTGTGTTTGGGCTTATTTCTGGGCTTTCTATTCTATTTCAGTGGTCTGCATGTCTGTTTTTATGCCAACACCACACTGTTGTTGTTTTTTGTTAATCTTCACCCGAAGATATTTTTCCATTGATTTTCAGATAGAGTGGATGGGGGAGGGAGGGAGGGAGGGAGGGGGGGAGAGAGAGAGAGAAAGAGAGAGAGAGAGAGAGAGAGAGAGAGAGAGAAACATTAATGTGAAAGAGACACATTGATTGGTTGCCTCCCGCATGACCCTGACCAGGGGTGGGGATCAAACCTGCAACCCAGGTACATGCCCTTGACCGGGAATCGAGCCCACGACATTTTGGTCCGCGGGCCGATGCTTTAACCTCTGAGCCAAACCGGCCAGGACCCGACAGCAGACTGTTTTGATTACATTAGCTTTATGATAAGTTTTAATATAACAAAAGGTGAGACTTCAAACTCTTTTCTTTTTCAAGATTGTTTTGGCTATTTATGGTTCCTTGAAATCCCATAAGAATGTCAGGATGCATTTTTTTTTTTATTTCTGTAAAAAATGTCATTGAGATTTTGATAGAGATTGCATTGAATCTATAGATCACTTTGAGTAGTATGAATACCTTAACAATATTAAATCTTCCCATCTATAAACATGGGATGTGGAAAGATTCAGGTTTTAGCCTTGTGATTTACTTTCTTTTTTCCTTTGCCATCATCCCCTTCTGTACATCAGAGTGACAACTCTAGGAGAGCAGTGACAAACTACAATCCCAAGTCCTAGGGCCCCGTGTTGGCTGAAACTACTCTCAAGAATATGGCTGTGAAGCTAGGCATTGTAAAGCCGTTTCCAACTTTATCCATGGGCATGTTTCTCAGAAATTCTACCTACCACAACTTGCTTGACAAGCTTGCCTTTCTGAACTCTGGTTTGCTAAAGACCAGAATGTTAAATGTCACATTAAAATGGACGAAACCTAATCCAGGCCAGGTTAGACAGGTGGGCTCTCTGCTTTTCACATCACTTATTATATTTCTTCTTGTTCTGAATGATTTGCTTTGTAGGTATGTCTTCACTGGGATTTATATTTTTGAAGCTTTGATAAAAATATTGGCAAGAGGTTTTATCCTGGATGAGTTTTCTTTTCTTCGAGACCCATGGAACTGGCTGGACTCCATTGTCATTTCAACAGCGTAAGAATGTTAAAGATTTGTATCGAAGAGATTTGGGGTGGGAAAGAAGCCCCTTGGCTTACATTAGGGGTCTGTGTGAATCCACGTGAGTGGTTAAGTATGGTCTTGTAATGCCTTAGAGCCCTGGGTGCAGTGTTGGTTGGCCCTGAACAGCACCATGCAGTCAATTGGCCAGAGGCCACCGTGCACAAAGCCATTTCTAGGCCAACCCTCATACTCTTATTCCTTCAGCCATTCATTCACTGGCCTATTATGGGCCAGGTTCTGTGTAAGATACAGGGGTTGTGATAATGACAAACAAAACAAAATAAGCAAACACACCTCGTTCTCACTCTCTTGAAGCTCACAGTTAGTAACCATTACAATCCGGTAGGGTGAGTGTTAGGATAGGAGCAGTGCATGTAGGAGGAACCGAGGAGTCTAAAAAATCTTTAGCTACTACAAGGTCACAAAGAGTTTCTCTCACGTTTTCTCTTAAGTTTTTATAGTTTTGGCTCTTCTGTTGACGTCCTTGGTTCATTTTGAGTTCATTATTGTGTATGTTGTATATGACATGAGGTGAGAATTGAAGTTCTTCCTGAAGGAAAGAACTTTAGGTTGGCATCTGAATGATGAGACAGAGTCAGCAAAATAAAAAGCAAGAAGAGCAATGGTCTTTTGCCAACACAGTAATAATAACCCTAACTTTAATTAATTTGTCAAGCCAGCCATTATTTCAAGTACTTGCATATATTTTCATATTTAATATTCACAAAAGCCCTTTGAGATAGATGCTATTCATTTCGGACTTTTACATTTGAAGTTCAGCAGTCGGTGCTCTTGGTTATTGAGAGGTGGTGTAGTGTAGCAGTGAATAGTATGGGCCCAGGAGACAGACCGACCGCCTGTGTTCCTTCTGGGTTTGGCCACATAGTGAGAACTTAGCGAAAGAAGTGCATTGGGGCCAGTCAATAAATGTTTCAATTGATTTATATTATCCATGGATGTAGCCACAACTATTGAAAGGAATCCTTACCTTTGTCCAAATATAAAGTTTAGCTGAGAACAGCCTCCTGTGCAATCTCTGTTCCACAGCAACAGAGAATGATATTACGAGACCCTGAGATGAAGGTGGGCTTGGGAAGGTAAGGCCCCAGATTTCAGCTTTGTGGATGCAGGGCCCAGGCTATGCTTACTTGTGCCTTGTGGAGGTGTGCAGTGCAACCATAGGACTGAGCAAGCCCAGGCCGTTCCTGTGCCTTGTCTTGTAGGTTTGTGTCGTATTTACTACCTAAGAACAGCAACAGCATCGGCCTGTCATCCCTGCGTACCTTCCGAGTATTCAGAGCTTTGAAGGCAATTTCAGTAGTTTCGGGTAAGTCACTCTACCTTTCAACATTGGCTCACAGTGGGTGAGAACATTCTTTCATATTTAACATTTCTCCAAATGTCATATAAACCAAAAGCAAACACACAAACTCTGCTTTTACTTTTTATTTGATTGTTCAACAAATATGTATTGTGCAGGCACTATGCTAGCTGCTTGGGATATGTCAGTGAGCAGATAGACAAAGGTCCCTGCTCTCATGGGGTTTGCATTCTAGGTGGGGGGTGAGGAGATAGACCCTAAGCAATAACTATAATAATTAAGTAAATTATCTAGCATGTTAGAAAGTGATACTGTGCCATAAAAAAAAAAAAAAGAAAAAGGAAAAGGAAGCAACATGAGAGCTACTGGAAGTCACAGGGTCTAGGGGTAATAGGCTGCAATTGTCAATAGAGTGGTCAGGATGGGTGTTGTTGAGAAGGTGAGATGTGAGCAGATGTGAAGGCAGTAACACTTTCGCAAGCAGATATATGGTAAAGAGTCTTTGAGGATAGGAAACAGTCAGTCCAAAGTCTGGGGAATAAGAAAGATATGAATGAGGCTGGAGCAGACAGAGTGAGGAGCCAGGAGGTGGAGGTGGGACCACAGAGGTGAAGGGGAGGCAGGTAAGCCCTGGGAAGACTTGGACTTTGCTCTGAGAGAAAGGGAGCCATGAGAGGCTTTGAGCAGAGGAATTGCCTGATCTGACTCAGGTTTTGAAAGGATTACTCTGTGTAGGGAATAGAATGTGGAGGAACAAAGGAAGAAGCAGGAGGCCCAGATAGAAGGCATAGTGGTCACCATGGAAATGTGCCACTCAGGTCTCCTGCTGCAGGGACCGTAGTTGACTAATGGTCCCAGTTGCCACCTGTCTGGATTCACCACTGCATTCATGTTCATGCTAAAATCATATTTTCCCTACATGTTGGGGACACCGTTCCTGAAGTATATGGGACTCCCCTACTGGGGGACTTTGGCTTAGGGGCTCCTCAGCAACCTGGTTGAGACTGTCACATCAGGAATAGTCTGAGGATTGTCTGGTCCAATCCTGCTTCCTTCCTGTCCTCCTTTCCCATGTGTCAGCCCTGTGTCACAGTCTGAGGTTCTCCCTGCCAACTCTACTCCTTCCCCCTTATTCTTCACCCAACCAATCTCTTGCAATCTGGTCCCATAGCTTCTGCTTCTCGGAGAACCCAAACTGACACAAAGGGCCACTGCCATAATCCAGGCAAGAGATGGCGGTAGATCAGGTGGTGGTAGAGGAATTGGTGGACATTGGTCACATTCTGTATAAATGTGAAGGTTGAAACCAGAGAATTTCTTGAAAGATTGATTGCATGTGGTGTGAGCAAAAGAGAAGAATCAAGGATGGGTCAAGAATTTGGCCTGAGTGATTGAAAGACGAAGTCGTCATTGACTGAGACAGGGAAGGCTATGAGAGGAGCAGGTCTTGGCAGTCAAGGTAGGAGTTTGTTTTGGACATGTTCTGTTTGAGATGGCTGTGAGACATCCAAATGAAAGTTTCAGGTAGGCAATTATATATGAGTTGGGAGTCTCGGGGAACAGTCTGGGCTGGAGATATAATTTTTGAAACCATGAGCCTGTAGATGATATAGAGAGCTATGAAATCTGATGAGATCACCAAGAGTGCGAGCATAGATGTAGGACAGAAGAGGATGAAGGTCCGAGTCCCAGAGCACTGCAACCTTAAAGGGGAGGGGAGAAGAGGAGAAACCAGGAAAGAGATAAACAGGAGCCACAGTAAAGTAGGAGGGAAAGCAAAGGTGGTCTCCTGGAGGCCAGAACAAAGCCAAAGATGGGTGGCGAATGTTAATTCCAATCTGTCAAAAATGAGGTTATTATGGCACACTCTTCTCCTTTCCCTCCTTTTTACTCTGTTTCCTTTACAAAAAAATTCCCTCTCTGGAGTCCTTTCCTGCCTCCCCCTTTCCCTTCCTTTCTAATCTCTTTGATTAATGGCTTAGCTCCAATACCAAAACTACAGGCAATTTGGGTCTTTTCAAACAGAGCAGTGGATTATTTTTTGAAACTCCAGAAAAGCAACTACATGGTGATAAAGAAACTGGCAGTCAGAGGACACTGACATAGAATTTGTGTCTGCTCCTCCTTCTCTTCCTCTTTTGCATGGTGGACCTTGGTTTCCCAGGTGGATTTAGGGGCCTTCTGCATGAGCCAAGTTCCTCATATTTTCTTACAGGTAAAATATACACTCAGGCAGTCACTTAGTAGCTTTAGTGTCTCCTTCTTCATCTCTAAGCAGGTGAACAAGTCTCCCTTCTGACTCATGAACATATGAGATCCCTGGATGCTTTTTGGAAGTAAAGGTGTAAGGTACAATCTTTTATGGGACTATGTAAAAATTATTCAGGAATCACAACCATCTTCTTTCATTCCAGTCTTCTTGCATTGGAGAAGACTCAAACCTCCTATAGATTGTTTAATATATGTTTTTATTGATTTGTTTTTAGAGAGAGAGGAATGGAGAGAGAGATAGAAACATCGATGTGAGAGAGATACATTGACCAGCTGCCTCCTGCACGCCCCCTACTGGGGATCAAGCCTGCAACCCAGGCATGTGCCCTGACTGGGAATCAAGCTGGGACCTCTCAGTCCATGAGATGACGCTCAATCAACTAATCCACTGAGCTACACTGGCAAGCCTCCTATAGATTAAATTTGGACTTGGATGAGGTTGTAGTGATTTCTCATTTGGCTGCAACTGGGAACATAGCGAATACCCCAGCTTGGCCTCAAGGCTCCTTCCTCCCCATGTGGCATCACACTTTGTGGGAAGGTCATCCACTGAGGGCTACTGCTGCCTTGTGTTCTCAAGTCTACCACTTATGGTTTACATGAGTCAACTGAAGCTTCGTCCCACACATTACGGTTCTCATCTGGTTGCTTATCTCTCCAGCTGTGTTGAGAGCACAGCCCATGACTCAACCGTGTGCCGGGCTGCCTTGTTCTGGATCCCCACCAGATTGTGCACATCCTTTTCCAACTCTGCATCCAGGGACATCATGCTGGTAGCTTGAAACCAGCTGGGGGGGAGGGGTGTGTGGAGGGAGAAGAGAAATCTATACCACAGAATTCAGCAAACAAGGAAATCTGTAAATGCTTAAAATGAAGAGTTTCCCGTACCCTCACTGCCCCCCACCCCCAGGAGCTGATTTTAAATATCTACCAGCATGCTGTAAGATGATGTTCTTATTTTGTAACTTTGGCATTCTAACAGTCTGCCATGAACACAGTAGGTGTTCAGTAAATATTTCTTGAATGAATGTTTAAAAAAACCCTATTATAACTAGCAGTCGGAGTTTTTTCCCCCCCTAGGACATTCTCATTATTTGAGTCCAAACAAAGTTCCTCCTTACTGCTTTCTGCCCCTGAATTTAGCTATGTCTCATGACACTTCATGTACCTTGTAGTAGGTAGTGACTACTAAATGTTACATATAAATGTGGCTCCTTTTCTTAGGTGGCTTCACCAGGCCTTAATGATACATGCACACCCCCCCCCCCCCCCCCCCGCCGCCACCCCAGCTGTGGAGGTTCCTACACATTTGTTACAAAGTTACTCCTGTGTCTGTGTGGCATGTTTCTGCTCAGTCTTCTCATTTGCTCTTCAGAGCAACCCTGTGGCAGACCTAGGGCAGACATGAAGAGGCCGAGTCCTAGACATGTTCAACACTTTGATGACACACAACCTCTAGGGCACAGAGTTGGAGCTAGAACTCATGGCATCAAAATCCTAGGCCAGGCCCGTTTCCAATTTCAGCCTGAAATCAGACAGCTTCTGAGGCCTGGGCTGCTCCCTCCTGTGTCTGCCCTTGCCTGTGTCTGAGAAGGGCTTCTCTCTACATCTGTCCTCCTCCTCCTCAGGTCTGAAGGTCATTGTGGGAGCCTTGCTGCGCTCAGTGAAGAAGCTTGTCGACGTGTTGATCCTGACTCTCTTTTGCCTCAGCATCTTTGCCCTGGTAGGTCAGCAGCTCTTCATGGGGAATCTGAACATGAAATGTGTCAAGAAGGACTGTCCCCAGGTCAACGGTAAATTTAACGGTAAATACCCCACTTTTTATTCCTTAGTTCTTGCATAGCTAACTTTGTTCTATTCCCACTCATGCTATCTATATGTGTGCATTACAGAGTCTCTTAGGAGCAAGGGATGACCTCCTCCATCCAGGGTTTTCATGCAGGCAGATGCATGTCTTAGATAATTGCCTCATTCTTTGGGTTTCTATGGAAAAAGAAAAGCCCAAGGTCACATAGACAAGAACGGTGTCAGCTCCCATCCTTTCCCACAAAGATTTCTGCCCACTTCTTCATGTTTTGCAGAAGACTTCAGAACACCTGGATTTGGCCAAAGCAAATCAGCAATGGCCCACCCCACAGACCTGAGTATTTTCTTCAATGATATCACTTCTTTCTACTTTGTACCCTCTTCACACTAAGGTTGACCTTACACCAATTACATATGTGCTGAATCTCATATGGCTACACTTTCTCTATGTCTGTCTTGGTTTTTGAGCTTCTCAAGGACTGAGGCTGTGTCCATCTTCCTTTGGGGGTGGTCTCTACTTCAGTTTTATGTCCTGAGAGGCAAAGTGATGGTTATGTCACTGCCCCCCCCTTCTTCCTTTTTCCTTTCCCTCCCTTTCTCTTGCTCCTTTCTAATGGCTTAGGCTCCAGTGCCTCGCTGGACACCCACTTTGATCATTCTAGAGAGTTCTGAGCCATCTGTTTCAAGTATAACCTGGCATATTTGCTATTCTCTTTTATTTCAATGGTTTCTTTTTTATCTGAACCTATGATTCTTTTCTTCTCAGAGACTTGTTTTGAAAAAGAATCCAATGGCCCTGGCCAGTTTGGCTCAGCGGTTAGAGCGTCGGACTGCGGTCCAGAAAAAGAATCCAGTGAATTCAAATTGTGTGGTGGTACCTGGTCGAATAAAAGGTAAGAAGCTTATATTCCCCATTTTTCTCTCAAGCAGAGCAACTCTAGACCTTTTAAAGTAATGTGACAAGCAGTCTGCATCTAATGATTTGAGGGAAATAGTGATAGTGGTTCTAAACAGTACTGACTATTTCATATGTCTAAGCAAGTTTAGATGTGTATTGTGAAATTAAAAATTAATTCCAAGTGTTCAGAGCAGCTCTCTCCCCCAAGTTATATTGAATTTGAAATTTATCAGAAACCTGCTGAATATGTAGTGATATTTTAACTCTATGGAGTGGATATTCAGAGCTTTCAAAGATAAGAAAAGACAATATGGTAGAGAACCCCATGAAGTTCTTGTGTCCTGTTCAATGGCGTCACCCTGGCGCAAGACCATCTGAACATGCTTCTTCTGTTTGCTGACCTGTCGACCACCACTGCCTCTAATTATGTATGTAGTTGTATGTGGGTTCGTACACATTCATCCCAACAACTGGTAGCTCTCTGGCCCTTTGAGAGATACCCTTCTTTCTTCCTGGGCATCGGTGGTGACTCAAGTCAATGAAGATTTATTGAGTATATTTCAAATTAAGATAATATACTAAGCACTCTGATGAAATAGACCATGTTCATTCCTCAATAACAAATATGTATCAAGGGCTACAATGTGCCAAGTTCTGTGTTAAACCCAAGGATCACAAGTATGAACAAGGGAGTTCTGCCCTCTTGAGATGACATCTTGCAGGGAGGAGAAATGTGGAGTAAATTCTTGAAAGTGTAAGGAGTGTTATAAGAGATGTACAGATACTAAGAGAGATAACAGGGGATGTAACCCTGTCAATGAAATTAGGGAAGGCTTTCTAATGCCACTTGTAGTGACCACAGGTTCAGATTAGGTCAAACTCACAAAATGTAATAGGCTTTAATCTAATACAAGGTTTCCTGAGCTCTCTAGAATGATCCTTGACAAGACATACTGCACCTATGTGGTTTTCATTTAATGAGGGCCCAACAGCTGTTACATATGATGCTTCTTTGACCCCTCATACATGCAAGGCAGGTATGGTCACTGTAGGCAAAATCCAAGGTGGGGCGGGCCACCTGGACACACAGAAGCAGCTCTAAGCATGTGTCACAGTCACAATTCTCTGGGTATAGTCTCAGAGCTCAGGAGTTTTATAGTAACCAACTCCAAGAACACATGCTTCCACATTGATCATAACACAGCAGTTTTCAAAGAGTTGGCAGATCCAAGGTCACCTTCCCAGGCAGGCTGTGGTCTGTTCAGGGCCCAGGCCTGGTTTTCCATATTTGCTCACTGCCTCCTTCCCTGAGGATTAACTGACTGTTGACTACAGTGGGGCTCTGAAGCATGAGTAGAAGGTTCTGGTAGGTAAGGAGACGGAGCAAACAATACAAGACAGTAGGAACAGCAAAGGTGAAGGCGTTGGGTATTGAGGACATGTTAGGGATAGTAAGAAGCCCTGCGGCTTGTATGCAGAGAGGCAGGAGACAGGAGCCAACCATGCAGGACCTGGTAGCCCATCAGTGCCAAGGATTTTGACCTTGTTTACGAAGGAAACAAGACCTGAGCAGATTAGATATTTTTAAAGAGCACATGGCTGCTATGTGGAGAATTCATGGATAGAGTGATAAGGCAGCCACTGAAGAAGCTATGTCAGTACAGATAAGGGTCATGAAGCTGTACAGTGGAGATGGAAAGATATGGATGGATGAATTCCAAAGATATTTAGAACAGAAAGAACGAGAGCTGTGAACTGAAGAGGAGTGTTGGCGTATATATATGTACACAGATGCCTGTGTAGGACAGTGGTGGGAAGTGCAGAGGAGAGAAAACTGCTATAGGTGTTTCTCTTGTTTCTGGTGTGACTGGTGATGCCTTTGCTGAGATGAGAATGCTGGAGGAGAGTGGGATCCAGAGAGGAGAAGACGGAACAAAACAAACTTATATTTTGAATGGTGACCAGGAAATGAGGGAAATGAAGTATGGTAGTAGGTTCAGCCCCAGTGCCTCCTGGAAGATAGGGTAGTGAGACTTCACAGAATTTCATTGAGGTCTAGTAGGAAAGAGGGCATAATGGATGTCCTCCTTCCCAGTCACCCTAAAGCAAAGCCTGCTACTTATCAAGTCCCACTCTGCCCACCAAGCAAATGCTCAATCTGCTTGTCAGAAACTCTGATCAAATGTGACTGAACAGCCCTGGCTCACCAGGCAACTGAAGAAAGCCTTTGGCATAGGAGGTTGAGATAAAGCAACAGAAAAAGCAACTGTCGTCTTAGTTCGGGTGGCTATAACAAAATACCATAGGCTGGTTGGCTAATAAACAACAGAAATTTATTTCTCACAGCTCTGGAGGCTGGAAGTCTAAGATTGGCACCAGCATAGTTGGGTTCTAGGGAGGGTCCTCGTCCAGGTTGCAGACTGCCATCTTCTTGTTGTGTCTTCACGTGGCAGAAAGAGGGCTCAAGAGCTCTCTTAGGGTCTCTTTCCTAAGGGCTCCACCCCCACGACCGAATTACTTCCCAAAGGCCCCACCTCCTAATACCATCACATTGGGGGTTAAAATGTCAACATATGATTTGGGAAGGGGGGCATAAACATTCAGTTCATAAGAACCATGAACAAAACAATAAGAATTCAGAGAACTAAAAGGGGCTTTTAAAACTTTAAACATGACCCTTATCTGTACTGACATAGCCTCTCCAGTGGCTGCCTTATCACTCTATCCATGAATTCTCCACATAGTGACATTTAAAGAGATATTATATACATAAAAACAAAAATAGCTTGTTTTGAAAAAGGAAAAGCCAAAGAACAAGAAATATCCTGCTTTGATAACATGGTTACAAAAATTCAACAGTATAATTAAAAGATAAAGTTGAGGAGATAACCCAGAAAGTAGCAACAAAAGACAGAGACAGGAAATATCAGAATAAATATCAATTCAGAAGTTCCAACTTTTGACAAAGTAGGAATTCTAGAAATAGAGTATAGAAAAAACAAAAGGGAAGAAATTAGCAAAGAAATGATACAGAGAATTTCTCCTGATGTTCCATGAAGTACCCCACACAACAAATGGAAAAGGACCATGTCAAGTGCATTATCATGGCATTTCAGAATCGTTGGGGGAAAAGATCTTAAAACCAAAGAGAAAAAGGTCATCCACAAAGAATCAAAAATCAAAATGGCATCAGAATTCTCACTAGCGCCCTGTCCTGTTTGGCTCAGTGGTTAGAGTGTCGGCCCGCGGACCAGAGAGTCCCGGGTTCAGTTCCCGCTAAGGGCATGTACCTCGGTTGCAGTTTGTCCCTGGCCCTGATTGGGGTTGTGTGGGTGGCAACCATTCAATGTGTCTCTCTCACATCGATGTTTCTCTCTTCCTCCCTCTCTCCCTCCTGCTCTATCTGAAGATAAATGCAAAAAATGTCCTCAGGTGAGGAGAAAAAAAAAAAAAAAAAGAATTCTCACTAGCAAAACAGGATAGTAGCTGAGCAGTGCCTTCATATTATTTCTAAGGAAAAATGATTTTCAATCCAGAATTCTATTTCTGGCCAAACTATCAACTGTGAAGGTAGAATAAAGTTATACTCATCTATGCAAAGTCACCCAATCTTCTTAGGAAGCCAAGTGTGATTTGCTCCAGGAAAATGATTAAGTAAAATAGAAAGAGCAACACAAGAGCCAAGAAAAAATGTACTCGACCCAGGAGAGCCATTGACATGGGCCACTGTATTTTCCTATGAAGAGCGATATAAATAGTGATGAAACAGGACAGGATTAACCTCCATAGCAGGAAGTTAATCAACAAGGACTAAAATTGATCAGTTAAATATCAGTATAAGTATTATATTTAGAGATGTGGACGTAAAAATATTAAAAGATGTTGAATTTGGGATGTGTAAGTGATGGTTAAAGAATGATGGGCCCTGTTGGTGTGGCTCGGTGGACTGAGCGTCGTCCCTTGGACTGAGAGGTCCCAGTTCGATTCCCGGTCAGGGCACATGCCTGGGTTTTGAGCTCGATCCCCAGTAGGGGCGTGCAGGAGGCAGCCAATGGATGTTTCTCTCTCACGTGGATGTTTCTATCTCTCTCTCCCTTAAAAAAAAATCAATAAAACTTTTTTTGAAAAAGAACGATGGCGTGGTTTTCATTACAAGCCTAGGTGCCATGTGATTTTTAAACCACACATGGTTTTACTTTGATAAAAATACCATATTTATTAAAAATTAAGAAAGTGCATGCCCTGGCTACGTGGCTCAATTGGTTTAGCATTGTCCTGTTCAGTAAAAGGTTGCAGGTTTGATTCCCATTAGGTTGCTGGTTCTATCCCCAGTTGGGGCACCTACAGAAGGCAACTGATTCACGTTTCTCTCTCTCCCCCTTCCTGTCTCTCTAAAAATCAATAAAAGCATATCCTTGGGTGAGGATTAAAAAAATAAAAAGAAAGTGCATACCCTTAGTATATCATATAAATACACTTAACAATGTATGCTTTGGACATCGATGTGGGCAAAGGCCTGTGTGCAAGATATCCATTGTCTGTAGAGTAAAACCCAAATGTTTGGAAAGGCAAAAGACTGTTAATAACTGAAATTTAAATATTCACCATTAGCAGAGAAGTTAGATAAATAGTAGGATTGTAAGGCATGAGAAGAAATGAGGTACCTCCCAGTATGCTGATATGGAAAGACCCTCAAGCTATATTGTTCCATGAAAAAAGCCAGGTGCATGAGAGTGTTTAAAGAATGCTTCCATTTATGTATTATAGAGGATGTGTATTGATAGATATATGCTTCTACATTCATAGAAAACTTTTGGAAAGTTACAAAAGTAAGTTAAACTGTTGCCTCTACGAAGTAGGACTGAAGGGGAGAGCAGGAGACTTGGTATTTATTGTATGCCTCTTTCTACTGTTAGTTGTTCACTCTGTTGCCGCACTTAATTTTTCAATGAAAAACTGCTAATGTGAATTTCCCAATCAATCTACTTGAAAAGAGTCAATGGGTACCCATATTAAGATATAGGGTGGGAAGGTTGACAGATAAGGGGATGGCCACTCTACATATACTCTCTTCACCCAGGACTTGTGGGTGTGAGCCCATGGCCCTCAGTAGAATCAGTGTTATGGGGTGGGGAGGGAAGTTGGACTGTGGGGAATGTTATTCTTTCTCTGTTCCCTTTTTCCCTATATCTAGCGTCTGCTCTGACCAGTTTGAATGCAGTCACACCCACATTAATCCTGACTATGGCTATACAAATTTTGACAAATTTGGCTGGTCTTTTCTTGCCATGTTCCGGCTTATGACCCAAGATTCCTGGGAGAAGCTTTATCGACAGGTTATTTATTTTTTTATTCTCTCTCTCTCTCTCTCTCTCTCAATATATCTACCATGAATTTATAACCTACCATCTGTTCTTCACTTTTGTCATCTGTTCCTCATCCTTAACAGTGTTACTGTTACAGTATGCTTTAGAAATTCTATTAGAAACATCCAAACAATTATAAACATGATATATGGAAGAATAGTGCATAAACAGTTCTCTTCCTAGAAACATGGCAGCTGTCCAGATTCCCTCCTACCTGAAGTTCCACCAATAGTGCTTCAGTTTCCATGAAGCATTGCTATTGCTCTTGACTTTTTAATTTTAAAATGCAAACACTCTGGAGAAAGTCATAGGAAATTCACTGAGATTTCCATGGGAACATATGGATAGCATCTCCTCCCTGAGAGACAGGGCTTCGGGAGTCCCTGGGTAACTGGGGAGGCCGTAGATGATGCTGTGGGCAGCTGATCCAACCAGTGCTGGGGAAGACCCACTGGTACTGTACAATTTCTACTGAAATGATGGTCACCCTGTGTGGAGGAAGCTTCAGATGTCCGTGTGTGCTCTGTCCCTTGCAGACCTTGCGTACCTCCGGGCCCTTCTCAGTCTTCTTCTTTGTGGTGGTCATCTTCCTGGGCTCTTTCTACCTGATTAACTTAACCCTGGCTGTTGTCACCATGGCTTATGAGGAACAGAACAGGAATGTAGCTGCTGAGACAGAGGCCAAGGAGAAGATGTTCCAGGAAGCCCAGCAGCTGTTAAAACTGGAAAAGGAGGTAGGGGCTCATGGGGTCAGACAGTGGGCTCTACTTAGGGGGACCCCAGAGGCCATGGGGCCTGAGGCTCAGACTGCTGTATGAGGCCTGGTCGCAGCACTCGACCTACTGGTGCTTTTTGGAGAATTTAAACCGGTTGCAGACTGGCTCTGCTGCTATCTGTCACAAAGCTGTCCAGGCACCAGGCTTTTGGGCACAGGGAACACTTGGTTTGGTTGCTCTTTGACCTTCTGAAACCTGGGCCTTCTAGGACAGATTCTAAATTGCTGGCTAGAGGATATATATATATATATATACACACACACACACACACACACACACACACACACACACACACACACACACTCTGCTCCAGGCCTTCTTGTGGGAAGCTAGAGACGTTTGTGTTCAGGGCCTTTTCTTGAGAGGGTCTGGGACATCAATAATGGTGGCTCTAGAGACAGCAGTCATGATCCTCTCTCCCTTCTTAAAATTTCTGTCACATATACAGGCTATTCTCATTGTTTTCCTGGTATCTTTACATTTTTTCTAATTCAATTCCAAGATTTTCGGGGCAGGGACCATGTTTTATACTCCTCACCCTCTAGAGATTTGTCAGGGGGAAACCTATAGTACGTGCTTAATATCTGCATCACAGGGACACACATTTATCGAATGCCTAGCATATACTGGACACTGTGCTAAGGGTTACTGATACAGAGATATGGAAGAGTCTGCCCTGCCACTGAGGGCTGCAATCTCCATGGGCAATCAAGACATGTTCCCCAGATAAATGAGCTAGCATACTCCAATCAGGTGATGAGCAATCTACACGATACATTGCTACCAGAAAAGGGGGAGAGTGCTCTCTAAGGTCAAGGTCATTGGAGTGTTTCATAGGGAGGTATAATATGTTCATTATTACTTTTGTTCATTTTCTAAGGCTCTGATTGCCATGGGAATAGACAGAAGTTCACTAAATTCCCTGGAAACATCATCTTTTTCCTCAAAGAAGAGAAAGCTGTTTGGTAAGAAGAAAAGGAAGTCCTTCTTTTACAAAGAGTCTGGGAAAGAACAGGTTCCAGGATCAGATTCTGATGAAGATTCCCCCAAAAGGGTAAGTATTGGCCAAGGAATTAATAATAGGTCAAGTTGTCAATCTAATTGACATAATTCATTCATTCATCCATTTACTCATTTATCCACTCCTCCATTTGCACATACTTTTCTTCACCCATGTGTCTATTCAATTACCCATTTATTTACAAACATCTATTTAAAGTGTTGACAGTGTTTACTATCTGCTTGGCACTGGGGTAGGTACTGGGGATACATGGGATGTATAAGACAAACAACTAATGATGAAAACACACTAAAAAGGAGACAGTTGCTGTTCAATGTGATGACTGACATGATGGTTGCTATGGGAGAACAGCATTCCATCCCAAGCAAACCTTGAGACGTTAGAGTGCAAGGTTATTCAGAAAGTGATCCCAGGAAGCACTGGTTATCTGCTTCAGATAACCAACCCAGACTTGGTGGGGGCTGGGGGAAGAAGAGCAGTAGGTCAGAAAAGAGTTCCTAGAGGAAGCACTGCGTCTGAGCTGACAGGATGGATTAATAGGCAAAAGGAAGAATTGAACACTACAGGTAGAGAGAACAACACATGCAAAGGCAAAGGCCTGGAAGCAAAGGAGAGCAGGAGAACATGACCTAGTAAAAAACTTGCAAGTGTGTGTGTGTGATGAGGCTGGAAGGGTAGGTTACAAGAGGCCATAGTGGTAAGATGGGAGCCATCACAAAAGACCTTGGAACCAAGCTAAGGAGTTCACCCTTTTACACCGAGAGCAAGGGGTTAAGCAGCATTGAAAAGTTGTAAACAAAAGAGTGATGACCAGATTAATAGTTTTACATAGAAGAGAGGGGATTGGAGGAGGGCAAGACTAGATTCAACCAATTAAGAAGTTGTTGCAATAATCCAAGTGAGAGGTGACAGTGGCTTAAACTATGGTTAGAGCAGGGAGGATGAAAAGAGATTAACAGATT
The DNA here is from genome assembly GCA_030848825.1 of Tadarida brasiliensis. Lineage (NCBI taxonomy): Eukaryota > Metazoa > Chordata > Mammalia > Chiroptera > Molossidae > Tadarida > Tadarida brasiliensis. Next base: position 55,317,259 of record CM061274.1, on the reverse strand, counting down.
ACAGTGATCTACAGAAGATAAAATTTGGCACTTGACTAGATATAGGGGGTAAGGATAATGCCCAGTATATGGCTTTGGTGGTTGACTTGATGGAGGGTAATTTACTGAGACTGGAGAGGAACTTATTCTGGGGATGTTGAAGATGGCCAGTTCAGTTTTGGACCATCAATTTTGAGGTACTTATGGGGCATCCAAGCAGGGAGATTGAGTAGCCATTTGGATATACAGAAATGAAGTTATTGGGGGATATGCAGTAGGGGGAAAAAGCCATTCTTATCATTAAGGTGGGAGATGTTTAAGCATGTTTTAATTGTGGAGAGAGAAGTCAGAAACAGGGAAAATGTTGAAGATACAGGCCAGGGAATAATGGCTGGACATTGATGGAGATGAAGTGGGATGCAGGTGTGTGTGCATACCCGAGAGTGGGTGGGGCGGGAACTGAGGAACCTTTGCAGAAGTAGATAGACAGATGTCCTCCACTGCTGTGAGGAATTTTCTGGTGGAGTGACATGGTTTAGAGGCTTTCCTGCTGTCAAACCACAGCATATTGAAGAGACTGCAAATACTTTGTAAAAACTTGGAAGTTTCTTCTTGTTCCACAAAGACAAAGACCCAGACACCTAATATAAAGTGTCTTTTCCCTTTAAATAGAACAGGAAATAGCTATATAAAGATTACAGGTTGCCACCCTGGCCCATGTTGTCCAGTGGTTAGAGCATCAGCCCATGCACTGAAGGGTCACAGGTTTGATTCCCCAGTCAAGGTCATGTACCTGGCTTGCAGGTTTGATCCCCAGCCCTGGTTGGGGCACGTTCAGGAGGCAACCAATCGATGTGTCTCTCTCACATCCATGTTTCTGTCTCTCTCTCCCTCCCTCTCTTCCTTCTTTCCACTCTCTATAAAAATCAATGGAAAAAAATATCCCTGATTGAGAATTAACAACAGCAACAAAAAAACTACAGGTTGCCTTTAGAATAGGTTATCACAGAGGGATAGTTACCTCTGGGGCTCTGGTTGGTTGGAACTTTTGGGAAATAAGTCATTATGGATGCTCAAGTTTCCTGGATAGCTAAAGGTTTATGCCCTTAAATCTCCAGAGAATTTAGAATTGTAGGTATGGTAGAGTCAGTAAGCTCTTGGGCACAGCCTGAGAGAGTGTTTGAGGGTTAGTACATAGATTTTATGGTATTTATTTTGATTGTTCTCTTCAATTACTAACTGTTTCAAAATCTATTTAGGCAGCCATTCAAGGTACTTTTCTCTCTGGCCCTAATTCACCTTTCTAAATTTATCTCTCCCTCTCAAACATTGTTTCCAAATTAGACTTTTTATTGCTTCCATACCCTGAATCATTGTTCACTACTTTTTGTAAAACTTTGTTTGCTTTTTGTCGACAATGAATAAATCACAGAGAAAGAAAGATTTCTGAAGATAAACCTCTCAAAATGAGCATCTATAAGAAATATGAGTGGCCAAACCATACTTCTCTTATTTATTACGTACAAGATAAGAGAACTGAACACTTGTCATGCTATGATCTTGAAATGAGTCAGCCTATATAAAGTATTGAACACCTTTGCTGTGGTGACATTGAAACTCAATAGGTTGTGAAGTTTTGAGGAGAGGCATCTTCTTCCCTTAGGAGGTCCACCATGTCCTCTTTTACAGCCGCACCTCCTAGAGCAAACCAAACGACTGTCCCAGAACCTGTCAGTGGACCTCTGTGAAGACCATGTAGACCCCTTTCAACGGCAGAGGGCACTGAGTGCTGTCAGCATCCTCACCATCACCATGCAGGGTAAGTTCTGCCTCCCAGCCCAAGGGAGAGCCTAACTTCAATGATGTCCTTCCATTCTGCCTCTCTTCATCCCCACCAGAAGCCTTCTGCAACCCGCTGTACTTCTTGCAAAGAGTAATTTTTTGTGCCTTTTTGGAGCATGTGAGCAAAGTGGTTTGGAAGAAGAAGGTCTTCCCTATAGGCCTACCTTGCACTGGCACTTTGGGTAGTGTGGGAACTGGCTAAACAGGACCAAGAACATAGACAGAATCTCCTGATTAGGCCAGGCAGTCACAGGAGGTCCCAGTGACGATGATAGTCAGCCTTAAAGAGAAGACATAGACGTTTCCAGTAGGTGACAGTTGTCATTGAAGTTAGAGTTAGGGATCTGGCATGGACAATAGAAGACCTGTGTAGACAGGCTGGATCCATCTGATGGACCTGGTTAACAGCAGGTAACAGGGACCCAAGTAAAGGGTTGGTGTTCAAAGGCAGGACTCAAGTCGCTGCAAGGAGAGGGCCAGATGGCTCCCTCAGCACTTTTGTGCCTGTTGCATCACCTCATTTGACCCGCGTAAGTTGCTGAAGCGGTTCCTGGGAAATCAGAGCAGCAGCTGCTTTTGGACCTGAGCTCAGCCAGCTTATAGAGTGTCACTTGTCCCAGTGCATCCAGAAGTTCCTGTCTGGAATCTCTCCTGCCCCTGAGCCCTGCTAGCTCCTGGATCTCGGGCACGGCTGTCCGCATGGTCCACCTTGAGCAAACATCACATGGGCTGTGTCTGTCTCTGTCGTGGGTTCCCAATATAAGTATAAAGACTTGTACACAAAGATAAAAACTTGATGTTCTTGACTGCCACATGCAGGTTGTATGTGGAAAACCTTTCTGGCTACACCAGTTGGTGCCCTTCTTGACTGGTCATGTTATGTCACAAGAGACTCTGGGGAAGAGGGAAAAAGAAATACTCAGGCAGAGAGCAGTGAGACCGGTTCTGAGATCACTCCTCAACTGCTCTTTCATTCTCCTCCAGAACAAGAAAAATCCCAGGAGCCTTGCCTCCCATGTGGGGAAAACCTGGCGTCCAAATACCTCATCTGGGACTGTAGCCCCCATTGGCTATGCTTTAAGAGGGTCATGAGAACGGTGATGACCGACCCCTTTACTGAGCTGACTATCACCATCTGCATCATAATCAACACTGTCTTCTTGGCCATGGAGCATTATGATATGGACAAGAATTTTGAGTCGATGTTGCAAACAGGAAATTCGGTAACTTTATAAAACACATTTTTGACAATATAAAACACATTTCAAACTTTGAATTCTCTCTTTCAAAGTCTAAACATTTTGTGAGTGGCCTAGCCTAACCTAGGTCTTTGGTTCCCTTATTGGAGTAGAGTGAAAAGATGACTTTTGGGATTTTGCATTTACCCAATTCAGTAATTTCCCATGGGCCCTGTGTTGACCCCTCTAGTATGTTAAAGTGTCTTTTTAGTCATCCAGTAGATGACTGAAGAGTCATCCAGTGGTAAGCCAGAAGCAAGTAGACATCTTAAAATGTCAGTTATTCAGGATAATTAAGAACACATTAACTATATCCAGAGGCCTATAGCAATGAGTATCATGGTCCCTGGTAATACTGATGACATCATTTGTCACAGAATAATGTGACTACCATTACTAGGTGTTATTCCCCTGGAAAAATGAGTCCGGGCCTGGCAGCTGTGGGAGGTTTACTTCCAGGAAGAGGATGTCCAGAGCTGGTGGGGTGGGGTAGGATAGGGTTCTAGATTTGAGCCTACTTCAATATATTTTTCATCGGATGGACCTAGTCTCAGTTAAACTGGGAAAACTAAGGTAAGAGAGTGGACTTTTTGTTATTCCTGAAGAAGGCATTTTTCCCCCAAAGGAAAATTAGTCCTCCAAATATCATAAATAGCAAATAATTACCCATTGAACATTCTACCCTAATTAGTTAATGAGTTAATAAGGCTAAAAATGTCACCAGAATATCTAGTCCTTTCTTCTTAAAGCTTTATTTTATTTTTCCAATTTAAAAAGCAATACATGCTTTTTTAATTTTAAAAATAAGGGAAAATACAGGACTCATATCCTATGGTCCTACTAGCAAAGATAATCATTATTTAGCACTGCTGAGTATTTCCAGGCAGTATGTATGTGTGTATGCATGCATTTTTTTTTTTTATCTTCACCCGAGGACATTTTTTCATTTTTTGTTCAGACAGAGTGGGAGGGGGAGAGAGAGAGAGAAACATCGACGTGAAAGGGACACATTGAGTGGCTGCCTCCCACACGACCCAACCAGGGCCAGGGACAAACTGCAACCCAGGTACATGCCCTTAGCGGGAACCGAACCCGGGTCTCTCTGGACCGCAGGCCGACGCTCCAACCGCTGAGCCAAACTGGTCAGGGCTATGCATGTATTTTTTTTTTTTTTTTTACATTGATGAGAACCCACTGTACCTATTGAATCAGGAGCTGGTCCACAGATCTACTTCTGCATCAAGTTTAGGATGGTGTAGAACTGGAGACAAGTACCTCCCACCCTCAGTTCCACATTCCTCCCAGGAGGACCATGGCTACAGTGAGACGACAGTGCAAGATCAGGGTGGTTCTCCTTACAGACAGTGTGTGTCTAAGTTCCTTTCCCCATACTGCCTTTGGGAAGAGGTGCCCTGTGGATGTGCATGGATCGGATTAGATTCTGTGCTGCGTGATAAACCTAACACACACTGTACCTTCTGACAGGTGAGGTCTTCTGGGCTCCAAGCCAGTGTACTCAGCTATCCCCTGCTCAGGTACTCCAAAAATGGGCTGATGGTATTGTTTCACTTGGAAACAGAATGCTGTACCTTCACAGCCATGCTTCCTGCCTCAAGAGTCAGCAGACCCATCTCTCAGCACCTCCTGGTAGATGGAGTTACTGGATAAGTTCCAGAGAATACCCAAGGGACCCAGAGTCATCCCTTGGACAGGGCTTCGCAATTGCAAAGCTGGTCTGTCCATCGCTTCATCAGCTGGTCCAACTGTGGAAAACAGCAAAAGCCCCCCTCTCAGATTTCCCACTGGCAAGGCATCCTGGATGTTGAGGTGAAGCTGCATTTTGCAGCCAGAAGCTGGCTAATTACGTAACTTTCTTCTTCACTCTCTCCAGAGGCAGAAGGAAGCACAGGGAGGGACATTATTGGTATCTGGGGACACAGGCAGCAGCTGCACCCCAACTCCTGAAAATTGATGAGAAAGAAACATGTAGAGCTGGCCACCTAGCCTGTGCTTCCATTCTATGTGCTCCATTCCCTAGACACGCAATACAAAGGTGGCAGCCACCCCATCTATTATGCCCTTATGGTGCTGATGAAGGGGGGCCTGGGAGCCTTGAGTTCCAAAGAACACATCCAAACCTCCCTCCTCTGATGGGTGGACCAGGATTAAGCTGGCCTGTGGAGTCCTATGGGACTGGACTTGGAAATGGACTCTCTAGGCTTCAAGATTTCTCAAATCAGGGGAGAACATTGAGCTCCCAAGAGGCTATAGATAGCAATTGAATTGGGTTGCAAAACCAATGGTGCCAAGGCATCAGGGAGACTGTAGGCCTAGACACCTAAACCCTGAAGGAGACAGGAGGAAGAGGAGTGTGTCAAGGGGACAAGGATCAGTCTATCACAATGACCTAGAATAGGCAATACTGCCTGCCTTTAGGTACTGGGTGGGTATGGCACTGGGTGGGGGTAGACAGCACTGTTTAAAGGGAAAAGATGGATATAAGCTTTGGATTTTACTTGTCACCCTTGATTTCTTTTTATTTGCCTATCATGGATTTATCTTTGCCTATCCTTTTAACTTATGTCATTTTATTTTAGGGATTAAAAAAAATAAATCATAAGTAATTGAGTTATTTCTAAAAACAGATCATCTGTTACTTTTAATAGGGAGATTCAATCATTAATGGGTGGTTGTTTTTCTTTTCCAGAATTGTAGAAGCGAGTATTATAACTGACAACATTTTTAAAGACTTTAACCCTTTCTATATTACCTTATAATTTTCATACTATTGTTTTTCTCATTTTTATTTGTGTGTGTATGTGAGATGGAGAATGTGCTATTTGCTATGAGGAAATGCTTTGATTTATCTTCTGAAAGATATAGAAGATAGATTTAGTTTTTAATTTAGCTACTACTTACTCAATATTTTGCAAGTTTCCTAAGTCTGTATTTACCTAATTATCAAAAACAAGGCAAAGATTATTTTTGCCTATGGAAAACACATAATTTAGCACTTTTTGTAACGCTTACCTCTCCTTTTAATTCTTTGATACTTTGTTCTGGGATGAAGTGCCCTGCATTCCAAGAGAGTATTTTTTGTTGTTTGTTTTTTTTTCCCTCACCCGAGGACATTTTTGCATTTATCTTTGGACAGAGCAGGAGGGAGAGAGGGAGGAAGAGAGAGAGAAACATCAATGTGAGAGAGACACATCGAGTGGTTGCCACCCACATGACCCCAACTGGGGCCGGGGACAAACTGCAACTGAGTTACGTGCCCTTAGCAGGAACCGAACCCGGGGCTCTCCGATCCGCGGGTGGAGCTCCAACCGCTGAGCCTAACCGGCCAGGGCTCCAAGTGAGTTTTTAGCTCTCTCATCCTCATTTCAGCCATACTCAATCTAAGGTTTATCCTGTGAATTGCTCAAAGACACTTTTCTGTCCCTAGTAATGTTTTTCAGTTCTTTGCTCTGGGCCCCCTTTACATTTTTTTCTGATCAATGTGCTAAGATTGAGTAGTTAGGTGAGCTCCTCCTGGATTCCACTTTATGGGGGATTCTATCTTTAATTTGTCGAGCTATTGTGTAGTCCCTCATTTTGGAGTTTTTATCCCTTGGTATTTTAAAGACTTCAGAGGAATCGATGAACACTTCCTATCATTCTGCCATCTACCAAGAAGCCAGCTTTGCTTTATTTTCAACAGAATGAGAACTATTTTTTCTCTATCCCGAGATGTCTGGACTGGGCACCATGGAAGGAGGTGGAGAGAAAGCAAAGGTAGAGTGTAAGGTTCATGCTATAGCAGTTACATGTTGTTGTTTTCCTCATGGATTTTAGGGCAGATTATGTAACCACGAGAACGTGTTATTTCTCTGTAGCCTCTGTAATTCCCTGGCACCATTTTTAAAAGTGATGTGAAAGAAATGGTAGCTTCCTTTCCCCACTTTTCTTTGTCTCAATGTAGGTTTTCACAGGCATTTTTGTAGCAGAAATGTGCCTAAAAATCATTGCTCTCGACCCCTACTACTACTTCCGCCGAGGCTGGAACGTTTTCGACTGCATTGTTGCTCTTCTGAGTTTTATAGATGTGATGACACAGAAACCTTTGCCCGTGTTCCGTTCCTTTCGAGTGGTAAGGCACCTCCTTTCTTCTTTCACGGAATAACTTAGCAACCAGGATTGAAAAGAGTCTTGAGTGAGTTCAGTGGCTATTTTGGATTTAACTTGAACTCATTTTACCTTAACCGGAGTAGCCAAAATGCAGCCCTCCTCCCACTCAGGTCTTTAATAAATACCTTTGGGAGTCCCAGGGGGTCTTGTCTTAGCTGAACCCCTACTCTCCCCTCCACCCCACCAAGATGACCCTTTAGGCAACCAGGTGCAAAGTGTGTCTTATGGTGTCAGGACTCTGCTCTTTGCTTTGTGTATGACCACTCCAATGATCTCTTCCCCCACGGAGCTCTGACAGGCACCCTAGTTCAGGGCTCAGCAGTGGGGTTTAGACTCCAGAGCCCAGGATGGGGACGGGTGCTGCCGGCAGGTGCTTTCCACTAGTCCCTCCTCTGGGCTGCCAGTGCCACATTCCACATGCCATAACCACTGGAGGCGTTCTGGCAACCTTTGCAGAGTACCCGATGTTAGCTGGCACAGGGAAGGCTCAGAGAGGAGGAAAGCACTGTCTCCAAGGAGTCTGCAGTCCAGGGATGATACAAGACAGGCCCAGAAATGACCATGAGGCAAAGCAGAGTGTGACCAAGCCCACAAGAGGTATGGATAGAAAGTTACAGAGAAATCTCATCTGAGCTGGAAATAGGGAGACCACAAAAAGTGGCCTTTTGTCCTCTTTCAAAGGTTAATTTGTCCTGGATAGGATTTCTCAGCCTATAGAGTGAGACATATGATTCAGTTACCTAAGTAAGTATACATTTTATACTTGGGGTATGTCAGGAGAGCATACCACTCAAAGTCAGGCATTATTAGGTTGCTCTGCTAAAGTTTTATGGGTGCTCAGGTGAGCAAAATTACATTCGTTTTCACTGTCGCATAGGCTTATTACAGCCACGCGCTTAGGTGAGGAACTCTGGTGTTGTCTACATATGAGACCAGAACCGCAGTTTCTCGCAGCTCCACTCTGAGTAGACAGTGATGGTCTTTCTCTTGGGACATAATACTTACTGCCCTGCAATATTTTCACCCCCAAATAGTTGATACTTAACAGGATTGTATTTTGGACTTAAACCATAGTTTACATTGACAGTTAATACAAGAAATAATCTATCAAACTAGTTGCTGTGTTTTCTCTAAGGTTATTGTTTCTAACATATCCATAAGGTTTCCTGGAGAAAATTTCTCTTTGGAAAAAAGTGTGTGTGTTTTGTTTGGGTAGATGACTGCCTTTTCTTTCCTGGGTATAAAACATCATATGACATTCATCACTGTCATAAAGTTTAGATTCAGACTTGTGATCTGAATTATATAGTGCAGGAGTTTGCAAACGTTTTCTGTAAAAGGCCAGATGGTAAATAATTTCAGCCTTATGGGTCACATGGTCACTGTGAAAACCATTCATCTTTGTCATCGTAACACAAATGTAGCCGTAGAGGAGAATGAGTGGGCATGGCTGAGTTCCAATAAAACCCTACAAACATGGAAATTTGAACATAACACAGTTTTCATGTGTAATAAAATATCCTTCTCTTGATTATTTTCCAGCCATTTAAAAATGTAAAAAAAAAATGTTCTTACCCCTCAGGCCATACAAAAACAGGTAATGGAGTAGAGTTGGCCCTCACGTCTGAGTTGTTGACCTCTGATACATATTTTATATAATAAACATGTATGCTCAAATCCATCATCATGACCCCAATGTCTTCATCATTTAAAAATAATTAGGACAAAATATTTTCATTTTTAAAACAAAAGGTAGATACAAGTGTGTATTAGATTGGGATATAGAGTTGGTGACAATGTTTAGTATGGATTTGACTTTGAAAATATTTTTTTAAGTCATAAATGCTGTGGTTTGAGAACATATCATTTGTTTTGTGGCTGAACAGATAGAATTTGTCCTTAACTGGCTTTTCTTCCATTTTTGTTTATTGTCTGTTTCTGCAGCTGAGGATCTTCAAGTTAGCCAAATCTTGGCCAACTTTAAACACACTGATTAAGATCATAGGCCACTCCGTTGGAGCCCTTGGAAACCTGACTGTGGTCCTGGCCATCGTGGTCTTTATATTCTCAGTGGTTGGTATGCAGCTCTTTGGCTCTAAATACGGTTGTGAAAAGAAAAGTTCAACACCCTGTGACACTGCAGGCCAGTGTTTTCGACGCTGGCACATGGGAGATTTCTACCACTCCTTTCTGGTGGTATTCCGCATCCTCTGTGGGGAATGGATCGAAAACATGTGGGAATGTATGCAACAAGCTAATTCATACCTGTGCGTTGTTGTCTTCCTGTTGATCATGGTGATAGGAAAACTTGTGGTGAGTATCTTAGACTTTTAAAAATAAAAATACATGAACTAAACAAATGCATTAGCTACTTTTGCAACATTTCACTTGTGAAATTCTTATTCTAAATATAATATTATGATGTTATATATAATATTAACAATTTGTGTTTGAATTTGGTTTGAGGCAAGTATGATAAGCATGAAAAAAAACCTCTTTGTCACATAATGCTTGTGTTGACTGATGTCCCAATAGCTATTCTACTCCAGGTGATTATTCTAAGATAATCATATTCCCTTTGCCAGTGATTGGCTGGTAGGGGTTTGTGACTTAATTTGGTCAATAAGATGTAAAGGGATGTCCAAGAAACCAAACTGAGCAAGGTTTCTTATTCTTAAAGAAGAAGAGAAAGGGACAAGGGGGAAAATGGTCCTTTTACCTCCTCAGGGCCATGTTATGACTGGGACTCTGGGTAGAACTGCAAGTATTATGCAACCATGAGAAGAACCAGCCTGAGACAAAGCCAGCACTGAGGAAGGTGGAGTGAAAAGGTGGAACAAACCTATCTTCGTGTCATAACTAGTTCCCTGTTTTATTTTCAAACTTCTGGTTGTATTAGGGGGACTGGAAAGTAATGTTGTTTTTTTACATTAAATTCAAACAGATAAATTTTTAACAAGTTTTTATTTTTAATCAATGATGTAATCACCCTCGTTATCAACAACCTTTTGCCATCTAGTGTGCAAATTTTCAATGCCAGATCGATAAAATCAATTGGTTTTTGAGCAAAATATCTGGAGATGGCATTTTGAACATCATCCAAATTTTCAAATTTTTTGCCACTTAGAAAATGTTGTAGCGATCAGAATAAATGGAAATCCGATGGCACAATATTGGGCGAGTATGGTGGGTGAGGCAATAGCTCCCACTGCAATTCATTAATTTTTTCCATGGTTCGTCTTGCGCAGTGCGGTCTTGCACTATCGTGTTGCAGAATAACGCCTTTTCTGGTGACAATCGCTGGGCACTTTTCAATTAAAGATTGATTTACTCGATCCAATTGTTCACAGTAAAGGTCTGCATTCAGTTTGTCCAGGTTTCAGCACTTCAAAATGAACGACCCCACAAACACTCCACCAAACACACAAAAGTGCCTTTTTGGAGTGTAAACCTGGCTTAGCTGTACTTCGTGGTGATTCCTTCGGAGAGAGCCACTGTCTTTTGTGTTTTGGATAATCATAGAGGACCCATTTTTCAGCTCCGGTTATCAAGCGATCAAAAAACGCTTCTGTGTTGTGCCGCTGAAGCAATAAGTTGCATGTGGTAGACCAGTTAGCTTTGTTTTCTTCGGACAGGTTATGTGGGACCCAACACCTGCTCTGCTTACTGTACCAATCTGCTGCAAATGTTCTTGGATGGTTGACCAAGGTTGGTTAAGAGTGTTTGACAGTTCCTCGATTGTCTGACACGGATTTGCTTCCACTTCCGCCCTTAACATGTCATTACTTTAACGACATTACTTTCCGGTCCCCCTAATATTATATATCCTTACTGTGTAAGCTGCCTTGAGTCTATTACTTGCAGCTGGAAACAGATATTTGTGGTGAGGCTAATTAGGAGTCTACTGGTGAGGGTGTGAAGAGACACACAAGGATACCTGAGCACAAGGTCTTCAGAATCAACTTGGGGCTACGGTGCAAATATAATTAGGTCTCTGCACATGGTAGTTTTATCCTAAGAGTCTAATGAGAGGTGTAGATAGTAAGTGATACAGAAGTTCAGAAGAGCAGGATACCACCAATGGGAGTGGGGAGGGAGCATCAAGAAGGGGTTTGTGTAAGGTATGGTACTTGAGAATGGCACCTAAGAGGCAAGGAGGACTTAGCATATGGAGGAGAGTTTGAGCAAAGATCCAGAGTTGGGAATTCTCATGGTAAAGCTGAAGAAGATCGACTGGACCTACTCACACCCACCAGACACTTCTCCCCAAGGGCTGTATATTTTTCAGCTGGTGAGGGCCACAAATAAAAGAGTTTGAGGAGATAAAGATGATGAATTAGGGGTGTATAAATGTAAGCAAAAATCCTAAGTAGGGATCTGTGGAGATGATCTGAATTTAAGGTGATATGTACTTCAACAGAAGAGTTGTAGATTTAATTTAACCCCTCTGGCTCAGCACCAACACCTTAGTGCAGTTTGGGCAGTGGAACCTAGAGAGCTTGCACAAAGTACACCGTCTCTCAAATTGTGCAAACAGGAGAGAGCCCCACAGCAGTCTCTGATGTCAGACCCATATCCCAGAGGGCAATTCCAACATAAGTCTGAGCTCATGATTCTGGCTGATTCACAGGAATGTACACTTATGATTATGCCACCTGGTCACAGTGTTCTGCTTTACCCTGGGCAGAGTCTGCACACGTGTGGGTTATATGTAGACGAGTAGGGTTTGGCTGTTTGTGCCCTTTAACATCAGTTTTTCTTTTGTCTTATCTTACTACTTCTAGTACTCCCCAACCTCCTCTCCTTTTATTTATTTTATAGATGAAATTTCTTGGGAGATAGAAGGACATAGAACTCTCATTTGATTTTGTTTTGGGTCTTGGGGAAAAGTTGTTCTGGAAACCTTCCTGTATCCTTTTCTTTGCTAAATTGCCCATTCTCCTTGTGCCCCCACCCCAACCCCTCGCCAGGTACTCAACCTCTTCATTGCCTTGCTGCTCAATTCCTTCAGCAATGAGGAGAGAGATGGAAACTTGGAAGGAGAGTCCAGGAAAACCAAAGTCCAGTTAGCCCTGGATCGTTTCCACCAGGCTTTTTGTTTTGTCATATCTAGTCTTAAGCAATTTTGTCGCAAGCGTTGCAGGAGGCAAAACATACCTAAGCAAAAAGAGGTGACAGAAGGCTCTTCTGCAGAGAACAAAGATGCCATTCCCCTGGTCACAGAGATGAAAAAAGGCCCAGAGACCTGGGAGGAGTCCGGTGTACTAACTTTTGCACCAAAGTCCTTGAATGTTGGGCATGATGGGATTTTGTTGGCCCCACTTGCAGAGGAAGAAGATATTCTATCTTTCAATGAAGATAATGCACAGCCTGTCACACAACCTGAGGCTGGGAAACAGGTATGAAGGTTCACACGTAGATTTCGAGATTATACAGAGCCAGAGTTGCCACAGGGCACTGGTTGCACTATGCATGGATAATGAGGGTAGAATATGTGGTGGCTACCCTTCAATACCATCTGCACATCCCAGGGCTTGTCCTAATCATGGTCCTGTACATGTGGCACAGATGGGAGCTATCAGAGTTCCAAGGCTGGGGTAACGGGGGAATCAAGTGCCTTTGGTTGAGCACTAAAAGAATTTGCATTGGATAAAAGGTGAAGAAAGAGTGTGGAAAGTGATGTGAATAGCGTAGAAAAAGAGACAGTGGTAGGAACAAACTCAGTCTCTGCAGGGATCAGTGGTGGGGCTCATGAGTGAGGAGTGGTGGGATATGAGGGCTGTCAATTACTATTACACGTGTGTTGCACCTTTGTAGTTGCCCCATTGGTCTTGGGTATTCTCTTCTGGGTTTTTTTCCTCCACATTTTTTCTCTGCTTTTCAGTTTTGGAGGTTTCTGTGGAGATATCCTCAAGCTCAGAGATTCTTTCCTCAGCTGTATCCAGTCTACTAATAAGCCCATTAATGGCATTCTTCATTTTTGTTCCAATGTTTTTGAGCTCTAGCACTTCTTTTTTATTCTCTCTTAGAATTTCCATCTCTGATTAAATTGCCTGTGTGTTCTCACATGCTGTCTACTTTATCCATTAGAGTCCTTAGCATTTTTTTTTTATCCTCACCCGAGGGCATTTTTTCATTTTTTGTTCAGATAGAGTGGGAGGGAGAGAGAGGAAGAGAGAGAGAGAGAAACAGCAACGTGAAAGGGACACATTGAGTGGCTGCCACCCGCACGACCAACCAGGGCCGGGGACAAACTGCAACCGAGGTACATGCCCTTAGCGGGAACCGAACCCAGGTCTCTCTGGACCGCAGGCCAATGCTCTAACCGCTGAGCCAAACCGGCCAGGGTGAGTCCTTAGCATTTTAATCATGTTGTTTTAAATTCCTGGTCTGATTAATTAGAACATCTTTGCCATATTGAGTCTGCTTCTGATGTCTGCTCTGTCTCTTCAGACTTTTAGTGCTTTGTAATTTTTTTCTTCATAGTTGAACATGATGTACTGGGTAGATGAAACTGCTGTATATAGGGCTTTAGTTATGTGTTGGTGAGGTGTGTGTGTGTGTGGGGGGGGGAAATGGAAGAGTTCTATCAGAGAAGAAAAGGGAGAGGGAAGAATTCACAAATATATGGAAATTAACCAAAACATTCTTAAATAACCAACAAGTCAAAGAAGAAATCACAAAAATATTTAAAATACTTAAAGACAAATAGAAATGAAAATATAATATGCCAAAATTGTTGGATGCAGTTGGCTTCTCTCCCTTTTCGTCTCCCTCTTCTTCCTCTATGATTGGGTCTTAGTCTTTTCGTGAGCCTGTGCCTCTGGACTCTGAACTTCACAGTGCTTCTCAATACCCCCTCCCCTTAGGTGGGACAGAATGGCTAGAGTAAGCTGGAGTTGGGGATTTCCCTCCTTCCATGTGGAAATCTAGAGCTGGCTGAAATTGGGTATTTCCCTTCCCCCAGAACCTGATAACCCAGCATCTTGGGCTCTGGTTAACTAGTTTCTCTTAAGGGCAGGTCTTGTTAGGAAGAACAGAATACTCTTGTATATTTCAAAATGATTTCTTTTACCTTCTCCCTGCCAAAAGCATGGAGGGATTTGTCTCCAATATTCACTGTGAGAACCTGGTAGAGCTCCAAGAGGTAAAACTCATAAGAGTATGGGGCCCACCTGAAGACTAGATCCTATGGAGCTTTTATCTCTTAGGCTTGTGCACACTTAGCCTCCAGCAATTTGTCAATTATAGTTTAGGTTTCCCTACCCTGGCATAAGTGTCTATGGAGGTTTTTGCTCCTGGGTTTCTGGTCTGTTAAGTTGTGGTTCTCTGTATCTCTCCAATTGGGTGGGGTTGGGGGGGGGGGCAGCATTTGCCCTGGACCTCACTTCTCTTATGGATCTAAAAAGGGTTGTTGTTTATTTCCCAGTTTGTTCAGCTTTTTACTTGTTAGGATGGTGTGGAAACTTCCAGGTGTCTCACCTGTCAGATTAGAAACTGGAAGTCTCAGTGGGAAGTTTCTAAATTATAAATTCAATCTCTTTACTTGTTATAGGGCTATTCAGATTTTCTATTTCTTCTGGAGTCAGTTGTGGTAGATTTTTATATTTCTAGAAATGTGTCTGTTTCATTAAAGTTACCTAATTTGTTGACATACAGTTATTCGTAGTATTTCCTTATAATCCTTTTGATTTCTGTAAGGTTGATAGTAATTCTACCTCTTTCATTCCTAATTTCAGTAATTTGAGTCTTGTCACATTTTTATTTTGGTCAATCTTGTTAAAGTCTGTCAATTTTGTTGATCTTTTAAAATAATCAACTTTTGGTTTTGTTGATTTCATCTAGTATTTTATTGATTTTTGCTCAACTAACTACCTTTTTTTTCTGCTTGTTTTTAGTTTTGTTTTCTCTTCCTTTTCCAGTGCCTTAAAGTGGAAGGTTAGGTTATTGATTTAAGATGTTTTCTTTTTTTTTTAAATTGTAGGTGTTTATAAATTTTACCTGTAAACACCTTTAAGCTTTATGCTTCTAAGCTTTTGGTGCACCCAACAGATTTGGGCATATTTTTATTTCCATTTCTCTTAAAGTCTTTTCTAATATATCTATATCTATATCTATATCTATATCTATATCTATATCTATATCTATATCTATCTATCTATACATATATATTTCTTCTTAAATTTGTTGGTTATTTAATATTTTTTGTTTAATTTCCACATATTTGTGAATTCTTCAAATGTCTTTTTGTTATTAATTTCTAATTTTACTTCATTGTAATCAGAGAACATACTCTGCATAATTTAAATCCTTTTAAAATTATTGAAGCTTGATTTATGGCCTAGCATACTGTCTATCCTGAAAATGTGTCATGTGCACTTGAGATGAATGTGTATTCTGCTCTTTGGGGTTGATGTTCTATAAATGTTTATTAGGTACAGTTGATTTATAATGTTGTTCAAGTCTTCTATTTTCTTGTTATTGTATTTTTGAAAATGGCTTATTGAGGTCTCCAACTATTATTATTGAATTATCTATCTCTCCCTTCAATTCTGTCAGTTTTTGCTTCATATATTTTGTGGCTTTTATGTTAGGTGTATATATCTTTATAAATGTTCTGTCTTCCTGATATTTTGATGCTTTTATCACAATAAAATATCCCTCCTTATCTCTATTAATTTTTTTTGTTTTAAAGTCTATTTTGTCCGATACAAATGTAGTCACTTCAGCTTTCTTATGGTTTCTGATTGCACAATATTTTTTTCATCCATTTACTTTCAAACTATATGTATCTTTGAATTTAAAATGTTTCTTCTGTAGACAGTATATAATTGGATCTTATTTTTTTATCCAGTCTGACCGTTTCTACCTTTTGATTAGATTGCTTAACCCATTCCCATTTTTTATTATTATTATTATTATTATTATTATTATTATTCTTGATATAGTTTATTTATTTCTGATATTTTACTTTTTGTTTTTTTATATGTCTCATATTTTTTTAACTTATCTTTATTGTTGAATGTATTACAAATGTTCCTCATTTTCCCCCCATTACCCCTCTCCTCCCCATTCCCGCCGCCCTCCTGCCTTTCCCCACACTGTTGTCTATGTCCATTGGTTATGCATATATACATATAAGTTCTTTGGTTTATTTCTTCCCACCCCCTTCCCTTTGAGGTTTGTCAGTCTAACAAGCAATTTGTACTTCTTAATCCCTTCACCTTTTTCACCCATCCCCCCAGCCCCCACCCATCTGGTACCCAACAAAAGTTCTCTGTATCTATGAGAATGTTTCTGTTCTGCTTGTTCATTTTGTTTGTAGATTCAATTGTTGATAGATATGTATTTATTGCCATTTTGTTTGTTCATTTTTTTTTTTATCTTTTTCTTCAAGAAGACCCTTCAACATTTCATATAGTAATGGTTTGGTGGTGATGAACTCCTTTAGCTTTTCCTTGTCTGGGAAACTCTTTATATGGCCATCGAGTCTAAATGACAGCTTTGCAGGATAGAGTAATCTTGGTTGTAGGTTCTTGCTTTTCATCATTCTGAATATTTCTTGCCACTCCCTTCTGGCCTGCAAAGTTTCTTTTGAGAAATCAGCTGACAGTCTTATGGGAACTCCCTTGTAGGTAACTAACTGCTTTTCTCTTGCTGCTTTTAAGATTCTCTCTTTGTCTTGAACCTTTTGCATTTTGATGATGATGTGTCTTGGTGTGGGCCTCTTGGGATTCATCTTGTTTGGGACTCTCTGTGCTTCCTGGACTTGTATGTCTGTTTCCTTCACCAAGTTAGGGAAGTTTTCTGCCATTATTGTTGCAAATAGGTTTTTGACTTCTTGTTCTCTCTCTTCTCCTTCTGGCACCCCCAAGATGCGAATGTTGGCACACTTGAAGTTGTCCCAGAGGCTCCTTACACTATCCTCATTTTTTTGGATTCTTTTTTCTTTTTGGTGTTCTGATTAGGTGTTTTTTGCTTCCTTATATTCCAAATCGATGGTTTGCTTCTTGGCTTTACC
This sequence comes from Tadarida brasiliensis, assembly GCA_030848825.1. Lineage (NCBI taxonomy): Eukaryota > Metazoa > Chordata > Mammalia > Chiroptera > Molossidae > Tadarida > Tadarida brasiliensis. Next base: position 55,300,012 of record CM061274.1, on the reverse strand, counting down.
TACTCTACTATTGAATCTGTGTAAACTATTCTTTATTTCAGTTAGTGCCTCCTTCATTTCTAGCTGTGCATCCTTCATTTCTGACTGGTCCTTTTTTATGCTCTTGAGGCCCTCACTAAGTTCACTGAGGTTCTCACTAAGTCCATTGAGCATCCTTATAAGCAGTAATTTGAACTCTGCATCTGTTAGGTTGCTTAACTCCATTTCACTTAGTTCTTTTCCTGGAGTTTTGTTCTGTTCTTTCATTTGGGACCTGTTTCTTTGTCTCCTCATTTTGGCTGGCTCCCTGTGTTTGTTTCTATGTATTACCTAGCAAGAGGTATGGGGCTAGCTGAGACCAGATGCTGCTTGTTTGAAAGAATTTAGGAAAAGCTGAAGCAGGATCCAAGACAGGCCAATCCTATGGTAAAGCAACTGGCAACAGCTTGGGTGGGCCTGGAAGTTGGGTGGGGCGGGCCTCAGGGAATCACCAGATCTCTTTACACTAATATGCAGGAAGTCAAATTCTCTTTATATTTTTTATTAAATTCTAAACTTAAAACTTTTAGATACTTTCAGATTATTATATAACCTTTGTTTTTTTCTTGAGTAAATTCACCTCCCAATAGTTAATTTGGGGGAGGGGAGCGGCTACTATTTTACGTTTGTTTCATATATTTTGGAGTGTTCGTTTGAAAACCCACCTTTGGTGGGAAGATCCGTCACTCTCTTGGCATTCTAAGTTCTGTGATGCCTTCAGGACACTTCTAAGTCATCCATTTCAGAATCCAGTTTTATATCGCTGAGTTGGGATTATTATCAAATAGTGATACTAAACAGCTTACAGATCCAGTCACTGAACAAGTGGATACCTTTGCTCAGGTCCTATTTCTGAGGCTGTTTTTCCCTGCCTTCCTAGGTATGCAGTTTTGTATAATCATAATTCCAAGCATTGGCTACAGCTTATTTTGGCTTTCTCTTAAGTGCGAGAACTTCAACCCAACCCATAGTTTCAAACCTTGGACATAGCTGTAGTTCCCTTCCTCATGTGGGCACTTTTAGCCACCATTACCTACTATGTGCTTTAAATTGTCACACTTTGTGTTTCTGTTCTATGTCTGGTCCATAGGTATATTTACCTGCTTTTTGTGTGTATGTTTGTGTGTGTGTGTGTGTGTGTGTGTGTGTGTGTGTGTCTGTATGTTATTGCATGTGTTCAAAAGGGAGAAGTGTTCTTAAATCATGACCTCACAGTGTCAGATTCACAGGAGCCCTCACATAGATTTTTGGATAAAACCTTCACCTAAAGTGTGCACATATCCCTGCAAGTCATCAGATTTTTTATATATATTTTTAAATTTATTTTATTTTTATGTAGTGATGCCTTTCCATATTTTCTTTTATGTCTTTTGGTTTTTTATTTTGCTAAGCCAATCTTCTGTACACCAAAGGATAAAAAAATTATTTTCCAAATTTTTCTTCTAACATTTTTATTCATCTATTTTTACATCAAATTATGAATTTTTACTGTATTCTGGTATTGTATTAATTTTTCAGGGGTAGTTAATTATAATAGTACCATTTATTAAGTAATTTATTATGTAGCTACTGAATTGAAAGGACACAATAAGTTTTATCTCTGAATTTTTTTGATGAATTTTTGGATGAATTTTGTACCGGAACCATGTGATTATGATTATATAACTTCTGAGTAAATTTTATCTGTTTTCTATAGTAGTTGCTCCAGATTTGTTTTGTTTTTCCACAGTTTTAAAAACTAAAAAGAAAAAGAGTAATAATGTCACAGTTTTCATAACAAATAGAAAACCAAAGAGAATTCAAACTTGTTTCTTCTCAAGTGATATTTCCAGGAGGAATATTAATTCTACTCTGGCTTCTCTGTGTCAGGCCTATGAACTCCATCAGGAGGCCAAGTCCACCAGCCCAGTAGATCAAAATGTGGAAATTGAGGTGTTCTCTGAAGATGATGGTTATCTGCCAGTACAGGATCCCAGAAAGGTAATTTTCCCAGGGTGTTCCCAGATGGAACTTGGGACATGATCACCCATACACCTTCTCCAACAGAACCAGTATGGAAAATATCAAGATTAGTGCAGAGAAAACTTTTAAAGCCACATCTTAAGCAAAGGTCTATACCAAAGTTTTTCAACCTCTCTGCTATGACTTTTGGGGCAGGATAATTCTTTGTGGTGGTGGGCTGTTCTGCATATATTAGGATGTTTAGCAGTATCCTTGGCCTCTACCCACTAGATTCCAGTAGCATTCCCCAGTTTTGAAAATAAAAAATGTCTCTAGACATTGCCAGAATGTCTCTTGGAGGGTAAAATCATTGAGACCCACTGGTATAGGCCTAATATTTCAGGAGTTGAGATAGCTGAATATTACAGTCTCAGTAAAGTACCCTTCTCCTCATCACCTGGTTTCCCTATTTGTGGTTAGGCTGTGATCAGGGGTATGATTTGAAGGGAGGAAAAGGCTGAGATACTATGTCTTTATACTTTCCCTTTCCTCCACCAGGGAGAGCAGTTAGAAGTCAGGGCTGATCAGAGCTTTTAGAAAAGGACCCAACAAGAGGGACACTTTCTTGATGCCCCTCATACCCAGAAGCCTTTGCCTGGTTAGTTTCATACCTAAAAAGTCATACTTTTTATGAAGTATTAGGTACTTCCATGGTGAGAGAGGGTGCTGATAAATGATTCTCCCTTTGTTCGATGTGCAGAAGTCTGATGCTATCAGTGTGCTCTCGGAATGCAGCACCGTTGATCTGCCAGATCCCTTTAAGCGGGTACCTGAAATGGTTCCCCAAAAGGAACCAGAGAGATGTTTTCCCAAAGGTAAGTGGCAGTACTCTCCTGCTTCCAATTCACAGAATATTTGGGCAGGATTCTGTTATTCTTTGAAGCTCTGTGGTTTTGATATATGCCTTCTTTCTACTTCTGTTGGAGACAAAAGTGAAGAGAGGTCAGTCATCCTGCCAGGCCCTTGAGATTCTTCTCTGGAAGCAGGATATAGCACTGTAGTTAAAAACTTCACCTCTGGAGCCAGACTGCCTGAGCGCAAATTCTGGCCTCTCCATTTACTAGCTTGTAACTTGTTTAATTTCATTAATTTCTCTGTGTCTCATTTATAAAATGGGTTTAATAACAGGACCTGCTGCAAAGAGTTGTTGTGGGTATGAAATGAACAAATGTAAATCACTTAGAAGAGTGTCTGGCACATAATAAGCAATCAGTAAATGCAGCACTTCCTGGTTCCTCAAGTGGATGTAGTAGTTCCCTCCTATGTGCCTTCATTATTTCCTGTTTATTGAAGGGAATTTATTTGTGTTTGTCTCCCCCACAAGGTTCTTAAAAACAAAAGCAATAACTTAATCAATATTGTATCTCTACTGTGAGAATAGAACCTGGTCCAGATTAGAGTAAGTAATGTAACAAATGAATAAATGAATCTAAAAATTAAAAATTTCTCCATAAGTTTGAGACTAGACTGGGTTCAGAAGGAACACTAAGAATGGGTTTTTAACTCATTCCAGGTTGTTTGACAGCTCTAAAGCCACCCATAGGGTCAGAGGTCAGGCTAGGGATAGATTACTATTCTCTTGACTTACATTTGGACTGGTCCTTGAGGTGTGTACAGGGTGTCAGCAGTGGAGGTGGAGGTGAAGGGAGGGGGGACAGGTGTTCTAGAGGAAGGTAAGAGTAGGATAAGAGAAGCAGACTTCTAGGAAAATTAATTTATTGATGTTTTGAAAGACAGAGGGAGGTAAGGGGCAGACTGAGGAGACCTCACAGTGATTTAGGAAGATGATGAGAAAAGGAGTGGAATGTTGTAATCAACATGAAATAAGCATCCACAGAATTTAGAAGGAGAGGAGGAAACAAAGTGAAAAGGGTGATGTGATTCATGCTGAAGGCTTGTGTGTATTGGAACCAAATGCTCACCTATTTGTAAGTATCTTGACAATTGATCAAACTCTTCCATAGAGGGTTGACAAAGCCTGTGTCCATCCCTGCCTCATTCCTCACAGTCCTTAGGACACTGTTTACTGTTACCAAAAACATTGCATAACAAACAACCACAAAACCTTGGTAGCATACAATAATAAACATGATTCAGCTCATGTAGTTTGGTTGTCTCTGCTGATCTTGGCTGGCTTTATTCATGTGAGTGGTGCTGACTGGAGTCAGCTGATTTAGCCTGGGTTTAATGTGCACTTGGCTCCATGCAACATGTCTGTCCTCCTCCTGGAACCAGTGAGCTGACCTGAATACACCTTTCTTATGGAGATGGTGCAGGAGAGCAGGGGGAAACATGCAAGTCGTCTTAGGGTCTAGGCTCAGAACTGGCTCACTCTGCTCTACTGGCCAAATCAAGTCACATAACTAAGCCCAGATTCAAAGGGCTGGAAAAAGATTCCACCTATTTAGTGGGAGAAATTGCAAAATTACATGGCAAGGGGGGCACGTGTACAGGGAGGGGTGAAGAGCTGGGCTAGGAATGCACCTTACTACAGACACTGATGACAGTGCTACTGCTCGCTCCTTGCAGGCCTGCGTTGCTGCTTCCCATGCTGCGCTGTGAACAAGAGAAAGTCCCCCTGGATCACTTGGTGGAAACTGCGGAAAACCTGCTACCAAATAGTGAAACACAGCTGGTTTGAGAGCTTTATTATCTTTGTGATTCTGCTGAGCAGTGGGGCATTGGTAAATTATCTTATCTTGTGGGGATACTGGGGAGCAAGGCAGCTGGGGGAACTGCATTCTGACTTTGCCCCTCATGGGGTTATGAATGTGGGGAGAATAGGCAGAAGTGGGATCTTTACTGCTGGTTCCCCTTGGGGGTAGGATTTTGCATAACAAATTCTGGAGTGGTGCTCCAAGTGGGAAATCCCCAAGCCAAGAGCACTTTACCTATAGGGAAGCAGGACCCAAGCCAGCACTGTAAAATGGCTCCTGAAGTCTGGCCCTTGACCCCAGGTCTGTCTATTATTCTTGAAAGATTTCTAGACATTTTCACTGTATCCTACTTGTTTCCTCCTTTAGACAGCAGTGCTCATAACCTCTCTTTTCCTGAAGACCATAATGCTGCTTTCTAAAAGGTAAAATGTTAGGAGAAGGCTACAGGGACCAGGTTCAGATATAGTTAGTTGACTTGGTGTTTTCCATCACTTATAATCCCTTGAGAGGGAGACAGAGAGCTACCGCTTTGTGTGCACACCTTCCAGACCGAGGTGTGGTGTGTCCCAGTGAGGTCTGGAAATCACTGAATCCATCCGCCTCCATAGCCATAGAGTCATAAACTCCTGCCTGCCCTCTCTCCTCACCTTTTAGTCCTTCTCGCCACCACTTCACCTCCCCTTTGCTCTTATCACCTCTCTTGCTCTCTCTGTCTCTCTCTCTCCTTCTATCTTGTGTCTCCCCTTAAAATGATGTAATACAGAACTAAATTTTCTTACTATTTGATATGTCAAGTGAATGGAGCCTTGGGTTCCTCCTTTTTGATTTAGACTCACAAACATTTCACAGTAAGCTGCTAGCAAATTGAAGAGGACAAGGAAACATCTGGCTTCTTTACCCCTGCCTTTCTGGTTAGAGCTTTACACCTGTGCGATCTCCAGGTGAAAGGAGATGAGCACATACTGGGCTCTGACCAACAGACACCCTCATTCAACTACTTAGTGCAATGTAAATTATTCCTCAAACAAAACAGCAGATCTCTCTAAAACTGTCCAAGAGAACATCCATAATTAATTTATTTTCTACCACTTACACATTGAAACTCCTTTTTAATTTTTTTATCCTCACCCGAGGACATTTTTGCATTTATCTTCAGATAGAGTGGGAGGGAGAGAGGAAGGAAGAGAGAGAAACATCGATGTGAGAGAGACACATCAACTGGTTGCCATCCACACGACCCCAACCAGGGCCGGGCACAAACTGCAACCGAGGTACGTGCCCTTAGCAGGTACTGAACCTGGGTCTGTCTGAACTGCGGGCTGACATTCTAACCGCTGAGCCAAACCGGCCAGAGCTGAAACTCTTTTTAAAAAAGTTTATCTTTATTGTTGAAAGTATTACAGATGTCCCTCCTTTTCCCCCCATTGACACCCTTCCTCCCCATTCCTGCCCCCCCTACCTTCACTGCACTATTGTGTGTCCATGAGTTATGCATATATGCATATCAGTTCTTTGATTTATCTCTTTCTGCTTCTCCACCCCCTTCCTTCTGAGGTTTGTCAGTCTGTTCCCTGCTTCCATGTCTCTGGCTCTATTTTGTTAATCAGCTTATTTTGTTCATTAGATTCCACAAATAAGTGAGATCACATGGTACTTGTCTTTCTCTGACTGGCTTATTTCACTTAGCATAATACTCTCCAGGTCTCTTCATGTCATCTCAAAGGGTAAGAGATCTTTCTTTCTTACAGCTGCATAGTATTCCATTGTATAAATGTACCACAGCTTTTTTATCCATTTATCTGCTGATGGGCACTTGGGCTGTTTCCAGATCTTACCTATTGTAAATAGTGCTGCTATGAACATAGGGGTGCATAAATTCCATGATTAATTTTTATTGGTAGTCCTTGGGCTTTGGTTTCCTATAGTCTTCTTGTGATTACAATCTCACTGGCTGTCTACTCTCATTCAAGTGGTAGGGGGTTTTCATTTACTCCACAAATGGTACTAGCCCTGTGCTAGTCAGTGGGAAAGCGGTGGTGTTGTCAAAAGGCCACGGACACATGCCCCCTGGCACCATACGAGCAAACTTATAATCAGAGAAGTAGCAGAGGGCACACAGTCCTCCTATTTCTCATCTTCCTTCAGCTGAGGTAAGTGTAGGCTGGGCAGATCGAGACTGAACACACAATGCAGAGGGTTCCAGGAGAGGGACCCAGGCCCGGTTTCACTCTACATATTTGTAGAGAAATAGAGAAAAGAAACATCTCGTTGATTGCCAATGTCTACAGTGTATGGACCAGGACCAGCAGCCTTAGTTACCACATGGAAGCTTGTTAAAAATGCAGAGTCTTGCCCTGGCTGGTTTGGCTCAGTGGTTAGAGTGTCGGCCCGCAGTCCAGAGAGACCGGGTTCAGTTCCCACTAAGGGCACGTACCTGGGTTGCAGTTTGTCCCCGGCCCCGGATGGGGTTGTGTGGGTGGCAGCCAGTTGATGTCTCTCTCTCTCTTTCTCCCTGTCTCCCTCTCACTCTATCTGAAGATGAATGCAAAAAAAAAAAAAAAAAAAAAATGTCCTCAGGTGAGGATAAAAAAAAAAAAGCAGAGTTTTGCCCTGGCCGGTGTGGCTCAGGTCAGAGCATCGGCCTGCAGGACAAAGGGTCTCATGTTCAATTCCCAGTCAAGGGCACTTGCCTGGGATTTCAGGTTCGATCCCTGGCCAGTTGGGGTCGTGCAGGAGGCAACCAATCGATGTCTCTCTGTCTCTCTTTCTCTCTCCCCCCTCCTCCCTCCCTCTTTTCTACCCTCTCTTCCACTCGATATCTAAAATTCAATGGAAAAATATCCTTGGGTGAGGATTAACAAAAACAAACAAACAAAAAAGCGGAGTCTTGCCCAGCTGGTGTGGCTCAGTGGATTGAGCATTGTCCCGAGGACTGAGAGGTCCTGGTTCGATTCCTGGTTGGGGTGCATGCCCAGGTTGCGGGCTCAATCCCCAGTGGGGGGCTTGCCGATCGATGTTTCTCACATCAATGTTCCTATCTCTCTCTCCCTTCCCCTCTCTCTCCAAAAAAATCAATAAAAACATTTTTTTTAAATGTGTTTTTTTTTATCCTCATCCGAGGACATTTTTTCATTTTTTGTTCAGATAGAGTGGGAGGGAGAGAGAGGAAGAGAGAGAGAGAGAAACATCGACATGAAAGGGACACATCGAGTGGCTGCAACCTGCACGACCAACCAGGGCCAGGGACAAACTGCAACCAAGGTACGTGCCCTTAGCGGGAACCGAACCCGGGTCTCTCTGGACCGCAGGCCGACACTCTAACCGCTGAGCCAAACCGGCCAGGGCTAAATGTGTTTTTATTGATTTTTTTTATTGAGTTTTTTGGAGAGAGAGATAGAAACATCATTGTGAGAGAGAAACACTGATTGGCCATCTCCTGCACACCCCTCACTGGGGATGGAGCCTGTAACCTGGACATGTGCCCTGACTGGGAGTAGAACTGGGACCTCTCAGTCCATGGGACAACACTCAATCCACTAAACCACACTGGCTGGGCAATAAAAACATTTTTTTTTAAAAGCGGAGTCTTGAGCCCACCCGAGACCTGCTAAATCAGAACCTAGGTGATTTGGGGCTCACTAGAGTTTGAGAAGCTCTGGTCTGGGATACTAAATAATGGGAGCTTCCTGGATTAGTAAATGGCCTCATTATAATGTGGGGGCCTCCAAAGAGTAGTTGCTGATTATCAGCTTGCTCTTTCATTGAGCTAACTCAGACCTGCTGAGCCAGCTTGTTGCCGAGCTTCCAAAATGAGAGAGAAAATGAGCTTCCAATGCCATTCAGATTTGTCTCTCTGCAAGAGGCAAACACATGGACAAGTCCCTGACTTCCAGGAGCTTGGAGTTCACTAGGAAAGACAGATGGAGTCCGGCCATTATAGACCAGGACCATAGTGATACACTCAGAGAAGCAGTGGGTGACTTGGGGCCATGGAGGGTGGCAGCTAACCCAGTCTCGGTGGAAGAAGGACAGTTTCCTGTAGAAGAGCTCAGCTAATCTGAGATCTCAGGGCTGACAAGGAGCCGGTGGGGCAGAGGCAGACGCAGAGATGGAGGCCCTTCTCTATCCAAGCCTACTTGGGAGGTGGAAGTGAGACTTATTCTTCTGCATTCTTTCCCCCAGGCCATGGTGCTGCGGGATTACCTAAGTCCCCAACAGCAGGGCTGATTTCTTTTCTTGCCTTCTGTGTTTACCCAAATGTCCTGGCAGGGTTAGTGTCAGGGCCCTTTCTCTCCTTCTTTTCATCCTCAGTAGCTCTGTAAAGCCCCAAAGGACAGTGTATCCTTGTTCAACAGACCCTGAAAAAGGACACACACACTTTGGGCGAAGGAAATGTTTGTGTGTAGCGTGACCAAGGGTCTCTCTGAAAGCTAGGATGTCTCGCTTTCATAGTCACAGTTCATGAATGTTTAATATTCAAAGTAGTTTACACTGGGAGCTCTAGCCCATAGCTTCTTGAACTTTTGCATGTCGTGCTGCACATACAAAATGACCATGTGTAGGGAACACTGGGGCACGTACATAGGGTTGTTTGTGGTAAGAGATGATCGGCCTCAGGGTAGGCCGGGTCTAGAATGTGGGCTAAGGTGTTTGGATTTGATGTTATAAGTAACAGAGAGCCACTGGACAGAGCCACTAAGGTAACTAGGAGGATAAAAGAGATGGTGTGTGTGCCACTGGGTGGTTCTAGAAAAGGTGGCAGGATATTGTTGGCAAGAGTTGAAAGGATAAGTAAGACCAGGAAAAGGTGTGGTGATTTGTTAGAAAGATGTATTTATATTCCAGGGGCCAGTGATGAGAGCCTGGGGAACATAGTGGTAACAGAAGTCTAGAAATAGGATTTTTCTTCTTCCAGTTTTACTTAAGGAATTGGTTCCATTGGAAAAATTCAGCCTTAATACCTGTTGAGGAAAACTTCATCACCAAGAGAGATACTGCTTTATTCAAATAATGAAGGAAAATAAAAAGTAAAGTCAGCAAGGAGACCTGTGCAAATATTCAACCTGGCCTATGGCTGTGTTTTATCATTTCAGATATTTGAAGATATTAACCTTCCTGAAAAACCCAATATCCAAGCATTACTTAATTGTACTGACCATATTTTCACATACATTTTTATCTTGGAGATGGGTCTGAAATGGGTGGCCTTTGGATTTCCGAAGTATTTCACCAGTGTCTGGTGCTGGCTTGATTTCATCATTGTGATTGTAAGTTTACCACCTCAGTGTCCACATGGGCATGAGTAGGAGATGGGAGTGGGGGAGGGTATCGTATGGGAGCTGCTTTTTCTCTGTGCCTTTCCCAAACAGCTCTCTTCACAGTACTTGTAAGTCATTGTCACTTGTCTATCAGCAGTCCTGCCTTTCTAGGTCCCATTCCTCAGACACTGCACTTCATATGCTTATCACCCCAACCGTGTCCATGATGGCACTCATCCACTTCAGTCCATAAACACTGCTCATGGCTGACGTGTACCTAGAATAGCACTGAGTATCCTCAATTTTCTCTTTCCTTGCAATTTCTCATTTCTTTTCAAGACTTCTCAAAGCAGGTAAGCATCCAACAGACAAGGCTGGTCTCCATCTCGATTGCCAAGCAACAGAAGAGGCTTATTCACATATGTTCCTTCATTTAATCTGCACAACCATGTTCTGAATTAAGCTGAGTTATACATCACACGTTACAGACGAGTAAACCTGAAGCTCAGCGGATCAACAGCTTGTTCAGGGGAACTGGGATTCCCACCTTGGTCTGTGTTATGCTGAGGCCAATAACAGGACGGATGGATCACATTTTCTGAGTGCTCTCTCTGTGCAAGGCACTCTCTCTGTGCCAGGCATGCTGCCCTGTGCTTTGCATGCACTCTCTCTTTTATTTATTTAAAAAATTTTTTTTCTTTATTGATTTTAGAGAGAGAAGAAGGGAGAGGGAGAGGAGATAGAAACATCGATGAGAGAGAACATCAATTGGCTGCCTCCTGCATACCCCCCACTGGGGATCGGGCCCATAACCTGGGCATGTGCCCTGACCAGGAATCTAACTGGCGACCTCTTGGTGCATGGGTTGACGCTCAACCACTGAGCCACACCAGCTGGGCTGCACTCTCTCTTTTAGCTACCACAGCCACGCAGGGTCATAGGGACACTATTATTTCTCCCACATACATAGGAAGAGACTGAGTTATGGAGAGGCTAAGAAACATTTTGCTTAGACAGAAATGATAAAGGTGAGACTTTAACCTAGAAGTCTCACTTGAAAGCCCTTGATTTTAATATCCATATGTCTTCGACCATGAGCTAATTGCTTCGATTTTTGTCCGTGCTATTTAAAGAAGTAGATATGACAAATGCGTGAGCATGAGCTGTGCAGCCAGCATCCCCCCACCAGAGAACCATAATGCTGTGAGTGGATACAGCAGGTCACATAGTTCAGGCATTGCAGAAAGGCCTCAGTGTCAGAGGACCTCCCACGGGAGCATCCACATGTTTATCACGTGGATCTTGGTCAGTGGCCAGAGCACAGATCACTCTGCACCCATCATCTTACCAGACTGTAGTGAAGAATCCGCAAGACAGCGGGCAGATTATTTGTGTCTCCATTCTAGGGACCTGGGGTTTACTGGCCTAAACTTCGAAGACTGGTCCTAATGCTACCTTGTCCGCTTTCTTTCTGTATAGCCTTGAGCAAAGTGCTTAAGGTTTTGACATAAGTTTTCAAGTGGATAAAAATGAGCGTGGACTATAAATTGCCCAAATTTGACCAGATGCAAAATGGAAAACATAAATCTAACAATAATTGCTTAAAATATCAAAACAGTAATCTAATGTCACACTGTCAAAAAAAAAAAAAAGGGCACCAGGCTCAGATGGTTTTACAGACAGGTTTTACCAAACTTCCAAGGAGCAGTGCTATAGACTGAATGTTTATCCCCCCGCCCCCACCCATCATATGTTGAAGTTGACTCCCCAATGTGTTGGTATTTGGAGCTGATTAGGACATGAGGGCAGAGCCCTCACAAATGGGGTCAGTGATCTTATCAAAGAGACCCTGCAGAGCTTCCTCACCACTCCTGCCAGGAAAAGACACAGTGAGAAGACCAAGACAACCACTGTGAACCAGGAAGTTGGCCCTCACGCAGACACTAACTCTGCCAGGGTCTGACCTTGGATCTCCCAGCCTCTCGACTGTGAGAAGTAAAGTTCTGTTATTTATAAGCCACCCAGGCTAAGGTGTTCTGTCATAGCAGCCTGAACTGACTAAGATGAGCAGTTAACCCCAACCTTATTCAAATTGTTACCAAAAAAATAGAAAAAGAGGGGAGGCTTGAAAAGTTATTTAATGAGACATGTATAACCTTGATAATAAAATGAATGAAACAAAAATGAGAATAAGAAAAGAAATAACCTTATAATTATAGGGCTTTATAAATCCCCAGGAAAGCACTCAATAAGTATGGTCCACTATTATATTATATATATATAAAAATATATATATAATATATATATATTCAACTATATCAAAATGAAAAGCTTTTGTTTTTCTATTCAACAACACCATAATTATAGTTAAAGGTTAAAGACAGGCCAGAGCCTGGAGACAGTTTTTGCTACATACATAACAGATAATTATTATGCACAGCATATAAAAACCCCTACAGCTCAACAACAACAACAAGACAACCTGGTGTAAGAATGGACGGATGCAACCAGGCAATTCACAGAACTGGAAGTTGAGTTGCTAACAAATGTGTGAAGAAACAGGTACTCGTTCTAGCACCTGGGAGCACAGAAGAGCATTGAGAGACTGCTTTATATTCATCAGATTAACATTTTTAAGTTGAATAATTAATACTGAAAAAGGTATAGGAAAATGGAATCTCGAATCACTGCTAACAATTTAATTGGTTCCAGTCACTGGGGGACGGGGAGTTTTGCTTATTTATAATTAATTAAAATACAAATGAACAAGTTACAGTCCAGAAATACCACTCTAGTTATACATCTAAGGAAAATTCTTGTGTGTACCCAGGTGCACACATCTGTTCAGTTTGCTGTTGTTCATAATAGCAAAGAAATGGAAATGACCTAGATCTTCACCAAGGGGAATGGATTCATAAAATCTTCCACAAAAGTCAAAAGAAGCAAACTGTAAGAATACATATCAACATGATGGATTTCAAAAATATAGTGCAGAGTGATAAATGCAAATTAGGTAGAAAAAAATAAGATGAAACTAGCAGAAGACTTTCGCCCTGAAGAACACCACAGAAAGAACGGAGGTGGCCCTGGCCGGTTTGGCTCAGCAGTTAGAGCGTTGGCCCTTGGACCACAGAGTCCCGGGTTCGGTTCCCGCTAAGGGCACGTACCTCAGTTGCAGTTTGTCCCCGGCCCTGGTTGGGGTAGTGTGAGTGGCAACCAGTCGATGTTTCTCTCTCTCTCTCTCCCTCCTGCTGTATCTGAAGATAAATACAAAAATGTCCTCGGGTGAAGATAAAAAAAAGAACAAGGGTGTTTTTCTGTGTGCGTGTCTCATCGATATCTCCCAATCCTGTAGGACAGAGGTTCCAGGTGAAAAGGTAGTCAATGTCCCTCTAGGGACACCTTCTCCCCCACAGTGATGACAGTCATTTGGCGCAACCAAAGAGCTGCTAAGTTTTGCCATCTTTCTCTTTGGCTAGGACCCAGGTAGAAGTATTTGGGGAAAAACTGCTTAAGTAACTCTCCCAACAAGCAATGCTATTACAAACAAAAGAACAAATGACAAGCCCATTAAACACACACACACACACACACACACACACACACACACAATAAATAAAAACATTTTAAATTGATGGTGATTTTTTAAAAACTGGATTACAGATCTTAAAATCTAGTTACTCTGTCATATTAACTCAATTTCTCTCAACCCCACGTTGGCTTCTCTGGGCATCCAGCCAGGTGCACTACCTGTGGCTTCTCTTCCCACCAGGTGTCTGTGACCAGTCTCATTGACTTAAAGAGCTTGAAATCCTTCCGGACTCTGCGAGCGCTGAGGCCCCTGCGAGCTCTGTCCCAGTTTGAAGGAATGAAGGTACGTTCTTCAGGTGCACGGGAGGTACATTCTTCAGCTAGCAAGGAAAGATGGAGCTTTTCTCCCTCGGCCGAGTGGGCTTCCCTTACATTGCCAAGCTTTCCCTGGACTCCTTCCTATCCAGCCCACTGCTTAGAATTTGAGAAATGGAGAAAAGCCTAAGATAAAGTCACCGTCCTAAAAGAGTTTCTGTGACAGCTGACATGGACTTTGGCTTCCCTTCAATCCTAACGCAAGTGTCCCATAAGTCTCTAACACCATCATCAGAGGACACTTCTCAAGAGGTCCTCAGGGGCAACAGAAAGGACCCATCACCTATGGAGCTGAGAGCAGGGCTTGTCATGGGGTGGGGGAGGGGAGGGCGAGTAAAGATGGAGCTGTAAGAGATCCAGCCCTCCACATCAGGCCTCTCCTGGGACCACCCAAAACTTGATGAGTCTCACACATCTATTATGTTTTTCTTCTGTTTTGTTTCCTTAAGGTGGTAGTTAATGCTCTCATAGGTGCCATACCTGCCATTCTGAATGTTTTGCTTGTCTGCCTCATTTTCTGGCTTATATTTTGTATCCTGGGAGTAAACTTGTTTTCTGGAAGATTTGGAAGATGTGTCACTAATACAACAAATAACGTAATGGAAGTTTTAAATAACACCTTTATTGCAAACCGAACTCATTGTGTAAGTGAAAATTTCACCTGGATCAACCTGAAAGTCAACTTTGACAATGTGGGAATGGCTTACCTCGCCCTGCTGCAAGTGGTAGGTGCGGTCAGCATGTTTTTCACTCTTAGGATAATTTTAAGTTATTTCTCAACTAATAAAAATGCAGTGATTCCCTTGAGATAATAGAATCAAATCCCAGTTTCTCATGTGGGAGCCAGTATCCTCTGGAATTGCTTTCCACTAAGCATCTCCAACTTGGTTGTCTACTGAGCCTCAACCTTGAAGTGATGCCCTGTAAGGGTCCATCCATCTCACCCTGCCATGTATGGTGCCTTGTTCTTCAGAGCTCCAGTCAGAGAGGAGAGGAGCCTTAGAGGCCCAGCCCTACCATTAGTAACAGTTCCCTGTTGTAAGTCAGTCCCAGGTCGAACACAGTTGCCAGGTCTCGGACAGACAGTGCAGACAGGTGTGGCATCAGGAAGGAGCCTGTTTAGGCTCTTTCCAGCAGTTGGCCCAAAGCTTCTCTAGCAATTTTTAAGGCAGAAATTTCTTTTATTTTTAAACTTTTATGCAAATCAAGAAGAAGAAAAAAATCCAAGACACCCATCCTTGAATTCCCTTCTACTGTTCTTTTATTTGGACATTCTGTCCAGGAAGGATGGGGCCTCATCTTACATACATCTGCCCACTGGCCTTGCTTGCTTTTGCATGGCACCTGTCTGTTGATGGCAAGTCTATAATTGTGTTCATGTTTATCTACTTTTTGTTGCAGGCAACATTTAAGGGCTGGACAGATATTATGTATGCAGCTGTCGATTCCAATGGGGTGAGTTTGTGTTCCCCCACGTTCCAGAGTGCTGGGGTCAAATCAAGGATGTTATTACTACATCCTCACATGCTCCAGAGTCCAGTCCTCTTCTCTATAGTGGCCAAGGAGAAACCACCCATGTAGGAGATGGAGCCAGAAACAACAATAGAATCACAGGATGCCTTGATTTTCTCTCTCTCACCCTTTCTCCAAATGAGTGGATAGGCAGAAGCCATTTTTCAAAGGGTACTTGCCCTTGACTGTGGGAAAACCTTAAGATTGGACTAGGTCTGAGCAAGACAGCCCCTCTCATGGCTTCAAGCTCCCCCAATACTAAAGAGGTGATTGTCAACCATTGAATTCTAGTTAAATAAAGAGTGATCATGGATTCTCAGAGTTAGAATACTCAGCGATCTAGTTTACTTCTATTTCGCAATTGGAAAAGTGAGGAATTGAAAGGATGAGTGTTGCCCAAAGTCATACTGTGAGCAAATGGTTGAATCAAGCATGGAATCAGCATTGCTTACTTTTTCCTATCATCACACGTGTGTGTATTGTTCTGTTTGAGAATCTTCAGAGTTGATGTTGGGCACATAGTAGGTATTCGATACAGTGAGCTGGTAGTAGCAATGGCGGTACTGTGAGTAGTGTTATAGGAGTAGTAGAAGAAATTTATAACCAAGGAAATGTTTTAAAAAATTAATGTGCTCATTTTTTTTTGGTCTGTGTATATGACCTTCACCCTAGTTTACCTTGAGCATCCATCTGCCTTGAAGTGGAGCTGGGGGATGGGGAGGAAATCTTATGCACATGCATGATAGGAAAGGTGTGTGGCTTATGTATGTGGGTGGAAGTGTGTGGAGGGGTACACCTGCCCTGATGCTGGTCCTGGGACATTCTAGTTGGTATGTGTTGGCTTCTAGCATGATGGCCCTTGTCTGTGTAGCCATGGAACATCCTGCTGGTTTCAAATAATTGAAGTTACAAGTGGTTAAACCACGGGCATTTCTCCCCACTCAACTCCTACCCTCAGATACTGACTCACTGTCATATTCTCCATATGGCCTCCTGGCCCAGCAGTCTACTCCATTCCTTACTATGAAGCCCTCTATGGCAAGCCCATGGCTATCAGTCCCGTGTCCAAATCACATGAGAACTGAAAAAGGTTTGAGAGACCTCTCTCTGTCTGATTATGCTACCCCAGCCTCTGATGCTTTTTGTCACACCTTGAGCTGGGGGAGCTTGTGTGTAATTCATTTGTGTCCATTCTGGAGCTTCATTCATTCATTCATTCATTCATTCATTCATTCATTCATTCATTCATTCAAGGTATGCTACATGTCACAAGGTATGCCAGGCACCAGAGATTCAAGAGCGAAAGGACACAAGCATAGACTGAATACAGTGGGGGCTCTGAATAAAGGATGTGATTGTTCAAAAAGAGTTGGTAGTCAGTCACCTCTGACTATGGTGACCATTCCCGTTCTCTGGTGGCCTCACCTCCAGTCTGGCTCCCTCCTACTGCGTGGTACCCCGGGCTAGGGGAAACTGAGGGGCTCCCTGCAGGTACCATGGCTGTCTAGAGTGGGTTGAGGCGTTAATGCTGCTGCGGAGAAACACTTGGTCTTCTAGATAAGGCAGTTAATATGGCTTATATTCCTCTCCAGTTATTGTTTTCTTCTCTCGTTTCACAAATTCCTAGAGGGAAGACCAGCCAAAATATGAGGCAAACAAATACATGTACCTTTACTTTGTAGTTTTTATCATCTTTGGCTCATTCTTCACTCTGAATCTCTTTATTGGTGTTATAATTGATAACTTCAACCAACAGCAGAAAAAGATAAGTATCGGGGTTGTCCTCATTTGGCCTTTTATTTCTCTTCTCCAAAGCACTCAAGTGAAACATAATGCTGGTCTAGATTGATGTGCAAAGTAGCCTTTATCATCAGCATGGGAATAAAGAGGGTACCACCTGGAAAAGATGCTTGAAGATGTGGCTGAAAAGGGACTGAAAACAGCTGGGTTTTATGAAACCATTTTTTTCCCTCTCCATTCTACCCTTTAACACAAAGGACATTGTTGAACCCTAATAAAAAAGCAACTACCAGGATTAGTATTTATGACACTAGAGTTATATTTTAGTGACCTTTCAAGTGTAACTTATTATCCAGGATAAAAAGAATAAACTTTCCTCTTCAGCAAAATTGTGTCCTGGCTCCCAGCACCCAAACTCAGCAGATTTATTGAAATAACTAGGAAAGAAGATGGTTGGGGAATTGTTTTAGGGTGATTTTTTTCCTGATTTTATCATTCCTAGTAAATGTGGAAGATAAAAAGAGAATGAAATCATCCATAAAGTGACCACCAAATGATAACCATTTTGGATTAAGCCTCATCATTTTGGTATAGTCCCTTCCAGTTACTTTCTAACTACGTATTCCTTTTACACAGTTGAGATTGCATGATATTTTTAATTTTGTAGCTTCCCCTCCTTCCCATCAGTTATGAAATCATCTTTGTTGTAAGAATTTTCAAGGCTGAATTACATCCCATATTACGGATAGGTAATAATTTATCCTAATCATTCTCCCCTTTTTTGGATATTTAGGTCATTTCTAAACTTCTTGCTCTTCTAAACTATCATGGTCATCCATGAACTTCTCTCTGGGTATCTCTGATGATTTCCTTAGGATAAGTTCTTAGAATTTAAGGCAATAAAGATATACTGGCAAATAACCTTTCAGAAATAGTGCTGGGTACCCTCCTTTCACAAGATATGAAAATGCCTCTTTGTTCTTTTCTCATCATTCTGATTTTTATAATTTTTTTATCTTTTCTAGCTTGATGGATCACAGTGTTCCATATTCATTTTTTGATCATTTTTGCGGTTATCCATGATTTCACAGGATGGTGGCCATAAGTATTTCTCTCTTAAGAATTATGTTTTTAGCTTTTGTCTCTTTTTAAAATTGAGACGGTTGTCTTTTTCTTTTTTTTTCTTTATTGATTTTATTTTTTAAAGATTTTACTTTATTATTATTATTTTTTTTAGTCCTCACCCGAGGACATTTTTCCATTTTTTGTTCAGATAGAGTGGGAGGGAGAGAGAGGAAGAGAGAGAGAGAGAAACATCAACATGAAAGGGACACATCGAGTGGCTACCTCCCACACAACCAACCAGGGCCGGGGACAAACTGCAACTGAGGTACGCGCCCCTAGCGGGAACTGAACCTGGGTCTCTCTGGACCGCAGGCCGACGCTCTATCCGCTGAGCAAAACCAGCCAGGGCTTCTTTATTGATTTTAGAGAGAGAAGAAGGGAGAGGGAGAGAGAGATAGAAACATCAATGAGAGAGAACATCTATTGCCCTCCTCCTGCACGCCCCCCACTGGGGATCGAGCTTGCAATCTGGGCATGTGCCCTGACCGGGAATTGAACTGGGACCTCTCAGTCCATGGGACAAAGCTCAACCACTGAGCCACACCAGCCGGGCTGCCACCAGATTTTTTTATGGAACAAATCAGAGACATCATATCATTTCATCCACAGATATTTGCAAACATAACTCTTTTTAAGCATAGCCACAATTCTATTATCACACCTAGAAAAGTTAATAGGAATTCTTAAATTTGTCAAATACCCGGTCCATGCTGAAATTTCCTGCAGTCTTTCATTTTCTTAAAATGGTTATTTATTCATTCTTTCATTGATTAATTAATTGATATTAAAATCTGTTTCTTTTCAAATCAGGATTCAAATAAGATCCTCCCATTTGACAGCTTCCATGCTCCTGGAAATAATGAGCTGTTCCAGGTCTAGGTCAGACCCTTCCTGCCCCAGGTTTGGAATCAGCCATTTCTTAAGGAGTGCTGGTTTTGTTACATAGATGGTGTTCCAGAACCATAGTCTGGAATGTTCATTGTCATTGCTTCAAGGCTTTCTCAGCAGATAGAGCTACTACAAATTTAGGACCATTGGGAGATATATGTGGAAATATGAATACTGATCATTCAAATTCAGGACTCTGAGGATTTCATTCAATGGATACATCTATGTCTCCTCTTTTCTACGCTGAGAAACTTGGTTCTCATGGGCACAGATCATAACATTACCGTTTTCCACAATTACTCTTTTTCTTTATCCCACAACACACACACAGGACAGTCTCAGAAAAATAGTGATACTGTCATACTGTCACAATGCATATGACGTCTGCCAGGCATCCTTAAACAACCTGATTAACTTCTAGGGCTCTATTAAAAAATTTTTTTTTACTTTGATACAATACACATAACACAAAATTTACCATTTTAACCATTTTTAGTGTAAAGTTCAGTGGTGTTAAATCCATTCATACATTCACAATGCTGTGCAACCATCACCACCATCTTTTCATCTTGTAAAACTGAGATTCTGTACCCATTAAACAATAACTCCCATTTTTCTTCCCCCAGCCCCTGGCAACCACCCTTCTGCTTTCTGTCTCTATGATTTTAACTTCTCTAAGTATCTCATATAAGTGGAATCAGACAGTATTTGTCTTTTTTGTGACTGGCTTATTTTGTTTAGCATAATGTCCTCAAGTTCATTTTGTTTATTTATTTATCTTGTTTGTTCATTTGTCACTTTCTGTTTTGTATCCACATATGAGTATAATCATATGGTTCTTGACTTTTTTCAGTCTGACTTATTTCACTTAGCATGGTATTCTCAAGATCCATCCATGTGGTTGCAAATGGCAGTATTTCATCTTTTTGTATGGCTGAGTAGTATTTCCTTGTATATATATATATAACATCTTTATCCCATCATCCACAGAAGGAATGTAAATGGTGCGGCCACTATTGAAAACAATATGGAAGTTGCTCAAAAAATTAAGAATAGAGCTACCATATGACTCAGAAATCCCTCTTCTGGGTATCTACCCCCCAAATTTGAAAACATTTATTCATAAAGATAGATGCACCCCTGTGTTCATTGCAGCATTATTCATGGAGCCAAGACCTGGAAACAACTGAGGTGTCCTTTGAGGATGCACTAAATTTTTGTGAAGTTTAATTTCTCTATTTTTAATTCTGCCTTCAGTGTCATACTCAAGAAACTATTGCCAAATGCAGTGTCATGAAGCTTTTGTCTTGTGTTTTCTTCTTAGAGTTCTGTTGTTTTAGATTTTTATATTTATGTCTTTGATCCATTTTGAGTTAACTTTTATATATAGTATTGGGTAAGGATTCACTTTTATTCTTTTGCATGTGGATATCCATTTTCCTGGTGCCAATTTTCCCAGTCTTTGAAAAGACTATCCTAGGGCTGTATATTTTTGGTCTATACTGGTGATGTAAATTCAAATCCCATACCTTCATCAAAGCAGACTGGATTCACAAATTATCAGGGAAGACTGGGTTTTTACCCACAGTACAGACTTAGTTTCCTAGATGTCTTTCATACCAACAAACTCTGTTTTCTTCACCTTTTCATTGGCAGCCCTTGGAGAGTCCCAGCTCCATGCAGGGACCTTGGCATAAGCCCTCTCACTGCCTTTTCTCCCAGGACCCCTGGGAGAAAAAAGATTCTCGTTTTTACAGAGATAAGCAAATGCCCTACGACCAACTTTGGCTTTAGAACTGATTTACTGCTCTGTATTTTTTTTTTTTTTTTATTTCTTTTGATTTCCAGACCCTGGAGATTTCTCTTACTTTTCTACCAGTTCAGCTATATGTTTTAAAGGATTCTGTTCTGTTTTATCTGGGATTTCTAGATCTTTTACTTCCCCCCAGATTTCCAGAGATAAAAGTTCTACTTCATTTTTCTGTTCTTTCTTGTTCAGTAGTGAAAGCATTTATTTATTTATTTATTTATTTATTTATTTATTTATTTATTTGGTACATGCCCCTAGCAGGAACTGAACCCAGGACTCTCTGGTCCGCAGGCCAATGCTCCAACCGCTGAGCCAAACTGGCCAGGGCAGTAGTGAAAGCATTTAAAGCTGTCTAATTTTTATTTCTGAGAATGGCTCCTGATAAATTCTATGGAATTTTGTTAGTAGTGATCTATGCATTCATTTATTTAAGAGAATTTTAATTGCCACTTGGTGGGATTTTTTTCTGTTTAAATTTTATCACTTATTTATATTTTTGTTGCATTGTGGTTTGATTTGTGCAACCTGCCATATACCCAGTTTTGTAAAGCTTCTGTGGATGTTTGCAAAGAATTTGTAATCTTTGTTTGTATTCTCAAAAGTGAAAAACAATTGATAAAAGTGAGATTTCTCCATTATTCCTTAATTTAAACCCTGTTTCCTTTCAGCCCTCCTCTACGGTCCAGCCTCTTTTGTTTCCCATTCTAATTTAGGAATGATTGATAGAAGTGCAATATAACTTTAAAACTATTTCTGACAATTCAAAACTTGTTTCCAAAAATCTGTTAATAATTAACTCTCATCTTCTTCATATACTTAGGTGGCCAAGACATTTTTTTGACAGAAGAACAGAAGAAATACTATAATGCAATGAAAAAATTAGGATCTAAAAAACCTCAAAAGCCCATTCCAAGGCCTCTGGTGAGAGCAATTGATTGATTCTAAATACACAGTTCTATAAATAAGTAAATAAATAAATAAATACACAGTTCTACGAAGTGGTTGTGAGGAACTCAGATGTCTACACTGCTGTTCTTCTTTAAATTTAAAATCTACAGACATTATCCAAGAACTCAATAAAAACTCAGATACACGGGTGTATGGCTCAAGTCCTTAGGAAAATTAGGCACTCATATTCAATAGTAAGTGTCTGAGCAACAACTTTAATTTGCTTTTTTAAAAAAAATGTTTTTCTTTATTGATTTTAGAGAGAGAGGAAGGGAGAGAGAGGGAGAGAGAGATAGAAACATCAGTGAGCGAGAACATCGATTTGCCGCCTCCTGCACGCCCGCCATTGGGAATCAGGCCACAACCTGGACATGTGCCCTGATCAGGAATTGAACTGGCGACCTCTTGGTGCATGGGTCGACACTGAATCACTGAGCCACACTGGCCGGGCTTAATTTACTTTTTAGTGAGCACACAACAGGTACTTAGTATATATATACTCATTGCAATGACAAGAATTTAGCAGACTGTCTTTTTTTTTTTTTTTTTAAATTGAATTCATCGGGGTGGCATTGTTTCACAAAACCATGCAGATTTTAAGTGTACAACTTAACAAAACATCATCTGCACACTGCATCGTGCGCCCGTAACCCAAAGCAAAGTCTCCTTCGGTCTCCATTTCCTCCCCCTTTGCCCACCTCCGCCTAGCCCCCAGTCCCCTTTCCCACACTGTTGTCTGTATCCATCAGCAGACTGTTTTAACTTCATCTTGACCAGTTTAAAATGTAGTTATAATACCTTTTGTCAACTTTTTCTGCTGTGACGTTGAGGCCATGCATACTCGCTTTCATGTCACAAGTGTTTATGATGAACTTTCTGTGTCAGGCACTGGCAGACTTTTCTGTAAAGGGCCAGGTAGTGAACAGTTTAGGTTTTGCAGGCTGTATGGGCTCTGCTGTTTTATTTTAGCAAAACATCATCCCAGCACATCAAAGTCATGTTGTTACTAAGAATTCTTTTATTTATACTCTTTAAAAAATATGTTTTTATTGATTTTTTTTTTAAGGAGAGAGAGATGTCGAAACATCAATGTGAGAGAAAAACCGTCGATCGGCAGCCTCCTGCGTGCCCCCTACTGAGGACCGAGCCCGCAACCTGCATGTGCCCTTACCGGGAATCGAACCTAGACCTCTCAGTCCATGGGATGATGTTCAATCCACTGAGCCACACTGGCAGAGCAATACATTTTTTTTTTTAAATAAAATGAAAGCTATAAGCCTACAGCTTAAAAACCAATTATTTAATTAACAGTAAATGAAAATAGGTACACAAGAATTTTTTGCCCTTTAAAAAGAGTCTGTGCATTAAAAAAATTTTTTTTTCTTTATTAATTTTGAGAGGGAGAGAGAGATAGAAACATTGATGAGAGAGAACATTGCTTGGCTGCCTCTTGCATGACCCCCACTGGGAATTGGACCCACAACCTGGCCATGTGCCCTGACTGGGAATCAAACTGGCAACCTCTTGGTGCATGAGTTGATGCTCAACCACTGAGCCACACTGGCCAGGCAAGAGTCTGTGCATTTTTAAAGAAACAGCTGTAATTGTAAGAAAGACTAAATCCTATTGTGTGTGCCTTTTTTATTTATGTGATTTCCTCCTTACAACTCAAAGTGATTTGTGATTTTTCTGTTTTTTTTTTTTTTTTTTCTCAGAACAAATGCCAGGGACTTGTGTTTGACCTGGTCACAAACCAATTCTTCGACGTCCTCATCATCATCTTAATTCTCCTCAACTCAGTTTGCATGATGGCCGAATCATATGACCAGCCTGGAAACGTGAACACCATCCTTGAGTATCTCAACCTGGTCTTTGTGGCCATCTTCACGATTGAGTGTCTCATCAAAATCTTTGCTTTGAGGCAATACTACTTCACCAATGGCTGGAATTTATTTGATTGTGTGATCGTGGTCCTTTCTATTGTTAGTAAGTAAAATCAGCAGCCAAAGGGGTTTTAATCTGAATACCAGAAGTAAACTTGTAAATCTTATTATTTGGAAGTACGTTCAAACTATCCACAAAGCAACTGATGAGGCTTAATGTAATTTCTGAAAACAAAGATGTACTAATGCCATTCTTTATGGGGAAGTTGCTAGGAAATGCAGAGTAGTTCCCATTCCCTTGACTGTTGACACAGTTGGAATAGAGAGCTCAGTAATAATGTGGGTCATTTATTCGAAGGAGATAGACAAAATTAAAGTGATTAAAAGTTTCCGTGGGGAAGCCCTTGCTGGTTTTTCTCAGTGGTTAGAGTGTTGGCCCTCGGACCAAAGAGTCGCGGGTTTTCTTCTGGTCAAGGGCACGTACCTTGGTTGTGGTTTGGTCTCTGGCCCTGGTTGGGGTTGTGCGGGAGGCAACCAGTCAATGTGTCTCTCACATCGATGTTTCTCTCTTTCTCTCTCTCTCTCTCTCCCTCCCTTCCTCCCACTCTATCTGAAGATAAATGGAAAAATATCCTCTGGTGAGGATTAAAAAAAAAGTTTCCATGGGGATACCTGGTTAATCCGGGCAATGGAGTCAAAATTCTACCTTTCCTGTGCAACCATAAGCCCTAATGAACATGTTATACTTCTAAGGACTTGGCATTTAGTTTCCATGTTTTTCTTTAGTTCAAAATCCATGGGTGTCAGATCACAATTATTATGCCTCTGTGACATTGCCGGCCTTCCCTCACCTCCTGTCTGGACAAGGCCTCTGTGACCCACCCTAGACTGGGCTTCCACAGGTGTGTCACAAGGCCAAGCAGTACTTTCTCTTTACTCTGTATCCTTTGTGAGCTTCCACCACAGAGTGAACTATGCTTCTGTCAACTGCTTGGACCCCACTCACCGGCCGGCCTCACTCTGTAATCAGTATATTTCCCCTAACCAGAGGTAGGGTTAACTATAAGGTTTATGAAAGAAGAATGTGGGGAGAGGGTTATTGAGGGTTATTGTCATATACCTTTATTCTTCATGGCTAAACCACTGAGTTTACTCCAGGTTGTTGAAGACTACTGTTAACTAAACCAATAATTTGATTTGTTATAATTGTGTAAAACTGCCCTGGGACCCTTCTTATAGTTCAAACAGCAGTGCAGACAATAAAAACTGATTTCACAGGTGGAGGTTTTTGTGCTGTTTCAGAAAGGATGCGTTAGACAGATATGTTGAGTCAAAATATTTTGGTTCCTATCACCTCTCCAGCAGCAGCGAAGTATTCCAGAGGGCAAGGAAATGGCACAGTTCATAGGCTGCTCTGGTTTCTAAGCCATGAAGTTTATGTAGATGAAGTTTATCAGTAGATCCTTCCATGTGCTTACGGTTAAGTAGGCCTTTAATCTTGCTTAGTGAGTTCCAATCACAGATCCTGGTGAAAGTGACAGAAGTAACTATGTTAGAAAACAGTGGTAGGGCAAGTCTGCAGCAGCCTCCAAGAGCTTGTGGAGCCCTTTCTCCACGGTGCAGAGAGCAGCTCATTCATTCCACTGCCCGCCAAACTCCTTCCAGGCAGTGCCAGGCGTCACACAGTTTGTGGAAGCATCCCCGACTCTGTCCTTCGAACAATCGTTAAGCAATTGCGGTTACACGGCATCGCACCGGACAGCATTCTGCCCCCGTGGCTGAGGAAGCATGCCCACGGAGCCAGTCCCGCTCACCAGCGTGGGCAGCGTTGTGCATGCCTCTCCAGCAGGTCTGCCAGGTAGCACGTCGCCTCCACACTTTCTCGAGCTCTCTCCTAAGCTCTTAGGGAAATACCAGACGGGAGTGAGTCAAGTGAGTCTCTCCGCGGGAGTTAACAATCCACTTGTTAAGACCTACTCACCTTAAAGAGTCAGAAAAAGATAGAGAAATTAATTGAACACCAAAGTTCATGGCACACAGACGAGTCGAGCTCAGAGAGGGGATGACGCCCTGTGGACTTGATTGCTCGGAGAACGGTTCGCGGAGGAGCAGGTCTTAGAGAACGGGTGCCTCTGGGTGTTGCTGAGCTGGTGCTTAGTAAGCTCCATCTCCCACCAGGGCTGGCTGCCCAATTAAGATAAGAATTAAACTGCTTTGGCCCTGGCAAGTTTGGCTTGGTGGTTGGAGCATCAGTGAGTCGTGGGTTCGATTCCAGTCAAGGGCATGTGCCACGGTTGCGGTTCGTCCCCGGCCCTGACACGTGTATCTCTCAAGTCAATGTTTCTGTCTCCCTCCCTCCCTCCCTCCCTCCCACTCTATCTGAAGATAAATGGAAAAATGCCCTCGGATGAGGATTAAAAAAAAACAAACTTCTTTGGCACAGTCGAGCAGTCCGTGAGCGTGTCATCAGTTAGTTCTCTAGTCATTAGGTGATGGCAGATAGTTCTGGCTGTCCATCACCCCTCAGGACCTTGGAGGACTGCCAGAGCAAGGCCATGTCTGCACAAGGCAAGCACGTTCCAGCCATTCCATCATATTTGGGCCAAGATGTGCATTGTTTTAGATCTGTTTCACTTGCCAGCAGAGTAGGCAATGAGAGAACAGGGTGACATTTTAGGCCAAACAGTAGGCAGTTTGCAGAAACTTCTGCTTGAGATGCCATTTCTGGGGTATCTACACAACAGAGAAAGTACCTCTAATTTAGTCCCTTAAACTTTTTGAGTTTGGACTTCAGGAGTCCTTGGAATTCACATATTAACAAATATGAGAGAAACACAGCAGCTGTAGCCCAAAGATGGACATTCTAACACCACCACCTCCCTCCAGCCCTGACCTCTCCTATGGCAGGCTGTGGTCAAACTTCTTCATACCAATGAGAACCTGTCCCCTTAAGGAAGTTTGAGGTTAGGGGTTCCACAATTTCCACTGATAGCTCGGGCTCCAGCCAGCCTTCGTTAGCAGAAATTTGTCTTTGCACTCCATCTGTCGTTTCTCTGCTTGCATCCTGTGCATCCAATAAATGTGGAAAACTATTATATTGTTACCCCATGAATGCCTTTAAATAACCAAACTAGATAATGTACTTCAAGTGCATGAGATAACTCACAAAACAGCCTTTCATAAGCTGCATCTTCTTTCCTTTTTGGGTCTTTAATATTTGAGACATCCTATCCCATCTAAAGTCCCACCTAAAACTGTATGGCTCTTGGAAATTATTTTCCAAGTTAAGGCACAGACAGATACTTTCCCATATATGGGTAAAGAAAATTCTTCATTTTGTGCATACATTAAAAGGTATAGATAAAAGTTGGTCCCACTAAGATTTGAAGGCAGGAGAGACAGGCTGTGTTTGAAACCGGTGTGCCCACTAGAAACTGACTGGCTCTTCTCCTCTCCTAAGGTACAATGGTTTCTGCCTTGGAAAAGAACGAACACATTCCTTTCCCCCCGACACTCTTCAGGATTGTTCGCTTGGCTCGGATCGGCAGAATCCTGAGGCTCGTCCGGGCAGCCCGAGGCATCCGGACTCTCCTCTTCGCTCTGATGATGTCCCTTCCCTCTCTGTTCAACATCGGTCTTCTCCTCTTTCTGGTTATGTTTATTTATGCTATTTTCGGTATGAACTTTTTTTGCAGAGTGGAGCCATACTCTGGTATTGATGACATATTCAACTTCCAAACGTTTGCAGGCAGCTTGCTCTGTCTCTTCCAGATAACCACCTCAGCAGGTTGGGACACCCTCCTCAACGCCATGTTGCAGCCAGATGCAAGGAACCCACACCTCCCTACCATAGCCATAACCTACTTTGTCAGTTACATCATCATCTCCTTTCTCATTGTTGTCAACATGTATATTGCCGTGATTTTAGAAAACTTCAATATAGCCACTGAAGAAAGTGAGGACCCTTTGGGTGAAGATGACTTTGAAATGTTCTATGAAGTCTGGGAAAAGTTTGACCCAGAAGCAACACAGTTTATCAAATATTCTGCCCTTTCTGACTTTGCCGATGCCCTTCCCGAGCCTTTGCGTGTGGCAAAGCCAAATAAATTTCAGTTTCTAATGATGGACTTGCCCATGGTGAGTGGGGATCGCCTTCACTGCCTGGACATCCTCTTCACTTTCACCACGAGGGTCCTCGGTGACTCCAGTGGCCTGGACAGCATGAAGGCCATGATGGAGGAGAAGTTCATGGAAGCCAATCCTTTCAAGAAGCTATACGAACCCATAGTCACCACCACGAAGAGGAAGGAAGAGGAGAGATGTGCGGCTGTTATCCAGAAGGCCTTTCGAAAGTACCTGGTGCTGGTGAGGAAGAACAAATGTGCCTTGGGAGACAGGCCTCATTCAGTGCCCCAGACGCTCTGCAACGGAGACTTGTCCAGCTCCGGGGTGGCCGAGGGCAAGGTCCACTGTGACTGAGCCCCTCACTGCCACCCCTACCTCACAGCCTTGCCTCCAGCCTCGGAGCCCCAGGGATCCACAGCTCCGTGTGTGAACAAATGGTGGACTCGCCGAACTGGCTACTCCGTTTCTTCTCTGGCTAAAAGAAGTGATATGTCAAGGTTCGCCTCAAATGGTTTTTACACAGCGATGAGACAAGGCTGCCTGATTACCACTGGTACTGTTTTAACGAGGAGGAAGACACGAGAAGGCTGTACAGGACACGCTAACGTTAGGATCGAAACACAGTTCGAACTATGTCAAAACAAAACAAGAAATGGCAAAAAACACATTAAAACTTTAAATTGTGTTTTTCCATATGTTTTGAGGTACATTATCCAGTACCTTTGTGTAATATTTTCCCCAATGCAAGTATGTGGCTTGTCACATAGAGTTCTTTTGCATGCTAAGTAAAAGTTCAAACATGCCAATAAATAAATAGCTCACTGTGATATTTTTACCAACATTAAATATTTTGAGTTCACTTCAAACCTAAAAGCATGATCTTGACTTGTCAATTATCACCATATCTTTCACCAGCTACAATCTCTGTTCTATATATTTGGATAAATAAATAAACCAACAAATAAATGAGACTTTCATTTTGCATTTTGTTCAGAGAGTACACTAAAAAGCCTCTTGTTCGGTGGTTGGGAAGCAGTGGTTTAAATGTGGCGCTTTGCTTGGAATAAAGATGGAAGCCAGTGGTGTACTGATAAGGGTATAACAGTTGGTTTTTCAGGAGGAAAAAAAAAAAGCAAGCCAAGATTTGTAGCATTTACTGATCTCTGTGGTGAATACTTCCATCACAGCTGATTTCAAGCTGCCAACACGATGCTTCAGAACATGGACTTGGGAAGAAGTGTCCGCCATCAGGCCTCGTGTGCTGGCCCGAGCTGGCTCCAGCACACAGCTGGCTGGAACCAGTAAGAAAATCTCACTGGACTCTGGTTAAAAAGCCACAGCGGGCACCTTTGGTGGAGAGAGCACTCTCTTAGCAGTACCTGGACCCCAGGATAGGGATGCCAGGGGACATACCCTTTAGCCGCTAATCTTAGCCACTTGAGAGTCTTACACCTAGTTCTGCCTAGATGTCTGCATGAAATGCAGCCCACAGAACAACCCAGGACTATCAAGAGGGTTAGCTCAGTACTTCCTTAAAAGCTGGAGACACCCAGAGGTCAAACAAGACATTAGGCTGCCAACCCCCAAAGAGACTGGACTGAGGGCAAAGAACCTACATTGTGATCATCTAAGCGTGGAGGGGGACCCTGCAGAAAGACCCTGGAATCCTGTACCCCACACAGCCTGGAGGAGCTGATGTTTCCTTCAGGCTGAGGTCTGAGCTCTGACTGCTCCTGACTGTCCAGTGGAGGGGAGGCAGTGCCGGGCCCTGTGGTGCACTGAGGCGTGATTATTTTCAGTGTGTATGAGGTCTAACTGTGACTCAATGTATTCATGTCCAGGGCCTGAGTTTTGTAGGCAGACTTGCACTCTGGAGCATTGGCAAGAAGTAATAATCTCATTATCTAATCATTGTCAATATCTAATTCTTACTTAGCGGTTGCTGGGCACCAGGCACTGGCTAAGCATTTGTCATGAATAATCTCATTTGTTCCTCACAATAACACTCACCTGGTGGAGACAGAGCCTTTCCGCTGTGCTAGGGAAGGGGGCGTGGGTGTCCCAGAAGCAGCAAACCTTTGAGACACGGCCACGGGGGCCCCCATGCAGGGCTGCAAGGGCCTGCGGAAAAGATCGGTTCTAATGTTATGGCCAGTTCCGCTTGAGGCACTGGAGATGACCTATGTCTTCCATAGAAGATGCCTCTGATCGTGCACGCTGGGTGTTTTACAGATCCCTACCACATCTTCTGAAAAGGATGACTGGCCATCGTCCCAGTGAGGTTACCTCCTGAGTGGAAGTAGGAGAGGATCTGGGAAGAGATGGTCTTGCCCATTCCAGATGATAATTTAGGGGCTCAGATAGGATAGAAGCGTTGGCCCTTCCTACAGACACCTGTTCACCTCCAGATGGTCCCCTTCTGCCAGGGCTGGATTCCGAGAGTCAGCTCCTGGGGAGAGCACCTGGTCTGCTTGGCTTTTGCAAGAGGCTGCGCCATACTTCCTTCACTAGATGGCAGCAAACGCCCGACCATGTTCTTTTCTGAGCGCACACAGAATGTGTGTGTGAGCCTTGGCGGTCAAAGAGCTGGAAGGCTCAGAAGAGCCAAGGCAGGAAATGGTGTTATCCAAGCCCTGGATGGGTGCTAGAAAGCTCATACTCCCTAGAGACAGCTCTCACTGTGCCAGGACCCAGGATACCCACAAGAGGCAGAGAGGCGGGTCTGAGCTCTGTCCCGCTGGGGCCACGCTAAACGTCCATGGCAAACAGCCTTATTTGAACCTGAGGCCCATCCCCTTCTCCTCAGTCTTCTCTTCTCCAGGCTAATCAGTCCCCGATCAGTTCAATCCACAGACATGCCCTGAGGGCCAATGTGGTACCACCTGGTGTAAACTGCTTCTAACCATTGGCCCTTAACCTCAAGAGCATGAATGCTAATTGGGAGAATTAGATAAGTAAGTGTTCATGGGATGATAATACCATGCAGTGTGACAAATGCCATAAACCAAGGACACACCTCTGGCTGCAAGTGTGAATGGAGGCAGGCTCTCCGGAAGGCTTCACCAGAGAGACTGGCATCCGGGGTGCGCTTGGCAGATGTGTGGGACTGTGTCTGGGAGGTGGTTCGGAAGGGTGTCTGCACGGAGGAGACAGTGCAGGCAGCCCTGTGGGCGGAAGGAGTGGAGACGGTACAGGACCCATGAGCTACCCACTGGGCTGGCCGCAGAACACAGAAGTGGAGCAGCTGAGTCAGCCATGGACTGTTTTGTGGGGAGCCTGAAAAGCCAGAGTGAGGGGTTCTAACAGATTTAGGTGGCAGGGAGGCACTGCCGGTGTTTGGGCAGGGGAGAAAACTCAACCAGACAGAGTGTGCGGGGGGAATAGAGGAGAAGGAGACCAGAACACTGGTCCTGGTGGGGAAGAGGCACCCAGCGAGGCGGGAGGCAGGGGCAATGCTCTGGGACCAGGATGCTCGTGCACAGTGGCTGGCCGTGGGGGAGGAGCCCAGGGGACCCTCAGGAGATTTGGTCAGGGTGACAAGATATAGGGCAGGACATGCTCCCAGGTTAATGAGAATAGGAGGGGCAAGGTTTGTTTATTTATGATTATTTTCATGGCTAGGGGGAAAGAGCATTTAAAACTCAATTCAGTTTTGAACATTTTGAAGGTTTAATATGCCAGGTCCATGCGACAATGTCCAACCAGGCCTGGAACTTGAAGCCAAGGCGTGGACAGGAGTCCTCAGCACAAAGGTGACATGTGAGCCCCGCACCCTCCACCCCCCTCACCCCCCCAGCAGGTGAAATCGTGGAGGAGCAAGCATAGCCAGGTCTAGAGGGGCAGAGGACTTGCCCTCAGGGCACGCTCGAAGGGAAGTAAAGACAGGAGACAGTTTAGGGGCGGGTGTGAGGGAGGGAGGTGAAGGTAAACACCACACCGTGCAGTGTGGGCACAGGGCAGGCATCATGAGAAGTTCACAGCCAACAGGATGAGATACACGGTCCCACCTCTTCATCCCTTCCACCAGGAAGCGCACAGGAACCAAGGCACAGCATGGTCGTGTTGCAGGAGAGGACCCCACTCCCGACTCCACCCGTTTATTGAGCCAGCATGGGAGCTTGCCTTATAAACAGCCCAGGCCCAGGAGACGGCTGTTCCCAGAGCTGTCTTGGAATGTCAGCTACTGGCGCCCAGTGCCCTTGAGGAAGTTGAAATCCTGTACAGCTCCTCCTGCTCAAGGAGGGGGAGCCCCTGGTCCCAGATAGCTTGTTGCCTGGCAACCCAGGTAGAACCTCCAGGGTCATTCAGTGGGCAGTGCTGTCCCTCACTGCACAAGGAGTAATCAAAGAGGCGGCGAGGACACAAGTGCTAACATTTATTGAGCACTTAGTCTGGACTCGGTAGCCACTTTACTGGTATTACCTCCTTCCATCTTCACAACGGCTCTGTTAGAGAAAGATTAACTATTTTTAATCTTCATTATTCTGATGAGAAAACTGAGGCATGTGGCGGAGACCGGAGGCTGGTCCAAGGCCACAGAGCCAATAAATGGCCCCGACAAGGCTCAAACTCAAGTTGTCCAGCTTCAGAGCGCAAGCTATCGACCACTGCACCACACTGCTCACAGGCAGTTGAGGTTGAAGGGAGGGCACAGTTTCCCTGGTGATCTCTGCAAACCGTTCACCATCCATTTCTTCTCCTCTGGAGATCATGCGTTTCCTCAGAGTCCTGACTTTGTGGAGACAGCCTCTACATGGGGAGATGCTGTACCCCGCCTCCAAATGTAACACCCTCAGTTCTGTCGACGTACTCAACTCCCTAATGTTTGAGGTAGCTTCCATTCTTCTACCAGTCTGTCCCTCCTTCTCCAGGCGAACTCTGGTTCATCTTTCTCCTCTAGCCCTGTGCCCAGGGCGCTGAGGGGCTCCCCCTCCTTTTGGACATAGTCTATATTACTGCCTTAATGTAGACTTTAAGTATGCTGGTCTGACAGAGGTGGTACCAAGAGGTATCATGGGGGTGCTGATTTAGTTTCCCTTGATCTCCATCAGCCCCCCAACCCAAGCTACCCTGGACGATCACGCAGTACAACTCAAAGCGTTGTGTCTGCGTCGCCAAGTCCCCGTCCTCCTTTCCACGCTCCAAGCTCTTTCCATATTGTAAAATCACCTGTGGAGCCAAATCACACTGATGGCTCGTACTCTGCTTTCCTCCAGCTTTATTGAGGTGCAATTGACAAATAAAAATTGTGTATATATGGTGTGCAATATAATGGTTTGATATGCATAGACCTTGTGAAATGATTACTGTCATCAAGTTCATTCAGACGTCTGTCATGCCCCATAGTGCTGAGAAAACTTACGGTCGACTCTCTTAGCGAACTTCTAGTATACAATACAGTATTAACTATGGTCACCATACTGCATTTTAAATCCCCAGAACTTATTCATCCTATAACTGGAGGTTTGTACCCTTTGATCAACATCTCCCCAATTTTTCACACCCCCTCCCCAACCACTAGCGCCTGGTAACCACCATTCTACTCTCTGGTTCCATGAGGTCAACTCTTTTAGATTCCACAAATATGTGAGATCATTCAGTATTTGTCTCTCTGTGTCTAGTTTATTTCACTTAGCATAATGTCCTCCAGGTTCATCCACATTGTTGCAAATGGCAGGATTTCCTTCTTTTTCATAGTTAAATGATACTCCATTGCATATACTCCACATTTTCTTTTTTAGTTTTTAAATTACAGTTGATGTCCAATATTATATTAGTTTCAGGTGCACAATCTCGTGATTAGACATTTACATAACTTACAAAGTGATCACCTTGATAAATCTAGTACCCATCTGACACCATACATAGTTATTCCAATATTATTGACTATATTCTCTCTGCTGTACTTGACATCCCTGTGACTATTCTGTAACCACCAATTTGTACTTCTAAATCGCTTCACCTTTTTCACCTATCCCACCCACCCCTCTCCCATTTGGCAGCTCTCAAAATGTTCTCTGTATCTGTGAGTCTCTTTCTGTTCTGTTTATTCATTTATTTTGTTTTTAGATTCCACATATAAGTGAAATCATCTGGCATTTGTCACCATATATCTTTTGATTGGAGCATTTAACCATTTGCATTTAAAGTAATTGTTGATAGATATGTATTTATTGCTATTTTATTATTCATATTTTTAATATTTTTTTCTTCTTCTTCTTAAAGAAGACTCTTTAATATTTCTTGTAATACTGGTTTGGTGGTGTTGAACTCCTTTGGTTTTTTCTTGTCTGGGAAGCTAGTGCTCGGCCCAGGGCCACTTAGCAAGAGGTACGAGGTACGCAGAGGCCAGGTGCTGCTTCTTCGAGAGATTATAGGAAAATCCAAAGCATGAGGCCAGAGAGGCCATTTGTATGGAAAAGCAACTAGAAACACTTGGGTGGGCTCGCAAACTGGGTGGGGCGGGGGTCTCAGGTAAGCCCCAGGGCGGGGCTCACTGTGAGCCAGGTGGATGGAGACCCAGATTTGGCATCTGCCTGCCTGCAGGCTCTGTAGGTGGAGGACTCAGCAACGGAACAGTGGCCCGTGCCAACACTCTGTGTGGGAGAAAGCTGTCCCTCCAGCTCTCAGCCCAACGCCAGACAATTCGGTTTCTCCCCTTGGTCCCTGGAGCCTTTGGAGCTGCTGCCCCAGCACTGGAGCTCAGAGCAAGTGAGTCCAAGTGAGTCCATGCACGGGCCCTTAAGAGGATGGCCTGGGCCCAGCCGGTGTGGCTCAGTGGTTGAGCATTGACCCATACACCAGGAGGTCGTGGGTTCGATTCCTGGTCAAGGCACATGCCCAGGTTGTGGGCCCAATCCCCGGTGGGGGGCATGCAGGAGATGGCCAATTGATGTTCTCTCTCATCAATAGTTCTCTCTCTCTCTTCCTCTCCCTTCCTCTCTCTCTAAAATCAATAAAGAATTTTTTTTTTTTTTAATGAGGACCACCTGGTATTCCAGCAGCCCTTCTCACCCATTCACAATCTGGTTTCTCTGCCAGAAATTACAGGGAATTTTCTTCCTAGCACTGGACCCCTGGGCTGGGGTTTTGGTGTGAGGCTGGGACCCCTGGCTCCTTAGGGGGAACCTCTGCAGCAGAGATATTCCTCTCGATTTTATCCGCCACACGTGGGTGTGGGACCAGCCCGGTGCCTGTCTCAGTCCCTCCTACCAGTCTCCACGTAGCTTCGTCTTTATATCCTTGATTATCGGATTTCTGTTTAGCTAGATTTCAAACATTCTGAATGACGGTTGTTCTGTGATTTAGTTGTAATTTTGATGTGGTTGTGGGAGGTTTACCTACGCCGCCATCTTGACCGGAACTCACTCTACATTTCCCTTATGTCTCCATTTATGGGTAGTTAGGGTGCGTCCATATCTTGTCTATTGTGAATAATGCTACAGTGAACACGGGAGTGCAGATATCTCTTTGAGACACTGATTTCATTTCCTTTGGATATATATCCAGTAGCGGGTTTGCTGGATTGTATGGTTGTCCTATTTTTAATTTTTTTTAAGACTAAATTTTAAAAAAAATGTTTTTATTGATTTTTTAAGAGAATAAGGAAGGGAGAGAGAAAGAGTCACTGATGTGAGAGAGAAACATCAATTGGCTGCCTCCTGCACGCCCCCTACTGGGGATCGAGCCCACAACTCAGGCATGTGCCCTGACCAGGAATCCAACCAGGACCTCTCAGTCCATGGGAGGATGTTCAATCCACTGAGCCACACTGGCTGGGCCTATTTTTAATTTTTTGAGGAAACTCCATACTGTTTTCCATAATGGCTGTATCAATTTACACCCCATTCAACAGTGCACAAGGATTCCCTTTGCTCCACATCCTCACCAACACTTGTTATATCTTGTCTTTTTTGTAAGAGTTATTCTATTGGTATCTCATTTAGTTGAGATGTCATTGTGGTTTTTATTTGTGTTTCCCTGATAATTAGTGATGTTGAATCCCTTTTAATATACCTGTTGGCCATTTGTATGTCTTCCTTGGAAAAATATCTGCTCAGGTCCTTTTTCCATTTTTTAATTGGGTTATTTGGATTTTTGCTATTGAGTTGTATGAGCTTTTTATATAGTTTGGATATTAACCCCTTATCTGATATATGGTTTGCAAATATTTTCTTCCATTCTATATGTTACCTTTTCCTTTTGTTATTTTTTCTGTGCAGAAACTTTTGAGTTTGTTGTAGTGCTGTCTGTTTATTTTTACTTTTTTTGCCTTTGCTTTTGGTGTCATATCCAAAAAATTATTGCCAAGGCCAATGTCACAGAGCTTTCCCCCTATGTTTTCTTTTAAGTTTTATGGTTTCTGATGTTATGTTTAAGTTCTTAATCTATTTTGAGTTAATTTTTTATATGTGGTGTGAGATAAAGGTGAATTGTCATTCTTTTGCATATGGATATTCAGTTTTCCCAAAAACATTTATTGAAATGACTATCCTTCCCTATTGTGTATTCTTGGCACCCTTGTCAGATCAATTGACTGAACATGTATGGGTTTATTTCTGGACTCTAGATTCTCTTCTGTTGGTCCATATGACTGTTTTTATGCCAGTACCATACTGTTTTAATTCTATAACTTTGTAATATAGTTTGAATTGGGAAGTTACATTTTTATTTCCACTTTGATTTCTTATTTGACCCACTGGTTGTTCAGGAGTGTATTGTTTAATTTCCATATATCTGTGAATTTTCTCACTTTCCTCCTGTTATTAACTCCCAGTTTCATGCCATTATGTTTCAAAAGATGATTTCAGTCTTCTTAAATTTGTTAAGACTTGCTTTGTGTCCCAACATATGATATACCCTGGAGAATGTTCTGTGTATACTTGAGAAGAATGGGTATTATGGTGCTCTTGGATAGAATATTCCATATATGTCTGTTAGGTCTATTTGCTCTGTAGTGTTATGCAAGTCCACTGCTTCCTTATTGATTTTCTGTCTAGATGATCTATCCAATGTTAAAAGTGGAGTATGAAAAGCCCCTACTGTTATACTGCTATTTATCTCTCCTTTCAGTTCTGTTTATATGTGCTTTAAATATTTAGGTACTCCAATGTTAGGTGCATAGGTATTTGCACTCCTTATATCCTCCTAATTAATTGACCACTTTATTACTATGTAGTGACCTTCTTTGACTCTTGTGATTAATTTTGGTGAAAGTCTATTTTATTGATATAAGTACAACCACACCTGCTCTGTTTTGGTTACTATTTGCATAGACTATCTCCTTCACTTTCAGCTTAGGTGTGTCCTTAAAGTTAAAGTGAGTCTCTTATAGGCAGCATTGTTTTGGATGTTTCCTTAATCCATTCAGCCACTCTGCGTCTTTTGATTAGAGAATTTAATGAACTAATCCAATTGCACTTAAAATAATTATTAACAGGTAAGGATTTACTATTGCCATTTGGTTGATTGTTTTATGACTGTTGTGTAGTTCCTTTGTTCATTTCTTTCTCTCTTGCTTTCTTCCTTTGTGATTTATTTTTGGTTATGCTTTAATTCCCTTTATTATCT
The DNA here is from genome assembly GCA_030848825.1 of Tadarida brasiliensis. Classification (NCBI taxonomy): domain Eukaryota; kingdom Metazoa; phylum Chordata; class Mammalia; order Chiroptera; family Molossidae; genus Tadarida; species Tadarida brasiliensis. The sequence goes on along the minus strand of CM061274.1, from coordinate 55,262,571 downwards.
ATTTTCTGTATCTACTAGAGGTTTTGTTTTGTAATTACTCTAAGACTTACATAAGACATTTTACACTTATAATAGTTCATTTTAAACTAATAATAACTTACCTTCAATCACATTTTTAAAAACCATACTTTCACTTTTCCTCCCTCTACATTTTATGATATTGATGTCACACTTTGTCTTTTTATATTGTGCATCCATTAACAAGTTATGGTAGCTATAGTTATTTTTATTTTTTAATTAATTTTTTTAAATTTTCTTTTTTTTTTATTATTGATTTTTTAGATAGAGAGGAAGGGAGAGGGAGAGAGAGATAGAAACATCGATGAGAGAGACCATTGACTGGCCGCCTCCTGCATGCCCCCCACTGGGGATCGGGCCTACAACCTGGGCATGTGCCCTGACCGGGAATCGAATGGGTGACCTCTTGGTGCATGGGTTGACATTCACCCACTAAGCCACACCGGCCGGGCTATAGTTATTTTTAACTTTTATGCTAGAGATAAAAGGTTTTGTTTTACATATTACCATTATAGTGTTAGAGTATTCTGAGTTTGACTATATATTTACCAGTAAGTTTTATACTTTCATATGTTTTTATGTTGGGACTTAGCATCCTTCCATTTCAACCTGAAGAACTCCCTTTAGTATTTCTTATAAGGCAATTCTAGTGGTGATAAACTCCTTTAGTTTTTGTATATTTGGGAATGTCTTTATCTCTCTCATTTCTAAAGACTAGTTTTGCTGCGTATAGTATTCTTGGACTTCAAAATTAAAATGTTTGCTCTTAAAAGACACTATTAAGAAAATGAACAGGAAGCCACCAACTGGAAGAAAATATTTTCCAAACATGTATCAGACAAAAGACTTTTATCTAGAATATACAAAGGGTCCTTCTAGCTCAACAACAAGAAGGAAAACAATCTAATAAAAAAAATGGAAATAGTAAAATGTTTGAATAGATGGCAAAAAACAAGTACATGACAAAATGCTCAGCATCACTAGTCATTAGGCAAATGCAAATTAAAACCTCGATGAGCTCCCACTACATGCGCATTAGTGTGACCAAAAGAAAACAGGGAAAAGAGAAAAGACTAACTGCACCAAGTCTTGGTGCGAATCTGGACCAACTGGAACAGTCACACATTGCTGGTTAGAGTGTACGGTGCTGATTATTTTGAAAAATAGTTTAGGTACTTTTTATGATGTTAAACATACCCCTATAACACAACCCAGTTGCTCCACTCCTGGGTATTTTACCCAATGGAAATGAAAGCATATGCCCAGGCAAAGACTTGTCCACAAATATTCATAGCGGCTTTATTTTTAATAGCCCAAATTGCCAACAACCCAAATGTCCATTAACAGGTGAATAATAAGGAAATTATGGTTATCCATTCAGTGCTGTGCTGCTCAGTACAAAGGCATGAGCTGCTGACACATGCAATGATATCGATCCTCAAACATGTATGTAACATGAAAGGCACTAAATAAAAACAAGTACACACTGTATGATTGCATTTACGTGACACGAAAGGAACACTAGAGTGACAGAAAGTAAATCAGTGGTAACCTGGGGGTGGGGGAGAGTTAAAACATCAGGATAAAGGGACATGAGCAAACTTTCAGGATGATGACTATGTTTACTGTCTTGTGTGCTGGTAGTTGTTTTTGTTTTATTTTTAACAAGTGAATAATATATGCCAAAATGTATCAAATTGAGTATTTTAAATATGTGCAGTTCAGGGTATGTCAATCATCTTTCGATACACCTATTTAAAAAAAAAGTCCAGTTCTTGAGTTTTTTAAACGGGAGACTCAAACCTCTTGATCCCTTATTTGAGCACTAAAGTCTGAACGGAGAGGCTGCTGCTATTCCAGGGATGGCAGCTAGGCCATGGCACCTGCCCACCTGTCTGGGAGACACAGCAAACAAAGGTGCTACCCAAACAAAGGTGTGACTGCCTCAGTTAGCATGTCCCCAAAAAAGTATACTCAACTTTGAATAATTATAAAGCCAGTGTTTGTTAAAATACATTTTATTTTCAAAATGTAATAGAATCTACAGATACCCTGTATACATTTTTGGGGGGACAACCTGTATTTGGAAAGAAGCCCTTGGAATAAGAATTGGGATAAATAACTCCCTCTTTAAAGAATGACAGAGCTCAAAAAATTTCAAGATATCATCTTGTCCAGCCCCTTATACAGGAGAGAAAACTGATGCCTGGAGATTGAAAGTGATTTCGACAAGGTCCGTGATGGATGGTAGGACAAGTTTAGGGACAAAAGTGTGAGTGAGCGTGGTCAGGGGAGGGGAGGGATGCTATGAGCAGGGACTGGCTTCTCTGTCTCTTCTCTCCTGCCCCTGCAGGAGACACTCACTGCACAGGCATGACTGCTTGAGGGCTGTTCGGGGGGTGGTCTTAGCCCCCGTCCCCCACCCCCCGGAATTAGTGAGAACTAGCTGGCAGATGAGCTCTGTGTATCCTGGCCCGCTCTCTCTCCTGGGGCCTCACCCGCTTCCCCTCCCAGGGGAGGGCTCCATCCGTCCTGCAGCTTGGAGGAGGGGCTTTCTGCACCCAGACACTGCCCCAAGAGGCCGTAAATGCCAGGCACTTTCCTTCTCCCTACAGACCTTGTGAGCGCATTCTGGTAAAAGTTTAATGCCTAAAAGTCAATTACACTTAAGAATGCTCTGATGGGCCCCACAGCAGCCTTTTCTCGGGGCCGAGCTGGCCTGCGGCTGCTTCCTGCCCCCTACACCACGATGCTGAGTTCCTGTCCTTCCTCGCAGGCAGCAGGGGCCTGATCTCCGCATGGCCACCAACTTGCTGTGGGACCTGAGAGAGGCCCATCCCCTCTGTGGGCCTGACTTTGACCTTCATAAAAAGGGAGGGCTGCCTCGGGAGCTCTCTGTGGTGTCTGCTCGGCTTGTCCGTCCTTGCAGCCCCTCATCTCTGGGTGAGCAGAGCAGAAACAGGACACATCCAGGTTGGAGGTCTGTAGGGAATGGTCGGGGCAGAAATGGCAAAAAAAACAACACACCTACACACACGCACACACACGCGCACACACACGCACGCACACGCACACATGCACACACACGCGCACACACACACACACACACGCACACATGCACACACACGCGCACACACACACACGCACACACACACACACACGCACAAACCGAGTTGTTGTAAAAGGAGGGACGTTCTGGATGGGTTTTGGTTCATTGAGTGGGTAACCATTATAACAGACATGTGAAGAACTGCACCATGCACAGTCCAGCTACAGTCCCGGCTGCCTTTCCTATGGCGTCCAGCTCCACCCACAGCTCCCAGCCTTTCATCAGCCGGCCCCAGATGTGCCACAGGTGGCTGCAGGCCTGGGCGGGCGGCTCAGGCAGGCCCCAGGGAGAGAGAGAGAAGGTGACTGGGTTTGCCTGTGCAGGCCAGTGCCGAACAGTTCACCCCTCCTCTCTCCACTCGCTGCTGCCCACGCAGGCCCTGCCAGCCCTCAGGCTGGTCTTCGCCTATTTCTGGTGTTTCCTGCCCTCCAGTTCCCGCCGCTGAAATGCCCTCCCCTCTCGTCCTGCTCCCAAAGCAGCTCTGGAAGCTTCTCTGCTTAAGGTCACTCCAAGATGACTTAGAGGATTCCTGCCCTCCCTCAGTCCCCATGTCCCCCATCCCTCTGCCGGAACAGTGTGGACGCCTGTGGAGGAGGCTCTGCCTAGGGACATGGGCTTTGTCTGCGGCCCCAAGGTCCGTACCTTGTCCCCATCCTGCCGCCAGGGCCTGCACAGCACGACGAACCACAGGCCAAATGCTGATGGCCGGAGAGATTCACCCCAAATCCAAAACACAGGGCTCTTCTGAGACAGGGGAGCCCTTCCCAAGGGACACAGGAGCCCGTTTCTGCCTGGTGGAGGCTGTTTGAGAAATGGGGAGCAGTGTGTGGACCAGGGGCCCCTCCTTCTAGACAGAACCCCCTCCTTCGACTCTCCTTGGGCTATCATGTATTGTGGTTAAATTGTTTCCTTTGCTGTCTGTTCTGACTAGGCGTGGTATTGAGAACATTTAACCTGGTAAGGCTTGGGCACTGGCCGAACAGAATGATGTCACTGAGTGCCAGAGAGGGTCCTTGGGAGTGGTCCAAGGGGATCCAGTAAGGTGGATTAGGGGTACAGCCACTGACCCTTTCATTGTTGAATCACAGGGCATGTCGGGGGTGGGGCCACAGGGGAGGAGCCAGGGCAGCTTGGGCAGCCAGAGAACATTTGGGGGCACTGGTTAGAACGATTTCCCCACACCCTCACCTCAGACCCCTGGTCTGCCCTTCTCCTCTTTCACTGGTGTCCAGACAGACAGCCTTTCAGGCTGCGTCAGCCTGACTCACTTACTGCCTGACTTCCACTTGGATTCACCAAGGGAGGCACCAGCAGGAGACTGGAGGGAGGGGAGAGGAAGAGTCCGGCTATGAGCCTGCCTCCTGCTAGCTCAGGGCTGTTTCCAGCAGTGGCCGCGTTCCTCCAACGTTCCACTCTGCTCCGCACACCTTTCCCGGAGGTCAGCTCTCCCTGGCCCCCTGGTCTGGGGCTGGGCATGGGTCTGCCACGACTGGTCTCTGCCCCAGGACAGCCCTGGCATCTCAGCATCCTGTGTCATTCCCTCGAGTTGTCCCTCCCTACACTGTGCCAGGTTTGTGTTGTATGACCAGCAGCATGCAGCAGACGTGATGCCATGTCACTTGGGATTAGGTCACAAAAGACCACAGCTCCCATCTTGAGTTCCTTCTGCCTCCCCTTCTCTTGGGTCACTTGTTCTGGGGGAGGCCGGGTGCTGGGTCCTGAGCAGCCCTAGGGAGAGGCCCGCGCGATGAAATACTGACGCATCTCGTAGCCAGCCAGGGTCGCGGCTTGCCAACAATCCCCCGAAGGAGTGTGGAAGGAGATCCGCAGCCCCAGGCAAGTCTCGAAATGACTGCAGCCCCTACGGACATCTGGGCCACAACCTCATGACAGATGCCAGGCCGAGCCACCCAGCTAAGCCACTCCCAGAGGCTCATCCCTGCGAAACTGTGAGGTCATAAATGTCTGCTGGTTTAAGCTGCCAAGCATTGGGGTAGCTTGTTACGTGGCAGTAGATAACCAATACGATCGCACCCATACCTCAGTGAGCACTGTTTCCCGAACCGTGTGAGGTGGGTTCTGCTTTCTGACTAACAGGAGCTCAAGGCAGCAGCCATGTAACAACCAGCATTTAAAAAGTGTCATATCTTAACTGTGCTGTGGTTGTGCCGGCACGTTCCATCTGAGCATCTTCTGATCTGAAGGTGCAGGGTCTGGGGGAGGTCTGCTGTCCTTAGTGGGGGCCTTGGACAGGACAAGCCTAGGGATTGAGGAGGAACTAGGGGAAGGGGGAAGAGAGAAGAGAAGTGAGGGGGAGGCTGACAGGGAACTAGATGGCAGAATAGAAGGTCCAGGCCCCTGTTCCTCCACAAGAAACCAGGAGAGGCATCTTCCTGTCTCCACCTGCTCATCAGATGGGATCAAGGTGAGAGCCAGAGAGAGTCCAGTATGGAGAGAGTCCCTGGACCAACAGTTTTATGGGGTTCCTTTAGCATGATTCCTAGGTGAGTTTTTCTTGAGGCACCGAATCCTGACTGTGCCGGGCTCCCAGCCTCAGCGTACAGTTCTGCCTCCGAGAGCAGCGTGCCAGCAGTGGGGGCCCCACAGAGCGCCCCAGCCTGGGGAGGACAGCTCCCCTCCGTTGCAGGGTGGGGCGCTTTCCTCCCCGGAGGGCCGGCAGCCTCGCAGTGCTGCACAGGGGCCCCTTTGTACAGCGGAGTGGCCTCAGGGTACCCTCCGTGAGTCATTTCCTGTTATTCTGCTCAGAGAAATCCTGCCATTCTCTAAAGCAAGATTTGACATTTTTACAGGACTAACTTCTGGGGCCTTTTGGTCAAGGAAAAAAAGCAGGGATCCTTTCTTTTATATTTACAAAGCCATTAATTGAACTTTTTGTAAAATTAGACTCCATTCTAAGCTCAGTTGGAGTGGGAGTGCAGCCTTATTTAACCCAAAACACCAGGCTGAAAGGGTTCTTTTTAATTACCAAGTGCTCAGTGGCAAGAAGACTGGTAAGGTAGGCTGTGCCCCTTCTGCTGCTCAAAGCCAGCGGCACTGACTCAGCGGTGTGCCCACCAACACTGCAGAGAGAGGCGGGCGTGGTCCCCAGCCATCCCCGAGCACCACCTGCAGCTCCTGCTTCTGACTCCAGGTCCCCACTGGGCTCCAGAGGCGAAGAGAAGTGTCAGATGTGGAGCCTCCCCCTCCCCGCCTGACTGCTGCCGCTCCTTGTGAGCCAAGGCTTCGAGCACTGTGGGGAAATTCCAGCCAGCACCACTGAAGGGTGATACAATGTATTCCATTGCCAGAATCATCCAGAGTACTTGCGAAAACTGCAGATTCTTGAAATCAACTCTAGACTTGAAAAGAAAAGGAGTAGGGATCTGGACTATGCGTTTTAAGACCACCTCAGACAATTCCTAAGGTCTCACAGGTGCTACTGGACAAGATAATTTTGCTGGTGACAGTTGGCTGCCCTTCTGCCCACCCATTGCTGGGTCTCCCCCATCCCACCTCTCTACCCTCCCCATCTGGAAGAGCCCAGATACAGCTCCAGCCCACCCTGACCCCCTCCAGTGAAATCCTCAGAAGAATTTTCTGCTCGGGAGATCTGAGATGGTGTGCCCCGTTCCGGTCATTTCCGACGCACACTTCTCCTTTTCACCAACAGCAGTTTCTCAGTAGACACAGTTCCCACCCATCTGCCGTCTGCCCTTCGCTCTGCTCCAGCACCGACATCTTTACTGGCCACAGGCACAGACAGGTTGTTCTAGAATTACATGTGCCAAGTGCATGAACCTTCACATCCCAAACGTGAACTTGCTGAGGGAGGGGCCATCTGAATGCCCTCCCCTGGGGGGCCAGCTCTGTGCACAGCTCCTGACAGAGTGAGTGAGACTCTGTCCTAGCTGATTCACTGCCCCAGCCTTGCTGACCAGTATCTGCCTTCATCTTTCACATGGGGTTGGTTCAGGGGGCAGGAGGGTACCACTGCTGGCCAGGGAGAGCAGGCATCTCGCTGCCCCCCCTCAGGAAACAGACTCCTAACCCGTCCTCCACCTAGTTCTAATTTTATTCTAATTATCAAAATAATGTCTTTTCATTGTAGAAAGCCTGGGAAGCATAGGACATTAACTGCATTGTTAAAAGTATATTTTCAAAACCCTCCTCTTCCAATTTCAACTTCATTCATTCATTCGTTCGTTCGTTCATTTGTTCATTCATTCGGTCCTTCAGCAAATACTTGAGGTAACAGTTCTCTCCCAACATAAACATGAGAGAGGGAGAAAATAAAGATCCCAGCACAATTCTCACTCTGCGTGGAACTACATGTCGATCTCAGTTAAATATATATTGTATTGAAACGCTCCTCGGGCTCATATTGCATCTCGGATTGAAATGTCCATTAACAGCCATCCCGTATTTCCTGTGTCCATTTAGATGAAACTGTATTCTGAGCTCCCGATTCTCCTGGGCATGGCGCAGCTCTCAAGGCACACTCCGCCTCTCTCAGCCATCTCCAAGCTCTCCTTCGGCCGTGGCTAAGAGCTTTGAGATCCCCAATGCGTTCTCTTCTTATAAAAATCTCTTCACCCAACTTCCACCGAATCCACGTCAATGCGTTTTCCTTTGAACAGCACTCTGGACAATGACAGGCATTGTCTAGCATGGCGCCTTCAGATCTCATGCCAGTGCTGAATTAGGCATCTTTTCTTCCACCTGTTTTTTTTTCTCTTGGAAATTATGAAAACTGGTATCAAATATGACTCTAAAACAATTGTCGTTTAAACAAACGGGAATCTCTTTCAAAGAGTGTGAGCGGTAGTGCCTGTCTCCTGCCAGCACCACCCCCGTGGGGTCCTATTGTAACCAGGAGTTAGGGGTGGACAATAAAATCCCGGCTCCTTTAGTATTCAAATCCATGCGCCTCCAGCCCCCTTCTGTTCTCCGAAGGGTGTCTTTCTTTCCTAGTGCCACCGCTCCCGCAAAGTTCAAGAACCCCAGTGATACTCACTGCACTTGGTCCATCCATGTCCTGATAAGTTGGAACCCCAAGGGGAAGAGTCAAAAGTCATGATATGAATCCAGTTCCTCCCAGGTGACCCTTTGTCCCCTACGCAGAGTGCCCCCCTCTCATTGCAGTGACCTTCCTGTCTCAGGAGTTCGGGGAGGGAGGTGATTCAATGACTCTCACGCCTGCAGAGCCCCCGGGGCCTCCCAAACAAATATCCTGTTACACCTTCCCACCGAGCAGTGGGCATTCCAGGTCCTGCAGGGTCTCAGAAGAGCCCCCTTAGCAGCTGGGCCTCATCCCCTTGGATCTCACTCAGCTAAGCTCCTGGGTTTAGTCTTGGCTCTAACACTTATTAGCTGTGACCTCTGGGACCACCTTTCTGATCGCCAGGTTTATTATCTGTAAAGCTGGCACAAAAAGCAGGTTGAGAGTGGTAGCCATTCTCAGTCATGGCTCCCGGAGCGAGAGGGACCCCGGCTCCCCGGCCTGACTCGGCAGTGCCCATTCCCAGGGACAGGGGCTCTGCGCGGGAAGCTGATCTCAGAGGCTCAGAGAGCTGGGATGGCCATGACCCTGTGCTCCTCCCAGCGCCGTTGGGACCTGCAGCACCAGTGTCCCCTGTGCTTGTCAGGAATGGAGAACCTCATCACCCCACCCCTGACCTCTGGAGTCAGAATCCCAGGGTGGGGCCCAGGATCTGGGTGCACAAGGTCTCCGGGTGATTCTCATGCACGTGAGGTTTGAGAACCACTGTTCCCCAGCCATTTTTCTCCAAGGAGCCCTGAGGCCCAGATACCATAGGTCAGGTCTCCTGGTCCTGGTGGAGTGTCACTCAACACTGCCTTTTTCTTTATTTTTATAATCCTCACCCGAGGACATTCTTTGCATTTGTCTTCAGATAGAGTGGGAGGGAGAGAGGGGGGAAGAGAGAGAGAGAAACATCGATGTGAGAGAGACACATCGACTGGTTGCCACCCACACGACCCCAACCGAGGCTGGGGACAAACCACAACCGAGGTACGTGCCCTTAGCGGGAACTGAACCCGGATCCCTCTGGTCCGCGGGCCAACGCTCTAACCGCTGAGCCAAACCAGCCAGGGCTCAACACTGCCTTTTAAACCCACTCTCAGACCCCTCTAATGGTCACCAGGCCAGCCCATCGACCCTGCCCTTCTCCACCGCTCCAGCCCCCCTCTCAAGACTCGGCTGCAGGAGCTCCCCTTCCACTGGCTTCCAGGGAACCGGCCCCGGCCTCCCTCCGGCTCTGCAGGCTGCCCTCTCCTTCCTGCTGGAGCCCACAAGATGACGGATTTCTGCACATCTGTGACCCTGGCCCCTTTTTCCGGACCCTCTCTTAGTCCTTCCACGTCATGGTTGTGCAGATAGACTCGTCTAAATTCAAGTCCTGCCCCATGATGGCTCTGTGATCCAGGCACATGACCTAATGTGATGGAGACTCGATTGACTCCTCTGTGAAATGGAGATGATAGCACCTGTCCTCCAGGGCTGTTGTGGGAGTGAGATGAGGTCCTGGCCATGGTGGCATCCCTGGCTGCTAAGGCATTCGCTGTCAGGAGGTGGGGAGGGAGTCCTTACAAGGGAAGAGAAGGGGATGGTGGCCTTGGAGAAGACTAGCCGAGTGAATTACACTTCAGGTCCTGGAGCTCAGCTCCCCAGCTCTCCCCTACCTTCAATGAACTAATTTCTGCTTGTAAATCAGACAGGTCCATTTCTCAAGACTGAGGGCAGTGTCCTTTATGTGACCTCTCCAGCCCTGAGACCCTGAGGACAGTCCCAGGCCCTAGACACGGACGATTCTGTAGGCAGTGGGGGCGTGGGGGAGGAGGGGCTGCCAGTCTTGTCCCTGGCACATGGGGCTCCTGGCAGGTAGAGATGTCTTGCTTAGAGACCCGTGCTTCCACCATAGTCACAGAGTCATCCCCTAGGTCTTCCTGCAACGCTGGGGCCTCTGGCACAGCTCTGAAAGCTGCGACAAGGAGGCCATTCTGCCCGGAGAAGACTCCCCGGGGTTCCTCAGTCCTTCCTGTCTCTTGTTCCCCCCTCCCCTGGTGCTGGCCACGCTGCATGGTAATGATCAGCTCGCGGTCTGTCCTCTTCGCCCCCCTTCAGGGCAGGGGCCGTGCCTCAGTCGTCTTGGTGTCCCTAGGCCCTGGCACAGAGGGCATGCCCCATACATGACACAGAAAGCCCCACGGTCCCAAGTTCTTAAATCGACCTCTGGCTGGGGGTGTAGGGATGAGGGGCTAGGACTCCTGAGACTCAGTCTTTCTCCAAAGGCTCTGAGCCGGAGAACAGCTGCCTAAATTGCAGGGCAGGGTGGATCTGGGGATCTGACCGCAGGCAGCGTGTGCCCACAGCCGTCCCCATGGGAACCGTGTCAGGCAGAGCCCCAGCTCGGAATGCGCAGCCTGCCTCTGGCCTGAACCCAGCAGGGGCTGATGTGGGCACAGGGGCCCTAGGGGGGCTGCAGCTGCAGGGACCCACCGGGTGGGCAGGTTGCCATGGAAACCGAGCTCCTCGCCTTCCCTGGTATTTGGAGTTCTGACAGGGAGGCCAGACTCCACCAAGCACCCTCGGCCCTGGGTCCCTCCTCACCCTCTCAGCCTGCATCCAGGGTACATCCTGAGCACAGAGATGGACAGCGGGCTCAGGGGTGCAGGGAAAGCAGCGGGACCAAGGAACTGGCAACGACTGTCTCCCTTCCAGCTCATCTGCCACGCTTCCTGGGGACAGCAATTGCCTGGAAGGAGATGGCTTACCCAAGGAGCAGTAACCCAAGGCACCAAGAGTCACATCTGGGACACTTGTGGTGTCAAGAGCCTTGGAGTAGGAGACCTTGAGTTCTCATCCTTGTCGTCATGTGTCATAGCTGGGTGTCATCAGTGAAGCCTCTCAACCTCGCTAAACCTTTCAGGAAGTAAGGAGCGTGTAATACACCAGACATTTATCAGGTGTCATTCCTCAAAGGTAACGTGTAAGCTACAAAGCCCTTATACTTATAGGGATTGTTATTCTAGCAAGCTAAAGACTTCATCTGTATTCAAAAGAATTAGATGAATCCACACATGACAAACCACTGATGGATCCAAAGGAACAATTGCTTCATTCCTTGAATAAGTCTTAGCTCAGCACCTCTCTCTCTGGAGAAGCATGGTGCCAGGGGCTGGAGACCCAGGAACAAGTCCTGGACCCTGCCCTGGGGGATTCCAGCCCCCCAAAATGTGTTCTCCAGTGACCCACTGTACCGTCTAGTAGGTCATACTTTTCTCTTGAAGCACGATACAACTTCTTGGGGAGATGAACACAAGACATCTGCAAAACACAGAAGGAAGGCTGTGATTGATTGGGGAAGAAGACTTTAATGGGTGCTTTTACTCCCGACAGGAAGTTTCCTGGGACGAAGCATGAAAAGAGGAGGTTGAGTCCAAGCGGGTGGAAATTGGTCTGTGTCATAAAATTCTCTGGTTGTCTGGAGCAAAAGGAATCTTTGCAAAGTATGTTGCTTTGTGGAAAATAACTCTCTCCCTTTACTGTACGAAAAACATCCTGAGCACCCAGCGCCAACGTGTGCAGGCTGCGGGGAGGTATTCCCCACATCCAGCAGGCAGTGCTGGCCGAGTGTCCCTATGCAATTCAGCTCCGGTCCGACACTCCCTGGGGACAGTGTCCGATTCACAAGCTAAGGGCTCAGACTCACAAGACTGCCCTTCGCCTCAGAGGCCAGTCGCAAGGTCAGGCTGTTACCCTTGCTTCTGACCTCCCAGCTATAAACTAGCGGTTTGATTAATTAGCCCCAGTGGCTCAAGAACTCAGGGAACCCATTTGCTCTCTAGATTACCAGTTTAGTAGAAAGGGATATGACTCAGGAACAGCCAGATGGCAGAGATGTGGAGGGCAGGGCATGGGAAAAGGACACGGAGCCTCCATGCCCTCTCTGAGCGCACCGCTGTCCCCAAATCTCCACATGTTCATCAACCCGGAAGCTCCCCAAGCCTGGTCTTTTGGCAGTTTTATGGAGCCTTTATTACGTAGGCATGGTTGATTATACCATTGGCCATTGGAGATTGAATCAACCTCCAGCCCCCCTAAGCCCAAAAGTTCCACCCCTCCAATCACATGGTTGGTTCCCTGGCAACCTGCCCCCATCCTTAGGTGTGGTCCGAAAATCACCTCATTCACATAACGAGATGCCTTTATTCCCTTCATCACCAGAGGGTTTCGGGAGCTCTGGGCCAGGAGCAAGGACAAGGAGCAAATATATTTATTAGAAATCACACCCCGTGTGCCTTTGTTTGCTTTTCACTGCCTCCCCTCCTAGAACGTAAGCTCCATGAGAGCAGAACTTTGCTCTCTGAACCTCAGTGCTCAGCAGACACACGTAGAAGGTTCTCAGTCAGCACTGGTTCAGTAAGTGAAGAGCAGGGAAGACAGACGCGAAACAAGTGGCTTTGTACCCTCAGTGTTGCAAGCACTTCATTCCCGTTATTTTCCCCCACGCCGGTCGCACAGGACCCTGCCAAGAAGCCTGAAGTGAGACCCTGAAAGCTCAGCCCTGTAGAAAGAGCGCAGCATTTTGGCACGCGGCTCACCAAGTGGTGGCCAAGGATGGGAGCCAGCTGCTGCTTGCTGTCTGTCCGAATGTGCATTGCTAGGGGACCTGTCATCACAACCCAGGATCACATCGTTCTCAGAATTGTTTGTTCAGGCCCTGGCCAGTTTGACTTAGCACTTAGAGTATTGGCCTGAGGACCAAAGAGTTGCGGGTTCGATTCCTGGTTAAGGGCATGTACCTCGGTTGCTGCTTCCATCCCCGGCCCTGGTGGAGGTCTTGGGGGAGGCAACAAATCGATGTGTCTCTCTCACATTCAGTGTTTCTCTTCTCTCTCCCCCTCGCTCCCTCCCTCCCTCCCTCCCTCCCACTCTATCTAAAAAAAATCAATGGAGGAGTATTCTTGGGTGAGGATTAAATATATATATGTGTGTGTGTGTGTGTGTGTGTGTGTGTGTATATAATTTGTTCAGTATCTGTCTCTCTGACCAGCCTGTGGGCTCTTGGCACATACGTGGTTCTCAGTAGACACCGGGTGGGGCAAAAGCAGGCTTGCCGTTGCCGGTGCACGCAATACAGCTTATTCTCGTATTATTATTTATTAATTATTGTATTATTTTCCATACAAACAACTGCAAACCCACTTTTGCCACACCCTCTGTGTGTGGAATGAATGAAAAAATTAATTCATATGCATGTATAACATGAGTATCTACCGTGGTTTGGAGGGTCGGGAAGTGTATTCTCAAGCAAGTGATGTTTGGTGTGAGAAATGAAGGATGACGAGAAATCGGTAGGTGAAGGGGAGGACACTAAATATAAGGAAACTAGAAAGAAGAACGTCGTCAAGGTCTCCGAACTGGAAGACAGCGCACGTTTAAGTGTCTGAGAGTAGCCCGGGATCACTGGTCTTGGAAATGGGGGGGTGGGGTCGTCACCCCTGAGCTGAGACGTGCTGGGGAGCTCATCGGCGGCTCCTGGGGTCTGGGCCTGCACCGTAACCGCAATGGGCAGCCCGTTGGGGATTTTCAGCAGAGGGCTTTTCTGATCAGATGTCTGTCATAAAGGTCCTTCTAGCTGTTGGTGCAGGAGTATTGGAAGAAGCACCGCCCCCACCCCCCAAGCGTTCCTGATGCCCAAACGCTCCAGCCTCCCCTGTCTCCTGAGCTGAGCCGTGGAGCAGGGGCGCTGGCCTTCCTCGGCCCTTCTCATCAGAAGTCGTGGCCTCTACAGGGAGACGCCAACACGTCCTGAGAACGGAATCCTGACCGGAGGAAGCTGCTTTTTGTGTGATCTGGGAGGTTTTGAATAAATGAGTTGTAATGCAATAAAGCATCCCGCCAGCTTTCTGCAATACAAACTCTCCTGCCAGCCGGGAGTGAAGCAGGCGGCCACCGAGGTGGCGACCCTCGTGCCACCTCCCTGCCCTCTGAGCCCGATGGCCCTTGGCCCTGAGGACAGGCTCTTTTCTCCTGCTCTTTCCTTATACCAAACCTGAGGCTTGAGAACCTTTTCGTAATTTCATTTCGATCTGTCATTTCAGAAGACCTGGCCTGTTACTGAGTAAGCATAAAGAATGTGAAAATTGTCCGGCCGGTGTGGCTCAGTGGTTGAGCGTCGACCCATGCACCAAGGGGTCGCCGGTTCGATTCCCGGTCAGGACACATGCCCAGGTTGTGGGCCTGATCCCCAGTGGGGGCATGCAGGAGGTGGCCCATCGATATTCTCTCTCATTGATGTTTCTATCTCTCTCTCCCTCTCACTTCCTTTCTCTCTAAAATCAATAAAGGAAAAAATAAATAAAAATAAGAAAGAATATGAAAATTACTCCAATATGTTTTTCAATTCAATTTTTCCGAAAGGCAAAAAATAAAAATTTTAAGTTTTAGTTGGGAAGGGGAACAAAAACATTTGAATAAACATGAGGTTTGATCTAGAACAAGGACCTCGGTACAAGGCAGGCACCAAGTGAATGGGCCGACGGTAGGAACGGCCTGTCCCCCGGCCGGCCGAGGCTCACTTGCTCCGGGCTGGGGGAGTCGTGTGGATGCGGGAGGCGTCCTTATCTAAGTGCAGCTTCTTTGCTTCCTCGGGTTTCAGTATTTCCCAGGAGATCATTTAAAATCACATTTGTTACTTTACCGTCTAATCACACATAAGCTTCTCCCCCACAGCCCCCGCCCTGCTCTCCTCCTAGGAATGCACTTTCTGGAGCTCCCGCAGCCAGGGTGGGACTCGTGTCGGGAAATGGGAATGGCACCCAAGAAAGCGTGAACCCTTGCAGTTCCTGAACAGTGGCGTGGTTCTCATCAGACAGGCCACACCACCTTCGCTGCGGAGGACAAGCAAGTGTAAGTTTCTGCAAACCGGGGGGTCTCAGACTGGCTCCTGCCACGGCCGCTCACTAGCTCTCGGCAGGACAGATGTCAGACGGAGCTGCTGCTTCCTGCCATGCTTGACTAGTACCTGACCGTGTGTTCCAGGAGCTCATGGTTTCCAGTGGAGGCGAGCGAGGGCAGAGGAGAGCATCTCTTACCTAGAAGACAAGCAAGACTGAGCGGCAAAGGTTTGGCTGGGGGACTCAGGGGCCGGCTGTGGCTAATGGTGGAAAGATCTATGCTCGGGGTTATATGGGAAGAATTACCGCTTTAATCTATGAGCCAAAAAGAAGTATGTTTTGTAGACTGTTTGAATACATGATCTTCCCCAAACGCCCACGGTTCTTAGAAAAATAATTACTCTTAATCGATCCATGCAGAAGACTCCCCTGCTTCCCTTTGTCTGAAGGATAAGGGGAGGTGGGTTATAGCTAAATCCAAATACTATCATTTCGACATGCCACATCAATGTCAACTTTACTCTCTTCAAAGAGTCTCCGTGATAGGAAGAGATGTTTTATTAGCAGGTGCGATTTCAGAAGTTTTACCAAAGGTGTGGTAGCAGAGGCCAAATGTCCTAGGAGTGTTGATGAAAATGTTAAAACTAGATCAAAACGGGCATAGCAAGCGAGAATCCGTGGTCTTTGGGTGGGAGGTGATACACTCCTTCAGAGATTTGCTTCACACCCAAGGCAGCAAGTTCCCTCCGAGAAATATGGTAAGGTCGAAAGCAGTGGTCTCCACTCCTGCTCACACCTCAGAATAACTGGAGAACTTCTGAGAAGCACAGATTCCTGGATCTCACACTACACCTACCGAATCTGAATGTCTAGGAGGGGCAGCCAGGAATCTGTAGGATTTTTCAACGCCCTCCAGAAAATTCTGATGGGCAACAAGTTGAGGAACCCCTGTTTTAAGATTGGGGTGAAAAAAGACAAACCCAGGTGACCAAGGGTGTTTCCCAAGCTGCAGCGGGGCACTCACACCTGTTCAGAGTGACTCGTGCACGCCTGTGGTCCCGGCTCTGTGTGGCCTTTTTCTCCCCGTAGCTCCAGAGCACTTAGTGTGATTTTGATTCTTGGTCATTATTTCCTTTTAAAGATGACCTGATTTGATTGGTGCCAGAAGCAGAGAGAAAAGCCTGCTAGGATGTAAAGCTGTAGTTTGAGTCAGCTTTCCTGGGCTTGCGGAATGCAGCGGGTGGAGTCAACCTCATGTCTGTATTTTGAGTAACGGAAGCCAAAAGGTTGGGCTTTCTACCACATGGTGTGGGAGGAAGGTGGAAATAACACGGGGAAGTGAATGGCTTTTAGTCTGATGGAAAATTTGTTTTGAAATGGTATAAAGTCGGCTTGAAATGTTAGGAAGATTGTGGAGTGGTCTGAAAAAGTCATTTACTGGTTCCCTGTCCATTCACTTAGCAGTCAAGTAATGGTGGTGGTAATGAAAATAATAATGATAAACATTTAAAGCGACATCCGTGTGTTTCGTGGGCACAGGAAAGAGCACGTATCTGCAAAGATGGTTTAGAGAAAATCATTATCGGAAGGGAATGGGAAAGGAAGCCGAGAACGGTCTGTGATGATAAAGAGTAGAAAAGGAGTCTTGTGAAAATAAATATTGCCAAGGGAACGCTGTTTTGCTTGGATAAAAACCAGTGATCAGCAACTCTGGGCAGGTGCACAGTCATGCCTTCCCCGGTGTCAGAGCCCAATCAAGTCAAGATGACTCGTGAGACCTCAGCTCCTTTCCTGAGCAGCAACCCCAGGCTTCTCATCAGCTCCCCCGTCCCTCAGAGCACAGACCGGTCCTAGGGTCCCACATTCAAACTGACACCATGCGCTTGGAGCCCTGGCTTTCCTCAGAGCCCGTGAGAGAGACACCACGCATTCCTCCCCCTCAGGGACTGCTGTGCCCCTTCTCGTGTGTTCTTCATCCACTGGGATGGCCCCTCTTGCGTACTCACTTCCTGCCCAGATCCTCCGGGTCCTCCCAGGTCCCGGCTAGAGCTCGTTCTCCCACGAGGCCTGCTGTCCTCGCTTCCCCTGCTTCCCCTCGCTTCTACATCATGTTTATTGGTGTGGCACATGTCTCCCGTTAGAGCGGGGCTTCTAGTTGTCTCTCCCCCCACCAGAGTGTGAGCTTATGACTCTCCTTGATTTTTATACTCCCATCAAGGCTGGGTACACACGAGCAGTATGTGCTTCCTGAATTCACATTCCAGCCTGGTGTCCCGGATCATAAGGGAAGAAGGTTGAAATATGACAGCACCTTCTCTCACCCTCCTCCTCTTCAAGCAAATGTGTTCTGTCCCTTGCCTGCTGGCGCCAGCTCTGAGAGGCTTGGAACTCTGTCCTGAGGGAGGTCGTTACTCGGTCCACCTTGCTCATTAGACCCCGTGGGCACCATTCTTACCTCGCCCGTCATCCTCACGCTTTTCCCTGACTCTCCAAAAATCACTGGCGCCACGTTTCATGACCTTACTCAGAGGAGCAGGACGAGGTCACAGTGACCACAGCCAGGCGTAGAGGACAGTGGTTAAGAGCACAGGCCTGTGGACTGGCCGGGTCTTGGTTAGCATCCAGCTATGCTGTTTATTCGCACGTGAAGCAACCCTCCCCATCCTTTTCTGTCCTCAACTGCAGAATCACCATAATAACACCTACTTCCCAAGCTGATTGTGGGGTTTAAACAGGGGGGTGTAAAGGGCTCAGCCCAGCCTATTAGCTACTCTTCCAATTATTTAGTCCGATGCCCAAGTTTTATAGGTAAAGAAACAGACCTGGAGTTTTGTTTCAGTGACTTATTCAAGGTCACATAGCTGGTTACTGGACTAGGTCTCCTGCCTCTAATCTGAAGCATTCCCCCAGGACCACGTGGCACTGACTGGCTACAAGAGGACAGGAGGGGGTCCCTGTTGGAGACGTTTTGTGCACACTCTGTAGGGAGGGGCCCCAAACAAATGCATCAGCACATGTGAGCTTGACCTGCATTCAACACAGTCCTAAGGCAACAGAGGTGGAGTGAATCATGCTATTGTGATGATGGTGATGAAGATGATGATGATGACGATGATGATGATGATGATGATGATGAAGATGATGATGATGGTGATGATGATGATGATGATGGTGATTTTGTGGTCACACAGTTGACCAGCAGGACAATTCAGGGATGCTTTAGTGACAGTAGAGTTGAGGAGGGCCTTGAGCTGTGAGCAGGTCAGATAGATGGAGAAGGGAGGGGACGTTATTGTGCACTGGGCACGGTGACATAGGCAAAGGATTAGGGACACCTAGAAAGTGCTGACTCTGGTCAGAAGTCAGACTAGTGGTTACCTCCACGGGGGGTGGGGCAAGTTAGCCACTAGGAAGGGACATGGGGGAGTCTTTCAAGATGCAGGAAATGTTTTCTATCTTTGTCTTGGCGACAGTTACACAGGTGTTTGCATATGTTAAAAAAATCAAAGTATAAACTTAAAGATTAGTGTACTTTATACACTTTGTGTATATATATAATCCCTCTATTTTAAAGAAATCACCAATAATGCCACTCCCAAGAATGATCAGTGCTAACATTTTATTTCTCACCTTCTGGGCAAAAGAGAAGAATAATGACTTCAGTCTCCAACAGACTACGACCTGGGCTAAGCCAGCCTCAAAGTCTAGTCCCTTATCTGAAAAATAGATTAAGCCCTGGCTGGTTTTGCTCAGTGGTTAGAGCATCGGCCCAAGGACCAAAGGGTCTTGGGTTTGATTCCTGGTCAAGGGCACCTACCTGGGTTGCAGGTTCAATCCCCAGCCCTGGTTGGGGTCGTGCGGGAGGCAACCAATCCATGTGTCTCTCTCACATTGATGTTTCTCTCTTTCTCTCTCTCTCTCCCTCCCTCTCTTCCACTCTATCTAAAAATCAATGGAAAAACATCCTCAGGTGAGGATTAACAACAACCAATAGAAATGGGTTAATAATAGGGACAGCTCAGAATGTCCTGGTTAGCCCACTGGTTCAGTGCTCATCCAGATACTACTTTGGATCACCTGCTCTATTCTATTTCAATCTTAGCTTTGTGGGAAATCAGTACGAGGGCAGGAGAAAGGGAATCCTGGGGCAACTTATAGCATTGGTGCTATAAGTCAGAGCACTGGAGCAGAGAAAGCACCAGAATACCTGTGTTGTTGTCCCCGCTCTCTGCCTCTTCTAGCTGGAGTCCTTGGGCAAGACCCATTATCCACCTGGGTCTCAACTTCCTTAGCTGCCAACTGGAGGTGGCTGTCCTTCAGGGAAGACTATATGGTTTAACATGAAATCAGACAGATTGCATAGAACTTCTGGGTCAGCTACTTAGTTGTCATGTTCCCTTAGGGAATGACAGAAACAGCAAAGTTCATACAATGCTTCCTATGCTCTAGTCATTGTTCTCAGCACTGTACATACGCATTATTCTAAGCACCCATTTCCTTCTCGTGACTGTCTCACGGTACTATTATTATGCCTGTTTTATAGATGAGAAAACTGAGATCAGAGACCTTAAGGAAACTTTCTAGTGTCCCACAGCTAGTCATTTATAGAACGGGGATTGAAACCCAGAAGGTCTGACTGCAGAATCCAACGACTGAACCATTACACTATGCTGCCTGCACACTGGTTCCTTAGTCAGCGGGAACGGTTTCCTTGCCCTGGGGCAGAGATGTGATGTGTGAGAGTGCACGGGAAAGGTCTAGAGGACTCAAGCACTAGACACTCTCACAATGCATTTTGAAAGCTCCGAAACACTTAGCATATGCTACATTGTCTTTAAAATGGGACGATTTCACTGAGACCCCATTTTGACCCTAATGACAACATTCCACGCTATACACTGTGCCAGGTACAGGGTGGGGGGCACAGACCTGTGGACAGAATACATTTGTTTCTGCCCTCACAGGACTTATAGTCTAGTGGGGCACACAGACGTTATACAAACAGACAAATACATGTCATTATGAGCTGTGATACATGTCAGGAAAGAACAGGATTCTTTGGGAGATCATCTCGCAGGCACCTGATTTAGAGAGTCCAGATGAAGAAGGGCCTCTCTGAGGAAGTGACATGTAAGCAGTGGCCTAAAAGGAGGTACTATTTTTGTCAAAATTTGCCATTTGGAAGCAGAATTTGAGGACCGAACCAGACTGTGATTTGTGGACAAAAGACAGATTCTTTCAAAGCCAGGAGCTACGCAGCAGCCCCGGACTGTCTGAGTACCTTTGCTTCCCTGGGATAAACGGATGGGCGGCATTATATTGCTTGGCATTTACATAATATTCACAGTCCTATTGCCTTCCAACCTTGTCCCAAACTCTTTTCTCTGTGTCAGAATTTGCATATTTTTCTTTAGAAACTTAAAAAAAGAAAAAGAGGGGTTATTGTTCACGAGAAACATATTTGGCTCGAAAATAATTAGTATTTAAGAAGAAGATTAACAACCATAGAATTGCCTCATGGAAAGGGGCCCCATATAGGTGCCCCTGCTTTTAGGAGGTATTTGACCAAGGTCAGACACAGAGAAAGTGCCCCAGTGGCAGCCTTCAGCCTGGGTGTACGGCTCTCGTCGCTTAGGGTCCCAGCGCCTGGAGTGCACGGGGCCTCTCCAAGCCCAGGTATGTGACCACCTCACACACAGCTTCCCCCACGAGCCATCACCAGCTTCTCATCTGTGTTGGCCCCTGCCTTCTTCAATACCTTGAGGCATTTGTCTTTATTGCTTAACACTCCGTGGTCAGAATCCCACAATTTAGTTCTTACTTCTTTTTCTCACTATTGCCTGGTAGTAAGGGTTCCTTTCCTCCCCTAAGAAGACTCAAAGGCCTCCAAATCAAGAACTATGGCTCTTATCAAGCTGGAAGAGCCTCCGTCTAGCCCAGACAACTCCTTCATTGTGCAGGTGAGAAAGCTGAAATCCAGAGAGAGAAGGTACCCAGATACGTGGTTTATCACAGGCCTGTGGCTGGGACTCCAGTCTTCTGACAGCTAGCCCTATGCTCTGTCCTCTCTACCACACCATCTTCCACAACGCCTCACCGTGTCAAGTACACAATAGGCCTTCCCCAATCACCGAGAATAAACGCATTTTTGAGTATTTGACGGAATGAGGAAGGGCTCAGTCTTCCTGGCTCACCCTGCAACCTCCAGCCGCTCAGCTGGGCACTTCCAGGCTGTGACCGTTTCAAGAGAGAAGCCCTTGAACCTTAAAGACACAGGCCATGTTCGCATTTGACTGTAGCCACCAGATCACCGTCTGTTGCTTCTCATTTTTTAAGGAGTCAAGAACCAAAATAAATGTGAAGGGCAATCCTCTTAGTCCCCAATCCTCTTACTGCACCCAGAAGGTGACTGTCCAATCATGTTAGAGACAAATCCTGCGTCAGGTGCATGATCAAACCCAGTCCTGATGTTGCTATTTCAAAGTCAACCTGTCTTCGGGCAACCTTCTTAGCAAAACAAAACCCTAGCTGCCTCACGACAGCAGACTCAGAAGGGAGTCAAAGCCACAAAGCTACTCCCGGATTCACGTGGAACTGGAACTCACACGTCACCTCAGAGTACTTTCTCATCGTCCCGTGTGCCAACTGCTACTCAGAGGCAAAACAAACACTCAGCATCCGAAAACAAGCCAGCAGAAGGTCCAGGGCTGAACCAGGTCTCCTCACTCCCAAATCGTAGTTCTTTTCATTGCAATGACTGTCTCTCGGCAAACGTCACCAAATTCTCCTCCAGTCATCTTCTCCCCCATTCCAGTCTTCTCTCCTCCAAGTACAGCTCCGCGCTTCTCTTTCCACTCCAGAGAAACGAAGTCATGCTCAGCATCTTCGGGAAGTAGGGATAATCTTTTTCACTCTAAGGTCAAGTCAGGCACACTGACAGCAGATACTCTGGACTGAGTAGTTCCAGGTGACATTCATGGTGCTCCTCTAAAATAGCCTGTCTCTGAGAGAGCCACCGTGATTCATTCACTTGTTCCTTTCCTCAGCAACTATTTATCAAACACTTACATGTGTTACATTGTCCCACGTGTGAAGGATACTACAGGGCATGGATGTGGTCCTTGGCATCGGGGAGCTTATTTCTAGCATAGGAGCATCCGTGAAGAGGTAGCTGCTGAAGTAAATGGCCACCATGAGAGCACAGGCTGCTGTGCAAATGAGTTCAAAGAAAAGTAGTCCAGCCCAGGAAACGCTGCTATGAAGAAGTGATATTTAAACTAAACTGAAGGAAAAACAGAAGCCAGTCAGGGGAAAGGGATGGAAAAAGCATTATCAAAAGAAAAATGCATGTGTGAGTCTACCAAAGCAAAAAAGAAGCTTGGTGGCCCGGCCAGTGTGGCTCAGTGGTTGAGTATCGACCCATGCACCAAGAGGTCGCCGGTTCGATTCCCGGTCTGGGCATATGCCCAGGTTGTGGGCCAACTCCCCAGTGGGGGGCATGCAGGAGGTGGCTGATCAATGTTCTCTCTCATCGATGTTTCTATCTCTCTCTCCCTCTCCCTTCCTTTCTCTCTAAAATCAATAAAGAAAAAAAAAGAAGCTTGGTGAGCTTAGTAACTGAAAGAAGACGAGGGTAACTACTAGGAGGAAAACAGGGAGAGCGATGGAGGAGGAGGTGATGGGTGGGGACCAGATCATGCCAGGCCTCATGTGCCATGTGAATGAATTTAGACATTGTTTGAAGAGCTTGGGAAGCCTTTGAATGGTATAATCAGAGGAGAGATGATAAGATTTACGTTTTTAAAAGATTATATTGTTTGCTATGTATGTAGGCAAAACAGAGGATGCAGAGAGGCCCATCAATAAGCAAGCACAGAGGCCAGCCAGATAAGAGATGGAGGGGGAGACAGTCTATGGGTTTATGATGTGAGCAACTATGTGTCTGATGGTGCAGTTTAACAAAATAGGGAGTGGGGGAAAGCTAATTTAGATGGAGGAGATATCCAAAAAGAACAGGGAGGTAGGCAGGTCTGGCACAGAAGAGAGGTTTGAGTGGAAGTTAAACCGTGGGAGATTAGGTTTCCATGAGAGGGGATGTAGAAGAGGGTTAGGACACAACTCCAAGAAGCTCCAATATTTAATGGCCAGACCAAAAAAAAAAAAAAATAGCCTTCAGTGAAGTTTAAGATGGAACAAAGAGAGAGGATTTCAATAAAAATATAGTGGTCAACTGTGTCAAACCCTGCTGTTAAGTCAAGTAAGTCAAGATGTTACAGTGTGTCTGTATTTGGCACCCTGGAGGCCTTTACAACTTTATAAAAGCTTTGGTGAAAAGGGGCTGGGGGAGACATATTAGAGTGTGCCAAGGGGTAATAGCACCTATTAAAGGATGCATTTGTCATGAATGTTCTTTGTGATATTATGTCATCTAATTAAATGTGTTGCTAGGGGAACCCAGCATCCCTAAAAATCCTTAATCGGTTATGAAATTGCCTAAATTCTACTGTCCATCAGGACTTTACAAATGGCAAAAAATTGTCTATATGGTGATCTCAATATTTTATTTATTTATTATTTTTTTATTGTTGTCAGTATTACAGATGTCCCCCTCCCCCCCCTTGTACTTTATCCTTACAACATCTTTGGCTTTCTTAAATATATCTGGGCATGTTAAGTCACAGTTTTAAAAATTATAACTCACAGTGCTTGCCAGGCTCCCTCCCCCAAGAATTCTGGAGGTCTGTTAGTGTTATATTTTGATAGAGTCCTGTTGAATAGAACAGGAATTCTGTTGGGGGAGGGCATTAGAATAGGAGAAAGGAAGTAGATTCTATATGTTTTAAATAGCTCTTATCCACAGCACAAATCCCATTCAAATTCTTGAATCTATTATAATTTATATTACCTCATTAAATAAACTCTTATATTTTGAGCAGCTGAACCGTATTAAAAAGTTTTCACACTAAATGGGGGATGGAGAGATAAAGTGGAAACATTATGAGTTTTTTATATTGTGTTTAATTGTAAATGATCTCACATGTTTATTTAGTTTATATGCTGAGAGTTAGTGATGTGGAATTGAAATAGGCTAAGTGGCTACCGGCTATTAAATCGCATGCATAATGGGCAATATTAAAGTCTATATTGTGCATTTGTACAGCACTTAGCTTACAAAATGCTTTCACGTACATTATTCAGTTTTCCCAACAACAGTGTCAGATTAGAAGGGCTGATGTTATCATATCCCATTTACAAATCATAGAAGTGAGGGTCAGAGAATTAAAAAACCTAGTTAGAGTTAGAATTCAAGCTCCCTGTCAACACGCCCAGGATTGTTTTGATAAAACCACACTACCTCTTTGGGTTTTTAAAAACAATTGTAACTCAAAGTCTTTAGATCTAACTCAGTCAACCACCCTGAGTTTCTGGGCCCACAGCATTCCCAGACCATGTGGTGAGGAACTTGCTTTCTTCCTTAGTGACAAAAAGATTTTCTCTCCTTATGATCTCGTTTTTAGTGGGTTTTGAGAGAGGGTGGGGAGGGAAAGACCCTTGAGGAAAAAAAAACTTCCTCCTCTTTGACTTCATTTGGATCTCCATTCTGGTGGGCAGAGATGTTTTCATTAAATGCCTTTTAGGCACTTTCTTTCCCAAACTCTCAGATTCCTTTCTTGCTTGAATTACTTCTTTCTTCAATTTTAGCCTGAGTTAGTGCTGAGAATAGTGCTTCAGCACTTCAGCCTGGCACACTCATTCAGCACTACAAACAGATCGA
Source organism: Tadarida brasiliensis (assembly GCA_030848825.1). NCBI lineage: Eukaryota > Metazoa > Chordata > Mammalia > Chiroptera > Molossidae > Tadarida > Tadarida brasiliensis. The sequence goes on along the minus strand of CM061274.1, from coordinate 55,237,747 downwards.
CTCCTCACCAAGCCTCACAGAAAACGATTCCCATTCAGCTTGCATCCATTCCCTGCAGCTCTTGTTCAGCACCACGGACAGCTCAAGGCCATGACCGACACTGCCTTGTTCTTTCAGAACTACAGACAGAGCATGCACTTTCCTCCACACTGGAGATGCCTTGGTCATACTCCATTCCCAGACAATAAACTAGCTAGCTATTATCCTGTGGGTCATTCGGAGTAAATTATGTTCAGCAAGGACTCCCCTAGCTCCATTCCTTTAGCACCAGAGGCAAGTCAGGACTATTCAACTTCGAAGATGCCTCAGTGATATTTTTCTGGTGCTACAGATAGCTAAGGCTCAACTTCTGACTACTGGGCAGGATTATGGATAGTGTGGTCTCACTTTAATCACCACAAACAATTCATTGCACTTTCCCAGTGGCATAGCTACTTCAAATTCTCTCTCTTCCCTGGGCAGCTTACTCACATGCCCAATGCCCTGTTGTTCCAGTCAGAAGCTAACAATTAAAATTTCAGGACAGCCCTGGCCAGTTTGGCTCAGCGGTTAGAGCGTCAAACCGTGGTCCAGAGAGACCCGGGTTCGGTTCCCAGTAAGGGCATGTACCTTGGTTGCAGTTTGTCCCCGGCCCTGGTTGGGTCGTGCGGGAGGCAGCCACTCGATGTGTCCCTTTCACATCGATGTTTCTCTCTCTCTCTCTCTCTCTCTTCCTCTCTCTCCCTCCCACTCTATCCGAACAAAAAATGGAAAAATGTCCTCAGGTGAGGCTAAAATAAATAAATAAATAAATAAATAAATAAATAAATAAATAAATAAATAAATAAAATTTCAGGACAATGGGCAGCTCAGCTACACATATGTTATTATCACTGACTATCTAAAATGCTGACATCTGAGGAACTTTTCTGTCTTGGCTAGTGTGGTCACATTCTCCAAAACAGGCTATTTAATTTCATTAGCATGGAGAGCCCAGCAGTAACCCCAGTGCTAAAGCTAGCGTGCTTGCTCGTTCCATAAACTGGAGAGCCTAACCACAGTCTCCTTTCACCTTGGAGAACAATATTTATCCAAATCAGGATGGATTGGGGGAACCCTAAGCCTTCACTTGCTATTGAACCGAAGATGCTTTTTTTTGGTAACATGGGATATGGTCAGTTTCTACCTACCCTGGTCTCATAGTTCAAGAACTTGTGCTTTCTCTGACCTATTTTCTCCAAACCCTATCCTGGTGGCAGAAGAAAAACTCCAGCAATGTTCCATAAATATCTGATACATATATATTCAGGATCCCTTGAGTTCATTCATTCATTCCACAAATATTTGTGGATCACCCAGTATATACCAAGCACTGTTCTCATGTTAAGAGGTTAACAGTTAACCAAAGAGACACAATCCATAATTTCAGGGAGCAAAAATTGTAGTTGAAGGAGATAGATAGTAAACAAATAAAAATGTTACTATTCTTTGGTTAAAAGAGTTATAAAAAAAAAAAAAAAAGGTAAAGGGGGTGGCCAAGAGCTGTAGTTTGGGAACAGATGGTCAGGGGAGGCTTCTCTAACAAGTTGATATTTGAATGAGCCAAGTGGTTATAAATGGAAAGAGGATACCAGGCAGAGATAATAGCAAGTTCAAAAAGCCTGAGGCAAGAGTGTGGTTGGTGTGTCCAAGAAACAGCAAGGTGGTCTCTATGGGACTGGGTTCCAGTGAGCAAGAGAGAGAACGATATGAGATGAGCTCAAAGATGGAGTTTATGAGAACATACTTCAAGGTGTTTTTAAAAGATCGTTCTTCTTGCTTCAAAACATATAAACTGCAAAGACTTGAGAGAATGTTAGCCATGAGACGCGTTCAGAACATATATTAATGACAGCCCAGGCTAGAGATGATGGTGAATTAGAAGTGGTGGTAGCTGTGGCTGTGATGAGAAGTAGACAACTAGACTTCAGAAGCAGGGTCATTAGAATTGTCTGAGGGACCACATGTGAGATTTGAGAGAAGTAATGGCTAATTCCAAAGTTTCAAGACCTGGGCCTTGAGCTACTGGAAGGATGAAGTTTTGATTTATTGAAATCAAGATGACTAAGGGAAAAACACACTTGGGGTAAAGAAATTAGTAGACTTTATAGATGTACCAGACGTCCAGGTAAGGGATAATGAGTAGACAGTTGACTATTAGAATTTAGGATGTAGTTGAAAAGCCTGGGCTAGAGATACAAATTTTAATTTGTGTTTCAAATGTGACTCCACTCATTTTGTCATTGTAACTTCAGTCTTTTTCTCCCCTGGAAAGCGTCTGCCTGGAAAGCTGGCCAGAAAAGTTGGCTGAGACCCAGAGCTACATTTAAGCTCCCAAGCGTTACGAGTCTATAGCCTCTTTGCTGCTGTTTCCAGAGTCTAAAACGGTGTCTGGCAAAAGGAAGGAAACTTGACATAGAAAGAGGCATAAAGGAGGACCCCTAAGTTTCCATCTTAGAAAAATGGTTAGTGCCCTGCCAGTTTGGCTCAGCAGTTTGAACCCATCAGCCCACAGACTGAAGGGTTGTGGGTTTGATTCCTTGTCAAGAGCATGTACCTGGTTGCAGGTTTGATCCCTGGCGCCTGTTGAGGGTCATGCGGGAGGCAACCAATCAATGTGTCTCTCACACATCAATGTTTCTCTCTCTGCCCCCAACCTCCCTCCCTCCCTCTCTCCTCCCTTCCACTCTATCTAAAAATCAATGGAAAAATATCCTCGGGTGAGGAGAGAGAGAGAGAGAGAAAGAGAGAGAGAGAGAGAGAGAGAGAGATTTATTAATTTATTGAAATAGGGAACATAGGAGGAGGAGGAGTTGGGGTGGGAGGAGATGGAGTGATCATGGGAGACAATGAGTTTGAAGTGTCTATGGAGCATTCAGGAGGACATGTACAAAGGCATTGGATTAGTGGGTCTGGAGCTCAGAAGAAAGGAACGAATTTCAGATCATCTGCATGACAATGAGAGTTGGTTGTATATAAGTAGATGAGAGCAACCATGAGAAGCAAGAGAAGATGTCATCCTCCATGAGATGGAGGGCTGACACTTGCATCTACTAACCAGGCTCTAGAAACACAATAATTACCTGTTTGCCCATCTCATATCTGCCACACAGAACCAAATGCTACATTAGTGGGGAAAGTCTTCTCTTGGATTCGAAGTCTCAATGAGCTATATAAGACAAAGAGGCTGTTCTCTGAGACCCCTTGAAACCTCTCTAAATATTAATGTATTCAGTTCAGTTCCTGCCTCTCAAGTCCCAGAATCCTCCAATGATGCCCCCCCCACCCCAGTCAATAGATTCCAGAACAGACCCATCTCAGAATCAAAAGACTCAGAGACAAGCTTGTTTAGTCCAATATCTTTACAACCTACAGTAAGCACAGCCCCTAGTGGTTCTTAGTTCTCTTATAGGTAAGAAAATATCTTCTACCCACTCCACAGGATTTCTAGGGAGATTAAAAGAGATAATTATACCCACTGTTATTGTCACTCTGGATTGATAAATTACATAGTTCTTCCCATGAGGCTCAGCCATCTCTGTGATCAACTCAGACTTACTGAATGATTAGAGAAACATTTTTACTAGTAAGAACAATAGGATCTGGGTCATTTTATAGTCCAGAAATCCCAGGCACAAATACCTACAGAAGTCTGATCCTCAGAAACAACCAAATTCCACTCGTTGTCCCTGAAGTTGCTGGCCAGCAGTTGCCCTAATTCTGACAACAGAAGGGAGGAGCTCCCAAGGACTGTCCAACTAAAACCTCTGAAGAGTCAGAGTTCCTTTGGATTATCACTCCATAAGAATAACCCACCACTTGGTGCTGGGTTTCTCCTCCCTTTATACGCCAAACATTAACTTCTGACCTGTCTCCAGAATCCAGGAACACTTTCAGCAAAGCTCTAGAGCTATGAGAGTATAGGTCATCAGATCCTACCCTGTTCCTGTAACCCTGACCTGTACTCTTTCTCATGTCCACAGTTGCAGAGGCTTCCAGTGCCTCTCAAACGCAGAACAGCTCCAGGAGCTTCAGCTATGAGATTGTAAAACATGCAACTTCCTGGGCCTCACCTCAGACCTATTGAATGAGACTCTTTGTAGGTGGGGTCCAGGAGTCAGCGTCTTAACTCGCTCCCGCTGTGACGGTGATTGGCGTTTGAAGATTGCAGTACTAGTGGGAAAGCTACATTTCCCTCAGAGCCAGTGGTTGCTGCAGAGAACTAAGGGAACAGATGCTTGTTGTAAAAGCTTCAGATCTAGCTTCTCTGGAGCAAGTAGAGAAAAGCCCCATAGATACTGCTATACCCACCCATCTGTGATGGCAAGCTATCCTGTTTACTTCCAGACTAGTCGTAGGGATGGCAGGCCCTGAGAACATTGTAGTCCACAGAAAGCCTAGAGAGTCATTGGAGTGCCTTCCAGGCTTTGTGTGGACCACAGTGGACCAGAGTCCCAGAGACCCTGCCTGGCTGCACTGGAGACCAGGTGTTAGGTCAGGATTTTGCAAACTTATGGGACCAGAGAACAATTTTTTAAAATCCTCATCTGAGAATTTGTTTATTGATTTTAAAGAGAGAGGAAGGGAGAGAGATAAATATCAATGTTAGAGAGAAACATCGATTGATTGCCTCCCATATGCGCCCCGACCAGGGATCGAACTGCAACCTAAGTATGTGCCCTGACTGGGAATCAAACCCACAACCTTTATGGTGCATGGGATGATGCTCCAACCAACTAAGCCACCTGGCCGGGGCCCAGAGAAGAATTATAAAATCATCATGACCTGTTAAGTCATCAGTAGGCTCTCAGGAGATGTTAGTGTGTTTAAATGAAAATAAAACAGCAAAAATGGGCTCAGGAATCAATCACCCGAAGAAATCATCAAAATCTTATTCATATACTTTTTAAAAGAAAACTTTATGTTAGAAGAAAAAGCAACCGATTAGAAACATTAAAGAATTTATTTTATTTAGAACAAATTTTTACAAATATGCTGCAAGCCGGAGAGCACCAGGCAGCCAGCATGCTCTCAGTTGGCAAGTGCAGCTGTGTACGCAGTGAGCTGGGCCTTCTCCTGCATCTGCCTGCCACATCCAGAAATAACTGTCACCTCTTAAAAGCACTCCATTACAGAATAAAAAGAACAGTAAAACATGTTAGTGTCTCCCACACTTTCTGACAAATGAATTTCAAGGGGGAAATTTGGCCAGCACTGTTTATCCCACAGCCCACCCATTTGTAGTGCACTAACATTCTGCAGAAGGCATTGAGGGGAAATGCAGGATTAGATAAATCCTCTCTGAATGCTCTGAGCTGAAACCCCTGTGACTGATCATGCAATGTGAGTGATGGGAGCTGCTGTGAGAGGAGTATCTGCAGGCCTGGATCTGGCTCGTGGGAGCTGGAACCAGAGAGAGACCCCACCACAGAGAAGAAAGCGCTAGCCCTATAGCTAATCTGCCCATCACTGAGTTTAGTACGAGTGTTGCTTAATCTTCCTCCAGAGAGTCCTGCAGGCTCTGGATGGTATAGCTCGTTGGAGGAGCAATAGAGAAAAGCCCTCTCTTACCTGACATTAAGAGGGCAAAGGGAAGCAAAGAGCCCTGTTGGCTCATCTTGAGAGGGCTGAATGTCTGCTGAATAGGAAGGCTGGCTTATCAGTAAGAGCTACTGGGCTGGAGGGAATACACCGCAAATGTCCAGGTGGGTGGACTATTTCAAAGCTAAGGCTGAGCTTGGGAATGAAGCTTGGATTGGTTTCTCCCCAGCCATCAATCCATGAGGTGAACCCCAAGCCCAGACGAATTCTACAATACATACGCCCACTATGGCTGCTTCACAAGGAGCATGCCTCCCCCATTGCATTGAAATCGCCTGGAAAATAAGGGTTCCTAATTAGGGCTTCAAGCAGCTGCACACAGCCCAGGAAAGTAGCAGTCACTGTCTACATCTTGCCCATATCTCCCAGGGGCCCAGAGGTCACCTACAGACACTTCCTGCATCTATCTCTGCCTAGGGCTTTCTCTGGTTACTGCTATAAATTCTGTAGAGTTAACTAACATCTCTGGAATGACCCTCAACCAATGACAGTGGGACTGGTAGATTAAATCTCAATATCCTTATCCTTCAGTGAAACCATTAGGAGCCCTGGTTGCCCACAAGGGTAATCTGATCATAAAAACAGTATTGGCTTTCTTCTGTCTATCTTATGTCTTCACTCTTCTCTGAGTTTCTTGGAATTAGCTCTCAAATAGACTACTTACACTCAAATGTTTGTCTCAGGGGGCATGGAAAATCACTGGGTAATAGATGGAGAAAGAGAGACCATTTTGATCAAGGGACCCCAAATCCAGAGCTCTCTCCTTGACTGGGAAGTCTTAGAAAAAGGACTAGGCTATTATACCTACATCACATCATTACAAATTTCCACCTGTGAGCATAATCTCACTCCTCAGCCCTGACAACAACCATGTCCTTGGTCCAGCAGAATTATCACGGACTTGTGACATTAAGCCAGCCTCATGGCTAAGCCTGCTTTGACCTCAAGTTCCAGGTCTAGCACCTGGAATTCTGGCTTCATCCTGTGCTCAGTTCTCAACATTGCAGTCCCTGAGGGAGTCCTTGCATTGTTCCTCTATACCTGAATCCTGGGCCTCAAATAAGGTTCCAACATATATGTAGTTCTTCTCCCCAGACAAAAAAAGGGAGAGCTAGCTTAGCTCTTGTTAGTCAAAGAGGAAGAATTAAAGACACTGATTGGATTCAATTAAGTCAACAGTGTTTAAGTGACCATTTCATAAAAATATCATGTTAATCAGGACATGGGCACACAGCACAGAGAACTTCTAGAATAGAAGGGTGATTGGCAGATGTTGAATCCTGCAATGTAGATTCACTTCAAAAGGTTCCCTAAGAGACAGATCAAGTACAAATGGACAGAAGGCAGAAAGATGGGAACGAGGCAGAGAAAGTTCCCAGGAGAAAGTCATGGAGGACATTAAGGAAGGGGGGTGGTATGGGGGGTGGGGTGAGGGGTCCTCCCAGGATCCTGGAGAAGTGGTGACAGCAAGCAGGGTCTTCATCACTGGGGTCCTGGATTCAAGAGCTGCCTCAGCCACCATTTGCTTGACTTTGAGGTATGCAAACCTTAAAAAGTCACTAGGCTAGATCATCTCTTTGGTCCTTATCTTCCTATGACTAAATTTGTGATTTTTGCTGAATTTGCCAAACAAAACATCCTTTGGTTTTTAATTTCTTAACTTTGTAGTTACCACTATTCATTTAACAAATATTTATTAAGCATCTACTAAATGCTAATCACTGAGCTAGGGCCTGGAGAATCAATGCTCAACAGGATAGATGTGTTCCTAGCCCGCACTGAGTTTACAGTTTAGTGACAGAAATAGAAAAGCAAACTGCAATTACAAATGAGGTTTACAGAGAAAAGGCAGTGAGTTATGGGAACATGAATTGAGAATCCTTAACACAGACTTCCTGTAGCATCAGAAATGGAGGAGTTACCTCAAATCCAAGAGTTAAAGAATGATAACAGATTAGTCAGGCTAAGCAAGGTGGGGGGATAATTTCAGGCAAAGGAAAGGGGACATGGAAAGACCTTAAGAGAAAAAAGAATAGGACAGATTCAAGGAGAAAGTAATAAAAATAGTGTGGCTGGCAACCACAGTGCTGGAGAGGTAAGCACACCGTTTGGGTTATCTTGAGTGCTGTGGGGAACTTTATAAAGATTTTAAATAAGGAGATAATATAACCAGATTTGAACTTTAGGCAGGCATTTGGTTATAAATGGAGAATGGTTTAGAAAGGAATACAGGGGAAGCAAAAGGACACATAGGAGGCCATTGCGATGACAGTGGCTGGACCACTGGTATGATAAAGAGGTTAATAATACATGGAGATAAGATACAAGGAGAGGAAATCAACAGTGCTGGATGTCTGACTGGATGTGGGAACGAAGGCGAAAGGACATAACAATAATACCCAGGTTGTGGGCAAGCACAGAAATCGGCTGCTTGGGGCGATGCACAGAGGGAGAGAGTCTTAGAGGAGAGGCAAGCATTTGAAAGGTGTGGAGAGGTGGTAATGGCTTTAGCTCAGTGCATGTTGAGTTTGAGGTGCCCATCAGACATGGGGGATCTGAGCCCCAGGGACATAAGAGCTGGAGATAAAGACTCGGGAGTCATCTGCATATAGATGAGGATTAAAGCCATGGGAAGGGTGAGATGCTCTCAGGAGACTGTGTCAGACAGACCTGAGATTGAGTCCTTGACCTTCCACTTATTAGGAATTTGATCTTGGTAAAGTTAACTTTGCCATTCTGGTTTCTCATTTATATATTAGAGACAACACTGTATAGTGGTTCTCAACCTTCCTAATGCCACGACCCTTTAATACAGTTCCTCATGTTGTGGTGACCCCCAACCATAAAATTATTTTTGTTGCTACTTCATAACTTTAATTTTGCTACTGTTATGTCTTAGGTGACCCCTGTGAAAGGGATTGTTCGACCCCCAAAGGGGTCGCGACCCACAGGTTGAGAACCGCTGATACAGAACAACACAGTGATGATTAATGTGATAATGCATGAAAATTTAATCCAGAGCCTGGAACATAGTGCAATCTCTGTAAATGGTAGTTATGATCAGTGCTGTGGATGTTCTTACTATTGTCATTATTCAAAAATTTAAAATGCATAACACAAAGCTCTCAGGTTCACAACCACATAGGGGGGAAAATGAGGAAGAAAGGATTGAGAACTTAGAAAAACCGAGAGAGTGTGTCAGAGCAGTTGAGGCGAGACCATGTTTCAAGGAGGAAGTAGTCAAAACAGCCAATGGGATCATCAAGTTAAGAACTTGACAAGACTTTTCCCTGAATTTAGTCACAGTAGGTCTCTGGAGTCTTTGCAGGGAGATTTTAAGGTTGAAGGAGACTTGAGAATCTCTAAATGCTAATAGGGAAGAGCTGGTAGACAAGTGGGGACAGGGAAGTGAGGTAGTGAGAGAATAAGATTCAAAACAGAAGGAAAAGACTGGCCTTGGCCAGGATGAGGGGTGATACCCTGCTGGTTGTGATAGGAGGGAAGGAATAAAGGAGGGTGTGGATGCAGGTGAGTAGGAGCTCCGGGGGCATAAAGTTGAGAGAGTTCTGTTTTCTTCATGAAGTAGGGAACATGGTCACTGTCTTACTACAAGGAGAAATAGGGAATAATCAGGAAAGATGAACAGTCTTTGAAGTATTAGACTAGAAGAAACTGCTACCTAGGGAAACCATATGATTCCCAAGCAGCATGATGTTCTCCCTCACCCCTCAGCAGTTCAGATTCAGAGAAACCTGAATTGAACTCATGTAGACTGATGCAGGCTTGTTATATAAGGAAAAGGATAAGGGGGTGGTCACAATGGTGGGCCCTAAGATCTGATCTGGGTATGGAAAGAAGTCTTCAGTCATGGACAAAGAAAAAGTAGCCTAGAGTTCCAAATGGAGTTCAGGAGTGGAAGAAACATTGAAAATGTCAATCAATGGAAGGTTTTGGTCAGAAGGTAGGATGAGACTGAAGAACCATGGCCTTTGATGAATGTGGGAGAGCAGCCGTTGCTCAGTGTTCATATAAACGAGGAGAGAAGGCAATATGGCAAATCTGGTGCGGTGGTGGTGGGTTACAAAATGATGAAGGAGCAATCACTTAGAAGCTCATGGAGAGCACAGACATGACCCTGCAATAACTCAAGTAGGATGGAATAAACAGCCTCCCCTGAGAGCAGTTCAGGAGCTGTGGGGTCCTGGGGGGAGCTTAGTGTGAGTTAAGGAATAGAGAGGTGGGTAGGGGAGCTGTTCTAGCAAAAAAGGTGGGAGAGATGGGAGGAAGAGGGCCAGTGGGCAGGCTGTTACCTCTCTGTGGTTATGTTCACTCTCATAAGAGTATAAATTCTTCCTAAAGAAGAATGAGAAGATGGAATTCCCCTTTGGGTCCCTGGAAACTACCAACTTCCGTCGATTCACTCCAGAGTCCCTGGCAGAGATTGAAAAGAGAATTGCAGCCGAGCAGGCAGCAAAGAAAGCCAAAGGTAAGCAGCGTCAGCAGCAGAAGAAGGACCAAGAGGAGATGCCTCGGCCCCAGCTAGACTTGAAAGCCTGCAACCAGCTGCCCAAGTTCTATGGTGAGCTGCCGGCAGAGCTGGTCGGGGAGCCCCTGGAGGATCTGGATGTCTTCTACAGTACACACCGGGTAAGGGCCACTGGCCGGAATGCCTGTTCTCAGCTCTGGGGGAGGAAGCCTCTGTCCCACCCAGCCCAGGGAGTCTTCCTGCATCTTGGGTGATGTAGTTGTCAGCTAGACTCAGTCAATGAAAAAGACATCTAATTCACCTCTTCTACATTCTCTTTGAATCTTTATGGTATTTATGGTAGAGGTTAATTAAATATGAATGCTCAAAAGCAGTAAGAACTATTGTGGGGTTTTCAGGGAAAGTTGACTGTTCCCTTGGATGAGTTCTGGCCTAGGATCTCCAGAGGAGCAAGTGGGGAGCAGAGATCTTGGAGGGAGGGTAGAGTAGGTATGGGAAACAGAAATGAGGGTGATTTAAATGAGTGGTCCTCAAAGTATGATCTTGGGACACTTGGGGTTCTCAGAACTCTTTCAATGGGTTCAGCAGGTCAAAACTATTACATAATAATATTTAGATAGCATTTGTCTTTTTCACTCACACTCTTCTGTGAACATACAATAGTAAATGTAGAGGTATTGATGGGGGGGGGGTGACACCATTAGTCTAACAGCTACTGGAATGTATGCTTGTATATTCCTGAGTTTTAAATTTTCCTACATTTTACATTTCGACACACAAACACACACACACATAGGAACTTACACATGCACACATACATACATATGGTATAAGCAAAAAGGTATAAAGGTCTTTGGGGTCCTCAATAATTTTTGATAGTATAAAAGGTGTCCTGAAATCAAAAAGTTTGAGAACCACTCATTTGAACAACAGCTGTTCCGTGACAATTACCCTGTTGGTATTGGATCATAGGTATTCCCCACAGCCAAAACGTGTGCATGTTTGGGAGTCGGGAGGGGCAGGGATCAGCCGTCTCCAATGTGGTTTGTAGAGAAAATAAAGGCACTGGAATGTCTTCCTCCCTCCTCTAATCTGCCACAAACCCTCACCCTCCTAGATGCTCAGAAGAGGGTTTAAAAGGGAAGACTTAGGAGGCGGCGAACAGAAGAAATATTACAGGACTGGGGATGATCCACAAATGCTTCTCCATTTGGCTTTCATTGACCTGTGGTTCCCAGAACCTCTTGCTCATGAGCCTGAGATGATGCCACTCATGCTCAAAAAACATGGCTGTGTGAGGATGCATGTATCTCACTGGAGGCCCCCTTCTGTTTTGTTTTGTTTTAGACATTTATAGTGCTGAACAAAGGGAGGACCATTTCCCGATTTAGTGCCACTCGGGCCCTGTGGTTATTCAGTCCTTTCAACCCGATCAGAAGAACAGCCATCAAAGTGTCTGTCCATATATATCCTTTGCACGGTTGAGTCTTCACATGTTAGAGTCAGGTCGTGCCCACTGTGTCCAGTCCCTTCTTCAGAGGTTAGCAATAGAAGCTTCCTCCAATCCTTTTTTTTTTTCAATCATTAAATTGAAAAACATGGTTGTGGCTTTAATGTTTCCAACACCTGAAAGCAGTCCCAAGGCAGAGGAGGTCTTCATGCAACCCAGAGATGGGATTGGGTTCATGTATGGGCACACCTATGGATGCACGTCTTGAAAAATATTCTCTATGAGGGGAGCTTTGCTGATATCCCAGGCACATACTCACTGTATGTGGTTTGCTCTTCCCTCAATGTAAAGACCAGTAAAAGCCTCAAGCCTTCTTTGGGCTAATGAGATAGGCATGGTATATCTGTGCCCTAGCCGTGCTGGGGAGTGGCTGCTTGTTGGGCAAAAGAGTAGCACCTCCCAGAGGGGCAAGAGAGCAGACCACAATGGGCAGAGGATAGATTGTCTCAATGGGACCCCATTGGTCATGGGGTACTGCCAACACCTTAAATTACCCCCAAACTACCAGCAGGTTAAAAATGTCAATAGCCCAAGGTTCATGCTATTGGAGAATGTAATGATTAGAGATACACTGGTTAAATATCTGCATTATATTAATTGCTTAATTGTTTTAGATAGCTTCAGAAGCCGGCTTCATTTTGGGGGGATAGAGGGTTGTTTGTGTATTTGTTTTTTCCAAGACCAGCCAACCTAGTGCAAAGAAAGACTTTGGCTTGGTTTCCAAGGACCTTCCCTGATGATTGTCCAAGTTGGAAGTTCCTACAGACAGTTCAGCTCTGGCTTCCAGGAGGTTGATTTGCAAGAACAGCCTTACTTCAGCTGCCTGGCAGATGGTAGCCAGCCTCTTCTTAGGAGGCTCCAGGAGGAGCTCTCTCCCTGTATCCTGGGGCAGCTCACTGGAGTGCTGGACAGCTCCCAGTGAGCGGGCAGCCCTGGCATAGTCATCTCAACATGAAACTGCCTCAGGAAGTTGCAATTTCCCTTTCCATGCTTTATGGTTAAGCAGTGGAAAGTATATTTTCTTCGTTGAATCTTGGATTTCTTGATTCTACAAAGGATTTTCATAATAATAGTAGTCTCCCATCTGCTAAATTCTTCCTAAGGGCCAACACTCTCATAGGTACAGAAACCCTTGAAGTGATTAACATCCCCATTTTACAGAATAAAACTGACATTCAGAGGCATTAAGTAAATTGTCCAAGGTCACCCCACTAGTTAAAGTATCCAGCCTGCATCCTGCTTGGAGCAGTATCAGCAACAAGGAAGTAGGTAGTTCATAAAAATGAATTAGGGTAATTTATTCTCTCAGTATGTCATCTTTCCTTGGGTTTTTAAATATATGTACAATTACATAAAATTACAAATAAAGAAAAACAGCAACACACAAAATCCTCTCCATGCATCCTGGTTAAATTACATCTAAATAAGTTAGAAACAGCTAATTAGAAATAAAATCCCTTTAAAGAACTAAGCGACCAGTGAATATTCTTTTTTTTTATTGACAGTATTACAGATGTTCCCCATTTCCCCCCTCCACCCAGCCTCCACCCCACCCCACTATCGTTTGTGTCCATGGATTATGCATATTCTTTTTATCTTGATATTTTATGAGTGAATAATTGTGTAGAGGATCTCTTTATCACAGACTTATCAAAATCTGCATTTATGTATCTAAATCTCATGAAGTTGGTAGCTCTAGCCCCAAAAGATACTCTTCAAGGTCTAGGATTCTCAGTGTCCTATTATTACTATTTCATCAAAATTATAATTCTAATCAAATTTACCATGTCTGTTTTTATAAGTAATAGTATACATAATATATCATATTACTTTTTAAAGTTTATGAAATTGAAGATATGATTTTAAGTTAATCCTTGGGTTAAAACCCTCCTCCCCCTATTTGAATACATTTCTTACTTTAATTGCGTGTCAACAGAAAAATGATGTGGTTTAATTAGTAGAATTTCCATTTTTAAAATAGATGTGTTCCTAAGTAACTATAAGACAAGGCACATTAAAGTCATTTACAAAAACTAAAGCAGATTTAAATACTTCTGCTCCAGCTGAAATTATGAAGGACAAAAAAAAAACAAAACGATGAAGGGTGAGTGGTTCACTCTCTCTGTAGGTGACGATCATCGTCAGGCTTTATTTTTCTTTAGGAAGTAATTGTTAAGAACCCAGCTAGTTCTGAGAAAAATGTCCAATGGGAGAAATTGATTGTTGGATTTCCCCCCACCAACATTTTTTCCCATCTCTTTACCCCTTCCACTTGCCTTCCTGTTCAGGGTCCCCTTCCACTTTTGATAATTCCCTTGCCCAACCTCTCCTCTAAGAGTCTCCTCTCTGGCTATTCCGAGGTCTCACCACAGCCTAATCCTATGTGGAATTTTCATCTCGAACCCACATTTCACTGCCTGTTCCACCTCCACTATGTCTGGCCAGAACTGCACTTCCTCAGTACGACTGCCCTCAGAAGTTAGGAAAACAATCTGACTCAACCAATTCCCGCCGCAGCTTGTAGCCCTCTCCTTACTCCTAACTTTCTAGGAGTATTCTCTTTGTCTTTTAGGGGAAAAGAGACATTTATGGATGAAATTTCAAGCCACATTGTATAGTGAAAGGAAGTCTTCAGCGCAGAAGGACCTTTTGGAAGAGGGATTCTGTTTCCTTTCATCTTGCTCAGGGTTCTCTAATCAAAGGATTTGAGTTCATATCTCAGCATCACGGTTGACTAGCTGTGTGACCAGGGAAAAATTACTTAAGCTTTGTCAGCCTGTTTTCTTAGTTCCAACATGTAGATCATAATATCTACCTGTAGGGTAATTGTATTAGAAATAATGTGGGTGAAGTACTCAGCCCCCAGTAGGCACTCAGGAAATGTTACTGGTTGTTAAGTGACAAGACCATAAAGCTGATCCTAGCTAAGAGTTATGAATTTAATTGTTCAGCGTCAAGGTGATCATAGATGCCATCAGGGAAACATGGAGACTCTCAGCTTTTCCTTAACACAGCCTCTCAGGTGGTTCACCATATTTATTACAGCCACTATTGTGATCAATTGTGTGCTCATGACCCAAAGCGACCTTCCGGACAATATTGAGTGAGTAGATTTGCTGTCATTCGGTGCCTTCCCTCTTTGTCCATTTTTTCTCTTCCTCCACTTGGAAGCTTCCCCCCCCCCTTCTTTTATTTATTCTGCGGGGTCTCATTGGGGTAATGTGAAATCCTACTGCTTATCTGACTTTGTAATGGTCATACGTCTTCTTCTCCATAGACTTTGTTTCACAAACACACATATGATTTTCAGCGTTAGAGAGCTATAGATAAGTGGTTCTCAACCTTGGCTCTGCATTGGAATCCCCTGGGGAGATTTAAAAACTATTGATGCCAGGTTCTCAGTCCCAGAGGATGCAATATCTGTGGTCTGGGCAGATGAGTTCCCTGCAACACATACACACATTCACCTGCTAGGAGCACCCACGACTGAACTTTGGAAGGCCTACTCTCGGAAACAGAGGCAGGGACAAAGTTGAGACAGAATTAAGAACAAGTGTTTCTGGAATATATTCAGAAAATAACCCATATATGAAGCTGGCCCAGTTTTCATAGCTCCTGTAGTTCAAAGTGACCTTAATATTTCTGAGATCATGCTATCTCCCTAGTTAGCAAATGGAACCTCTACCGTTTCAGAACATGGGAACATTGCAAAAACATCCTGCACCGAATTAGCTGGGAAGGCGTTTCCGCCCCCTCAAGCTGGGCACACCTTTGCATAATGATAGGAGCTCTGTAAAGCTTTCTCGATTCCAACTTTTAAATTGTTTTTCTGACTATAACATTAAGATACGCACAATAGGAAATATGTTCTCTTTCTACTAATAAATAAAAGATGAAAATCATGGGATCATCTTAATTGATGTTGAAAAAATATTTGATAAAGTTTGATATCTGCTTATGATTTAAAACTCTTAGAAAAATAAGAATAGAAGGGAATTGTTGTACTCTGATGAAAAGTAACCACTTTAATTTTTTTCTTTATTGATTTGAGAGAGAGAGAGAGAAACATCAATGAGAGAGAACATCGATTGGCCGCCTCCTGCATGTCCCCCACTGGGAATCGGGCCCACAACCTGGGCATGTGTCCTGACTGGGAATCGAACTGGCGACTTCTTGGTGCATGGGTTGATGCTCAGCCACGGAGCCACACCGGCCGGCCGGGCAAGGGTAACCACTTTAAAGAAAGTAGGAAACATCATACTTAATTGTGAAACAAGGCAAGCTTTCTCTTTGAGATCAGAAGGAAACAAGAAGCAAAGATGTCTGTTTTATCAGTTCTGTTGAGCTTTGTAAGGGAGGTCCTAGCCAGTGTAGTAAGGCGAGGAAAAGAAATAAGAGGTGTAAGAATAAGAAAAGCAGTACTAAAGAGGCTATAATTACAGATACTCTGATTGTGTGCATAAAATAGCCCATGTAATTTAGAGATTAACTATTAGAATTAATAATAGTATAACCAGGTAGCTGGGTACAAATTAATATGCATAAATCAACTGTACATATATATACCAGCAACCAAAAGAAAAGACTTTTTAAAATACCATTTACTCCGGCATTTTAAAATATAAAGTATCTAGAAATAAGATGATCAAAGTATGAGTCAGATCTCCATAAAGAAAATTATTTAAAATATTGAGTAATATACAGAAAATCTAATAAATGGAGAAATATATTATATTCCTGGATTGAAAGTCACAATATTGTAAGACTTCCCAAAATGTCTAACAAATTTAATGTGATCTCAATCAGAATCCTGACAGGCTTTTTTGGTATTTGACAAACTGACTCTAAAATGTATATGAAAATGCAAGAAATTATAGTTGAGCCCTGGCCAGTGTGGCTCAGCAGTTGGAGTGTTGGTCTGAGGACCAATGAGTCATGGTTTCGATTCTGGTCAAGGGCACATACCTCGGTTTCGGCTTGTTCCTGGCCTTGGTTGGGGTCGTGCGAGAGGCAATCAGTCGATATGTCTCTCTCACATCGATGTTTCTCGCTCTCTCGCTCTCCCTCCCACTCTATCTGAACAAAAATGGACAATAATCCTAGGATGAGGATTGAAAAAGAAAGAAAGAAATTATAGTTGAAACACTTTGAAGGAAGAAAGACCAAGTGGGAGAAGAGGGCGTGCTCTCCTGATCACGGTGAGCTGTAAAGCTCTCACAATTGCAGCAGTGTGCCCTGTGTATGGTCAGCCAGGCCAGTGGAACGGGAAAGTTGGCCCATGATCAGACCCGTGCACACAGACCCTGAATCTGGGACAAAGCTGGCCCTGCAGAACAGCGGGAAAGGGCAGTCTTCAATAAATGATGCTGAAGAATTAGGACTCCCAATAGAAAAATTGCATTGAACATCCAGCTTTGCACCACACACAAGAATCAATTCCGGGTGGATTAAGTTCTAAATTTCTTTGTCAAAGACAAAGACATAAAGCTTTTAAAAGGAAAAATACAAAAGCAAAGGAGAATATCTTCATGACCTCAGGTTAGGGAAAGATTTATTACATAGGAAATAAGAAACACTAACCATAGAGGAACAAACTCATACGTTAATATATTAAAATTAAGAATTTCTGTTCATTAGGAGACAACTTTTTGAGAGTGAAGAAGCAAGTCTACTGAGTAGAAGATATTTGCAACACGTATACCTATAAAGTGTTTCTATCCAGAATAATGAGCCTGTATAAATCCACTAGAAATATGTCAGAGCAACCAATTTTCAAATCAGCCAAAATTTAAATAGATATTTCACAAAAGTAGAAAGTCAAATAATCAATAAACATATAAAAATATTCTTAAGCTTCTTCTTAATTAAGGAAATGTGAACTAAAATCACGGAGAGATTTTCTTGTTGTTGTTAATCCTCCCCTGAGGATATTTTTCCATTGATTTTTAGAGTGGAACGGAGGGAGAGAGAGAGAGAGAAACAATGATGTGAGAGAGACACATCAATTGGTTGCCTCCGGCACGACCCTGACCAGGCCTGGGGATCCAACCTGCAACCCAGGGACATGCCCTTGACCAGGAATTGAACCCAAGACCCTTTGGTCCGCAGGCTGACGCTCGAACTGCTGAGCCAAACTGGCCAGGGTGAGAGATTACTGTATGTTCATCAGATTAGGAAATGTTTAAATTGTGACCATGCCAAGTGTTGAGAAATATATGAAGCAATAGAAACACATATACTGCTGGTGGGAATGCGAATTTGTACAACTTTTTTGGGAAGCAGTGGATATTATCAAGTAAAGGTGAAAACACACGTACACTGTGATCTTCTAATTATACTCAACAGAAATATGTACTTAGGGCACCAGGATACAGCTACAAGAACGTTTATGAACACTGCCCATAAAAGCCCCAAATTGGAAACAACCCAATGTTCATAACTTTTTTAATACATTAACTATCTCTATTATGTTCTTAAAAATGGGATAATGTACAGCAATGGAAATGTATAAGCTATATCTCCACACAAGGGTGAGTCTTAGGAATATAATATTGAACAAAAGAGCCAGACATGGAAGATGACATAGGTATGATTCCATTTCAACCGATTTTTTTTTTTTAAAAAAAGCTAAACTTAACTATTTTGTTTAGGGATGCATACTTAGGAGGCAATAATACAAATGAAAAGGCACAAAAAAACACCAGAAGTTAGGATAGTAGTAACCTCTAGGGCAGAGATGGGAGGACGTCATTGGAAAGGGGCTTACGGGATGCTCATAACGTTCCATTTTGTGACATGAGTAGTTTGTCACAAAGCTGCTATGGACTGAATTATGTCCCCTCAAAATTCATATGTGGAAGCCCGAACCCCCATGTGACTGTATTTGAAAAGGGGCCTTTAAGGAGGTGATTCCTGTTAGATGAGATCATAGGGCACAGCCGGGACCCTATAGAACTGAGGCCCTTATAGGAAGAGGCATGGACACCAGAGCTGCCGCTCAGCCATGTGCAGACACAGTGAGAAATCAGACCTCAGCCAGCCCGGAGGAGGGCCCTCACCACAGCCTGAGCATGCTGGCTCCCTGCTTTGACTCCCAGGCTCCAGAACCGTGAGAAAATAGATGTGTGTTGTTTAACCCTTCAATCTCTGGAATTTTGTTACGGCAGTCTGAGCTGACTAATGCACAAGCGTTCATTTTACAACCAATGTATGTTTCATGTGCGTTTTTACCATGCATGTTACCTATTATAATAAAAAGCTTAAAAACAAAGTAATTTAAAAAATAAATGACCATTGCATGAAATGCAGAATACTGAAGACTATAAATCAGAAGACAGTAACTAGGTAGAGAGGTGGAGAAATCACTGTTGGTATTTTAGCTTATTATCCTCTCTCTCCCTCTCTCCCTCAGAGATATAGAGATAGAGATAGGTAGATAATATAGATATAAATATAGATGATATAGATAATATAGATGATATAGATATAGATACAGACACAGATATGGATATAGATAATGTTGGTCTAGGTAGGTAGAGATAGAGATATAAAATGTCTGTGCTCACGTGGCATGTAAAATTTCTGTTTTCTGAACTTTCAATGCAAAGCATTTTCTCTCAAAAGTAAGTTTTATGGGGGTTTCTTACTAAACACGGAAGATAGCATGCATATGTTTTACCCCAACCCTCTCAAAATGCTGATGTAATGACAGCATGGGAGTAAGAACAGGATAAATATACAAGAACAAAGAGGGGAAAGGAAAGCACAGAGGACAAAAGATGTCAAAACAATCTCAGAAGACTGCACGTGGGTGGAGGACTGGAACAGCTCAGGTTAATGCTGCCCAAATTAATTTACAGATTCAGTGAGATCCCAATAAAAATCCCCGCAGCAGATGTTTTGCAGAAATTGAGTGAATAGATTTTACTTACATGGATGAAGCAAAATGTATTTACCTATTATCCTGTTGATAGGCATTTATGTTGATTCTAGGCAACATATTTCTCATATTCTGCCACCACAATTCTTCGGGGAATATCCTTACACACATATCTTTGCACACACGGTGTGGGTAAATGTGAGGAGTGAATTCCTAGAAGTGGAAATGCTGGGTCATAGGGATGTACAATTTTAATTTTTGAGACGCTGCCAAATGGTTTTCCAAAGCTGTACCGATTTCCATTCCCACTAATTATTAAATCCATTCTTTATCAGAGTTTGTATTAGCTAAATTCTTGACACAGTCGCCTTTATAAACACACTTTGAAAAACATATAAAAGATAAAAATCCACCTCTCTGGTCCTAGTTCTGGAAATTGATGTGACAGGTATTGAGTGATGTTCAGTATCCTCAGCCTCACAAAAATGATCAGACGCCGATTTTTTTTTTTTTTTGAGATGCAAACTGACACTAGCCCTTGGTAGTTCAGTGTTGCTGGGAGCCCAGAGGAAAAGAGGAAATGTCCTTGGGGTACACTGGGGCTATATGATCATGCTGTGTGTTTTTTTGTAGAAATTAAATCGTGGACAGTGAGGAATCAGAAGCCGATCCTATCGCCATGTTCTTGATACAGTCTTTTGGGCACAAGTGGCTCCATCCCTTATCTCTCCTCCCTGACATTGCACCTCCCTGAAATGTTAGCTGTGCGCTGTTGCCAGCTGATCAAGGCAGCTCCCTGCCCCCGTGCCTGCCTATCTGTCTGCTTGTGGGAAGATTTTATATATTTATACTATATAATACATGCATATATAATCTATTTTTAAATCCCTTCTACTCAGAAATAAACTAGAGATTTAGTGGGGAGGAATATATCATATTGGGCTCCAGGAGGAAATCAAAAGTACAGGGGATGCAGAAAGTATTAATAGTGACCAGAGAACTTTCCCACCATCCCCACCCCCTGAGCTCACAGAAGGTCATCGAAGGGGCTCTTTGATGTTCCTAGGACACTCATCACTAACCATACTGACAAAACACAGCTATGTGGTTGCAGGGAAAAGCACAGTGGAAAGAATGTTTCCTCACCTGGAAAAGAGCAGATGAAATGAAGCGGAAGCTGTAGCAAACGGGAAGTGGGTACCTGGCTCTGCACCCGTAAAGTAGTGTTTTGTGTCTTTGCAAGTTTACATGAGTGATACCATATTGTATGCACGCGTTAGCTGATGCTTTTAAAAAATCAATATGGCATTTTGTGTTTGTCTAAATGGCTACATGTAGACTTATTTCATTCTTTTTTTACTGCTATGTAATATTCTATAAAGATATTCTCCTGTATTTTCTTCTAAAAGCCATAATACAGGAAAGGGCAAAACTAGGTTTGCAGTTGTTCATATGGAAAATAATACAATAATTAATAAATAACAATATAAGAATAAATCTACTTTTGCCCCACCCCTGTACTTCTTTCTCTATTTAGATAGTTCATCCTCCTAGATGTGTGTGCATGTGTGCGCACGTGTGTGCTTGAAATAGGCTTCTACTATTTTTCCATATGGATTATCCCAACACCATTTTTAATAGGTCTTCACTCCCCAAGAGATTCCTTCTGCTAACTCGGTCATGCACCAGATTTCCATGTATACTCAAGTCTGTTTCTCCCAGTAATTTATTTGTCACTTCTCAAGTCAACACTGCACCGAACTAACTGCTTTATGATGTGATTTGACCTGGTTAATGATGGCACCTCTTCCTGTTGTCTTTCTGAAAATTATCTTAGTTCTTCCTCTTTCTTTACTTCTCCAAATCAATTTAAGGGTCAGATTTTCAAGCTCTTTTTTTACAACTTTACTGAAACTTTGATTGTATATGCATCGAATTTATTTATTACCATAGGGAAAAAATGGCTACATTTATAATATCTAGCCTTCCCACATATCAACATGGTATATATTCCAATTTATGTATGCCTTCTTTTATATTGTTCCATAGCATTTATACTGTCTTATGTAAAGTTCTTACATATCTTATGTTACTTTATCATTTTAGTTGTCCTTTTGAACATTTATTTTCATTGCTAAACTGTATTAATGTTTTTAACTTCTATATATTGGTTTTGCATCCAGCAGCCTTTCTGAACTCTTTAACAAGTTACATTTCTCTGTGGATTCTCTTGGGCTTTCTGTTTCAATAGTTAATATCACCTGTAAATGATCATGAACTTGTCTCTTCCTTTATGATTCTCATGCCACTTATTTACTTTTCCTGTCTTATGGAACTGGCCAGGACCTTCAGCACAAAGCTCTCATAGTGAGCAGTTTTCTTTTTCTCTTGTTTTTAGAAAATATATTTCTAATATTTCACTATTATCATGATGATCAAGTTATGAACATTTATTTCCACTTCTGGTGTGTTAAGAGTTTCATGATGAATGGGTGTTGGTTTTTTACCAATATTTCCATATTTATTAAGATTATCATATAGTCCTTTATCTATTAATATATCAATAGTAGGTTGGACTGCCTCTATTTTTAATTATTCTAACTTCATCATTGCTGGATTCAGTTTGCCAATATTTCAACTGATTTAGCTTGGCAAAGGAGGCTGACATAATCTCTCATAAACTGTCTCTTTGGGTTGCTTTTCCATCTTGCTGCCTCGCTGTCTTCTGTATCATCCCTGGGGACCCAAACTCTTCTCATTCTGCTTCGCAGAGCAGCTCAGCTCTCTCCATCCCCTACAAGTTTCTCAATAAGTGATCTAAGGATCTCTATTGGCCACTAGAAGTCTCTCAGTAGCCTCTAAATCATTTCACAGATTCGGAAGAAAAAGCTATGCAATCATTCATGCACAGATAATTTAAAAATCTGAAATGTAAGATTAACCATAATTTTTATAGAATTTCTCCCTTTTTGTGTTCTTGAAAGCAGTGTATTCAAGGACTGACTTAGTTCATACTGGTTAACGTGGTGTAGTTTATCTTAAATAATGTGTTTCATTGTCGTCTGACAGTCATTGTTTACACTTGTTAGCCCTGCACTTGTCACTGGGGCTGCTGCATTGCACAATAACACATTTCAAAACATGAATCAGCATTTCAAAAGTGGTTTGCAGAAGTATAATAGTGACAAAAGTAGAAAAGTAAATCCTACAGTATAAAATAAGGTCACCAATATCAGTGATAAATGGACTCTGTCATAAATACAAAGCTTGAATCTGTATGTCATGTGACAAGTGGACAATGGATGTGGATAATCTCACAAAGGCAGATAAAAAATAAATAAGAAAACAGAAAGCATGACAATGAAAAATGATAATCAAATTGTATTAAATTAATGACCCCTTTGTCCTACTACCCAGTTTATTAACCCATACACTTTTATCAAATAATAATATAAAGCTTCCAAAACGTCCACATTATTTTCCAATAAAGCTTATCAACCTCACTTTTAAACCAATTGACTTTCTCTAGTACAAACAAAAACTAAGGCTTTCCAGTACAAAATTGTCAAAATTTAATGTTAAAGGTTGAAAAGACATGAAAACTATAGTCATCGTTCACCCTTGTAGCAAAACAAGTGCAATTATATTCTTGCTGGTGAAATATGAAACTGCCTTCAAAATCAATAGCAAATATTGTAGTTGGAAAGCTGGAAACATTTGGTAGAGTTCCTTTATCAGAACTCTTGGATTTATTATGATATGACTGGCATTTAAAATTAATAGCTATTATGTATGTAGACAACCAGACATTTCACTTTATAGTTTAATAAAACTGAATAAATCAAATGTCAGTATATATTTGCTTTCTCAGTATAGGAGAAAGCAGTGCTCAATGAATTTTTGTCCTATTTATCATAAAGCTCATTTTAAAAGAGATTTCTGATTTAATTAATGATCAGTTTGTAAACGATGAAATAGACTTCAAAAGGTATGTTGTACATGAATGTTTATGTCGGCATTATTTTCAATAGCCAAAAGGTGGAAACAAGGCAAATGTCCATCAACAGGTGAAAGAAGAAGCAGAATGTGGAATATCCATACACAATGAATGAGATTCTGATACATGCTACATACAACATGGATGAACCTTTAAAAAATACTGAGTAAAATAAGCTAGACCCCAAAAATAAAAATTGTATAATCCCACTTATAGGAAGTACCTCGAATTGGCAAATTTATGGAGACAGAAAATAGAACAGAGGAGGAGGGAGGGAGGAACGGGGAGTTGTTTCATGAGTAGAGTTTCAATTTAGGGAGATGAAAAAGTTCTAGAGATAGATAGTGGTGATGGTTGCACCTTATTGTGAATGTACTTAATGCCACTGAATTGTATACTTTAAAATGGTCAAAGTAGTATATTTTATGTTATGTATATTTTATCACAATTGGGGGGAAAAAAGATACATTGAATTGGAATTGAAGAAGCTCCAGCCACAGGTCAGCAAGGAAAGGCATCACTATACCAATGAAAGGTGTTGCTTCCAGATGCAGTCCGTGCCTTGTTCACGGAACACTATGGGGGGTAGTGTATTTCATGCCTCTAGAAAAGAAAGGGTTTACAGTGTTTAAGGGATGAAATCTTTTAAAATGACCACTTCTGTGAATACGCAAGCTGTGTCTCAATAATACGTTTAGGATTTTGAATAGTATGGATCTTTGACTTCAGGGCCAAAATATCAGGACTTTTCAATGATTAGACATCAGAATTTCTTAACACCGAACAATGGTGGAGAGTCAGCAAATGGCTCCATGGCTGAGAGTTTGACTTTTTCCCAATACCCAAAGGTTTTCTTCATTCATCAGGGAAAAAACACTTAGGATGTGTCTCTTGCATATTACAAATCACATCCAAATGCTGCAACTAAACATGAAGAGATATCTTACCAGCCACGTGCCCCAGAGAGAGAGGGTGAGACGCCTCTTGCTCCTGTCTCCCAAGGTGAGACTCCAACCTTCCAGCTCAGGGGTGCCGAGCCGGCGTACTTGTCCTCGTCCCCAATAAAACACTAAAAGTTGTCTTTAGAGGAAACTCCCCCCATAATTTCCTGGTCTGCATTTGATCTGAAAAGCCAGAACTATCCATCAAAACTTCCCAACAACCTATATAATTCTGAGTTAAGATTTTCTAATTTAGAAAACACAGAGTTGGGGGGCGGGGACCAATATATGGAAGCTGACAGCTCACGCAGCTGTCAGCCAGAGATTCCTTCATGAGTGATTTCAAACGCTGTTTCCTCTTCTCACGGATATGAAAAATCACTACTGCTACTCACTTTTTAATTTGATTTTTACTTAAAAAATTTTTTTTTCTTTATTGATTTTCAAGAGAGAGGAAGGGAGAGGGAGAGAGAGATAGAAACATGGATGAGAGAGACATCGACTGGCCTCCTCCTGCATGCCCCCCACTGGGGATCGGGCCCACAACCTGGGCATGTGTCCTGACCAGGATTCGAACTGGCAACCTCTTGGTGCATGGGTCAATGCTCAACCACTGAGCCACACTGGCTGGGATGATTTTTACTTTTATTTAAGATATACAGGTTTGTGGTTCAAAGGGTCGCAGTTCTATAAAGATTTGAACAAAAACAGCAATTTCATGTATCTCATCTCCTCACCTCTAATTCCATATTTCCAAGGGCGAATACTCTCAGCTTTTCTACCTTTTTCTTCTGCCTCCCTAACCCTAATAATATACTCATACTACTAGTTTTTATTTTTCCTTTTTAGATAGTATCTATTGGCTTTCTGTTATGGAAAAAAAGAAGAATTAGGTCCACACACACAGGCTCATTTCCCCTCGTACTCATCTTTCCATTAGTCACATCATAAATTCCAGTGAGATAATCAGACAATGTGTACGTTGTCTGCCTGCACGTGTAATTATATAATAGTGTTGCTAAGCAAATTCTGTTTGAAATATACAAACAGAATTTGTATACAAATACACAGCTGAGTCATGCAGTCTATTTTGATTACATTTTCTTTTTGCACATTTTTGCTTTCTCTGGAGTTAATAAGGATTTTATTTCTTCTTTTGTTCACTAATTTATCACTAATTTGTCCCCAAACTCTTCTTCAGAAGTTTAATTATTGCTTCAATTTATTCAAACGCATCAGGTTATCCACCAGTTTCGAATTCTCTTGGGGAAATCACTCTTGGAGTCCTCCATCTCCTGCCTCGACCTGGCCTATGAGGCCTGAAGCACACCTCTTTCCTAAGGATTTTTTTTTCTCCATCCTGTTTGGATACTATTTGTCTCTCCCCTAGATCCCAACTCTTCCTCTTTATTGGTTACTTCCTTGTTTTGGTGGAGCACATCCTCTAGTAACCTTATCAGAAGGGTAAATACAAGTACATTTTCTAAGGCTTTGCATATCAGTAACTCTTCATTTTTCACAGTTTAGGTGAAGAAGAAATTCTACATTAGAAATTATTTTCCTCAAAATTTTGAAGGCATTGTTCCATTGTCTTATAATCTCCAACACTGCTATTGAGAAATCTGATGATACGTGATTCTCAGTCCCATGTATGTGGCCCGTGATTGTCACTGCTTCAAAGAGTGAGGCTCCTGTCTTTGTGCACAGGGCTCCGACATCGTGTGATGTGACGCCTTGATATGACCTTTCCGTTCATTTTCTTCAATACTTGTGATGTTTATAACTAAATACTTAGATCCTTCAGTTTGGGGAAATTTTCTTGAATTATTTCTTTGCTGATTTTTCCTATTTCTTTCTAGATCTCCTAGTACTCAGACATTGTAACTATTGGTCTGATTCTCTAATTTTTACACTTTTTATCACCTCTTATCCATTTCTCTTTGTTCCACTTTCTGTGAGATTTTCTCAATTTTATCTTCAGCCCCCCTATTAATATTTTACTTTTCCTATCAGATTTTTATTTTCACAAGTTCTGCTTCTTCTTTGAGTATTGGTGTTTATAGCCTTCTGTTCTTTTATGTATCCAGTTTTTTCTCATCTCTTAACTCTCTAAAAACATTAATGACAGGTGTTTTTTTTTTTCTAACTTTTTTTCCTGCTCCCTGCATTGTCTTTTTCTTCTCTCCCTCTTTGGTTTACTCAGTCTTTGGTATTAGACGCATCCTTAAAATTCCGGATGCTTGTTGGCTGGCTGTCCATATAAAAAGTATAGCTTCTTGGGCTATTCACCTGACTGCCGGGCTTCTAGGAACTTACTCGGGAAGAAGCAGGTGGGTGGGAGGTTGTCTGCCTTTTAGTATGTACGTTTCCCCTTTATCCCTTGTTTCAGCGTGCAGCTTACTCCCTCGTGTTCACCTCTTGAGAGGATGAACATCCAACCCATTTCCAGAGCACAGGAGTCAGCTGCTCACCGAGTGGGTGGTGTGGAGGGCATCGCAAAAGCCAGCTGCTTTTTGTAAAGACTTTCAAACTTCAGCCCCACTCGCCACCCTCCCCGCAAGCCCCACTGCAGAGGGATTTAGCCTCTCTAAGTCCCAAGCGGTTCTGCAGTGTGGATCAGCTTGCTTCTGGGGGCTCCCACTTCCAGCGGAGGGTTCGGCTCCCTTCCCTGTCAGTCACCACGCCTCCATCTTCACGCTCGTCTCCAGAATGACGGTGCGCTCTCTACTATCTTTGTCCTGGCGGGTTTATGCTTTAAAAATCCTTTTGCTGTCATTTAAGAAGAGTTTCAGAAAAGAGAGAGGTAAATGCATATGCTCAAACTGCAAATAATCAAAAGACTTTCTGTTTTTAATACTCGTGTTTATGTTTATCATTTTAGAACTTAAAAAAGTTACTGTAGCCAAAATTGTGTGATTTGTGTGCATCCGGGTCCCTGTGGTCAGAGATTCTAAAAGGGCAGTTCCTCTGGCTGGCAGCATTAGCATCAGCTGGGAGCTTTTAAAAAGACAAATTCTTGGGCCCTCCCCAGACAATCGGAGTTGGAAATGCTGTGGGGAGGCACAGAAATCCTTGTCTGAACGAAGCCTCTAGGTGGTTCAGATGCTTGCTAGAGTTTGAGAACCACTGCTGCTGGTGACGAAGGGATTCTGCACATTCGAGAAACACTCCCCTCTTCTCAACCTCAGCTCCAGATCCATCCCTTCAAAGCCATGCCCAGCAGAGTAAACGAGCAGGTTTGAGATGACATCCTCCAGGATCCATCCTCCGGAGGAAATGTTTGGGGACTTAAATGCTTTTTCCTCCACGGTACCTCGCTGTTTCCTGCCTTATATGGCTTAGACCGGGATCCCTGAGACCCCGCATGGTGTGAGAAGAAAAGATGGTCGGAGTAGAGAAGTTTGGGGAGGAGAAAGGTCGCAGG
This sequence comes from Tadarida brasiliensis, assembly GCA_030848825.1. Taxonomy (NCBI): domain Eukaryota; kingdom Metazoa; phylum Chordata; class Mammalia; order Chiroptera; family Molossidae; genus Tadarida; species Tadarida brasiliensis. Next base: position 55,209,891 of record CM061274.1, on the reverse strand, counting down.
GCCGGTCCCTCTTCCACATCTTCAGCCATCAAAAGGTTGGAAGAGGAGCCTCCAGCTTCCCTGAGGGCAGGGAGCCTCCGGGACCCTCCTGGAGCAGGAGCATTCTTGTTCTGAACCCGGGGGTGGTTCTTCACCTGCCGTTGCCCTCCGCCTGCCAGGAGAACAGGATGCTGCCAATCATGGCAACCACACACATCCCGCCCCGCCCGCCCACTCCGAGTTCCTCGGCTGCATCTTGTCTGCTGACCCTCCCTTCCCCTTCCCACCTGGGGATGCCCTTTGTACGTTTTCCTTTGGAACATCACAGCAGCCCTCCCTCTGAGCTCTTCCCACCCTCCCTCCCAGGTATATCTTCACTGCCATTTATACCCTTGAAGCCTTGATAAAGATAGTGGCAAGAGGATTCTGTCTAAACGAGTTCACTTACCTGCGAGATCCTTGGAACTGGCTGGATTTCAGCGTCATTGCCCTGGCGTGAGTATTCCTCCCCACTGAGCTGTTCATGTGTCTGGGTGGGGCCGGCGGGGGTGCCCAGGCTCACGCTCTGCGGTGTTTCTGTATCTCCATCCAGCTTCCTCACTGAAGACTGCATGGCCTGGGGTTTTGTTGCCACAGACTGTGGCTTTGGGAGTCACTTTCCAGGGTTAGTCCCATATCCTCAGGGAGAAGTCAGAGAGCTCAGATCTGAGCTGTAACTGGCCTGTCAAGGTAGATCGGACAGGGCTCAGCCTTGTGCCTACCGGCATGAAGGTCTTTCCCTGAGGAACCAATGTCTGCAGAGACTGGTTGGCCAGGCCCCCATGCTTGAACACCCATTCATACACGAAGCACAAGGGACCCCCTAGCCCACAGCGCCTCTTCTCAGAGGGGCCCTTCGGAGAGATATTGTGACAATTCAATCAGTGCTAGTGTCGGTCTGCGGGTGGAAGTGCTGTGAGTCTGTCTACTCTGGGTGCTCCCTAGGCTCCTGTCACCCCCAGCTGTCCTTACCCGTGCTGCATGCAGAGATGCTGACTGACTTCTGGTCCTACAGATACATCGGCAGAACTGCTCTCCAAGGGTTCTCAGGCCTGCGGACGTTCAGAGTTTTTAGAGCTTTAAAAACAGTTTCCGTGATCCCAGGTGAGCTGCTTTAACCAGCACCTTTATTCACTGAGCATGTGTGGTGTCCACAGGATAATGTCCTCCTTTGATTTTTCACAAGAGCCCTATAAAGTTCCAGGGCATGGACTCTTGTCCCCACTTATGAGAAAAAGAAACCGAGGCCCAGAGAGTAGAAAACACAGTCACAAGTCCTCATCTCTAGTAAGAGGCAAAGTGTGACCTGGAAACCTCATGTCTTGATTCCCCGTCCAGGTCTCTGTCCACAGTACCTCATGGTCTCACCATCGATGGATGATAAGAAGGTCATGTCCTCATTTTATGTTCTTGTTGTGGAGGTCAGGCAAGCCTCCATCTAGTCAGATCCGCATTTATACCTTAAACCAAAGGTGTAAACTTGGAAATAAATAGGAAGGAAGGGAGACGGCAGCCCGGGGCTCTGGTGAGTGTATTCACCGTTTCCATGGATCTGAAGGCTTGAAGCTCAGCCCTGTCTTTAGATACACAGAGGAGAGACGAATAAGGTAACCCTTGATTACAGAGAATTCAGAAACACAAGTAGTTCACCAGAGCTCATCCCATTGGGCCTCCAAGATCTCCATCGTCACCAGGAGCCCCGAGGAGACCCCCTGGTCTTTCCCAATGTTCCCCCACCCCACCCCATCCCCATCCCCAGGCTTTGGTTAGGGGCTGCTCCTGTGTGTGCCCACATGCTCAATAATGCTATGGAGTTCCCCCTCAGTTGTCACACAACTCCACCACATGGCAGCTCCCAGCCCAGGGACTGACATAAGTAGTATAGTGCTTAGTAGGTTATTTGTTGACCAAATGACAAGGCAAAGATTGATCCCAGACTGCTTCCCTGGTCAGAGGTCTTTCTACTACCCTTGAAGCTGCCCTCCCAGAGAAGGTGATTTGTTAGCCAGAGCAGCAATCACCCTTCCTTAAATAAGCAAGGGCGTCCTCTTTGCTGTGAGCTGTGATTGGCTCTGAGATAGCCCCGCCCCCTCTCAGATTCTCTCTGTTTCCAGTGTCTCTCGTGCTCTTACTCCATTGTCTGTGTTTGTGTCTATGCCTCTCTTTTCGATCTCATTCTATCTCCCTTGCACCTCTCTCTCTCTCTCTCTCTCTCTCTCTCTCTCTCTCTCTCTCTCTCTCTCTCTCACACACACACACACACACACACACACACACACCACATGCACTGAGGTTCATGAGTCCCCAGCCTCAGGCTTCTCCCAGGATGAGTACAGAAAGACAGAGGCCAAACAACCAGAACGAAGTTAGTAGCCTCATGATTAGCACAATGCGTGGAACATAGCAGGTACTCAATTCCTTTTAAAATCAAATGGCTATTGTCAGGAATGTGTCAGCCTCCAGAGGATAAGAAATGCATGGCCTGGTCTCAGTTGCCTCGTCTTTACAGTGGAACCATAATCTTTACTAGGTTTGTATGAGGAACTAGGCCCTTGGAACTTCCCTAGAGTTTGTACGATGCCTCACACCTGTATGTAGTGGGAGGGCGGGATGGCTAAGATGCAGGCGTGCCAGGCACATGTGTGTGCTGTGTATGGTACCTCGTACCTCATCGCTGTCGTCTTCCCGCAGGGCTGAAGGTCATCGTTGGGGCCCTGATCCACTCAGTGAAGAAGCTGGTTGATGTGACCATCCTCACCGTCTTCTGCCTGAGTGTCTTTGCCCTGGTGGGCCTGCAGCTCTTCAAGGGCAACCTCAAGCACAAATGTGTAAAGAATTGCACAGCTCTCAACGAGACAGCCAATTACTCCTCTTACGAAAAACGCGAGTGGGATTTCTGCCACAATGATGAAGGTCTGGTTGGCAAGGGGTGTGAAGCCCCTGCATACCTGTAGAGATGTATATTTTGAGTCCTCTTTCCTGTTCAAATGCTTTTCCTGAGTTGCATTTTACCTTTGGATTTCCCATTTGTTACCAAATGTCCCTTTTACAAGGAAATGAGCTATAAATCCAAGGGCAAGTCATTCTGCCTCAGCCAGGAGAGGCTTGGAGCTGAAGTCATTGCTAGCTTTTCTCTCCCCAGATGGGGCTTTTTCCCTTCCAAGGGTCCCGCATGTCCACTGAGTGCACATAGCCGAGGAAACTCACCTCACTGGGGCAGAAGATTTACAAGGTGCTGCTTCATCACCCAAGGCTTGAGTTGTAGGATTCAGAACCGTATGCAAAGCTTCCATTTCTTGCTTTCTTTTGCAGACTATTACATCAATAAGCCAGGCACTTCTGATCCCTTACTGTGCGGCAATGGATCTGATTCAGGGTGAGTGTCCAACCCATGTCATAGCTCCAATGCCCAGCAGTCCTTTTTCCTTCTTGTCATCAGCATTTTCTGGGCAGAGCCTGGGTACAGGTCCTGAAGAAATGTAGAAATGAATAAGTCATGGCTTCTGACATCCCAGGCCTATGGGGAGAGAATGTACGAGTTAGCTTCTGCTATGTAACAAACAACCCCAAGATTTTGTGGCTTAAAACACCAGCCATTTATTTAACTCAGGATTCTACACATCAGCATGATGGCTGAGATCAGTGTGGTGTTCTTCTGGCATTGACTGGACTTATTCATGCATCTTCAGAGGCAGATTAGCTGGAGGTTGGCTGATCTAGGGTGGCCTCCGCTGGGGTGGTTGGTCTCTGCTCCATGTGGTCTCTCATCCCCCCAGCAGGCTATCCTGAGCTTGTTCTCATGGCAGAGTCAGGGTTCCAAGAAAAAGTGTTAATGGTGTCTTGAGGCTTAGAGTTGGCATAATGTAACTTCTACTGCATTCTGTTGACCAGAGCAAGTCACAGGTCAATCCAGATCCAAGGTGTAGAGAAATAAACTCCACTTTTTTGTTGTTTTTGTTGTTAATCCTCATCCAAGGATATTTTTTTCCATTGATTTTTAGAGAGAGGAAGGGAGGGAGGGAGGGAGAGAGAAAGAGAGAGAGAGAGAGAGAGAGAGAGAGAGAAACATCAATGTGAAAGACACATCGATTGGTCTGCATGCTCCCTGACTAGGGCTTAGGACCAAATCTGCAACCCAGGTACGTGCCCTTGACTGGGAATTGAACCCACAAACCCTTTGGTTTGCAAGCCAACGCTCTAACCACGGAGCCACGCCAGCCAGGGCTAGACTCCATATTTTTTTTTTAAAAATTTTCTTTATTGATTTTAGGGAGAGGGAGAGAGAGATAGAAACATCAATGAGAGAGAACATCGACTGGCTGCCCTCTGCATGCCCCCCACTGGGGATTTGGCCCACAACCTGGGCATGTGTCCTAACTGGGAATCAAACTGGCGACCTCTTGGTGCATGGGTCGATGCTCAACCACTGAGCCACACCAGCCAGGCTGGACTCCACGTTTTGATAGGAGGAACTGCAACATTATATTGCAAAGAAGTGTGGATACAGGGAGGAGAATAATTGTGGCCATTTTTACAAACAGTCTGTCCCAGGAAGGAACTAATATTTGTTAAATATGTTTTGTGTCAACTGCTTCAGATTTTAATCATCACAACTCCATCACATGGTTTCACTGTCCTCACATAACAGAGGAAGAAGCACATACATCAGACTTTGAAATTTTAAATTCTTACAGAGGCCAGACACATAACAAATGAGAGGAGCGGACAGGGTGGGACCCATGGCAATGAGAGTCCACGCCCATCTGAAGGGGGCAGCCACTGCTCAGTCCCGCCTTTGGTTGCCATGTGGAAATGTGGGTCCACTGCTTCGAACTCTTCCATGTATTATAAGAGAAATAGAAAAGATAGATTTTTATGGGAAGTCTCCCAACTATTAACATTGGCTTCCAATGCCATAAAACATCTATATATTGTGGACCAAACAAAATATTCCTGCAAGTCAAATTCAGCCTGCAAGTTGCCAGTTTGTGAGCTCTGAGGCATATATATCAAGATGCTACACGGTGGAGACCCAGTGCCGTGCTCGAGACTCTGGGGGCCAGGGCAGCACAGGGAGGTGATGGTGCGAGGCAGGGGAGGAGGTCAGGGAAGGTTTCCTGGGGGTGGTAGCTGAGGTGAGAGTTGAAGGGCAGGCAGAATGTCTCCAGGCTGAGTGAACAAGAGATAGTTTGGATAGAGGCCATGCCAGGTGGCAGAACAGAATGGGAGACAAAGCAAAGAGACCAGAGACCCCTCAGGTCTGCCTGCTGTTTTGACCACGGGAGCAGATGTGAGCAGAAAGAGTTCAGGCAGCAGCTCAGAAAGGCTCATCTCTCCCACCTCCATGGCAGGGGGCCTGGAAGATCAGAGCCCACGCGGCCCTACTCCCTGAGTAGCTGACAGCCCCATATTGCCCGAGCGGCACCTGTGTGGAGCTTTGCCTTAATCAGCTCACTAGGAAAACAATCTCAGGTAGAGCTGCGGGGTGGGGACAAACAGAATTTGATCAACAGAGGTTTCTTGGCCTCTTTCTTCACACATGCATTTGGCATTTGGTTCTTGGGCTCAGGGAGATTTTTTCTGATGTACGCTTTCATTTACCTTTGACTTAAATTTAAACCAAGGTCCCCATCAATGTCCCTTTCCTGTCTGGATAATGGCATTTCTATGGCAATGGCTCCAGAGTAGCCCATGCACTGTTTGTGGTAAAATTGTGAGGTCCACCCATGGGCGCCCCCTCAAGCTCCAAGAGAGGCCAGACCTCCTATTGAGCAGGTCCTGGCCAGGTGGTGAAGGAGTGGATAGGGCTGGGATGGTGAGTAGAGGCCAGCTCAGGACAATGGCAGAGTGAGCCCTGAGGGGCATGTCACAAACACAGAACCTGGGCCCTATGCTGGGCTTCAGAGAAGCAGAGCCCTGAGCTACGGCCAACACTGACCAGTGGCCCTGTGGCAGGAAAGCCTGGAGTGTCAAGGTGGAAAACACACACTGGGAAATACTTGATGGATTTCAGCATTCTTTCACATACATTATTCCAGCCCATCCTTCTGGTAGCTTCAGGTTAAAAGCAGCAGGAATTTTAATTTGCATTGTATATATCATAGTTGCTATGCTGAGGGCACCGCGCAAGAGGCTTTGCACCACGGTCTCGTAGTTCGCGGGGCAGTTAGCTGTCGAGGTGCAGCAGCTACCGTGGAGTTCTATGGACGGCATAGAAATAAGGCTTAGAAATCAGAGTTCACTAGCAAACCTACAGGTGATGGGTGGACTAGCTCCTTCGGAGAGCAAACCAAGAGGCTGTCTATAAATGGGAATCTACAATATCTGGGAACCAAGGTTGGAGGCAGAATTGGGATTGATTATAATCAAGTTGCCGGGACCCTAGTGAAGTGTATGGATCCCGGGGCTGAGTGTTCACATGGATGTCTGAAATAAGGAGAGCCCCAGAGGCTGGTATTGGTAGGGGAACCCCAGAGCAGTAAAATCCGGAATACAAGCACGGCATTACTCTTTCCTTGACCAGGCCATCCCATGAGGGTAGATGGCAGAACCTCGTATGCCCTGAGCTTAGAGACATTTCTTGACATCAACTTACCCCCTTATTAAGAGACAGAAGACTCTGCCCTGGCCAGTTTGGCTCAGCGGTTAGAGCATCAGCCTACAGACCAATGCAATGAGTCACGGGTTCGATTCCGGTCAAGGGCACGTACCTCGGTTGCAGTTCGTCCCCGGCCCTGGTCGGGGTTGTGTGGGAGGCAACCACTCAATGTGTCTCTCTCATGTCAATGTTTCTCTCTCTCTCCCCCCCCTCCCACTCTATCTGAAGATAAATAGAAAAATATCCTTGGGTGAGGATTAAAAAAAAGAGAGAGAGACAGAGGACTCCAGCAGTGCCCCCCATCCCCCAATGCTCACCAAGCACTCATCTTCAATTTGACCTTCCTTCATAGGTCAGTCTTCATAGGCTACTTTTAAATAAATACATTGGCATCTGTGTGGTTTTAGGAACTGACTTCTCTCTGAACCTCAGCTTCCACGTCTGTAAAAAGGATATGGAGACAATTAAATTATAGCATTTGTAAAGCATTTAGGACAGAGAGCGGCACACAGTAAGTGCTCAGTAAGTGGAAAATGTTGCTTTCATTGTTGTATATAATTGGTCAGTGAACTTGGCTAATGTGAGTACTTTTTTAATAGACAATTCTGCAGGTGATGCCAACAGGCTCAGTTCTAAGTCTGTGTCATTAGTACTGGCTCTCCCGCCCCTGGTGTGAACTTACAAAGAGCTTGTCACCTTATGTGGTCATGTCTGAGCAATCTGCTGACCTTCCCCAGGCCACTCCCTGCTGCGTGAAACTCTGAAGTGACAACATTATCATCCCCGTTTAATGGGCAAGAGGAACTGAGACCTAAAGAGACTAAGTGTCCAAGGTCATCCAACTCAAAGAGGAGGTTCAGGCCTTGAATGCCAATCTTTCCACAGCCCCAGGCTGCCTTGCCCCCAGTAAGCAGGGTGCTGTGCAATTGATGACCCTCTCTGTTCTTGCTGCAGCCACTGCCCTCAAGGTTACTTCTGCCTGAAAACATCTGACAACCCAGATTTTAACTACACCAGCTTTGATTCCTTCATTTGGGCTTTTCTCTCGCTCTTCCGCCTCATGACACAGGATTCCTGGGAACGCCTCTACCAGCAGGTATTAATCTGCATGGGCACATACAGACTCTGTTGAAGGCTAAGGGGTCGGCTTCAACATGGCTATACTTTTCCTGGAGGAACCTGACAATGTCAGGGTCCCCTCTACTCTGGATATATGTCTCTCGTCTTTCTCTTGAATCTGCAGACCCTGAGGGCTTCTGGGAAAATCTATATGGTCTTTTTCGTGATTGTCATCTTCCTGGGATCTTTCTACTTGGTCAACTTGATTTTGGCTGTGGTCACCATGGCATATGAGGAGCAGAACCAGGCAACGATTGCTGAAATTGAAGCCAAGGAGAAGAAGTTCCAGGAGGCCCTCGAGATGCTCCAGAAGGAGCAGGAGGTCTGGGAGGCGGGGGAAACTTCATAAAGTCTGCTGCAGGCTGTACATTCTTAGGCAGAGGACCAGTTCCTTAGATTAAGGCTGCCATTCTCGGGAACTTTTGGAAGATTCATCTTACCTCAGGGACTATCCCCAAGTGAAGATGTTAGACAAGTGATTTATTGAGGAATGCTCTCAGAAGAAGGTGAGGGAAGGAAGCAAGATGGGGTAGGGGAAGAGTTAAATGAGTAAGCGGCCTCAGCTAGAGACTACATTCAGCCTGATCTCATGAGAGCCCTGGGGCATGACTTGTACCACAGAGTTAGTCCTACTAACTTGAAGCAAGAGGGCCACATTTTGACCCTCACACCTGCCCCAAACAAATGTATAGTCAAAGGAAACTTTCTGCAGAAGGCTGCAGCTGTGAGCCATTAGCCTAATACTCAAGCAGCCGGAGATGAGTATACTGACCAGGTCAAAGGCATCTGGGCAGGTCATCAACAGGGTCTCCTCCGCTGTGTGAATGTGGGAGTTGACTCAGAGGTAGCTCTTCCCACCATGTCTCAATCCTGCCACTACCTAGGTCCTAATCCTGACCTCCTCTGCTTCAGATGTCCTCACCTCTGTGACATCCCACCTCTGGGGGACACATGTATGCTAAGCTCAACCAGTTACTGTTGGCTGCAGCTGCTGTTCTCTCTCCTCAGGCGCTGGTAGCAATGGGGATTGACACAGCCTCTCTCCTCTCCCACGATGGATCACCTTCTGGAAAAAGGCACAGAAAGAAGCCAAACGTGTCAGAGGGCTCCGCAGATGACAACAAATCACCTCAATCTGAGCCTTACAACCAACGCAGGATGGTAAGGAGCTCAGGTTTGTGCTCTAAAGATTACCCATCTTTTGCAGCTGTCATGACAGTCGGTTGAAGCAGGAAGAGGTTTATAACTGGAAGACAGCTGGAGGCAGACATTAGGAGGCTGTTTCAGTCCTTCAGACCCCCAAAATTGTGGCCTATACCAGGACAGGGACATTATAGATGGGAAAAGGAGGTGTATTACAAATACTTTGATGGGTTGGAGTGGAATCAACAGGACTGGGACTGTGGAACATGGGAAAAGGGGAGGAGTTCAAAATGACTCCCAGGTTTCAAGATTGGACAATTAGGTGGGTGGTGATTCTAAGACAGGAGCACTGGGGGAAGAAGCCAGGTGTGTAGGAAAAGTGATGAACCCATATTGGGCATGAAAACTTTGAGGTGTCTGTGGACTTGTGGACATTAAGGGTCGGCTTCCTTCTGACACACTGATCTGCAATTCTGGAACAGAGATGGGTGTCTTTGTCCATGGTGCTGAAATCATTTCCAAGCTTCTTTCTGACTTCATGCCTTAGCCTCTGCAGCTCAAATACCCACCTTCTTGTTGCCACAGAAGATTCCAGCACCCATCTCTGTGATACATTCCAGTCTAGGAATAACTTGAGTAATTTGCTTCAGATCCTATAGCAATTCTGCCCCACACCATAACCTCCATCTCCCACTCCGGGATTCACTGTACTCACCAAGCTTCCTCCCACCACAGGCCTTTCCCTTCAAACTCTGGTGTACCCCACATATGTCCTTTCCACAGGCCTGAGAGATAATAACCTCTTTGTAACAATAGTTCCCACTCTAATAGTATGGGAAAGGGGATAAAAATGGCTATTTTCGCCCTGGCCGGTTTGGCTCAGCGGTTAGAGCGTCGGCCTGCAGTCCAGAGAGACCCGGGTTCGGTTCCCGCTCAGGGCATGTACCTCGGTTGCAGTTTGTCCCTGGCCCTGGTTGGTCGTGTGGGTGGCAGCCACTCGATGTGTCCCTTTCACGTCGATGTTTCTCTCTCTCTCTTCCTCTCTCTCCCTCCCACTCTATCTGGACAAAAAATGAAAAATGTCCTCAGGTGAGGATAAAAAAAAAAAAAGGCTATTTTCAGGCTTTCTGACCCTCACTTCCTTCTCAATCTCTTTTCCTGTGCCCATCTGAAGAATATTCTACTGTTTAAACACCATCTGTACAACCCCCAAACTTATGTGTGCATATAACCACACAGACACACTCACATGCACACTGGCCTCAGAGACACCCACACTTCAGCATTTATCAGAGATTGTGTCCTTCCGTTCTTTGCTCTGTTTCTTGAACAGCAACTGGCATGCACAGGGCACAGTCCAGAAGATGGTTCTGTGGGGATTTGACTAGGGATTTGACAATCATAGAACAGATGAATCACAGCTTCCATGGAAAGGTCAATGATACTCTGAATTAGGCTTTAATTTCCCCCATTCCGTCAGCCCCACATAAATCGGCACCTGGATTTCTAATAATTGCTTGGTGTGTGTGGTTGTCTTTCCAGCTGGGCTCACCTTCAGAGGAAAAAAAGAGGAACTATGACTTGTTAATTCCACAATGCTAGATGCTTGGTATAAAAAGTTGCCTAAAACACGGTCCCTTTCCCAATGACTTCCATTCGGAAGGAGGTGGCAGGTAGCAAAACAGCACACTCTTACAGGGGCGGGGGTGTATCAGGAAAGGCTTCACTGGGGGAGGGAATGATTGAAATGAACAGTAAATAGTGAGTAGGGGGTCCTCCAGTAATTGAGGACCGAGAGGGTTTGGGGAGGCATATTTTCCAGGCACCAGGAAGAAAATGTACAAACAAAGACAGGAAGGCACCATTTGGGTAATTCTTTAATGATAATTGATTAATTGGAGTTCATTCAAGAAGGCATCCCCTTCCTCTTTCCCCAGGTATATTCATGTGGTAAGTAGATTCTAGGCAGTTTGCATGTAAAGCCATTTTCTTACCATCAGAAATGAGAGAATGGTTGGGGGTAGCTAGGAGAGACACAGGGTTTCAAGGAACCCACGGGAACCGGTTGGCCTGCTTGGATGATGCATTTTAAGGCAAGTCTAATACTTAAAATCAGAAGTCATTGCCCACAAAAGGTTGATTCTGACATACTCATTGGGGGCTAAGGAGGCTCTCCTGTCAAATTCAGGCCCAACATTTTCTTCCTAATTTCTCTATTGGTTTACTTAGTGCCCAAGGGCACATAACTTGATTGTCCAATCTCTAACAAGGATTTACTGACTCTGCTCCTTCGCTTCAAAAGTAGGAAGGCTTTGTGGGTTTTTATGAGTTCCATAGACCTTGGACATATATTCTAGGCAAAGAGTGCTCTGTTTATAACATCAGGATTGCGATGATGGTTGCTGAAGAGCATTGGGCTCAAAGTATCAAAAAAGGAAACTTCAGTTGTGCGGGATAAGGGGATAAGTGTGAGAGGTCTAACTGACAAGATGCCCCAACTTTAGTAGTTTAGTAAATAAAAGGAATTTTCAACGTAAAAAATGTCCAAACCTGTAGGGAATTTTTATGAGTTTATTTGAGCCAAATTGATGACAATTGTCCGGAAGCAAAATCTCAATGGTTTGAGAAAATGCTCTGGAAATGGCAGTTTTCCCACTTGGTTTATACATCAGAATCAAAGGGGAAGATGAAAAAAGGGTTTCGTGAAATCTGTGGGTGAGAAATTGGGGAGGTGGGAGAAAGCAAAGTTGGGAAATCTCTAAGACTGGATAAAAAGTAAAATGAGCCTGGCCGGCGTGGCTCAGTGGCTGAGCATCGACCCATGCACCAAGAGATCGCTGGTTTGATTCCTGGTCAGGGCACATGTCCAGGTTGTGGGCCAAATCTCCAGTGGGGGGGCATGCAGAAGGCGGCCAATCGATGTTTTCTCTCATCGATGTTTCTATCTCTCTCTCCCTCTCCCTTCCTCTCTCTCTCTAAAATCAATAAAGAAAAAAAAAATTTTTTTTTAAGTCAAATGAAGGGACACATACTTCTTTGACATTGGTGGATGCTGGACAGTTAACACTTATAGCAGCACATAGAGATGGTATGCGGGAGAACAAGGTATCGATGAGGGGTTTTGTGGTTTCGTGTTCTGGTGGGAGATTATGTCCTGAGGGGTCTGGAAAAAGGGAATTACTCTGACATTCCAAAACTATGTTATCGTAGTTGCAAAAAGATGATAGACAGGTTCAGTTAAGGTAAAGATTGAGCTTTGTCAAGGAAGACACCAGCCTCAGACATGACTACCTGCCATGACTCGCCTTTTGTTAAGAAGTTTTAATTTCAGACCATCATGTGTGGTTCCTGTAGGTCTCTGAGTATGTGAGGCCACCATGCAGGCCTCCCCTGAGCTTGTCAGAGTTAGCATGTGGTCCCTTTTCCGTCCACAGAATTAAGGAAGGGGGAAATTTTCAGCAGTATGGTCAGAGTTCGGTAGGAAGTCAGTGTTTAGATTTTAGAAATACTTTATGTGACCTATGGACATAATTGATAACTTGTGATGGTCAGGTTCCCACGGTGGCCAGCCCAGCATCTGACTCTCCAGGGGCTCTGGGCCTATGAATTAGCTCCTTTTCTCTGGCAACTGTAAGCCACAGTTTCCTGAGAGGCTGATTTTGATGGGAAATGTTTATTGATTTGGAGGAATGTCATTATTCTTCCAGGAAATTAGGCTGTAACTCTCCCTTCAATCTCCCCATTGTCGACTGTTCAAAGTTTGCCTCAAGGGATCCTGGAAGCTCATTACATTACAAAGCTCTTGTCTCCTCCTTGGCAGCGCACGGGAGTCTGAATCTAATGAATTGTAGAACCTAATTTTCAGGCAATAAAGTGCACTCGGTCATTCAACAACCATTTTCTCAGCATGTTCCAGAACCAGTGCGCATAACCGAGTCAGCTTAGGTCACAACTCTGCCTGTGGAGCAAGCAGCCTGGTGGCCAAAGGGTGGCACACAGCGGACATCCGACTGAACCCAAGCTTGTCCTCTAACATGTCCTTGGCGTGTGGACCTATTTGCTGATCTTCGGCACCCTGTAATCTCTCATCTCTCTTGGCTTTTTCCCCAGGTTATGTCAAGAATATTTCCCCCTATTTTCACCCCATGTTTACCTAGAATACCCCTTAGAGCTGTGTGCTTCATTTGCTGCTAGGAGGTCATGACAAAAAGGGCAGGGAAACGGGAGTGAGCGGAGGGAGGTGCTGAGCTCCAGGTTTGCCTGCAGGACGAGCTTGCAGCCTCCCCCTGTCCTACTCCTCTGGGCCAATGCCCAGTCTTTCCTAGGTCTCACCTCTGGGAGACGCCGGGCTAGCCACGGCAGTGTGTTCCTCTTCCGGACCCCTGTCGGAGACGGCTCATTCCCTGATGGGGTCACAGATGATGGAGTCTTTCTCGGAGACCACGACAGCCATCGGGGCTCCCTGCTGCTGGGTGGAACTACCAGCCAGCAAGGCCCTCTCCCTAGGAGCCCACTACCTCAACCCACCCACCCTGGGCCAGGACATGGAGAAAATGGACACCCCACATTGTCCCCTGGTGAGCTTGGACCTAGAGTCACGGAAGGCTCGGTGAGTTTGTGAACATTCTAGACTCTTTGGGGCTGCTCTCCAGCTAGGGACCTTGGGCCAAGAAGCCCTGAGTGTCACCCATGAAGGGTCCGTTAGATATTATTCTGCCCAACACCTCGCATCTACCCCCATTTTAGCGACAGGGCAAGTGCGACCCAGAGAGGGAGATTGGGTTTACCTGAGGTCAAACGGGTTTTCTGGTTTACTCTGTACAGATTATTTTCCCGTTGATCCCATATCTTCTTCAGGGTTTCTCTGTCCCTACTCACTATCACTGCTTCAGCAATAGGCCTGCTTGCTCTCTGGGTAAGCAGGAGAAACATGGAAGTTTCTCTCCCTGCCTGTGGCTCTGTGCCAACTCCCCTGGGCTTGGCAAATGGGACCCAGAGAAATCCTGGGAGGTGCCCTGGACAGGTCTTAGCAGAAGCAAAGTATCCCTTGCTTTACTCAGCGAAGCGATAACCTGCTAAAATGCACAATTTAGGCAACAGTGACCGCACAGCCAGCGGTCCTAGCGTAACCACGGAGCGCAAGGCCAAGCCGAGGACTCCCGGCTGGCTTGGGGCCGTGACGTCATGCGAGCTCTCTGTCCAGCGGCAGGAGGGTGCTGCTGGTGTTTTCCAGTTGCCTGCTCTGGCTCGACGCCGACACCAAGCCGCTGTGAACAGCTGACTTGTGGACAGATCACTGTGCGGCTCTGCTGACTTGGATGAATCTTAGAGTCCCTCCACTCCATCTCTGATGGGACGCCAGCAGGAAGCAGGGGAGCCACTGTGATGGCAGCTGGACAGAGTGTGGCGGAGTACTCACAGAGGGCTGGGCAGGGCCCGGGGACTCAGCAGGGACAGTGAGGTCCCTAGTGACCGGCATAATGGGAAGCCGTTCGTGCCGAGGCTGGAGGGTGAGGGACAGGACCAGGACCAGGACCCAGCAAGACCTGCCGCTCTGTGTGAGAGGCGGCCTGACAGAACTGTGGTCTCGGGTGGAGAACTGCAGCCAGGACCCAGCCACAGCCCCGCAGGGGAGAAGCCAGGTGGTAGATGCTGGGCTCCTCTCTCCCCAGCCTCTGGTCTCCTACTGAGCCTCCCACAGGCCAAACCCAACCAGAACCAGAGGGTAAGGGTGATGCCGGTATGCAGGTCACCCTCCCCAGGCACAGAGCTGGTCTCCAAGGGCCACCAGGGAACCACCAGCAGAGTCTTGAGTCAAAGCCAGTCTGCAGGGCCCCCTCGGAGGGGCTTTAACTTTCTAGAAAATGCCTCATTCCAGAAACCTCCTTATTGACCCCGGATTACCGCTTTCCTAGCTATTCCACCGTTGATGCATTTTCGTTAAATAACTTGGCTCGTGCAGAATTAAGTCTCTACGCCCTTCTGTGTCACACCAACCTGAGTTTCCATCACAGCTGTGTCATTTACCATCACAGCTGTCACCTTTAGCAAGTCCCTTACATTCTTCAAGCCTCCATGTGTCCCTTGTAAAAAGGCTTCTAAGTAGCCGGAGGGTTAAATGGAATAATCAAGTACCTACATTCACACGCATGTGTCTGACAAATGACATGGTATCTGCTAGCATCTGTGGTTGAGTCCTCGTGGTTGGAAGCTTTCTTAACTTTCTTTATCTGTACGAAGCACTTACTGTATACCTACGAGCTTCACCTGTGGTGGGTGCACAGCAAGTGCTCGTTGGAGTAGGATTCTGAATGGTTTGTGTGGTGCTGAGTCAGCTGCTGTGGGCCTCAGACCCCCACGTCCCGGAGTGTGTGTGACTAGAGTTAGGGCCCTGGCACAGAACCCAAACAGAACTTCCGATTGAAGGCACAAAGAGGGAAGCGTCCAAAGGATTGTGTCAGACGACTAAAACTGGACAGTTGACTCACAAATGTTCCCTCGGAAAGAAAGAGAGTGTGTGGAGTTAGAACCTGGGTTGTGGGAGGGAAATGGGCCTATCAGAAGGGAGGTGCAGAAGGTCTCTCATGGAGCAGGAGTTCTGTGTGAATGTCATACGCATTCACAGGGGACGTCTCGTAATGACTGCCTGGTCTGCTGCCCTTCCCCCTTTGGTAGAAACCTGTCCCCACCCTGGTGTCCAGGTCCCTGTCCTAGGGCAGGGGTTTGCAGAGCCTCAGGTGAGCCCAGGTCACTCTGTTGGCCGCACACCTGGGCTCTGGCTGCCGCCCAGCTCTGTGACCTGGTTGTCATGCTCATACTCTTACCCCAAGTTCAAGCAGCAGCCCCGTTTCTCCAAGCATGACTGCTAAGGATCACAGCTTCACCGGGCAGCTCACAACTGCATGGACTGGCCAGTGAGAGGCTGAGTGACCTCTCCTTGCCACTGCAGACTTCAGGGGGGACAGTGCCCTGACTCTGTTTGTGTCCCAGCAGGTGTTTGAAGCGGGAGAAAAGAAGACTTTCTTATCAGCAGAATACTTGAATGAACCCTTCCGAGTCCGAAGGGCGATGAGTGTGGTCAGTATCATGACCTCCGTCCTCGAGGGTAAGTGCTACTCATTGGAGGGTCGCTGTCATGAGTCCCCTTGTGAGCAGCAGGGGGGATGTCCCAAAGCTGTGTCAAAGGGCACCCATGCCTGTGTCTTGGGATCCTAAATATTCCTCTTTGTTATGCCTCTGGCCCATCACCCTTAGTCAGTCTGGGGGTTTTTGAATGTGGATAATTTATCAAAAATGATAGAATCCAATGGATGAAATACCCGAGTCCATCTCTTGTTCAAAGTAACACCTGCTTCACATGTATCCCCAGAACTAGCTTTTCAGAAGGTATCTGGCAGGCACCGAGAATGCCAAGCTGCCACTCAGGTATGCAAGAAATTGAACAGTCTTTAATTTTCAAACATGGCAAAATTATCCCGATGTTTTCCTGGCTATAGCTTTTATGGTTATGACTTAATTTCTATCTCAGGGCCCCCATTATGCTGATCTTTGGGAAACAATTTAAATAAATTAGTCAATTTAACTAAATTCTTGTTAATTCAGGGTTTTATCAGTTGAGTGGGAATCCACTCCGTCTCCCAGGGCTGCATCTGAGTTCCAGTGGCTTACAGGGGGTGGTACTAGGTCAAGGCCACCCAACTCTTCAAGTTCCCAAAGAGCTTGGCTGCATCCCCACCCCCACCCCGAGTACAAGGCCTGTCTTCTTATCCAGCCTTTATTTTGCCTCAATGGAAAATATGACTTCAGTCATTTCCAGTTATTTATCTCGCCGGGCTGGAGAAGGGAGCATGGATGTAGGTATGTTCCCGAGAAGAGGCCCTGTGAGCTCTCCTCCCAGCCCTGGGCTGAATCCTAACTGCAGGGGAGAGCACGGTAGACAATATAAACAAACAAACAAACAAAAAATGCTTGAGGGATTTGAAACAGAGCCAGTCTGTGCCTTACTATCTAGGTGAAGCCAGAGGTATCAGGCCTTAGAGAGAGACCCATATACCCAACGTGGTTTAGAAACTGTACAGTAGAATGAGCTGGTAAGGTACTGGGTAGAAAGGCCTGAGGCAGCCTCGGAGAGTGCCCTGTGGCCCCAGTATGACAGCAGCTGGGAGATGACCTCGCCCTCTTTGGAAACTATGGAAGGAAATGAGGGAGAGCCAATAGGGAACCTGGAGATGCAAACAATGAGCAGCCTTCCATGTCCATGGCCCTCCCGCCAGAAACCAGACTGGGAACCGTGATGACTCAAGTAACATGTACTTTGGCAATGACTAAGGACCAGCTCCACCCTCCAACTCAGCCTCAGATAATGAAGTAGTAGCAGACATTGAATTGACCAAATCACACTCCCCAAGTTGGCTCCTTGAAGTGTAAACTGAATGCAATTATGGGGGGAAACCCCTTAGGTTACATTTCTTGCATACCTGTTTATCTTTTGAGAAATAGGTACATATTCCATAACAACAGTGTGTACAGACTATATTTTTTCCCTCATTGATAATTACTTAATAATTACTTTTCATTGCAATAGCGTCTGCACACCTAACATTTTTCACGGCTGCATAGAATTTCACCATGCTGCTATGCCCGTGATTTTTCATTGGCCAGGTGTGTTGCTGGGAATTTTTTTTTTCTCTTAGCCATCAAACAGAAAATGTTAAACACAAACAGCTTGCTCTTTCATTTATTTCCCAGAACTATCAAGCTCCCTCCTTTCCTCTTTTTTAATGTATTCACTCATCAACAAAGCTTTGTTGAGCACCTGCTATGTGGCTGGCATTGTTCCAGGTGCTGAGGGTTCAGTGGTCAACAAGATAGAAGCCTGCCCTCATGGAATCTACATCCTGGGGGCCAGGGTACACAGATGATGAGCACAAATAGATATTCAGGTAGTGATAAGAAGTCAAGGAAAAACTTAAGGAAGGAAGGAGAAGGAGAATAAGGAGTTTCAGAAGGGGCTATTTTAGATGGGGTGGTTGTAGAAGGCTATTCTCCCTAAGGAGGTCAAAAACCTGAATGAGGTAAGGGAATCAGCCTTGTGAGGACCTGGGGTAGAGAGTCCCAGGCAGACGAACTGCAAATGCTGTGCATTTTGCAGGATTAAGAAAGGAATGTCCAAAATGTGCTTCCTAAACACATCCCAGTTGAGGTAAGAACAAAGGCAGTATCAGCTGGGTGAGAGGCAACAGAGGGCAGTAAAGAACACAGGCCCTAGAGCCTGACCGTCTTTGCATCCTGGCTTGGCGCTCATGGTAAGCGGTGCAATCTTGGGGCTCCATTAACTGCTCTGTGCCTCAGTGTTCTCATCTCTAAAACAGTGAAAATATACAGTAGGTTTTAGATTTCACAAGGGCAGAGGTGTATCTGTTTGGCCCATAGCCGGATCTTCAGTACCTAGGAGAGAAGTGCGTGGCACATAGTAGGTACTCAACAAATAGTTGTTGAATAAATGGTAAATGAGTGTGATGCACAAAGGTGATACGTGGGAGGGGGTGGTACTAATTTATGATGACCTGAACTGATGAACAGGAATTGTTAGATATCTTTAGATAGGACAGACATACTGTGAGAGTAGACAGAAAGGCAGGAGAAACAAGACAACTTTTTTAAAGATAGCATTTTATTTATTTTTATCTTTTTAGAGAGAGAGGAAGGGAGAGAGAGAGAGAGAAACATCAATGTGAGAGAGAAACATGGGTCAGCTGCTTCCTGCATGCCCCTACTGGGGATCGAGCCCGAAACCTGGGCATGTACCCTGACTAGGAATTGAACCAGGACCTCTCAGTCCATGGGATGATACTCAATCCACTGAGCCATGCCTGCCGGGTGAGAAACAAGACAATTTTAAGAGAATCAGTGTAAAGTTGACCTCAGCCTAAGTCAAAGAGGTCAAAGGGTTTCTGAGCATAGAGCAGATGAGCTGCGATCTTCTCTAGCTGAACATTATATCCTCTATATCCATGGAGTCCATGAAGGACGCTTGATGCTGTCAGAACTGTGATAGAATTTACAAAGGCCACCACTTTGGGGAGTGGCGATTGTGCCTGAGAAAGTCTGACCCAGGCCAATAAGAACTTGGCCATTCCCTGAAGTAGGGAAAGGTGAATCATCTATGCTTGGCAAACAAGCTAAGACTGACAGTTGTCCAAACCAGAAGACCAGAAGCAGGAGCACAGCAGTGAGTACAACCCAGTCTCTGCCCTCAAGCTGAGTGGGGGAGAAGGACATGGCACACTTTACTGCTGGGAGGCTAAGTGTCTTAAGGAGAGGTGCAGGGTGCTAAGGGAGATATGGTCAACTTAACCAGGGGTAAGTGATGTATCCAGATAGAAACAACAGCAAAATCCCTGAAGCAGAAGAGAGCATAACACGTGAAGAAACGAAAAACCTGCTGCAGCTGGAGCGCAGAGAGCCAGGAGGAGAGGGGCTTGGAATAAGGCTAGAGAGATGGACTGGGGCCAGACCCACAGGACTTCCTAGACCATATTAAGGATTTTGGACTTCATCCTAAGAGCAGTGAGGTGCCACTAAAGGACTGGAGGCAGAGGAGCTGCATTTGCATTTTATAAAGGTTACCCTGGTACATGTAGAGAATGGCAATACGTGGGGAAGGGTGTCGGCAGGGGAACCATTTAGGAGGTAACCAGGGGAAAGAGGGCTGTGCCTGGACTCTGGAGTGGTGGCAGTGGGGATGATGGGAAATGGAGGATTTGAGATCTAAGGGGCATAAGATTCAAGACATGGTTCACGTGGTTCTGGCATAAGCAGCTGAAGGGATGCTGGTGCAATGACATAAAGGGAACACTTTAGGGGAGCAGGGGGATTCACTAGGGACAGACGAGCAGGGAAGATCATGAGTTGAGTCTGGGGTATATTGGGTTTCAGGAGCCCCTGAGACATCCAGGTAGAGATGCCCAGTAGGAAGTCGGTTTTATGATAAATAGATCTAGAGCTTAGAAGTTGAGAGTGACCTAGAGATACATAATTGAAATCAGTTGAATACAGACAGTAATTTTGAAATGGTGCAAGCGGATAGATGATGTTGAGGGAATCAAGTAAGATGAGAAGAAGGCCTGGGACTGAGTTCTAAGAAACAACAACATGTAGTGATCGAACAGAAGAAGTGCAGCCAGCAGAGGATGCTAAGGAGGAATGCCTAGAAATGGAAGACCCAGAAGAATACGACACAGAGCCAAGGGTCTAAATTCCTTCAGGAAGAACAGAAAGGTCGAAAGAGGCAATGCTATAGAAACAACAAGTAAGATCAAGCCTGAACAAAAGTCCAGGGCTTTAGTCGCGTGGATGTCTTTGGTGAGTGAGCAAGAGAGGATTGGTGGAGTAGGGGAGGAGGCAGAGGCCACACTGGAGGGGGCTGGGGAATAAATGAGAATAAGGAAGTGGAGATATTATGTATAGACAATTTTTTCAAGAAGTTTTTCTGTGAAGAGAAGGAGATAGTAAAATGACACTATGGTGTAAGTAGAGTTGAGGGAAGAGTTTTTGGTTTTCTTATGTGGCTTTTTAAGAAGGACATTTACATGCTAATGGGGAGGACCTGTGAGAATGGGAGAGATTGAATGTATAGGAAAGAGAGAGAATGTTCCATTGATTCTTGAAATGGCTGATAGGAGAGAATGCACAAGTGGAGACATTGGCTATTAATGAGAAGGGGACACCTCTTAAATAATAACAGAGGAAAGGAGGAAAGTTCTTTCTGGAATAGTTTTGTTTTTGGGGGGTGTTTTTTTTTTTTTGGTGTGTTTTTTTTTTTTTTGCAAAAGACTCTTTGGGGGAGGAACCATGATCCTGTTGCAAGCTAGGAAGTGCATGATTCTTTTAGCTTCTGTATCTCCCTAGACGATCAAGATCAGCAAAGTTGAGGCTGTTTACAAGGCTGAGTCTCTTCCTGTCCTGCCTCACAGACAGGCTGCTTCCTGCCACAATGGCGTCTCTGCAAGATTCCTCTCTCAGCACTACTTCCTGTGCTTCTTTTTAGTGCCAGAGAGAGAAGTGGAGAGGGGGAGATGGAGGTTGGAGGATAGAGGAGGAAGTGGGAAATAGTAGTCTGCAAGGCTGAAGGAGTGGACTGAAATAGGAAAACGTGGCAGAATTTCTGGGCAGTGACCAGCTGGGACTCATGAATCCCTAGTGGGACCAGTCAGCATAGTTGTATGCTTTTCCCAACCAGGGTCAGCTGGTCAGGTGCAGGTGCAGAGTAGTCTGTGCATTGGGTTTATTCAGAGTTGGGGTTCTGCCAGACAAGTACAGTGAAGGGGGAGAGGGGCAAGGGAATTGAGGGTGTCTGCAAAGGAATAGATGGAGGGATGGACATGAACTCTAACTTAGGTAAGTTGAGAAGTAAAGACATGACATAGGTGATGAACAGTTATAAAGTGTGGGGTCCACGGTTTGGAAGACTGGATGGGGACAGAGACTGGATTGGGGTTGCTGGACTAAAGGAACTTCAAAAAGTAGGAAATAGTAATCAGAGACAGGGAGGGCTGAAGTGGAGATTGGAGGTAGTGGTTATTAGTAATGATGAGGTCTAGGGGATGGGGCTCTGAGGTGACACATGGCTGACATCTGTCATTGAATACCCCTGTGATGCAGAACTCGAGGAATCTGAACAGAGGTGCCCACTCTGCTTGATCAGCTTGGCTCAGAAGTATCTGATCTGGGAGTGCTGCCCCACATGGGTGAAGCTCAAGACGTTTCTGTTTGGGATTGTGACGGACCCCTTCGCAGAGCTCACCATCACCTTGTGCATCGTGGTGAACACAATCTTCATGGCCATGGAGCACCACGGCATGAACAGCACCTTCGAAACCATGTTCAATTTAGGCAACATTGTGAGTGCCTGGAAGCCACTGCCCATGTCGCCGTGGCTGGGAGCTCTGGGTGGGGTGGTGGCATGCCCTCATTGGTTGGAGCATTGGTCTAGCTAGCTGAGAGCAGAGGAGCAGTGTGGGAAATGTGTGGATGCTGAGTTCAGGAAGTCAGGTCCAGAGGACCGGGCTGAGCTGGTCAGAATTGCTTTGGGATGAATGAGCACAGGGAAGTGGACCGAGAAAGCCCTGACCTGGGGCAGCTAGCTTCCCCTTTACAGAACTCGGGACAACCTCTTGAATTCTCCCCATTTCAGATGTCTCTACCTTGAAATAAGCATAAATGTCTTTCCTATGTGAAGATGTGGACATGACAGCTTCCTTCAAGAAAAGGAGAAATAAAAAGAGGAGGGGGAGCTTATTTCCAAGAAGTCAGCATTGACCATAGAGGGTTTTAAGGAAGAGACCTTTGGGTCCTCAGCCCCATTTTACAGCTGGACAGATTGAAGCGAGAGAGACAAAGGCCTTTATTACTGTGACAGAGCTGAGTGCCTTTTTTAAAAATGAAAGAAAGGCAGGCATTGTTTGGTGCCTGCAAGAGTCAGGTGCCTTATAAGTGTTATCTCAGAGTCACAACGCTATGAGGTTATCATCATCCTCACAGCCCAAAAGAGAGCACCAAGACTCAGAGAGGTTAAGTATCCTGCCCAAGGTGGCACAGCTGGGGAAGGTGGAGCAAGAGTTGACCAGGTTTCTCTAGGGCACAGGACCTTAACCCCATTCCCCGTCACCCCACACTGACTTGCCTGCAGAGAGCACTCCACAGAAGCTCTTTGAATAACACAGTTGCAGTCTGTGCCGTTAGCCAAGTCCCTTAAACTCTCAACCCATTCCTTCTCTGTAAAAGGGATGCCATCCTCTGCTGCCGAGGCTTGCGACAGGTGCTGATGAGAGCAAATGCCAGAAGAGCCCTGCCCCTGATCTCTGCTTTCTTCTTACCTGTCTCCCTTCCCTGCTGGTTGTTGTATGATCTGAACCTGGTCCCGACCTCTCTCAATGTCAGAATTCTGTCCTAAGACACTTAAAGACACTCGGAACTGAAAAGAATCTTAGAGACAACGTACTATTTTTGTTCTTGCTAATAGCTCTTATTTATTGGTGAATTACTCTCTGCCAGGACCTTTTCTGAGACCTGCGTGTGCATTGCCTCATTTTCATGTTCATTATACAGATGACGACACAGGTCCAGAGAGGATGCATTCCTTGTCCAAGCTGGCACAAGCTAGGAAATGGCTGAGTTGGGATATTTGTCTGGGTCTGTGTTGCTCATAATCCATGCTTTAAACTACTGACCAGGTTGACTGCTCGTTCACATAATTATGTAATAATGATTACCCTCATGATTATCCCCTTCTTCCCCCTCTGTCGCCATTCATATGGAAACCCTGCAGTGAGGGTTCCAATGTGCATGCCCTGAGCCCTGGTCCAGAGATGTCCCTCTGCGGCCACATGGAGTGTTCCCATTCCCAGGAGCCCGCAGATAGTATAGAAACTGAATAAAAACAAGGTAAAAGGATTTGCTGGTTTACAAAAAAGACATTTCTCTGCCGCCCAATTTGTCAGTGCCCCCTCCCCCCAGGGACCCTTGCTGAGAATCCTTGTTTCTGTCCGCAGGTCTTTACGGTGTTTTTTACCGCTGAAATGGTCTTCAAAATCATTGCCTTTGACCCCTACTACTACTTCCAGAAGAGGTGGAACATCTTCGACTGCATCA
This sequence comes from Tadarida brasiliensis, assembly GCA_030848825.1. Classification (NCBI taxonomy): domain Eukaryota; kingdom Metazoa; phylum Chordata; class Mammalia; order Chiroptera; family Molossidae; genus Tadarida; species Tadarida brasiliensis. The sequence continues at coordinate 55,186,361 of CM061274.1, read as the reverse complement.
TCGTCACTGTGAGCCTGGTGGAGCTGGCCATAGCCAAGAAGGGCAGCATGGCGGTGCTGCGGTCCTTCCGCCTGGTAACGTTCTCTCCCGGCCACTTGGGGAAACTGCCCCCACATCCGGGAGGCTCAGCTCTGGGAACAGACACTGTCCTTTGGGGACCCCGCCAGCCAGCTCCCTCTTCCTTTCCTGTCTCTGCGGGAGGCAGGCAGGGCTTGGCTCCTGGAAGCTGGAGACTTGGTGCTTACTCAAAGCAGGGGCATGCCTTCTCTTCGGGCCTGGGTCCCCTCATCTGCACCAAGTGGGGCTTCCCAGCATCCTCCTGTTCTCTTATCAAATAACAGTGACAATGATCATCATAGCAGCTACTGTGTCTTGAGCACTGGCCATGTGCTAGGCGCAATGCTAATCTCTTGACATAACGTACTTCACTTCAGACTTACAGTAACCCTCAGAGAGAGAGTTGATCTAATATCCTCGTGGAGAGATGAGGATAACTGAGACGCAGGGTAGTTCAATGATGCCCCAAAGTCTCCCAGCTGCCTAGCGAGAAGCAGACCTGTGTTTCAAAGCCAGGTTGCTTGACTCCAGAATCTCAGCTCCTTCTGTCTCACGGAGGTCATCCTCTGATTCCCTAGTGCCCCAAACCACAGCCCCCACATGTCACACACCTCAGAAACTGCCACCCACTAGCCTATTGGCCTGACTCTTCTCCAAACTCAGCTCCGGGGCTCCCTTTACAGGAGGGGTTCTCCTATTGAAGTCCTTGGTGCCCCATTGCCCACAGGCCACCCACTCTCATAAGAGCCTCATCTGTCAGATTGCCAGGAAATTGGGGGTCACTGGGTCTCCCAGTTTTCAAGGCCGTGTGGAGGACGCATGGTGCCTCGTGGACTCTTGGGAGTGGGCAAGAGGCCCAGGTCCTTTGTTCTCAGTGTTCTCTTGGTGCCCACTGGGGGCCTAGTGTCCAGCTTTGGAGAGATGACAAAATAAAGGGAAGAGTGCTCAGAAATCTCACTAAGTCCATTTCTAGGCCAGAAAGTCTTCTGGGGGCCCTACTGGGGAACCCAGCAAAACAGCACTGAACTCCTGGACTTGCAGAACCTGTATCAGGGTAGCAAATGCAAACGCCTACAGGAATCAGGCAGGCAATGAAATAAAGTGGGCCAAGGAAGAGATTTGGGCACTGGATATTTGTCCCATGAAACAGGCAGGGGCAACTCAGTCCAGCCTAGGCAGACCCAACACAGAGCCCAACTCCAGGGAGGACACCGAACCAGTGGGACTCATCCATTATTGTCAGAGTTTCCAATTGTCAATGAGAAACCAGAAATCCAGATTTTTATGTGAAGATCTTTAATACTGGCTAGTAATTCAATTTGAAAAAAACCACACACACACACTCTAAAGGCCAAACGAAGCATGTCCTGGGACACATTTGTGCCATGAACCGCTGGTTGATGACATCTGCCTGAGATGATGGTTCCCTCACCATCCGATGGAGGAGAAGGGCAGAGTGGGCCCCAGGGCTCTTTATCCATAACCTGGAAACTTGAGAAGATTAGAATTAAATTACATTTTTAGAAACACAGATTTCTCTAAGTATCTAGAAAATGACGACAAGAGGCAGGCACCTATGGTCAATGTAAGACATCCGACAATCATTAAGAAAGCAAGATTCTAAGCTCCCTAGGTCCTGGGAGGGCCCAAAGTTAGTTTCCTAATGCAATATTAATGATTTGGTAGCCTTGGGGAAGTTCAAGCTTGGTGTTTGAAGGTCTACATGCTACTTTTGTCCTGATTCCATGAGACCTGTAGTCTCAACCCCAAATAGGCAGGTTACTCCACAGCCTGGGCCTACAGAATTCCCCGCCTCCCTGCTCCCTGCCCCCACCTTCTGATCCCAACATGCCGATCAGCTCACGATTCCCTGACTATGGCTGCTGACCCCATGCTTTCTTGGGGTCCTTTTGTCATCCTCTTCCACCATCTTCACTTCCCTCGTCCTCGTAGATCTCATGGTCCATTACTATTCTCATGCACCTGACAATAAACTCAACCACCTTTTCCCTCTGCCTCTTCACATTTCATGTTTGGCAAAACCCCATCCTGGAGTTGAAGCCAAGTATTTTACTCTGCCATGCCTACACCTGAGCTGTGGACATCACTGCAGAAAATTCACACAGCCCAGACCATCAGTTTCATATTTTTTATTAGTGGGTTTTATTTTTTAGAACAACTTTAGGTTTTTTTCAGAAACAAAGGCAGATTGTACTGAGTTCCCATATCCCGCCTCCCCCTCCTGCCCCCCCTCTCCCCCTCACCTACCACCACACACACACACACACACACACACACACACACACACACACACCATTTCCCCTATTATTATCATCTTACATTAGGATGGTACATTTCTTACAAGTAACTCTTCAGTGGTTCCCCACAACTCAGAATAAAATCCAGAGTCCTTGTAATGGTCTATAAAGTTCTAGATAACCAGGGCCTGCCTGCCTCCCCGATATCTTCTTGCTCATTCTGCTCCAGCCAGAGAGCCCTTCTTTCTCTTCCTCACACATAACAGAACTGCTCCTGCCTCTGGGCCTTTGCACATTCATTCCCTCTAGTGTTTACTTAGCACATTCACGCTCATATTTCCTGGCTTAACTCACACATCACCTACTCAGAGAGGTCCTCCCCCACCACATTATCTAAAGTTGGATTCCCTCATCCAGTTCACCTGCTTTTCTCACACTTTGCAATCATCCGGATAGTCCATGAGACAAATACCAGAGTTCTCTTGGTTATCATTCTATCCTAAGGGTCTACCACAAGGCCCAGCACATAGTAGGAACTCAATAAACACTGTTGATTGAAGGAAGGAAGGAAGGAAGGAAGGAAGGAAGGAAGGAAGGAAGGAAGGAAGGAAGGAAGGAAGAAAGGAAGGAAGGAAGGAAAGAAAAAAGGAGGTGAAAAAGGAAAGAAGGAAGAAATGACAATTGTGCCTTTATTCTTGCTTTTTCCTCCTCAAATCAGCATCAGTTCTTTCCCATCACTTAGAGCCTTCTTCCATTAATGTATCCGCTGTCCTCGTACCGATATCACACATCTTAATTACTGCAATTGCCTTGAATATGCCTGTGCCTGCAGGGCAAGCCGCTCACCTTGTTTGACTTCTTCAAGAATATCATGGCCCCTGCACTTCCATGTTCATTTTAGAATCAACTCGCCAAGGCACATACACACAAAAAGTGTTTTGTTTTGTTTTTTCCTGTTGGGATTGCAATCATCTATAGATCAATTTAGGAAGGAACGTAACCTTTACATCATGTAGTCTTCTGACCTATGACAGTAGCATACTCTCCATTGATTTTAATCTTTCCGTAGTTTTATAATTTCTGCATAAAGTTTTATAATTTTTTCCATAAGGGATTTTTCTCCATATGTTTTCCTAGATTTAGTCCCAGATATTCCCTAGTTCATTATGCTATTCTAAATAAAATCTCTTTTTAAATTTCCTTTTCTGTTTTTTTTTCTTCCTAGCATTTTGCTATTTAATATTTTTGTATCCAGAAATCTCTCATTAATTCTAACAATTTATCTATATAATCTTTTAAAGTTTTTAACACAATCCTATCATACAAATAATGAGTTTTGTCTTTTCTCTTCTGATCCTTATAGCATTGGTGCTTAACTATGCATTATCGTGCTGATTAGGACATCCAGTGCGCTGTTAGAACATCGTGTTCATAGCAGACGGCCTTGCTGTTCTGCTCTCGGAGAGAATGCTCTCGATATTTCACCATGTCTGGTATTTGGGACAGGTTTTTATAAAGATTTAAATTTTTTTTTTTCAGTTTAGAAAGGTTTTTTTGTTAGAAATATTTATCATGGCTCTGGGCGAGTGTCGTCTTGTTCACCAAAAGGTTGCAGGTTCAATTCCCGGTCAGGGCACATACCTAGGTTGTGGGTTTGATCCCCAGTCGGGCACATGTGGGAGGCAACCGATCGATGTTTCTCTCTCATATTGATGTTTCTCTCTGTCTTTTTCCCCCTTCCTCTCTCTCTAAAAAAAAAAAAAAATCAATAAAAACACATCCTCAGGTGAGGATTAAAATATATATATATATATATATATATATATATATATATATATATATATATATACACACACACACACACACACACACACACACACACATATACATATATATATATATATAATGAGCGGATGTTTAATGTTATCAGAAAATTGTTCTGCATGCACTAAAATAATCACAAGATTTTCTCTTTTAATCTATTAGAGTAGTGAATTATATTAATTCATTTTCTAATGTGAAATCATTTTGCATTTCTGGGATAAACCCAACCTGATCATGATACAATTTTTATGCACTGGAAGAGTCAGCCCTCTAAGAGTTTGCTTAAAATTTTTGCATCTATATTGCTGAGTAATATCTGGCCTGTATTTGCTTTGCTTGCATTGTCCTTTGCCAGGTTTTAGTATACTAGTTGCCATGTTATGCTAATCGTCATAAAGAGGTGAAAAATATTCCTCTTCTTCTACATCCAAACTTTGGGTAAGATTGCAATGATTTGCTCCTTATAGGTTTGGTAAAATTTACTAATGAAGCCAACTGGAGGTCAAGATTTTTCATTGCTGATTTAATTTTCAGGTTTTCTATTTCTCGAATTGGTTTTGGTAAGTTATATTTTTCTAAAATTTTCCTTATCTAAATTTTCAAATATATTGGCATAAAGTTGTGTATGTTGTGCTGTTATCTTTTTTTTTTTTTTTTTTTATCCTCACCCAAAGATACATGTATTGATTTGAGAGAGACAGAGAGAAACATCATTCTGTACACGCCCCGACCAGGAATCAAACCCACAGCCCTTTTAGTGTATGAGACAATGTTCAAACCAGCTGAGCCACCGGCCAGGGCTGCTATGCTGTTATGTTTTAAGGGTCTATAGCACCTGAACTTATGTTACCTTTTCCTTTCTCTTAAAAACAGTGATTTGTGATTTCTCTCTCTCTCTCTCTCTCTCTCTCTCTCTCTCTTTTTTTACTAGTCTTGCAAAAATTTGTCAATTTAATTAGTCTTTTCAAAGAACCAACTTTTGGCTTGTTGATTCTTTGTACTTCATTGATGTTTTCTGGTTCAATTAACCCTGCATCTTATCTTAATTACATTCTCCGTTCTACATATTTTCTTCTTTCCTAACTTCTTAAGATGGAATTTTCAACCTTTTTTTCCCCAATATGTTCATTGAAGACTTCAATTTCCTTCTAAGAACCACTTTAATGTGTAGAATTTTCCTTATTATTTGGTTCTAAATATTTCCTAATTTTAAATTTGATTTATTCTTTGACTCAAAGGTTAATTAGAAGCATGGTTCTCAATTTCAAAACATATGTGGTATTTCTAGTTATTTTTACGCCATTGAGTTCCAGCTTAATTGTCTTATAGTCCAAGCCCATATACTGTATGGTTTTAGTGCTTTGAAATGTATTGATAGTTTTCTTTTGGCTCAATATATTGAAAATGTTCCTTATGCACTTGAAAAGCATGTGTCTTCTGTATGTGTAGGGAGTGGCACTGCTTGACCCGCTGAGTACAGAAAGTTCCTTGTATGGTCCAAATACTCTATATCCCTGCTTATTTTTGTCTGCTTCTTCTAGTAATTACTGAGAGAGCGGTGTATAAAAATATCTCCCACTATGATTACGGTGAGGTCTGTTTTTCCTTACGGTGCTATCTTGAGGCTGCATCATTACATGCATACATATTTTAAGTTGCCATATCTACCCAGTAAAGTGAAACTTATCATTAAAAGCTGACCTTCTTTATCCCTAGATATGCTTTTAGCCTTAAAAATCTACTTGCTTGATATTAATTCAACAATGTTTTCTTTTGGTTTAGAATTTGCCTCATATATCTTTGTCTGCTAGCCTTTGTATATCTTTAAGGTTTTTATATGCCTCTTGTAGATAGCATAGTCAGATTTTAGATATTAATAAGTTTTTATTGATTTTTTTAGAGAGAGAGGAAGGGAGAGAGAGATAGAAACATCGACGTGAGAGAGATACATCCATCGGCTGCTTCCTGCACGCCCCCAACCGGGGATCAAGCCCACAACCCGGGCATGTGCCCTGACCGGGAATTGAACTGGGACCTCTCAGTCCATGGGATGACGCTCAGTCCACTGAGCCACACCGGCCAGGCTCATTTAAAGTTTGATATCGTCAAAGGTTTTTCACTCAGGACTCGTGGTTTCCCTTGCAATACGCCTCCTTTAAAACGTAGACAGCTTCAGACTCCTTTGTGTGCCATGCGCCGCAGATCTTTCTTGGACCAATTCTCAGCTCTGCTTTATGGCTTTGCTTTCTTGTCCCCGTGCCTTTCTCGCTCACCTCAAAGGTGGCCACACCATTAGTATAATCTTCGCTAAGAGTGGCTTCATTTCATTGAAAAATTTAACTGGTCTTCAACACTTAAAGACTTAAACCCATTGCTTATTGATTGGGATAGGAAACTGTGTACTTTTTCCCCTAAACAGAAAAATTTATATGAATTATGAGATTAGCTAGAGAGATGGTTAATGAAATATGAAGAAATAGTCAGCAGCTCTTAAAAGCAATAGTGTATAAATTTTCCGTGACAACATGGAGTAATTCTTCTGATGTAATGCTAAGCTGGGCAAAGACTACAGAGGGCAACGGGATGGGGGGAGAGGTGAAGGTCACGGGGAGTAAGGACCAGGTGGGGCTGCTTTCCCTGCACCACTCATTCTAGGTCTCAGCAGGAGCCAGCCAGCTGGGGAAGGGGGCATTACAGCCCAGCAGCAGACTCGGTAAATGTGTGCTGACTGATTGGCTGACAGCAGGGCTTCCCAAGCCCAGACATCTCTGCAACAGCAAGTGGAGGGATCCTGTTTTCCTGCCCTTTATAAAGACAACAAAAGAATTAATAGAGGATGACTCAGTTCACGCCCTATAATGAGAATTATACACAAACTTGCTAACAGTTTAGTACATGCTTAATTACGGACAACAGGTTGCTATCTGAGGGGATTCTAATAACGGTTCGCCCTTGAGCAACATGGGTTTGAACTGCGTGGGTCCACTTATATGAGGGCTTTTTATTCAATAAATATCGTAAATGTATTTTCTCTTATAATTTCCTCAATGACATTTTCTTTTCTCTAGCTGATTTTATTGTGAGAATACAGTATATAATACATATAACATAAAATATATGTTAATTGACTGTTTATGCTATCGGTAAGGCTTGTGGTCAACAGTAGGCTATTAATAGTTAAGTCTAGAGGGAGTCAAAAGTTATACATGGATTTTTGACTGCATGGGAGACCTGCACCCCTAGCCCCATGTTGTTCAAGGGTCAATTGTATTCATTTCAAACTCTCCACCCCCCACCCCAACTAACTAAGGAACCAGCGGTAACCCTTATCCAGGCGCAATCCGTTATCCAGGCGCAATCAGGCAAGGGTCCATGCCGGATCTTTTGCCAGATGCCAGTGAGCGCGCCCCTGAGTCCCTCGCTGTTCCAAGTCAGGCCCCACAGACTCTGTGGTGTGGTAGGTGGCTGTCACCCTGTGTCAAGACCCTACTCCAGCCTCTGCTTTTGCTCTCGTCCAGAGTTTACTGCGAGAACGGAAACGTATCAACCATGTTGCTAAGGAAAGTTTGCATTCTCCCCATACCCTCCACAAAGGGCTCCATGGAGTTACTAACACTCCGTTTGTATTAGCGTTTGGCAGCTGCCTCTGTGTCCAGTCCACAGAACTGGTGTTTCGAGCTCTGCTTCCAGTATGAGGAAAATAACCTCTGATTAGGGCTAAGGTGAACGATGACACCCCCACCCCCCGCCCCATCACACAGGGGTGGATATGGAGCTTTCTGTGTAAGAGGATTCAACTTCCTCCCGGGGACTTACTCACTGCTGTGTGGGCGACAGAACTTGCTGCCCTGCTCTGTTCAGCGCTGTCCTAGCACCTGATCCTGGCTCTCCGTAGGTGCTCCATAAATACCCCATGACAGCTGAGCCCAGATATTTCTAACAAATTAGAGAACCACGCAAATGTATTTTTAAGTGTTTAGACATCTTTATGCATGGTGCTTTTGCTCTCTTGTGGGATTTAGCACATTTGGTCTACAATGAAGACTTTTGGGGTCTTTGCCTTGTCTTTGTTAACGAAACCATTTGTTCCACGAAGGCAGGGGCCTCTCTCCACACAGGTCTCAGGCCAGCACAGTGCCAGCCACATGCATGGTTGACATTCAATAGGGTGGGCAGTTTGGTTGGTTTATTAAATGAACCATGGGCCCATGATATCACAGATACTTGCTATTTCAGAGCTAATGGGGGCAACAGACATCCATGGCCCCAAGATGAGAAATGCCCTAAGAGATAGTTAGCTAATATCTCTCAAATGCAATGAGTCATGCCCTACCTGCAGGAGGTTAGCCTCTCTTCAGGTCAGAAGTGGACCGTTCTCACTTATTTGTGAGCTCCATCAGCCCCTACGCCATCCCCACAGAACAGGCCCACATCAGGAGGCCAGTGGCTACGGAACAGAATACCTACGACATGACCAACCCCCCAGTATAAGATCCCTGACTTTGCCACAGTCAGTGAAGCACATTGAATATGTAGGGACCGTAGAGAACTGATCATATTCTTACGTGACTGATAACATAGGAAGAAAGGTCTCTAAGAGCACCTTCCTGGGAGCACCCCATCTCAATGGAATGAGCTGCCCGTGCTTTTCCCAGGCCTTTGTTTTCTGGCCAAGACTTGTGATGAAAGGTGATGAGAACAGCCTCCAGGACCTGACACAGTCTCTGTTTCTCTGCAGCTGCGAGTCCTCAAGCTGGCCAAGTCCTGGCCAACCTTAAACACCCTCATCAAGATCATTGGAAACTCAGTCGGAGCTCTGGGGAACCTCACCATGATCCTGGCCATCATTGTCTTTATCTTCGCTCTGGTTGGCAAGCAGCTCCTCGGGGATAGCTACCGTGAAAACTGGCGAAATATCTCTGCGCCCAGTGAGGAAGGGCCTCGCTGGCACATGGGCGACTTCTTCCACTCCTTCCTCATCATCTTCCGGGTCCTCTGCGGGGAGTGGATTGAGAACATGTGGGTCTGCATGGAAGTCGGCAAGAAGTCCATCTGCCTCATCCTTTTCTTGACGGTGATGGTGCTGGGGAACCTGGTGGTGAGTGCAGAGCCCACTGAGGCACTGTCTCTGGGCAAGAGGAAACTTCCGGGTTATCCTGAAAAGTGTTGACGTTGCACATTTTTCTGCCCACATTGTACCTCCCAGACTGAAGGCCTTCAAACTTCTCAGAGTCATTTATAAGTCACATTGTAAGAACTTGGGAGGCAGCCTGACTTGTGGGAATGAGCACATGTCATAGAAAAGGAAAGACCTGGCTTAGAACTGCAGCTCCACCGCTAGGGGAGATGGCTGACCCGGCCTCAGAGACCATCTCCCCAGCTCTGATTTCCTTGAAATCAAGAAAATAGTGCTTGCTCATGGGCTTACTGAGAGAATTAAATTACAGGAGATGATATATGCAAATTGCCTACTGCAGTGTCTGGGCTATGGCAGGAACTCAATCAATGATAGCTGTTAGTTGTTCAAGGGAAATTTCCTTCCCTGCTCCAGGGAGTTTCAGAAAATATTTTTCTCCTGGGGAGTAAAAGCTGGCTGATTTCTCTAAGCTACACAGGTCCTAGCTAGGAGCAGGGAGCAGGTGCAATGGGACAAGGTGAATGAGGGCAGCATCCAGCACCACAGTGACAATGACACAGTCCACTCCCAGGTTTGGGGGAGCCTCTCTAGAGACTTCCCTGCCAATCAGCCCCAGCACCCCTTCTCTGCCCCAGCCTGGCTTTTTGCCCTCAGCTTGTCTCCATCCATGCTAGCTCTGGGTGCCTTAGGGTCCCAGCACAGGCTGGCTGGAAGGCCCAGCACAGCCCCTTTCTTATTGCCCTGGAAGTCAACCACCTTAGGTTCTTTCCCGTACCAAGCTTTACAGGTGAGAAAAAGCTAAAGCAAGAAAAGGGACGAGACAACAAATCCAGACTCTTTGAGGCCTTTCCCACCCAGGTCCCTGAGGCAGAGATGCTTCCCACCCACACACCCGAGTGGGGGGCTGGCTGAAACTCCGTTCTTCCAGGCTGAGGTCACCATCCCTGCAGAGCCCCTGGAACCCTAACCCTCAGGCAGGAGGTTTGCCTCTGAACACGTTTGCATCCCTCGTGTCATCTCTTCGCAGCCACTCTAGGAGGTAGAGTCCCTGCTCCCCGCTTACTGGTGAAGAGCATGAAGTTGGAAGTAGTGAGGAGATGTGCCCAGAATTCCAGAGTGAGGACTAGAACCCAGGGCAGGCCCCTGCCTGCTCCTCTGTTGCCCCTGAATGTCCCTTTGCTCAACAGGACAGATCCTCCTCAGTGGTGGAGAACATGCTTCCAAGCCTTGTCCACATGAGGCAGATCCCTTGTCACATCCCCAAGGCTCTCCACAGTTGCTCTCAGAAGACCCATTCATTCCCCCAAGAGGGAAGCATCCCGGAAATGCAGGGAGAAGCCTGGCTATCCTGCCATGTAGCTGGCGGCCTGGTGGGCCATGCCGGGGCTCCGCTCGCTGATTGAGCAAGCTTCCCTTCCACTCCTTGTCTTCAGGTGCTCAACCTGTTTATCGCCCTGCTGCTGAACTCCTTCAGTGCCGAAAACCTCACAGCCCCAGAGGAGGATGGGGAGATGAACAACCTGCAAGTGGCCCTGGCACGGACGCAGGCATTTGGCCATCGCACCATGAAGACCCTTCGCAGCTTCTTCCACAGGCCCTGCCTGCCCCCCCAGAATAAGGCAGAGCCCCAGATGGTGGTGAAGATCCCACTCTCCTGCTCCAAAGACGAGAACCACGTTGCTGCCGATGCGGCCGTGGGGAGCTCTGGAGGGCTCTCGGTTCCCAGAGACTCCAGGGACAACCATGGTGACCTCATCACCAATCCTAACACGTGGGTCTCCGCGCCCATTGCGGAGGGTGAATCTGACCTTGATGACTCGGAGGATGAGGAGGAGGGGGATGCTGGGAACTCCAGGCAGGAAGTGATCCCCCGTGGGCAGGTGAGAGTTCTCCCATTGGACGGCCACAGGAAGCAGGGAGAGGTCTCAGGGAGAGAGTGACAGGGGCAGAAGGGAAATGATGATTCAGAGATTTTCCAGTATCAGGGCTGGCACAGCCTTGAAGAGCTCCAGGCAGAGGAGCCCTTGACATAAGGAGGCGCAAAACATGCCATGCTTTCTAGAGGAGATGGCATTTGAGCACCTGGAAGAAAGGGTCAGGACTCCCCCAGGCAAGCAGGGAGCAGGGGCAGCCTTGAGCCCCAGGCCACTTCGAGGTGCTTGGGACTGTCTTTCACACAGCTGCCCTAATCGCTCCGCCAAACCCAGGCTCTGTGCCCGAGATGCTAATGAGATTCCTCTAAGAACAGGATGCTGTTCAAGAGCGAGGCTCTGATCTTCTCCAGAAGCCTCAGGAGTCCTGGGCATTATGTGACATCTATCCAGCTTTTCCCGACAAGGGATGTTACAGGGAAGTGACTCTTGTTCCTTTTGGCACCAAAGAATGTCAGCCTTTGGGTAATATATTTTTTAAATACTTTGCACAGTTCCCTACTACTTTAAGCAGATGTCTCAACCCTCATTAACCTCTTCCCAATGACTGGGGGCACATACTTCTGCACAATATGGGAAGGCAGGGATCCCTGTGGGGCCCAGGGACACGCAGGGCTGCTGGCCATCCCCCTAAATGGCCTTAGACGGCTGTGCTTTGAGTCTGTAGCTCCTCCACGGCCTTCTTCCCTTGCAGCTGTCACTTCTCTTGTGTCCCAGCAGCTGCTGTCAGCTGCCATATTTTACATGCCTTTGTCTGGGTAACAGCCAAGGGCAGGGCGTCACCATCCCCAGAGTAAAGGACATGAACTCTGTGACGGCTGTCTCCACTCAGAGGCATTTTTAGCTACTTTGGGGTCCTTGGGGGACTCCAGATGGACAAGTTCGCTACCACTCTTACCTTTGGACAATTACCAATGGTCATGGCTAACATCTATTGAGCCAAGCACTTTGCTCAAAGTGTTTTATAAGCATGAACCTATTTAGTCATCTAAATAACTGAACGAAGTAGACCTTGCCTTCTCAATTTTGCAGATGGGAAAAATGAAGATCAGAGAGGTTAAATAACTTGACTGAGGTCACACAGGTTGTAAGTAATCAAGCCAAGAGTTAAACAGATCTCTCAGGCTATCGCGTCTCCGTGCTCACTTCACACAAATATATGGGTGAGTTGATGGATAGATTTTAGTTACATGTGTTAGGTCCTTAGCCCTGGCAGACTAGGAGGTAGATGCAAGATCTCTTCTGACTTAGAAGTGGTCAGCCGAGGGCGGGCACAGGTACCTAGCTGGGATCCTCTCTCACTAGCAGAAGCAGCTGCAGCAAGTCAGGAGGTACAAGGACCACCTGGTACCCAGAAGCCCAGGCTCAGGAGCATCTTCCGAGGACCTGGCTCCATACCTGGGTGAGAAGTGGAAAGACGAAGCAGCTGCCCAGGTCCCTGCAGAGGTAGGTATGTGAGCTTCCTGGAGAGGTGGGGTATTCCAGGCTGCACTCAACCTCCTGACCTCAGGTCACATCCAGGAATTTTTGAAGTCCCTCCTAGCCCCTGGGCTACTCAACATGATTTCAGCAGCAAGAGGGAGGCTCCACAGGCTGGGGGGTGGAGGACCAGTCCCTCAACCTCTCTGAGCCTCCGTGCCTTCGCCTGTGACACTGAATGGTAATCTTGGTAGGATTCTTTAGAAGCTTAGACGAGATGCTGCTTGTCAAGTGTTTAGCTCTTCCCTGAAATGGAGTAAGTGCCCAGAAAATGACAGCCAAGAAAAAAAGGAAATCAAAGACAATGCAGAGAAAGTGGGGTGAAGCCAGCAGATGAAAGTCAGAGTTGCTTGTGGGTGAAACCGTCTCCCCTGTGGCTCCCCACCCCCGCTCTCCTTGGTCCACACCGTTTTCTCTAGCCAAAAACATGCTGGTGCCCTGGAGAGAGAGGCTGTCTGTGCCCAGCAGTCTGCTGACGGCCTTCCGCAGACTGACAGGAAGGAGACTCGGGGAGACTCGGGGTTTAGGGATGTCTTAAAAGAGGCAAAAATAAACTTGGTGGTCTCATTACAGATCTTTGACAAAAACAAGCTACAGGGAAAGAGGTGTGTGTAAAGATGTGGTGTCTTTAATACCGCTGTCTAAAAATCAGGAATTTAACTTGACACCCAGCCACCGAGTGCTGACGCTGTGACAGGCCCTGGGAGAGACAAAGATAAGGAAGACATCATTCATCCCCAAAGTTATCAAGCCCTTCAGCTTGAGGAATGTCAGCTACTGGCTGTGTGCCCCTGGGCAGGCTGACCCCAGCAGCAGGAGATAAGAGGGTGGGCTGGCATGAGATCTGGGGCCCTGGATGAACACAAGCCGCTGGTTCCAGCAGGGCGAGGTTTGCCACCTTCTCCACGTGGACGTATTTTCTCCTGAGCTTCGGAGGGCTCCCCTGGCCGGTTTTCTCTACTCGATGTTCTCAGTGCACAACTGCTGGGCGTTGGTTTTGTTTTGTTTGTGTTTTTGTTTTGTCCATGACCCTGGCCAGGCAGAGAGGGACCTGACAGTGACAGATGGGGACGCACCCCCCCACTCGGGTCCATTAGCCCAGCTATCGGGTTTACTGATAGGAGAGCAGCTTTAGCTCCTAATTGAATCCGTGGAGAGACATTACAGGACGAGAGCTGCCAGGAGGGCTGCGGGGCCGGCGGCCTTGCTCCTCGGTTAAATATTCAAGGCCCGCGCATGCTCGGTCTTTGTGGGTGTAATCGGGCCATCGCCAGCGCTCCATCAGGGGCCTGGAGGCTGCACGCCTCAGGGAGCTAACAGAGCATCACTGTTCTGGGCCTCAGCTGGCGAGGCACCGAACACACAGGGGCCGCCCTGGCGGGTCCAGCCCCGAGGGGCCAGCGGGACCTGCGGTGCAGACTCACCGGCCCCAGAGAGCGGAGCTCACGGCCCTGGGCTTGTGCCCCGCAGGGAGCGAGCGACAGGAGCTCCTCGGAAGGCAGCACAGTGGACTTCCTGGATGCCGTGGAGATCCTGAAGAAGATCCCTGAGCTGGCAGATGACCTTGACGAACCAGATGACTGCTTCACAGAAGGTAAAGTGGCAGCCACAGGCCTCCCACATTGACACGATTAGTGCCAGAATCCGGGTCAGCACTCACCCGGGCGCCTGTGTGTCCAGGGCCCCTGCTGCCTCGCTCCCAGGCGTGAGGGACCAGCATCAGACACAAATGCCACAACGCACAGCAGCCCAGGGCGGGATCTGCCTCCCGTGCCCCCTGGGACACCCCCAGGGTGCTGTGCCCTCCCCGTCACTGAGTTATACCTCAGCCCTCCGGAGGTTGAAAGGGGGAAAGGAGTCACTACCGTAACTTGATTTGGGACAGAAAGGAGCCAGCGGAGGCCGGGACCCGCGGTGCCTTCGATCTTTCCCGTGAAGTTTGAAGGCGGAGACCGCGTCTCACTCTCCTCTTCCTCAATGTCTACAACAAGGAGGCGCATTATGTCCCCAATAGATATTAGTGCAAGAAGTGAATAAACTACTATGAAAATCTGGTCTCGATGATAAAACACTAAAATTTAAAGAAGAAAACACTTGCAGTTTCCAGTTCCACAAGACCCTGGGCTGGGCTGGACCCAAGTCCCACCCCAGTGACACAGGCTCAGGGCACAGCCCCCAGACACCGCCAGGCCCAGGCTGCACAGCTTGTCGGGCTTCCAGAGCCAGGCGGGCGTGAGCACAGGGACCACACACAGGGGCCATCTGTAAGAGGGGAGAAGGTAGGGAGGAGATGAAAGTGGGCAAGACCAGTGGTAGAGAGGGACACCTGAGGGCAGGACTGAGAGACCCCCTGCGAGGGACCCCGCTTCTCTCATATTCCAGGAAAGAAGTCTTTCCCAAAGGGGTGGCAAGTGGGTTTCCCAGCAGAGGGGCCTCCCTGCAGGGCAGGAGCAATGATGCTCCTCCTTTCCCAGTGGGACATCTCTCACCGACAGTCACCTCTCCCCCCAGGCTGTGTCCACCGCTGTCCCTGCTGCAAAGTGGATTCCGCCAAGTTCCCGTGGACCGTGGGCTGGCAGATGCGCAAGACCTGCTACCGCATCGTGGAGCACACCTGGTTCGAGACGTTCATCATCTTCATGATTCTGCTCAGCAGCGGGGCTCTGGTAAGGGCAGGCAGCATCCCTGCCCCAGTGCCTCCAGATGGGGTCTCCACAACCCAAGAGCCCCGGAGCTGCATCGGTGGGTCCCCGGACTCCTGGGATGCAGGTCCCCAACCTGTGGCTGGAAGGAGAGCTGCAGCCCAGCACGTGGGCTCCTCTTAGCAGCAGGGCACGGGAGGTGCTCGAGGTGCCCAGGCCATGGCCTGCTAAACCTGGCTGCAAGTATTTCAAGCAGTGAGTGTGTGCATCCCACTTTATAGATGGGGAAACTGACACTCACAGGGCTTATGGGACTTGTACAAGGTTACCCAGCTTGTCAGCAGCAAAACCTAACTTTACCCTCATTTGATCCCAAAGCCCCTGACTTGCCACCTTCTGACCCCCACAACACACTGGCCTTCTCTGAAGCCCCAGCTCAAAGAGGATCCCCCTTCCTGGTCTTAATCAAGCCTCTTGTAAATATCACTATTACGTGTTCAAAGCTCCCAGCAACTCATTCCAACAGCACCTCTCAACATGTGATTACCTGGGGAGCTTGTTAAAGTGCAGTTCCTGGCACAGTAGATCTGGGTTGGGGCCCGAGAGTCTGCATTTCTAGCAAGCTCCCAGATCCATACTTTGAATAACAAAGCCTTGCAGGAAAAGAGATTCTGAGTTAGGGACAACTTCTAAGCCCCTTGCTGAATCTCTCCACTCATCTTCCCAATGGACCAAGGTAGATGTCAACACAGGAAGGGACTCATCATCTCCAGTTGTCTGCATTTCATGGATGAGGAAGTCACAGCCCAAAGACAGGAAGGGACCTGCCCAGGGTCCCAGCTAGTTAGTCAAAGGGAGGACTAGAACCCCACTCTCCAGGCTTATGGCTCCAAGTATTCCCACAATCTACTGACTGTTGGGGCACCCACTTGAATGCCCGATTTCCCAGAAAGGGTGCCCAGACTACTCAGGGTGTGGCCTCAGCCTCAGGGAGGAGCAAAGGCAGATGGGAGGCATACTATGACACGTGGGAGGAAAGCGAGGTGGGCAATGGCACCGAGCAGAGGGGGAAGAGGGCTTCCTGGAGCAGGGCTGGTCTGCCACCGTGCAAGGTGGAGAGGATGTGGCAGCATCTGAAGGTGCCCACTGTCCCAGCGAAGGGCAGTCTTAGCCCAGGGCTGGGTGCAGAGGCCACATTGCAGAGTAAGAGGAGGCTGGGCAGTGTTTTCTCTACACCAACCCTTCCTTCACCCTGCCCTCCCTGATGCTGTTGACTGGCTGCCGTCCTCATTACCTCGTTGGCTCACACCTTCCCCATGGGTCTTCTCTCCTGGTTTCTCTCCTCCACTCTCCCTTGCTCCTTCCCTCTCTCTGCTCCTCTTCTCCACAGGTTCCAGCTGTCCCCCCCACCCCAGCAGGGAGCTCAGATCCTGCCTCAGCAACTCTCTGCTCACCTCCCCATCTCCTTCCCCAAGGGACTGTGAACAGGCTGGCACCAAATTTAGTCTTCCTTATGCTTTTACTTTGAGTACTTTTGAAAAAATAACATGAGTTTTCATCTGACAAAGTAAAGTGCAAAAAAAAAAAAAAACCCACTTGGAAATTATGGGAAAATGCAAAGAAAAAATATCACCCATTTCCCTATCACTCAAAAAGAACCTCACTTTGAAAACGTTGGGTACACTGCCTTCCCATCTTTCTTATGCATGTAGTTCCTACACATTACAAAACTGAAACCGCAATTACACGTTCTGTAATTTCTCAGTCAGTTGTCTCAGGAGATGTGCCCCTCCTGTCTCATGCACTGGTGGCCGTGTCGTCCATTCCAGTCCGAGGGGAGCCTGGGAGAGGCCAGGGAAAGGAGCTAGGCAAAGACACGGGTTTCGATCAAGTCCAGTCTCAGCCTGACCCCACGGGAGCTCTGGAGCATAAAGGGCCCCACAGAGCTGCCCCACCTTGAAGCCTTTTAAACCCACAGTAAGTCACTGGCTTTGGGCTGCCCCCACCCCCACCCCCACCCTGAGGGGACAGGTAACCTCCTAAGGTGGAGGCAGTTTCCTTCAGCCCAGGGACATCCTCAGGAAAGGGGGGCTGTCGGAGCTCCTAGCAGCCAACAGTCACAGCAGCTGAGGGATGGGCACCATGGCCCCTGAAACAGGATCTGGGTGGGGCGCCAGGACATTTAGTGTCCTTAGGATAAGTGGTTGAAGGCAGAGTTGCTAGGTTTCTACCGCAGGAGACGTGTTACCAAGTTGACCTTGCAGAAGACGGCACTGGTTTCAGTCCCCACGGGCCGTGCAGGAGCGCAGCTGGGCTCTTCCCCACACCCACCTGGAGCTCCCTGTTCCTTTCTCTCCACACAGTCCGATAGGAGGAAAATGGCGTCTTCTTTACATTTACATGTCCTTGATCACCAGTGAGCTACAACATGCTTTTTCAGAGGTTCATTGGCGATCCTTTTCTGTGGACTGCCATGAACATCCTTGGATGCTTTTATTTATTTTTAATTTTTTTCTTTATTGATTTAGAGAGAGGAAAGGAGAGGGAGAGAGAGCTAGAAACATCGATGAGAGAGAGCATCGATTGGCCCACAACCTGGGCATGTGCTCTGACCGGGAACCGAACCGGCGACCTCTTGATGAATGGGTCGACGCTCAACCACTGAGCCACACCGGCCGGGCGGATGCTTTTATTTTTAAACCAAGTCACATTAGGCATCCCCTTGGCTCACTTCCAAAATCCAACTCGAGAAGGTTTCCTGTCTCACTTGCATTCAGCTCCCCTGCAAAGCATAGCAGGACCACCTGGACCCGTCGGCTCCAGAAGGCCTGTCGGTATGTCACAGGGTCTCCTCCGCTCCCCACGTCCCCAGAGCAGAGACACAAAACAGTACATGCAAGCTGGTCTCCAGAACCCTCGCAGGGGCTGAGGACAGGCCCGGCAGGGTCCCTCCCGGTCCCTGGGCCCCAGGGCTGAGAGAGCAGGCAGCCAGCCATTCTGTCCCCTTCCTTCCAGGCCTTCGAAGACAATTACCTGAGTCAGAAGCCCACCGTGGAGGCCTTGCTGGAGTACACCGAC
Source organism: Tadarida brasiliensis (assembly GCA_030848825.1). Taxonomy (NCBI): domain Eukaryota; kingdom Metazoa; phylum Chordata; class Mammalia; order Chiroptera; family Molossidae; genus Tadarida; species Tadarida brasiliensis. The sequence continues at coordinate 55,167,955 of CM061274.1, read as the reverse complement.
AGGGTGTTCACGTTCATCTTCGTGTTCGAGATGCTGCTCAAGTGGATGGCCTACGGCTTCAAGAACTACTTCACCAACGCCTGGTGCTGGCTGGACTTCCTCATCGTGAACGTGAGTGGCTCAGTGGGCACACGTGGGGCCTGGGGGCCTCGCCTCTGACTGATGGCCTGGCCTCAAGGGCTGCACCAAAGAAAAGTCTGGAGCACGTAGCAAGGGGTCTGGGACTAGCCCTGCACACGCGTGAGTAGTAAGATCCAGGCAGTAGAGGATTTTGGCACAACGGTGACCCTCGGGTGAGTTCTCAGTTCCTAGACCTTCATCCGGAGAGACCCCTGACTGTCCTCTGTATTTTACATTTACATTTTTAAAAATTTGAATCCTCACCTGAGGATATTTTTCCATTTATCTTCAGAGAGAGTGGGAGGGAGGGAGAGAGAGACATTGATGTGCGAGAAACACATCGATTGGTTGCCTCCTGCACAACCCCAACCAGGGCCAGGGACCAAACTCAACCGAGTTACATGCCCTTGACCAGAATCGAACCCACGCCTCTTTGGTCCGCAGGCTGACACTCTAACCGCTGAGCCAAACTGGCCAGGGCTGTATTTTACATTTAAAATGAGATGGCACATGAGGCTCTCAAAGTTCTTCTGACCTTGTGTCCATGCACAGGGCTTCTGGACTTAGGGAGCTGAGGACCGTGCGGCACGGAGTCTGCCCACCTGCCGACTCGGTCCTCGGGCCTGGCCGCACTCTAGAATCACCTGGGCAGCTCTTAAAAACACAATGAACAGCCAGGCCGGTGTGGCTCAGTGGTTGAGCGTCGACCCATGCACCAAGAGGTCGCTGGTTCGATTCCTGGTCAGGGCACATGCCCAGGTTGTGGGCCCAGTCCCTAGTGGGGGGCATGCAGGAGGCGGCCAATAGATGTTCTCTCTCATCGATGTTTCTCTCTCTCTCTCCCTCTCCCTTCCTCTCTCTCTAAAATCAATAAAGAAAAAACAATTTTTTAAATACAATGAATAAACACTGCTATTCCCAGAGATTCAGATCTCTCTGGTCCTGTGGTACCGGGTTGGGGGTCCAGTCATCAGCATTTTGTAAAACTCCTGGATATGTCCAGGATGCAGCAGGACTGAGAACCACTGTGCTAACACCACGGCTTCTCCCCAGTGGCATTTAGGAAGACGCGCTCCCTTTGGAGAGGTGAGGCGCTGAAGCTCATGTCATACTCACAATCACCTGTGGCCATTAACCCCAAAAGTTAGGAGTGATTGCTCCCTTGTCTTAACCACTACAATCCTCTATCTCTGTCCAGGCCTCTGCCCTCTTGGTTTTGCAAGATGGCTGTCTGTGTTACTTGTGCACTGGTGCCCAGCTGAGGGTCCCTGCAGGCTGGGGAAGACACATGGTGTGTCTGTCTCTGCCTCCCCCACTTCAACGGCCACCAGCACCGAGGTCTGCACATCAGAGGTGTCAGGAAATGTGTCTGTGTTTGATGCTTGCCTCCTGAAGCTGGACGGGGTCCAGAACAGAACATTCTGTCCACCTCTTGCGTTGGCAGTGCCCTCCACAGCAGGTCCAAGCACTCGAGTCTCTTCTTTCCTGATACCAATGTAGTGGCAGCATCAGGCCGCTGTACCACAGCGATTCGCCATCAGGTCTGAAATCTCAGTCACAGGTGATAATTTTGTGCATATAAAATAAGAATTCATAGATGAATGGGAAATGTTGTATTCTGGCTACCCACCCCTGTTAGGGGCACAGTCATTCCAACCTATGTGGGTCTCACTAGCTTCAGTCTTGGTCACTTTAGATGTGATCATCTGAACGTCCATCTTTTCTTCCATACATCCTTCCTTCCATCTATCCAACCATTCACCCCTCCTTTCTGTTCCTTCCACACACCCATTCATCTTAACTTCTTCCATTTATTCTCTCTGTCAGTTCCCTTCTTCTGTTCATCCATCCATTCTCAAAATTCCTTTCTTCTTCCCTTCTGCCCCTCCTTTTATCCTAACCTTCCTTTCATCCATCTGTCCACTGGTCCGCAGTCCTTCTGTCTTTCTATCTTTTGATGCATTCTTATATCTAACGATTTAATCATCTAACCTTCTTTTCACTCATTCAAGTACCTCCCATCCCAGCATCCTTCTATCTATCCATTCTATCTTTCTATTCTTTAGTTAGTTGTTAGTTAGTTAGTTACTTAGTTACTTAGTTAATCCTCATCCAAAGATATTTTTCCATTTATTTTATTTTATTTTATTTTTTTAGATGGAGCGGAAGGGAGGGAGGAAGAGAGAGAGAGAGAGGGAAACATCGATGTGAGAGAGACACATCGATTGGCTGCCTCCTGCATGATCCCAACCAGGGCCAGGGATCAAATCTGCAACCCAGGCACGTGCCCTTAACAGAAATCAAACCTGCGACCCTTCGGTCTGCGGACCGACGCTCAAACCGCTGAGCCAAACCAGCCAGGGCTCTATTCTTCTTTTAACCAATCCATCTACCTGTCCTTTCTTCCACCAACTGTCTGTTTATCCCTTTTCCATCCATCTACTCACCCATCCATCCATTCATTTATCCATCCAGTCAACCTTCCATCCACTCTCTAACTTCTCTTATTCATCCATTCTGTCCAACTCTCCACCTTTCCATCCATCCATCCGTCATCTTACCCAGCCACCATCCTTCCTCCATCCATACATCCAATCTATCTACTACTCCATATTTTTTCTTTTCTCCTTTGCTATCTTTCTTTCACTCTTACTTTCAACTATCTATACTATCCATCTTTGAATCCTTTAATCCATTTTTCTGTACAACCATCCTCAAGGTTCCATCCAGCTGCTCTTTCTTTCCTTCTTTCTACCCATCCCAACATGTTTCTATCTTTCCTTCAATTCATCAAATGTTTATTTATAGCTACCAAATATAGGATTGACTTATGAAGTGCTCTGGGAGAGATAAAAAAAAAACCAATAAATTAAAACGTCGCATCTCCAGGAGTTTACACTTCAATATTCCAGCAGATAAGACACACGGGGAGAAATAAACAAATTATAAGGGGATATGTGGTGAGCACTGCTGGAAATAATTACTATCTTAGAGACACGGGGACATGAGCCTGCTTCCACCCAGTGGGGTGGATGGTTAGGAAGGCTTTCTATAAGAATTAGCAGTAGGTATATAGGGCTCAGAATGAGCAGGAACACTGAGGTGCAAAAGGGACAAGGGTGGGCACAATCTTAGTTAAAAGATGCCCCTGAGCAAAGGTGCAGACACAGGTGCATTTAGGAAACAATTTGATTTGAGTAGAATATATGGGTGAAATATGACTGGGAACGTAGGCTGGGCTGTGGCCGTGTCATACAGACGAAGGAGTATGGAGCTTATCCCAAGGTTGTTTATTCGAAGCTCCAGTGAAGGTCAGGAGTCAGAGAGACATGATCATAATCAGATTTGCAGTGGAGAAGGGATGGGATGGATGCAATACTGGAGCCTAGAGACCAGTAGGGAGGCTAAGTGGCCTGAGCAATGGGAGTGGAGCTGGGCTTACTGGACTGGGTTTGATGGAGAGGCCCAGCCCCTGGTTGCCCCAGCTGCAGATTTGCACATGAGTCAGCCTTCTGAGGTGATGAGCAAAAGATTAAATAGGGTCCAGCCTGGAGCTGGCTTCAAACCTCTCTGCCCTCTGTCAGCCATGCAGTTGGGTGCCACCTGCTGGTGTCTGGAGCTTTGCGTGGATGAGGGAAGGGGGTCCTTTTCATTCCAATTCTTTATCCTGGTGGAATATGCCACCTATTCCAAGAATAAGCATATTTTGAGGCTCTAGCACCCAAATATAAATCCCTCACCTTCTGAAGTTCTAGCGTACATCCCCACCTAGCTTCCAGGATGAGCTAAGCTGAATTCAGCCCACCAGTCATGGTAGAGTTGGGGTCTCCTAGGATTGGTGCACAGTCTCCAGCAAGCTCAAGCCTATGCATATGCTATTTTCCCGGCACCTTCCAAGTTCCTGGAAGGTATGATCATTTTTCCACGTCAGTTTGTGTCCTTTGAAAATGAACAGACCAACAGGGACCCGGGACTCAGCCATTATGTCTCAGCTGTCTATCAAAGCTGGATCTCATGAGCCCATGCCAGTCACTCTGCCTGAAGAACAGACCTGTAGGACCTTGAAATTCTCTTAGTCTGACTTTGTCATTTTCCAAAGGGTGAAAGTACAACCTGGACTAACAAGGTACTGATCCAAGATTTTTAAAAAATCAGGGTTCAAGAGGGAACTCGACCCTACTCAGACCAGGACACTTTGCACCTTGTTTTTCTGAGCAAATACAATGAAGACTAACTTTATATTCCTCAAAATAAAGTTTCACATAACCCTCATGAAGGAACATCATCTCTCCAAATCTCTGAAAGTCAATCAAAGTTTCAAGGATGTTGGGGCCCAGCTGGTTCCCCTAGAAGGGAAGAGGAAGGTGTGTTTAATACCCTGGGAGCTTGGCCACCTACATACCAGGGGCTGGCAATGTGGGAGACTGGGTTTTTCTTTCCCAGAGCTTCAGATAAGTGATGAAGGAAGTCTTTAATAAAAGGAAAGGGACTGGACTCTCTCTAGAACTCTCACTGGAATCCAGAATAAGGTAAGAGCCAGGACAACGGCTTAGACAGAGTAGGGGGTGGGAGGGATTTCCTGTCTCCTTCCACCAGGACCGCCCCTCTGGAATCCTGGAGTGATGCCTTTGCTCTCTGTCTGCACTCAGATCTCACTGATAAGCCTTGTAGCGAAGATCCTGAAGTATTCTGATATTTCATCCATCAAAGCCCTTCGGACCCTCCGCGCCCTGAGGCCACTGAGGGCTCTGTCTCGATTTGAAGGCATGAGGGTAAGACCTATCTCCAAATTGCTCTGGTCTGCAACATGTAGTACCACTTCTCCCTTCACGCCCTCCCTACCACTCACCCTGAGCTCTGGGCCCCACCCCCATAGGCCAGCTCTGGGTCCTCACTTCTGCTTTCACACTGGTGGTGCCGCAATGTCCTCACTCTCCTAGTTCCCCTCAGGTCCCTTTGTGAGCCCCTCCTCCCTTCTCACCTCAAACATCACATCGGCCAGGACTCAGACCTCACTTCTATTCAAAGGCATCCTGTTTCATGGCTCCACAAGCATCCCTCACCTCAACCTCCCCATGCTGCCAACATGTCCTCATTGTTAAAATCTTTGGAACATCCCAGGCTCTTCTTTCCATGACAAATGAGCCTTTCCTCTGACACTCATTTAAATGTAGTGACGTTATCAGCTCAGCAGCTCAGCCACCACCCACTAGAATACATCTTCTCTCCAACCTACCGCAGTCATGGGTCTTATGGATTTTTCCCTTTTATCCATCCCTTTCCTTACATATGTCTACCAGCTGCCACCTTGCCCTCGCTGTCTTCCTCAGGATGCAATGCTCACAAGCCTGGCCCTTGCCTCCCTCCCCGTCCTCGTAATTACAAGTCTCCTGAGACAGAAAGCGAGGTTTTTGCTTTCTTCATCATTGACTCAAAGAAGTCATCAGATCTTCAAAAACAAAAGTGGACTTTCAAAATCAATTTGTGCCTTTACAAACACTAGGAGCTTATGACTGAAATAGTTTAATGTTTATTTTATTTTATCTCCAGGTTGCTATTTTACAAATAGGCAAGTTTGTGAATATGGATTTAGATTGTCATTGATTCTTAACCAAAGCGCACTACACACCATGTTCATGTGTTGTAGTCAAGGAAAATAAAGCCAGTCTGAAAGTCTGTATGTGCTAGCACAATATAACACTCACACCCCTAAATGAGCATGTGTGTACTTGTAAACTCATCCACCTCCTCAATCTTGAGGGAAGACACCAAAAGCTGCCCTGAATGAAGTTTACAGAAGGTTTAAACCCACCTTCAGCTGCCAGAGTCTCTCAGTCTTCTGAGTCTGAATTATTGCACTAATTAACCCACTTCTCTTGCTTCCAAAGGCCACTAGCTCACAAAGCAGCCTGAGTATAAAAGAATTTGAATCCAGCAAAGAGGGGTGGGGCATTGGTGGGGTTCCAGGTCCTTTTGCATTTCCCCCCAGGTGGTGGTAGATGCCCTGGTGGGCGCCATCCCGTCCATCATGAACGTCCTCTTCGTCTGCCTCATCTTCTGGCTCATCTTCAGCATCATGGGCATGAACTTCTTTTCGGGGAAGTTTTGGAGGTGCATCAACACCACCAATGAAGACTTTTCTCTTGTGCCTTGGAGTACGGTGAATAATGAATCTGAGTGTAGATTACAAAACCACACTGGCAAACTCTTTTGGGTGAACATGAAGGTCAACTTTGACAATGTTGCAATGGGTTACCTCGCCCTTCTGCAGGTGGTGAGTCCTGAAATCAACCATGTCTTTTTCTTTGGCTGCTCTATAAAATGGAAGGACTGGGATCTTTCAGAAGATGCTATGTAGGGCGTAGCACTCAGTTTGAGCTGAGTTAAGTCCCTATGCCTATAGGCTACACTACGTGGCTAGAGGGCCTTACCAATGAGTGTGATCTCCCAGTGGTACAATTAGACCAATGTAAGCTAATAGACTAGAATAAAGGGATGAGCCTGCCATGGGATTATATCAGGTAATGAATGAGTTAGAATTCACTACTTGTATAAAATAGACATGAATAGGCACATATTCAGTCTTCTGTAAATTATCCCCTAGAGGGTAATAAATTATGTTCCAAGTCTATTGTAGTGATAGATAATGCTGGTGATGACGACAGTCAACCACATTCATACTTCATTCATTCATTCATTCATTCATTCATTCATTCATTCATTCATTCATTCTTCATCCCTCGCCTTCATCCACTTGTTCATTCAGTACTCCAGCCACTCAAGTGTTAATGTAATTGCTTGTACATTTGTAATTGCTTATACAATTTCCTGCATTCCACCATTTATTCATGCATTCATTTGACAAACACTCCCTGAATAGCTGTGGTGTGCCAGGCACTGTGCTCTGCCCTGGGAGATACAGAGACATGTCAGAACTGGCTCCGGGGGGGACCATTGCTCAATGAGAAAAACAAATAAGAGAATCAAAACAGAGCCCATTATAGATGCGTGGGCAGAGACTGAGTAGCCTCTGCTTCTTGTTCCCAGGCAACCTTTAAAGGCTGGATGGACATCATGTATGCGGCTGTCGATGCCCGAGAGGTGAGTCTCAGCCCACTGCACCCACTGTCTTCCCCTCTATGTGCCCCTCACATTCGTCTATTTGAACCAGAGTGAAGAAGGTGGCCTTGGTACCAGAAGAGGTGACCACCCAGCAGTCTGGCACTATCCCTCTCTGGAGCAGAGTCCAGCTGGCTCACTGTTAGCTATTTAAGCTGACCTAGCCTGTTCTCCTTCCATGCACGTTCCTCAAGCTTCTGAAGCTCTTCCTCTGCTCGAGAAAAGTGCTAAAGAACTGTGTGTGAGGGCCCTCCCTGGCAGGGGTGAGAGCAGGGGCGGTGGCTAGAACAAAGGGATGAGATAGAATTTCAGGTACTGTTATGGCAGCCAGGTGGAGGAGAATGATGCTGTTGAGGAAAGACCCCTCCCTGCCGTGGCAGACACTGCAGGTGCCCTGTCCCGTCCCCTCAGCCCACCTCTGAGTTCACTTGTGTTCTGTATTTCTGATTCTCTGACATTTGACTTTCTTCAGTGTTTCAGGGCTTGCTCAGCAGCCCCTAACCCAAGGGTGAGGGATTCAATGTCCCCAGGGGCAACCCTCACAGATACGTTTTGGGAGTCTGTAGATAAATGCTCCAGCTTCCCTGTCCCTTGCAGGTCAAATCCTGAGGTGTGTCCTACCCGGTTCCTTAAGGCCCCCACAGGATGGAACACCAGTTGCCCACAGCAACAGCTTTCTTCCCAACATCCCCTTCTCCGCTTTTCTCCTGTTCCTGCTTACCCTCCCGCTCCCTCACTCCTGCTTCCTGAGATCACCTCCCTAATAAACCACCTGCACCCAGGTCCTTCTCTCAGGGTGGCTTTTGGGGTGAGCACAAACTAAGACACCCCCTCTTCCCCATGCCCCATCTTGTCTGCTCACAGGTGAGCTTGCAGCCCAGGTGGGAGAACAACGTGTACATGTACTTGTACTTTGTCATCTTCATCATTTTCGGTGGCTTCTTCACACTCAACCTCTTCGTCGGGGTCATAATTGACAACTTTAATCAACAGAAAAAAAAGATAAGTGGGGTTCAGGTGTTTTTGTGGTAGTGGCCAATCTTAAACTTCTTGTCCCCTGGCCTCATGACTAAAGCCAACACTACTGACAGCCCTTCTTGCCTGACCGGAAGTCCAGGATTGGCTTTTAAGACCAACACCGACCTTTGCCCCCTGGTTGCAGCCCTCACCTCTGTTTGGTGTCTGGGCTGCTGTTAAAAGAGTTACATTTCTCTGTATCAGCATGGCCCCCCAATTTCACCTGGGGTCCCCATCTTCTCTCCCAGAGGACCATGGTCCTCCTAGCAGGAACCAGGTGTGGTGTGTGTGCCCAAGGTGACCCCTTGGGGAATATGAACAGGGAAAGAACAGGCTCCAGCACTTGCTGCCTCTGTCTGGAGCCCTGGCATCTGGAGCACTGAGTCGGGGTGTCTTAGGAAGGGCCAGAGCCCCAGTTTTAGCAGAATCCCTACCTTCCTCAGGATAGAGAGGAAGGCCCTTGCTTCTATGGGTACTAACTCCAGTGAACAGGAACCCAATCCCAGACAACCTCTCATATTTTTATTAAATATATAAAATGTATTCATGCTATTCTTTCATTTAATACCCTCCATACTCCTGAGGTAGATAGGGTACCATTTTAGATTTGTGCAAACCTAGATCCAGAGAAAAGAGGGGTCACGTGAAGAAATCGTGGCACAGCTTTGAGAGCTCAGCATTGGCTTTGGCATCACACAAGCCTGGGTTTGCATTCCCAGCTCAACCACGTGCTGGATGGCTGACCCTGGCAATTTTTTAAACCTCTCTGGGCCTCAGTTTTCTCATCCTTTCAATGAGATTAATGATACCTACTCGCACAATTTTGGTGAGAGGTAAATAAAATTCTGTACACAAAGCACCTTGTTCAGGGCTGAGCACACAGTGGGCACTAGAGGAAAAGTAGCCCTGTTATAATTTAGAATATATATCTAGTGGGCAGGCATCCCACCTGCAGAAAGTCCCGGGCCAGGGTTCTGGTCATGAGAAGGGGCAAGACAGGTCTGTGGGAGCCCTAGAGGGGCTCAGCAAGACAGTTGTGAAGCATTGACCATAGTCATCAGTGCCCTAGGGACTTTGCAATTATCCACACAATGCTGTCTCCTTGCAACTGAGGAACCCGGGCCCTGACATGGAGATGGCCATGTTAAGGAATAGAGTGAGATAAACCAGTGATCAAGCTGAGGCCAGTAACTATATTTGCTGACTCCTTAGTCAGACTTCTCAGTGTGGCCCCACCCAACACTCACCAATCCTCTGTCCCTGTCCCCATGGGGATGTTCCTCCCAGCAAGTCCTCTGTGTCCACAAATTTTCTGAAATCTCCTCTCAAACCCCACAGATCTCAGCCCCTTTCCCCAACATTTGCAGTGACTAATTTATACAAACATGTTATTGAAATGGGAGGCTTGAACATTACATCAGGAAGGAAAAGGTGAGGGGCTGAATGAAGGAGGTTCAAAGGGTCCCTAAAGAAAACGAATGTCTAATCCTAAGGGAGGAAGGATCTTTAATGGTGGAATTTCCAGCACTGTAACAGCAGAGGGCAGTGCAACTGGCAGGACCTTCAGAGAACCAATCAAGGATTCTCCAAGGACGCTTGGATAAGGCAATTAACTCTCCTGGAAGGAGTTGAGAGGCTGAGTCCCAGGGTCTTTGTTCCAGAAGGCCCGGAGGGAAGCTCTTGCCCCTGGCTGGCAGTATGGTTCTAGAAACCAATGGATTTGACTGGAATGAGACAGCTAGATTCAAGGCTCAGATTTGAACCAACCCATACCTCCTCCTTGGGTCCTATTCCCAAGCCCTCCCCACCTTCATCCATGCAGCATCTCTGGGTTCCTAGAGATGGTAAACAGGCTTTGCTCCAGAGACCCAGGCAGTGAGTCAGAGCTGGGGTTCAGTCCTGTTGGCTCTGTCACTGTCTGTGACACCTGGGCAGGACACTCCTTGATCCTGGCCTTGGCATGTCTTTCTGCAGAAAGGGGAGAAAATTGGAAGATCCTTCCCCTCCAGCATGATTTTAGTATCCTTGGGGATTCCTGCTGCTTTAATAACAGTGGTGTGTGTTATCCTCTCCTGTACTTAGGGGGCCAGGACATCTTCATGACAGAGGAGCAGAAGAAGTACTACAATGCCATGAAGAAGCTGGGCTCCAAGAAGCCCCAGAAGCCCATCCCCCGGCCCCTGGTGAGCCCCAGAGCTTCTCTCTAGCAGAGTGTGTCTGTGAATCCAACCTGACAGCCTGTGCCTGTGCTGGGTAGGGGCCTGGACAATTCCCTCTGTGGAGGAGGAGATCTGGGTTGAGTTTAGGGATGAGGGTAATGAGCGTTCCAGGTCCAAGGAATGAGAAGTCTAAGAGAAGCAACTCTAGCCTAATGGAGTGAACATATCTTCTACAGTTACTCCAGATAGAACTGTTCAGGGAAGGTCTGAGTTCTCCAACAGTTTTAGGGTTCAAGTACAGGGTTGAGAGCAGATTAGGCTAAGTGATTGTAAGGGTGGTTAGAGCCCTGAGATGAAACATTGTGTGATCATGCATATGATCTAGGTTGCAATGGATCTCTAGCCTTACCCTACATTTCACCCCATGCCTAAAGATAGAGAGGAAATGGCCAAAACCCAATTCTCCCTGGATCCTGGCTTGGTCAAAATCATGGTCAGGTGGCACAATAGATACCAAAAATTATCCCACTCTGGTGTTTAAAGATTGACCAAAACTCAGGGCCATCTTCCACTTTGATTCCTTTATTCACAAAGACCCTAAGAAACATGCTCTTTTACTCTCCTGTTAAATGCAGAACCCAAACCATACATAATATCTGTTATCTAGGTTCTTCTCAGGCTTCTGCCAGAAGATGGAAAGCATCAGACCTGTGGCTGGTCCCTGATGGGAGTGGAGGAACAGGCTTGGGAGTGGGGATGTTGCTGTGTTGGAAAGATACAGTTGAACCTCTTCAAAGGATGTCTGAGCCATTCACCCCAGTGAATAGAATTGGCATCTTGTCCCTTCATATAACCTTTCTGTGGTTAAGATGCAACATTTATGAAGAAAACTGCAGGCACTGCCCATGGCAAAACCCCATTAGCCCTTCCCCAGACAAGGGCAGAACTTAAGGACCTTCAACAAAGAGACAGGCCTTTCCCTAAATGAATTAGAAAGACATACATTACAATTTCTAAATCAAGGCATGGGATTTGCATAAGTTACTAAAATATTCATGAGCACAGAATCTTAAAAACATTTACAGGAGGAAAAAAAGTGTTATGCCTTTGACACACTTTACTTGGAAACAGTGGTCATAAATGTATTACTATTTTCAGTTCTGATAAGAGGTGTTACAATGGAGAGTCATAGGATGTTCAGACCTCTGTAGAGGCAAAAGTTTTCTCCCAAATCCCCCATAAGATCAGGATAACTGGGCTTGGGTGAGCATGAGGGAAAGTCTTTAAAGTTCATTGGGTGTCCCTCTGTCAACCAGTCCAATGGTCAGGAACAGGCTCAAAATTAAAATATACAGAAAAGCGGAGCCCAGCCAGTCAGAGCCAAGTCGGGGACTACGGAGGAGGATCCCCAGATTTACTGAGAAACAAGAAGCTGAGTCCATGTGGCCTCTACTGGTGGCCGGACTGATGTTGATTCCACATTTGAACCAGGCACCAAGGAATTCTATGCTAGGGACAACCCTTGGCAAAATCATGATGGTTTCTGGAACCTTCCCCTGTGAACTACTCAATTTCTCTACAGCATCTCAGTTTTTTTCCTCTTATCAACCAAACCCACATGCCACCACAGTTTCCTCCTCTGAAGGAGGACAATTTCCCTGGGATGGGGTGGGCTGCATTTTAAAAAGGAACCATGCAGAGAATACCATCTTAATACAAAGGTAGGAACTCATGTTGGAATTCCAGGCACTACAACAGGGGTGGAAGCTGATGGTTGGGCAGGAAGACCTGCAACAAAATCACCATTTTTCCTCATTGAGCCACAACCAAGATCCTCCAAGGTTGACATTGGAAGGAGGTTCTCCACATGGATAAGGGAAGTGAGACCATAACTCAACTGTGTTCCTGAGATTCACCATCCTTTAGAATGGGGTGGAGGGATACCACTAATTAACTATGAATATTATAGTAGCTTTAGTGGAGGGGCATGGCTCTCTCCTTAATATTCTGGTCCAAGAAGGGCAAACACTCTGTCCTTTGTTCCCCTCAGCGTAAGTGAGGCAAGGCTGGGACATTCAAACAGGACTTTGAAGTCTTAGGGAAGCTGCAGGCCCCAAGCAGCAACTGCACATGCCTGCCCTCCAGGGCCCACAGGCCTTGGCCCATCCTAACTCCTGGCTGGCATCCATTTGGCAGGCAGTATCTTGGCATCCACCACCCAGTGGCACTTGTCCTCCTCAAAGTCCAGAGCCGAGAAAGAAACCCAAAGAAAAAGAGAAATTCCCTCTGCCATATAATGCCCACCTTCCCAAGTCCAGCTTCCTTTTTGCCAGATCGTTGGCACTAGAATGCTCACTTTCTTCCCTTAGGAGTCCTCACAGGTCAAGCTGGCCAGATAAGTCGAGCATTGACACAGGTGTTCTGCCCCACAGTTGCATGGGTGCTGCACCATGGCACGGCCAACCTGGGTGACACAGGGACCTCCAACGCACATACCTGCCACTGACAACCTCTAGTGAAGCCCAGCTTCTCAACCTTAGGCTTCATCCATAACAAAGACTAAGGCTTCCACGAGACAGGGAAACTTTATTCTAGAACATTCTTTATGACAGAAATCACTAAAAGCAGGTTTCACATAATCCACTTTATAGGAAAATAATAAGCTCTATAATATCACATCCTCAGTCACCCACTTCATCATCTCTGAGAGCACTGAGGGTTGAAAAGGTGTGATCCCTACCCACAGGCTAAGCCAGGAGCAGCCAGCAAGCCGCTGCATTCCACAGCATCTGAATATGCAGGGCAAACTCACACCTGGAACTTAGCAATGTTGTCACCTGTTTGATTAGAAGTCATGTGGCCATGAATGGGCTCTGTTTTTTCACCATTTTCAGTGATGAAATGGAAGCTATTATTGACTCAGCAATACCCCTCCCTCTCCAGAAAAGATGTGAGCCAATAATTATGCCAGAACTAGGCCCACTTGGGTCAGATTCTCTGATCTAACCCCATAGGGTAGCAGCTCACCCCACCGTGAAGCGGAAAGTAGGAACCAGCCTCTGTCATAGCCCTTCTCCCCTCTGCTTGCTTTGCAGCTCCTGGGAGCTCCCTGGTGAGACTCCTAACAGCTTCCTCTCTTCCTCCCTCACAGCTACTCATGCAGAGCCCTGCACATAGTACACATTTATTAAGTGCCTGTTGTGCAAAATTAAATTTAATCAAGCCCTAGTGAGGTGGCTTTATAGTTTCATTTAAGGTGTGGGTAACACAGCTGTCTGTTCTGTCATCCATTCATTCATCTATTTATTGAGTATCTATCATGTGCCAGGTACTATGCAGATACTGGGGACAGAGCAGTTAGCAAGATACACAAAGTTCCTGCCCTCACAGAGATTACAGTCCAGTGACTCAGGAAAATAACTAGCAAAAACCACACACATATTAATTCACAGACTTGAGAGATTGCCAAGGGAGAAAGAATGGGATGAAAAATAAAGGATACCTAGATCTGAGCCTTGAGGAACCCTCCCATCTAAAGGTTGGGTAAAGAAGACTAAAAAAAAAAAAAAAATAGCCAGGAAGTCAAGAAAAGAACCAGGAAAATAAGGCATGATGAAAACCGAAAGGGAGAGTTTCGAGGTCGAAGGGTTGGTAAGCAATGCCAAACAAGTGTCCTTGGAGTTAGCATCACGGAGGTCATTGGTGATCTCAGCAAGAACAATTTCAGTGGCAGGACGGGGACAGAGAGCTATGTTGCAGTGGGTTGAGGAGTGAATGGGAAACCGTGTTTGCACACAACTCTTTCAAGAAACTTTGCTGTGAAAGTGGAGCGAGAATAAGGTGGTAACTGGGGAAGATGAGAGGTTCAGGAAGATTTTTCTTTCAGTTAGAAAAACTAGGTCATTAGATATTCAGCTAAAGAACCAAGACATAATAGCCAAGAATGTCCAAGTGTGGCCAAGAGCCTCACTCGTCGGGAATGAAGCAGAGGGACCAGAAGGTTGGTAAATGGCAGCAATGAAGAGGAGGTGAGGAAGGGCTAGCTAGAGGACACAAGCTCCAAGGAGAAAAGACTATAAGACACAGGAGGAGCAAAGGTCTGGAAGTGACACTAGGGGTGAGAAGGACCTCAGGCCTGCCTCCTAGCCCTGGAGTTCATGGGGTGGGGGAAATAGGCAACCACTAAGTAAGAGGAGATGTTTGCATATCAAGGCAGGTGAGCTCCACAGAGCTCAGGAGAAGGGTTTAGGAGAAGGTCAAGGGTGGAGAATGGAGTTCAGGCCAAGGAGTCCCAGAACAGTATGATGTTAACAACATGGGAAAAACTAGAGGGCCATACTAGGAACTTTTAAAAAAACACTGTAAAAATAGCCAAATATAAATGATCTGTTTGTTATCCAGAATATTCTGCCTCTTTCCAAGAATGCAAACACCCAAGACCTGACCCCATGCCTTGTACCTGCATTTGCTTAGATGTCTGCACAGCCCCGGGAATAAAGAGAACATTTGCAGAAGAAGTTGCACCATCACACTAACTTGACCCTTGAATCAATAATTTTGTGAGCAGTTCTTGAACTCTGCAGTGCACTACAGGAACACAAAGTTAAATAAGACATGGCCCCTATATTTAAAAACTCACTGTCTAGTAGAGAAGAGAAGTGTACAAGAAATGCTAGAACTCAAGACTGACCATAGACTGAACCCAAAGAAGGGGCGGGGCAATGTGGTATGATATGTTTAAAGAAAACTCCCTTGGAGGAAGTGGGACTATTGGGATTTAGATAGCCAAGAGACAGGCTGGAAGGGCATTGCAAATGGAGGGAAGAGCACGCACAAGGACAAAGTGCCTGGTGATGTCATGGGGCCAGGAGAAGTGATGAGGACTTGAACTGAGGCAATGAGGTAGAATCAACTCAGAGTGATATTTTAAACAGGAATTGGCTTCTGTTTGGACGTGGAGTGTGAGGGAGACTACAGAGACAGACTTGAAAACCCCATCTATGGAGAACACAGCCTCTCTAGATGCCTGGTTTATGTTGGTCAAAAGGCCCTGACGTACCATCTCTTATTTTCTCAGAACAAGTACCAGGGATTTGTCTTTGACATCGTGACCAGACAAAGTTTCGACATCATCATCATGGTCCTCATCTGCCTCAACATGATCACCATGATGGTAGAGACGGATGATCAGAGTGAGGAAAAGACAAAAGTCCTTAACAAAATTAACCAGTTCTTTGTGGCCGTCTTCACGGGCGAGTGTGTCCTGAAGATGTTCGCTTTGAGGCAATACTTCTTCACCAACGGCTGGAATGTGTTTGACTTCATTGTCGTAGTCCTCTCCATTGGGAGTAAGTGGGTATCGCATGTGGTGGGGAAGCCCAGCCTCTCCTTGGGGTTGTTTTGGCTGTTCTTTCAAAACCAAGGGGACAACAAACAAACTTTTTAAACATATTTTACCTTAGAGGAGCCCAGAGTTTGCTGCCTTCCAAACACTGCAGATTTAAAATGCCCCTGGCCTCTCAGTCAGATGGAGAGGTCCCACTTGCCTTCTCCATGCTGTCATGAAGTATCTTCAGGCACCTGCTGTGTATACAGCCATCGCCAGAATTTTGGGGGTTGATAGGAAACAATTGCTCCTCCAGAGAACCTAAGATGATGGAGTTTCCAGTGGGCCTTATTTTTATGATCTTCAAATCAGAGAGTGGGCGGTATGCTATGAAGTGAGTCATAAAATACTTTTTGGAAAAGGAGGTGGGTTGCCAACTGAGTGAGGAAAGTCTGGGAGAAGATTGCTCAAAGATTCTTAAGTCAAGAGCCTGGAATTAAATCTCTGTATAACTCTCCACTTAAGGAATATGAGTGACAGAAAAGTCAAAGGATTGATGCCAAGAGATCAATGCTGTTGTGGTCTAGTCTGGGTGTTGTTGAATGACAGGCCCAGTATTTAGGGGCCAAAGTTGTTGAGAGAGAATGAGAAGAGTCAGAGGCTAAAGTGGAGAATGGAGCCACCGTAACTGAGTGCTTGCTGAATTCTGAGCACTAGGCTGGGCTCATGAATCTTCACAGTAGCCCTGTGAAAAGAGTGTTATTATTCTTATTTTATGCATTTAAAATTGAGCCTCAGAGATTAAGAAAGCTGTGCAAAGTTGAACAGTTTGTGAAGGGAGGAGCTGAATTTAGACCACGCTAATGCTCTAATGAACTAGCAGTCTCCCATCAACAGCCAAGAGACTGTCCCTGGCTTTCGTGCTGGTTAGCCCAAGTTTGGCCCTATGAAAGCCAAACCCCAGCACACTAGCTTTGCTTTGCATTATAAATACATCCTGGCCTGCTATAGCATGGCCTGCTTACTTTTCATATCAGGGCATAACTGTAAATTTAATTTTCCATTGATTTCCAATCAAAAGCTAATGGCATCTAAATACAACTTGGCAGCATTTAATCCATCTTCCTACCCTGGTGCTGAAATATAACCTTGGGTTGTGTTTAGTTGTTTGGGGGCAGGCAGGGGTGGGGGATGTATTTTTGTTTTTTTTGTTGTTTTGTTTTATTTTCTTGTTGCTGCTGGTTTTTGTGGGAGGTTGGTTTTGTTTGTTTGTTTGTCTTTCAAAGTGACAGACTCTAAAGTCCATTTTGATTTTCTATTAGAGAAGGGAGCTTGTTTATGTGACTTCCCATATCAATATTATAGAAATAAAATATACTTGCCCTGCCAACATGGCTCAGTGGATTGAGCAGTGTCCCATGGACTGAGGGGTCCCAGTTCAATCCCCAGTCAGGGCACATGCCTGGGTTGCAGGCTTGATCCCCAGTAGGGGGCGTGCAGGAGGCAGCCGATCGATGTTTCTCTCTCACATCGATGTTTCTATCTCTCTCTCCCTTCCTCTCTCTCTAAAAAATCAATAAACACATATTTAAAAAAAAAAAAAAAAAAGAAATAAAATATACTTAAAGTACTCAATTCTATAATGTGGACACCATAACTACCAGTTCCTATGACTACACAGTAACACGTCACCGGGCAGAAATCACTCAGAGAGACAGCTAGAAAGCAAGGGAAAGACAGAGTCCACTTGTCCTTCCTTCTGTTCTCTCTCCTTTTCTCCCTTCCTTCTCAACAGCAAGACATGCATTGAGCACCTGATGTTATAAGTATGAACACTTATTCTCCCTTGAAGTAGATGTAGACAAGTTGGCTGGCAGAATCTAAGATTATATGGACACATAATATACCCCCACACCATAGAAAAAGTGTCCCAGTTAAAGTGGACTTTAGGAGGGGTTTTCATTAAGACTTTATAATACAAAATCATAAGTATTTACCAAATCTCCTCCCATTTCCTTCCTCCTTCCAACACAATACCGTGACTATCCATGTTCCTATGATAAAAGACAACTAGAAGAAGAAGGTCAAGTTAGATATCAAATAGGGAGACATATACATTCTTCATCTCTCCAACCCTGTTCATAGATGGGGTGGGGGGGCTGTAACTGACCTTAAACATGTCCCTCTCCAGATCCTAACAGAGAGTTTAAACACAGCTGGAAATGAAAGAAACAAATAAAAGCCATTATGCAGACAGCTGGTCATTCAAAGCCATTCTGCTTTAGCTGTCAGCAAGTTGCCAAACTCCTCAGGCCCCCTTGTAATTAATACCAGGCTCTGTACAATTATCCACAGGACCATGTGCCAGGAACTTGGTCCATCTTCGCAGTAAGAGATAGGGAGATGAATCACAGGGGGTCGTGTCCTTCACAGAGCACAGGACCAGAGTGGAGGTAAAGGCATGACCCAAAGGCTGAATTCTCAGGGAAGAGCAGGGTCTGTGTCATAGACAGAAACAGACAACGGACTCTGTGCATGGGGAATACGGTGCAATCACTTCCAGCTGAGCTATGCTGCAGACGATAGGGTTTTGACCACGGAGATTGACTAAAAAGATATTCTGGGTGTAGGGAAAAATGAAAACATGGTAGGAAGGGTGAGAAGACTTACTTGAGAGAGAAAGGATTTATGCAGTTAACACTTACTGAGCCCCTACTCTATGCCAAACATTGTGCCAGGCTCAGAGGGCCCACAGTCTTTGAATACAGATGCTCACATGGAGGTTCATTTGGAGCTGAGATTAGGGAGTGTGATCCCAGCCAACTGTGTCAGGGCTCATGGTTGGGAGTACTAATTAGATCATTTCCTCTCTCTTTTCAAGGCCTGGTGTTTTCTGCAATTCTTAAATCACTTGAAAATTACTTCTCCCCGACGCTCTTCCGAGTCATCCGCTTGGCACGCATCGGCCGCATCCTCAGGCTGGTCCGAGCAGCCAAGGGGATCCGCACGCTGCTCTTTGCCCTCATGATGTCCCTGCCTGCCCTCTTCAACATCGGGCTGCTGCTCTTCCTCGTCATGTTCATCTACTCCATCTTCGGCATGGCCAGTTTCCCCCATGTCAAGCGGGAAGCCGGCATCGACGACATGTTCAACTTCCAGACCTTCGCCAACAGCATGCTGTGTCTCTTCCAGATCACCACGTCGGCTGGCTGGGATGGTCTCCTCAGCCCCATCCTCAACACGGGGCCCCCCTACTGTGACCCCAATCTTCGCATCAACAATAGCACCAAAGGGGACTGTGGGAGCCCAATCGTGGGCATCTTCTTCTTCACCACCTACATCATCATCTCCTTTCTTATCGTGGTCAACATGTACATTGCAGTGATTCTGGAGAACTTCAATGTGGCCACAGAGGAGAGCACCGAGCCCCTGAGTGAGGACGACTTTGACATGTTCTATGAGACTTGGGAGAAGTTTGACCCAGAGGCCACCCAGTTTATAACCTTTTCTGCCCTCTCAGATTTTGCAGACACCCTCACTGGCCCCTTGCGAATCCCAAAACCCAATCAGAATATATTAAGCCGGATGGACCTGCCCTTGGTCCCTGGAGATAAGATCCACTGTTTGGACATCCTTTTTGCCTTCACCAAGAATGTTCTGGGAGAATCTGGGGAGTTGGATTCTCTGAAGGCAAATATGGAGCAGAAGTTTATGGCAACTAATCTTTCAAAAGAATCTTATGAACCAATAGCTACCACCCTCCGATGGAAGCAAGAAGACATTTCAGCAACTGTCATTCAAAAGGCCTATCGGAGCTATGTGTTCCAACGCTCCAAGACAATTTTCAACCCCCCAGGTGTGCCCAGGGCTGAAGAAGAGGCTGTGTCACACCCAGATGAAAACTTTGTTGCATTCATGGGAAATGAGAATTGTGTGCTCCCAGACAAATCTGAAACTGCATCTGCCACATCCTTCCCACCATCCTATGACAGTGTCACTAGAGGCCTTAGTAGTGATCAAGTCAACATGAGCCCATCTAGCTCAATACAAAATGTAGGAGAAGTTACCAGTAAGGAAGCCACTACCCCCACACCCTAGTGAGGACAGTCCAGCATGGACATGTCCAATTCTGATGCGTCCTTCTACTTTGTGATAACTCTTTCCCACTACAGGTAGCACCCAGCTACCACTTCACCATGCATGCCACTGGTCACAATGTCAGAGCTGGGCAAGGAAATGCAGTTGCTAGCTACCTTTGGAGAAGCCCCCATTCACCAACAAGAGTCAGAAGCCAGGAGCATTTCCACTGTGACTTCTCTTTTGAATTTCAATATCAGATGATGGGTTCCCTTACTTTTCCAGAAACTGTCCCTGGTCCTTTTATTTTTATTGTGACTAGAACTTCCATTTATTGAGACAAACTTCTCAGGACCAGAACTTCCAAAGATCTATGGCAAGGATGTTGCTGAAGGTCCAAGGTAGTCCTCTGTGAAACACCACATAGAGATGGGCAATATTATTTAGGATTTTGCATGACTGCATGTTGAGAGCTGCAGACAACTGTTCTAGCCCAAGGTAACACCTGTGGTCTATGTTATGAAAGGCCTTTGAGATAGCCATTAAAATTAATATTTTTAAAGGTATGTCAAGACCAATGTTATATCTTAAAGCATCATTTTTTAAAAAAATTATGTGATATTGATGTGTCACAAATCACTTCCCCTTCACTTCCAGGGTTCCTGATATTTTGCAGTTTGAGCTTGAAGCTCAAAGGTAGAGGGTAGGGGTGGAGAAGGATCACTGTCCTGGGAGCTTATTCTAATCCTGACTCCTCCATTGATTGATTGCCTGGTTGACCTGGGCCAGCCTCTTTCACTTCTGAACTTCAGTTTTCCCACTTGTCAAATTGGTGGGAGTGGGGACAGAAGGGACACTCTCTATAGCCCTTGTGTTTCATGTTGTAGGACGCAGTGGTGCCCTATCAATGTAGATGAGGAAAACACTCTCTTCTGAAGCTGCAATGGCCAGACCTTTCTGCTGCATAGCTAAAGAAGCAGTTTTTGGATATATTCCAGAGCCTGTTCCACATCTCACAGTCAGACTTTAAGGAGGAAGGTTTTCACATTTCCCTTGGGCCAGGACTTCATAATTAGTGTAATAAAAAGAAAAGAGATATTTTGAGAAAGATAATCTGGGAAATAAAAGGTATGGCCAATGTTTTCTTTAATTCATCCTACAAATGTTATTAAGTACCTATTATATGACAGGTACTGCTCCAAGCACAGAGATAATGGGAGTTAAGTCCCCAAAGATTAATTGGATTTATGCAGTGAATGAAGTAAGAGTTATCAGAGAGAATATTCAGGCCACAGGCATGTGGCAGATCTTAAGATGAAGGAGAGCAAGGAACTCATATGACAACATAGAACATAAAGGATCTTAATGACAGCATGAACTTCTATTAATTCTTGGGACATTCCCTGCCACAATGACAAGAATCAAGTCAATTCATTGATATATATTTGATCACTTTGTAAAAGTCTCCATTTATATAATTATAAAACTAAAGGTTGGTCCACCTTATATCTGCTGGTCCAGCTTACATGGTCCACCTTACATCTGCTGGTCCACCTTATATGGTCCACCTTACATCTGCTGGTCCACCTTATATGGTCCACCTTACATTTGCAAAACTTTTAGAGTCTAACAATTATCAAGCGTTGGCAAAGATATAGAGCAACAGGAACTCTGATACACTGCTGGATTTTGTAAATTGGCACAACCATTTTGGAAAACAGTTTAACTTTATTAGAATTGTTGAAGACACATATCCCCATGACTCGGGTTTTCCACTTTTAGGTATGAAACCTAGAGAAATCCAAGCACACGTGCTCTAGGAGACACATGCACAAGATTTCTTATCGACATTGTCCATAATGAAGCCAAAGTAGAACCTAATATCCATCAGCAGTAAGACAAATTAAATTATGGTACATTTTTCATGTAATTGTATAAGAAAGGATAGGTGTAGCCTTATAGAAGTCTATAGATGAATCTTAGAAATATTGAGTGAAAGAATCCAGATATGAGACTATACATACTATATGATTTTGCATTTCAAACACAGACAGAATTAAATATATTGGTTAGGGATGCATAAAGAAAAGTAGGGATTGGTTACCATAAAAGCCACAGTAGAAGTTACTGCTAGGGGGAAGGAGGCATTTATGACTGGGTCTTTGGCATTGTTCTAATTCCTCATCTCAGTGATTCTTTTTGAGTATTGCCTTTATAACATGTGTTAAGCTAAACATATATATCTAATGTGTTTTTCTGTGTGTATATCTCACAATTTAAAAAAACAACAAAACCTTTTTAATGGTTTAGCTTAGATTCTTCTCCCTCTTCATAGAAGTAGTCACTATCTGCTACTCTGTATTGTGGCATTTCTGTCCTGGACTTGGTTCTCCGAGCTGAGTTGTAAAAGGAGGAGGAGTTCAAGGGAGGGTAACAGAAAAAGGAAATTCTAGAGGAAGGAATAGCAACTGCAAAAGACACGGGAGATGTGCAAGTGGGTGAGGAGCTTAAGAAATTTAACCAAATCATTGTGAAGCAAGCATGTCAGGGAGTAGGGAGTAAGGAGAATATGATCACAATGGGGACCAAGTTTTGTATCCCCATGATTTTTTGGGGGGATGGTATCATAGGTGATATTAAAACATTTAACAACCTGCCCTGGCTGGTTCAGCTCAGCGGTTAGAGCATCAACCCTCGGACCAGAGAGTCGCGGGTTCGTTTCCCGCTAAGGGCATGTACCTCAGTTACAGTTTATCCCTGGCCCGGGTTGGGGTCGTGTGGGTGGCGACCACTTGATGTGTCTCTCACATCGATGTTTCTCTCTCTCCCTCCCGCTCTATCTGAAGATAAATGCAAAAATGTCCTCAGGTGAGAATAAAAAAAATAATAATAAATAAAACATTTAACAACCTGCCTGGAACAGGGCACCATCCAGGACTGACTATTCTGCTAAAGCAGACTTCTGGAGGCCCCCTGCTGTGCCAGGTACTAACTCTCCCATTGTTGGATCAAGGAGAAATCTAGAGGGACGTCCCAAAGGAGGGACCAGGCCAGCTGGGCGGAGGGGGGAGGGGGCACGTAAGGCTGCAGCTATCTCCTGATCAGTACAGAAATAGTTCATTACGCCGGATATTAGCTCTGGTTGCAAGTGACAGAGATCCAACCCAAATTAGCTTATGGGGAAAAGAGAGGAAAATATTTTCATCTACTAAACAGGAAGCCCAGAGGTGCAGTTGCATTCAGGCTGAGCTGGATTCAGGAGCTCAGATGATGTCATCGGGATGCCGCCTCTCCTCCTCCTGGCTGTGTTTTCTCCTGTAAGTTCTCAGGCATGCTGTCTCCTCGTGGAAGTCCTTCACACCTGTGACCTCAGAAGAAAAACTTGACTCTTTCCCAAGGATTCCAGCAGAAATCCGCAGTGCGGCATGTCATTGGCGCACATCATATCACATCTCTTCCCCTACGCGCATGTTGTATCCAGAACGCACAGTCCGATGGCCATTTCTGCATCACCTGCTCACCCTGTGAGCCAGGAGCTGAGAGCAGCTCCCAAATAAAAAAGCTCTGTATCATAAGAAGAGGGAATGGATGATGAATAGGCTAAACCAATAGCTGCCCACTCCGTTCTACCCCTTAGTGGCCCCATATCAACACACATTCTAGTTTCACACGTGCACTATCAAAGCACCTTCCTAACATATTGGGGCCACCCCACATAAAACTGCATCCCCCTTTTCCCCAAGGAGACAATCCGGACCCTTGTCCAATTCTTACACCCAGCTGCAAGTCAAGACTGTTTGACTCGCCAAATTCTGTCAGCTCCTTCCAAAATAAATCCAGGATTTGACCACTTCTTACTCCCTTGACTACTGTCAACTCTATCAAAGTAACCACCATCTACTTCAATCGTCCCCATTTATTTTCCCATCTCTACACTTGTCCCCGACGGTCTATTTCCCTCCAACAGCAGCCAGGGCTCAAAATCCACCCATGGCTCAGTGGTACTTGGAGCAGAAGTCGTTACAATGGTTTCACACAATCCGGCTCTCACTCCTCTCTGACCTCATCTCCCCCACCCATCCTCTGTGCTTCGGCCACATTGTCCTCCTCAACATTCTCAAACCCACAAGGCATGGCCTTGCCTCAGTGCACAGGCCTTTGGAACTTGCTTTTCCCTCAGCAATATATCCACACAGCTCACTCCCACACCTCCTTCAGGGCTTCCCTGATCAATCTATCTAATTACTGGCCACATCCATAGCGCTGAGCACCCTCTGGGGTAGCTCCTCGTGGCCCGGTACCCAAAGGCTAGCCATCTGGTGGATAATAGATAGAATAACATATTAGCTTCAATAAAAATGCCTATTTAGAAAAGGAGAAACCACACTCAGAAGTGCCAATCACCGCTCACCCTGACAGACAGTGAAGGGATGTCTTGGTTCTGCTCCCAGGAGAATTCTTCACCCACTGTCCTTCTCCCTCATGGGACAGGAGCACTGGGAAGAGATCCCTTCTGAAGACTGGCCAGCTCATTGCACTTCCTGTTGGCATCAGTGGGCCCTGGAAATTGTCTTCAGGTGTGAGCCACCATGGACCATTATTTGCCTGGACTGAAGTTTCTCTGGCAACACAACTCCCTTAAAACGCGAGTAGGATTTCTATCTCTTGCATTTTACCAACTTTTTAGATCTTGTTGGATTATGGCCATTCAATCTAGACTCAGGGCTGAATACTACTGCCTTTTAGCAATTGATGTCTTGCCCTCTGGATATGACTGCCCTTTGGCAATAGATGTCCTGCCCTCCTTCACCCGTCAGCCAGCCACTGTACACAGATGTTGCTGAAAAGCAATCAGCTTACATGTGCGGGCACAACTCACCTCCCCTATTCCAGTTTGTACACCAGTGCACTGCTGGGTTCATTGGAGTTTGTCTCCTTTGCCCTACGGGGAGTATAGAGACAGGATCCTCTGGGGGAGGGGGGGAGAGGATGTCAGGCTTCCCACAGCTCCAATGCTCACCCCCATCTCTATGTTTCCAATCTTGGTGAATGTTTAACAGTTAGCTATTTGGGGGGGGGGGGTGCTGATTTGTAGCATTTTCTGATTTAGCTGATGTTAACACTCCCACCATGGCCCATGGCAAGCCATTCATGTGACATTCCCGGAAGGCAGCATCGGGAAGAGATAGGCACGGTCCCTTGAGCCAGTAAGAGTGGCTTCAGCACACCGTGGTTCCCGCCCCTCCTGCCCTTTCTTTACCCATATTAGCTTGGGACGGAATTTGTTTTTCCACTCTCCAAGGCATAAGACTATAAGATCTTAGCCAGAAAAGGCCTCCCTTTCTGCTTTCCTATGGGCCAGTTTCTGCAAAGTTGGTCTTTCTTTGTGTGCCTTTACTAAGTCGGCAAGAAGCAGCCCACACCTTCCAAATCCTAGAGGTTTTTCTATGGAGGTTCTTAAACTGCAGCTGCAAGCAGCAGGTCGTCGGAGTCTCCAGATGCAAAAGGCCACAGCTAAAAGCACAACAGAAATCTCCAGGTTCAGATCTGGGGTGGGAGACTCGCAGCGTCCCATCCCATCTCAGCTTGGCCAGTGCCACACTGTGAGGTCTATCCATATGACACCTCTCTCCAGGTATGAGTTTCTATGTCAGGGGAGTTATATGGTTACAAGAAACAGAAACCAGTTCCAGAATAAAAGGAATTTACTGGACTAAATGCTGCACTATCAGCAAGGACAGCAGCCAAGGCTGGGTAGGTCTCTGGGCGGTCAGCACCAATAGAATATTTCCTGTGGGGCCAGAACCCATCAGTTCCAGCTTTTTTCCTTTCCAGTGTCCAGTCAGGATGCAAATTCCAAAGAGAGAGCATCTGATTGGCCCAGCTCCAGCAAGAGAAGGAGGGGCATTTGGATTGATAGCTCCAACAAGACTGCGGTCAATTACCTCCTCCCACCACTCCCACAATCCACCACCCCCCCAAAAAAAAAGTTGAGACTTGTTACTAAAAGGAAGAAATAAGGTGGGCAGGCAAAATGCCCCATGAGTATTACAAGTTATGAGTTGGATTTGTGCTTTGTAAACCTTTCCCCGGCCATAGTGACGATTAACAAGAGGCTAAAGTTGGGGCAGAGAGATTAGGGAGGCGGTGGTGGCAAATGGGGACCTGCCCCATGTATTTTTAAGAATCTCAAGCACATTGACTAAAGGCACTCACTAAGTCTGCTCAGATCGAACCCTCACAGCATGGACTAGGGTCCCAGCTTCCATTGTTGTCTCTGATGACAGGTTCAAATCCTTTTCCTCCAGATAAAAATGCTCCCTAGGCCCTGGCCGGATAGCTCAGTTGGATGGAGCATCATCCAGATATGCCAAGGTTGCAGGTTCATCCCTGCTCAGGGCACATACAAGAATCAACCAATGAATGCATGGATGGGTGGAATAACAGTTCGATGTTTCTCTCTCTCTAAAAATCAATCAATAAAAAATATTTTTAGTTAACAAAAAAAAAAAAAAAAACGATCCCTAGGACCCAAATATCTGCAATACACTCTGTCTCTGGAAAATTACTCCTATGTTCCCTGAAGTGGAAATCTGTTTGAAGTGAGCTCTCCTGAGAAGCCCCAGATGAATCATCATTCAAGTGAGCTCAGGGGGGGTGGAGGCAGGATTTGCCTGTGGGCATCACATCTGTAGCAGGGAAGTCTATGTCAACTGTTGACCCTTTGAAACACTGGTTCTGACCACCGAAACAGCAACAAAAGTCGGTCGGTAGAATTCATTGCACAGAGATAAGAAATTCCGAAGGGGCGTGCATGAAGAGGGCTCGTTTTGGGTTTTTTCCTGACCAGAACTGAATTAATTGATTATTTAAAATGTGGCTGCTCTTGCTTCCAGATTTAATTGTGTTATAAAGCAATATGAAGGCACGTGTGCGTGTGTGTCTGCTGAATAATGATGCTTCTCGTAGTTATAACAGGGAGCTCCAGCACCACTTGGAAGCTGCAAAGGTCTGCACATGAGCCCCAGGAAACACTCCCTTCATGGTCTAAGCAGCGTGGTGCTCTGGACGGAGCTCTGGATGAGAGGCTTGAAG
Organism: Tadarida brasiliensis; assembly: GCA_030848825.1. Lineage (NCBI taxonomy): Eukaryota > Metazoa > Chordata > Mammalia > Chiroptera > Molossidae > Tadarida > Tadarida brasiliensis. The sequence continues at coordinate 55,141,042 of CM061274.1, read as the reverse complement.
GCTCCAGTTGGATTCCAGCCCTGCTGAACCCATCAGGAGGTTTGATGGAGATAACAACACTCTCTCTGCCCATTTAAAGGAGTAAGATAAAAGGAGAGACAATTCGGGAACCCGTCCTGCCACACTGTGTCCCGGGGGAGTCTTCACAAAGGACAGTGCAGCTGCCCCTTCCCTGTTGAGTACAGAGGTGTCGGGTGGTTGACACTGTGCTTCACATGCAGGGGAGCATCCAACCACGTGCAGGTCCTCCCTGGACACGGCCAGCACTGTGACTGGTGGTCAGGATGGAGGGCCGCTCCTCCGAAACCCTCTCAGGGAGGCCATGCTTGGATCCCACTCTTTTGAGCCCATGGCAGATATAGTTGGTGCTCACACCACATTCCTTACCAACACCTTTTCTGTCTCAGGGTTTTCTCCAAAGCCTCTGGGCTTTTCCCCACATGGCACAGCAGCCCAGAAGTGCAGGGGGAAGCGGAGATGTTGACACCCTTGAGGACACTCCTCAACCAATGGGGCACAAGATTTGGAAGATAAATACGTACCCTAGCCTCCCATGCCACGGAGGAACGATTCGGAGTCAGGTATCTCAGAGAATCGCTACGAAGTCTGATCCCTAGTGGTAGGGCCCGTTTTCCACCAACCTGAGAGTAAGTGCCCCTTGGCTTTTGTACCCTAGGTGACACTCTCAGCTCACCCTACGCCCAGTTGCCCACAGCACTACCCAGCTTTTTTTTTAGTTTCTTCCTTCCTTGGCTAATTCTCCCTGCTTCTTCCTTTACTTTTGCCTCCTGGAATCACCTTCCAAATAAACTACCTTCCCCCAAAGCCTTGTCTCAGCTCCTGATTTGGGGGAACACAAATTAAGATGAACTCCCAGATAGCCTACTCAGAATGAGGACACTGTTTTCTTATGCTGCCCACATGCTCACTGTCCTGGGCTCCTGGATAGTCTGCGGGAAGGGACTCACTTCCCCTGATGTGAGGTGTGCGAAGGGTCCCATCCAGAAGTGATATTGCCATCTCCCCTTCCCAAGTCCCTACCCATCACCCACCTGCTTCTGACTGATGAGGCAGGTGAGACTCCTCTCCTCACCCTCTCAATTACTATCAAATATTCGATTTTGTTGGCAAGTGCCTTGGGACCTAGTGGGTCCTTGCCTCCCCTTCAAAACTATTGTGATGAGTAAGAGGTTAAGGACAAGCTTCTCACTGCATCTTGTAAACTGACAAGATTCGTCACGAGTCCACAACCACCTGTGGCCCCTTCTTCATCAGTGTACTGTAGGGGCTACTCTGGAATGTCGCAGTTCGCAACGAGATGCTCCAGTGGGGACTTCACCCAGAAGTTGTCCCGGTGCCTTCTCCTGGCACACGGGATTATGCTAAATGGCCATCAGTTAATAAGTGGCTGGGCTTGTGCCGCTCAGAGCAGCAGACTATGGGAGAAACTCCTTGGCTTCCCCTTGTTGTCCACCCCATAAAAGAAGTCAATGGGCATCCAAGGCTCTCTCCTGAGCATCAGTAAATAAGGGGTCAAACCACTGGTTTCATTCCAGTGGCATCACATGTGTGGACTGTGACATCCCCCTACCCACCCACTATCCATTCTTTGGACAGAGCCTGCCCATATTTCACAAAGTTCTCAATCTCTCTGGATAGGGATCTCCTTGAGGATGGTGGAGAGCACTTCCAGGTGTCTTTATCCTGCCAGTTGAAACACTGCCTACAGCCCTGGCCGGTTTGGCTCAGTGGTTAGAGCGTCAGCCTGCGGTCCAGAGAGACCCGGGTTCGATTCCCGCTGAGGGCACGTACCTCAGTTGCAGTTTGTCCCCGGCCCTGGTTGGGTCGTGCGGGAGGCAGCCACTCGATGTGTCCCTTTCATGTCGATGTTTCTCTCTCTCTCTCTCTCTCTCTCTCTCTCTCTCTCTCTCTCTCTCCCTCCCTCCCTCCCTCTCTCTCCAACAAAAATGGAAAAATGTCCTCGGGTGAGGATAAAAAAAAAAAAAAGAAACACTTCCTACAGCAACCAGTTCTCCAAATCCCTCCCTAGGTCTGTCCCACAGAGAATCTACAGACCAACACAAACTGCTCCCACAAACCCCTGCCATGGTGGGAAGAGGACGACTGTGTCCATCCTGGTCTTCCAAGAGCTGATGTCCAGTCAGAACTAGACATGCAAGAGATTCACTGGTGGAAACACTGATGAGGAATGAAAGGGGGGAGCAGGAGTCAGCAGGCAGAGCCTCAGACTGCAATGCAGCTGTGAGAAAGTCTCAGAATAAAGACCGCCCAGTGGAGGACACTGTTGGGCAGGTGGCTCAGCTCTAGTGCCCACCATCTTTGGTCACTGGTGGGGGCAGCGCAGGAAGAGCATGGCTTCTGCATGAACCACAGGTCCTCAAGGTGCCACAGCCGGAGCTCACCAGAGCAGATGTTCAGCCATACACTGTCCGAGAATCCTTAGTTGTCTTAGGCCATAGAAGTTGTTTTCTAGTTGAGTTTAGCAACATCTCCTCCTTGAGTGCCCACTGTCATCACGGACTGCCCTCAGTGCTGTGGAGCTGTGCTTCTGAAGCCGACTCCCCATGCAAGGAGCTCCCACACAATCGTTTTGGCCTTTTCCAAATCAGCGCTTGAGGAGAAGGCTCACCTCCTCCCCCTCTAACAGGGATGTGCTTTCCCTTCCAGTGCCGTCTACCAGGGTGCGGATGAGAGTGAGGCAAGTCAGCCGGGCACAAAATTCAGGGACGAACTCGTTCTCCAGGACTCATCTTATACTTGCCTGAACCTGAGAGTGACTGCCTCCTTCACTTTTGCACCCTGACACATTTCTTGACTCATCTCAGTTCTGGCCTTGAGGACTACTGCTTTTAATCTACCCACTGAACTCTGAGGTGTCATCAGCAGTCACAGAATGAGGTTATTCTCCACCATAAATGAATGCCATGGCCTCTGGCTCACTGTCCCCAACCCTTTTCCTGTCCTCAGTCACAGAGTGATTCATCCAGGACACAGGTTTCTCCGATCCAACGATCAAATCCTCTACCCTACATTCACTACCCACTCAGGTGATCATATCCTGAACCTTGTCATCACTATTAACAACACCAATCTCATAATTTTGCCAACTATCCAGTACACGTAACTTATGACCCCCACCTGCATAATTCTCCAAATGCTTTGATCTTCCTCAGTCCTTTGGCTTCCCATCACATCCATTCTCCCCTTACTCATTTTGATGTCATGGTCTATCTTTATAATCACGGGCTTGGAAACACTTTCAAATCTTTTGCCACCTGCTCCCTGCATCCCCCATGTCTGATAAAACCTTGAACTGCTCCAGTTAACCCCAAATTTCTACATCCTCTGCTCCTGCTCCAGTCACTGGTCTCATTCCCTTTTCATCACCACAAACTTTGGATGGGCTTAAATACTGTCCAATGGTCCTTTTGCACTTTTCTAGAAAGTTCATTTTCCTACGCACCAAAATGATATTCAGCCATATGTTGTCTCTTTGCAGATCTCTAAGCTTTCCAATCCTGCCTTCTTCCCCTCCTTCATGCTCAGCCGATGCTCCAGCTCTTACTTCTTCTCTATTCAGTGATGCAACCTCATTTTTGTCACTCACCATCCCTCCAACTTTATTCAGGATAGAAGTTGTAACACTTCTGAATGAAATCTTGGATTGGCCAATAACTTTTTTTTATTACTCTTATGTAGTAAGAAGTCCACGGATCACTTTAAGTCTCAAAACACAATTGATTTGATCATTAGAATATCAGTCCTATATAGTAGCAGACAAAGCTTCCAGCTCCATTCAGAGGTCTGGTTACTCCCTTCCCTCAAGCTGAGGCCGCTGCAGTGGGCTGCCGGCTCCTGGGAAGGGGGCGTTGGTCACTTTTTCATTCACTCGCCTTCTCCCTCTCTCCTAAATGCCAGTCTCTTACTCATACAGGGTTTGGTGGTTGAAGAACAAAGGGAACTAGAAAATTCTCCTGCTCTCTGAGCCTGGCCAACGTTTAAAGATGACTCTGGGAGCTTTTATGAGTTCGTCTAAAAGCTCTCACTCCTGGAGATCTCTCACTGCAGTTCCTTTATTCGGAGTAATCTGCTCTCCTCCAGCTCATCTGCCCACTCACTGCCTTCCGCCTCCAGGTTCTGTCTGCGAGGGGCCCTAATAGGTGACTCTCCTCCCTCTCCCTCTCTCAGAACCCACATCTGATGCATGGCACTCACAGGTCTTTTACCTTGACAAATTCTGGGAGGCCGTGTCTATCAGTTTCTCTGCCAGCAGCTAGGCAGCCCATCCTTAGCTGTTTAATGTCCCAGGCAGGAGTCAAATACCAGCCACTGTCTCTCTCATCCGCGGGGGTCCTGAAGTTGGCTTCTTCAACTCCTCCTCACAAGGTTCAGATAAAAGACAGGCACCCACCCACAACACCTCCCCAGTGGAGGTGGGGACAGGTTTCTATTCACTGTCTCAGGACACTCTAGCACCTCCCACCAAAGAATCATCCTCAAAAACCCACCTTCCTTCTGATGGTCTTCCTCCTTCCTCCCTCAGCGTGTTGGAGTCTCAGAGTCTTATAACTATTTCTTCAAAAATATGCTTCTGGGTCTAGCACCTACTTTGGCATGTCAGATCTATTATATTTCAGTGTCTGAATCAGCACTTACAATTTAACATCCTGTTCACTTCACTAAAAGAATAAAGTCATCAGACATTTTCCCACCAGCAAATGGATTTGCTTCTATGAGCGTACTCTCTGCATTCCCTCCTCTTAACATGGAAAAAGAGTGTCTGCTCCAATCAAAAGTCACTCTGTGCTCCTGATCACATGCATCCTCATCCACCGTGCAGTTATCCCTTCCCCTGCATCATCAAGGTTATCACTCCCATCAGCCTGCAGATATATCCTGTATTCCCCATCTTAAACACACACACTCCCTTCCCCCTCCCCACACCTCCCGCCCCATCTCCTGCACACCTTCACGGCAAAACTCAGCTAAACTTTGTCCGGACCTGCTCTCTCCATTCACTTCCTCTTGTTTGTTTGTTTGGTTGGTTGGTTGGTTGATTTGGATGGAATTTCTTTATTTCTAAGTTTTATTCTAACTTTAAAATATAGAGAAAAGGACAGAAAACAATTCCACAAACAAACCCCCATTTACCCACCTCTCTGGATAACAAATGCTGGCCCTTTAATGGTGGAGGGGAAGGCTCTGGAACCACTCTGCCTGGATTCGATTCAGACTCTGCCCACTGCGGGTGACTTATCTAATCTTTCTGTCTCACCTTCCTCGTCTGCGAAGAGAGATGATAATTCTACCTACCTCATAGCATTGTTATGAATGTGGAGGAATTGAATCAAAGGCTCAGATCTATGCCTAGAGTGTTGTACCTGTTTCACAATCATTAGCCATCACTTTTGCTTCTGATCTTTTTTTTTTCTTCTTGAAAGAAGTCAAACATTAAAGATGAATCGAGGTGCCCCTTGTATCCCTTCCCAATCCAACTCTCTTTCCTCCCTTCCCAGGGGCAATCATTATCATAAATTTAGAGCACGCATATTCTTGCTGAGTTTTTGTATTTATATCACATGCATTTATTTAATGAATAATAGGAATCATGGGTATTTTGTATAATTTGCATAAACAGCACAATAGTTCATGTATCTTTCCACATCTTACTTTTTCAGTCAGCATTATTGTTTGACCTCATCATTCATGTAACTGTTAATTATTTTCATCTTATGCATATGCCACAATTAAATAAACCCTTTCCAATTGGTGAACATGTACACTGTTTCAATTTTTTATATTAAAAACAATGCTGCCCAGAACAATTTTATATATACTTTCTTGGGCATATATGTGAAAGTTTCTCTAAGGTACATGCCCTCAAGGGTTGTCTATACTCCAAAGTGGTAAAATCAAAGTATACCAGAAGTGTAGAAGGTTTCCTCACTTCATCATCCGCACTCAGATGTTGTCAGAAATGTTAACGTTTATTAATACGATGGAAAGGTAAATCATTGATATTTTCATCATATTTTCTTGATTCTTTTTTTCCTATACTTAGAAGTTTTACTTTGTACTTCTTGCTCTTTTAGATTTTTAGGTATGGATTATATAGCACTGTGAGTACATGCAATAGAGTATACAAGCAAAACTAATCATTAAGGTCAGACTTCTTCAGAGTCCGACTTCAGACTCACTTAAAAAAAACACTTTTTATTGTGAGATCATTGCAGAGTCACATAGAATTGTAAGAAATCATTCAGACAAATCCTGTATGCCCTTCATCCAGTTTCCTCCAATGGAAATATTTTTCATAACTATAGTGCAATATCACAACCAGGAAATTTACATTGCCGCAATCCACTGATCTTATTAAGATCTCACCAGGTTTTCACGCACTCGTGGGTGTGTGTGAGTGTTTTGCTCCATGCAAGTCCATTACTTACAGTGATCTCTACAGCGACGTGAGGGCACAGAACAATGTCATTGCCAGGATTCCTTTCCTTTATCAGGCACGGTCACTACCCTCTCGATTCCACCCCTAAACCCTGGCAGCCATTTATCGCTTCTCCGTTTCTATTATTTTGTCATCCCAATAATGTTATATAAGTAGAATCATGCAGTATGTAATCTTTGATTGATATGTAATTGATTTTCTTTACTTCGCACAATTCCCCTTGAGGTCCTCCAAGTCATTGTGTATATCAATAGTCCACTTTTTAATATGATTTTCATTAATTTTTTTAGAGAGAGAGGAAGGGAAAGAGAGAATCGACGGCTGCCTCCTGCATGCCCCCCACCGGGGATCGAGCCCACAACCCGGGCATGTGCCCTGACCGGGAATTGAACCAGGACCTCTCAGTCCATGGGACGCCGCTCAGTCCACGGAGTCACACCGGCCGGGCAACAGTCCATTATTTTTCATTGCTGAGCAGCTTTCCATGGCATACACGCGTCACAGCTGTTTAACAATGTACTCACTGAAGGACGCTGGGTTGTTTTCAGTCTTCAGCTATTAAGAAAAAAGTTGCTATGAACATTTATATCCAGGTTTTCGTATGAACGTAAGTTTTCATTTCTCTAGAATAAATGTCCTAGAGTGCTACCCTAGCCTGAATGTTTGTGTGCCCCCCCACCCCCACCAAAATTCACAGGTGGAACTGTAATGCCCAGTATGACAGTATTTGGAGGTGAGACCTTTGGGAGGTGATTAGGGCAGAGGTCCCCTGAACGGGATTAGTGCCCCTATTACAGAGACCCCAGAGAGCTGCCTCCCCACCACCGTATGAGGACACAGCGAACACACAGACGTCTGTGAGCCTGGAAGCAGGTCCTCACCAGACATCAAACCTGCTGGCATCTGGATCTTGGACTCCCCAGCCTCCAAAACCAGGAGAAATAAATGGCTGTTGTTTGTCAGCCACCCGGTCCGCGCTGTTCTCTCCCAGCAGCCCAGAGGGACGAATACAAATGCCACTGCTGGTTCACACGTAAGTGCGTGTTTACTTTCCTAAGGACGGAACCGTTTTCCAGCACGACTGCAGCGTCCTGCGTCCCCACTGGCCATTTGCGAGTGCTTCCGCCCTCACGCCCTCATGAGCATGACGTTACCCCTGTTCCGTAGTGTAGCCGTTCTGACAGGTGGATACTGATACCTCATTATGATTTTACTTTGCATTTCCCTAATGATTAATGATGCTGAACATCTTCTCGGGCCCTGCTCTGCCGTCTGCAAGGCCCCTTCGGCGAGATGTCTGTTCCTGTCTTCTGTCCTTTTCTCAGTCGGATTGTTTAGGTGTTTGACTTCCGAGGGAAAGCTCCGAAACACGAAGCAGAAGCTAGCTGCAGACCTCAGATGTCACACAGCATCACTTCTGCTCAGTTCTGTTGGTCCGAGCAAGTCACAGGACAGCCCAGATTTCAGAGGGAGTTAAACATACCCGTGGTGCGGTTTCCCAAAGAATCGGCAGCCACTTGAACCCACCACTGTGACCGCGGCAGGTTGCCTCTCTATAGCCATGTGTCCAGTCCCGGCTCAGGGGACACCGACACAGGAAAGCCCACCATCTCCCTGACCGCGCCTGCCAGCAGTACCACCAAAGCACCAGGACGAAGGCCCTGCTCTCCAAATCTCACGCCAGCACATCTAGTTGGTGGAACTGAAATCCAAAGCTAGAATTCTCTCTGCAAAGGCGTCTGGGAAATCTAGTTGCCAACCTGCTGACTTGGGCACAGAAAGGCGCACTGGAAGGATGTGAAAGCAGAGGCTTGGCGCCCAACCCACTACGTCCATCACAGCCGAGACTGGTGGTGTCAGAAGCATCGACAGCTCTGTCTTCCTCCTTGCGTGGTCCAACAGGTGCAGACCAGACATGTGAGCCAGGGGGCAGATGGAGGGCCGCTCCCTGCTGTTCAGTCCCAGAGGCCTGGATAGGAGAAGGCATTGCTGTCAGATGTTTGTCTGCCTGGGAGGGGCATACAAGCTGGGGCCCTGGGGTTATAGATAAAGGGCTTCCAGCTGAGGTCTGGACCCTGGGGCTGGGCGAGAGCTTTTAACCAGTGTTCACAGTTAAAATCCCTTGAAAAGGCCCATTGATCAGAGTGTGGCCCTGGTGTTGTCCCAGGGTGAAGCCAAGCTCCCTAGGAAGCACAGCCGATCTGGTCCCCAACACTCCTTTCGCAGAATGAGAGCCACGGGGATGCTGCTCTCTGCCGCCCTCAGCAATGATAAGGCTGCCTCCGTGCAGCACAGGAGGGCTGCACTCCACAGCGCACAGTTGAGATGCCAGGTCCCCAGACTCTCCCCCGGGGACCCCAGCAATAGCCACTGCCACTTACAGGCCCTGGGCAGGTCCTCCTTGCCCTGGCCTGTCTCCCAGCAGCGGAGCGGTGAGGGGCCGGAGTGGTAGCCCTCTGTCCCTGGCAGCCCGGCCACTCTGAGCAGGTGAGAGTGGGAGGCAGCCCTCTGTTCTCCTGTCACTGTTCACTCGAGAAGCCTGCACTCCAGCGCTGCCTCTTATCTCTTCAGAAGCTGATGCACTTGCAGACAAGAGGCAGCTTCTGTCAGTCGCTGCCAGTTCTGAGCATTTTCTGGCCCGAAGCATTGACTCCCGGCGAAAAGAAACAATTTCCCTACGAAGTCTTCTAAGTTCTCCTGTCAGGTCTGGCACCTTTGTTCATGCGCTTCTCTCGGGAGCGTGCAGGTGGTGTGGGTAGGCGGTTTGCCAGCCGGGGTCACCCAGGATCTGTGCCGGTGTTTGGAGGCAGAGACGAGGGGGGCAGCCCTGGGCAGGGACCCTCCCCGGGTGCCTGCGGAGCTGTGAGCGCTCTTCGTCACTGCACGTTCTTGCAGAATGTTGGAGGAAGGTTTCCTAATCACAAGGCTTTTCTCTTAGAGATGGGGACACTGAGGCTCGGAAGAGTCTGGAGGTCAGTCTGCTCAACACTCGGGTTAGAATCTATTGGAGCTGCAGACCCCACATCCAGTCTTCCTCTGTACCCCTGAGGTTTTCATGTTTAGGGAGCTGCGGGTACCAGGGAGGGGGCAGGAGCTGGGAGGCTCAGAGGTTTCCTAAGCGTGAGACCAGGGCTCAGTCCCTGGCCCCCTCCCCTTTTCTCTACCACAGCCGCTTGGGGGAGGAAATGTCTGACCAGACAAACAAAACAGAGCAGAACCAAAAATTAAGCAGTCTTTCGTCTCCAAGTCCACGACCCCTGTTTCTGGGCAACCAGAGCCTGTAGTTCTAGCTCACACACAGAGCAGCGGAGCGGGGACACCAGGTGCCCGGAGCTGGTCCAGCTCTGGGGCTCGGAACAGCGACTCTGACCACGGCTCTCCACAACCACACCTGCCTCTTGTTTCTCTCCCACTCACACACCCACACGCCCACACGCTCACACATCCCTGAAGGAAGCACCACTTCTGCTCAGAAAGGTAAAGATACCTTCCTTTTCCTTTTAAAAATTTTCATTTATTTTTATTTTAACTTATATTCCAGAAAATGCATCCTTTTGCTGTACACTTCTAGGAGTTTTGACAGAGTCATGTCACCACCACGGTCCAGAGAACAGTTCCATCCCCCGAAAGGTCCTGTCCCTCACGTTGCTTCTTCGTAGTCAACCCCGCACCGCCCTCCATGCCCAGCCCCGATCTGTTTCCTGTTCTTTCATTTCACCTTGTCCAGAATGTCATATGAATGGAATCATGTAGTATGTATAACCTTTGAGGCTGGCTTCTTTCACCTAACATACACATTTGAGATTCATCCGTGTGGTACGTATCAATAGAAATGCTTCTTAAAGGTACAACAATAGAACCACGGTGAGAACTCAGTGCCCAAGCACAGTGCCCATCGGGCGGGGTTCTCCAGCTCTGAGCACAGCTCACCAGCTTCTCTAGAACCAGCATCCTCCTCCCCACCAGCTTCAATCCACTCCTGCTCCTGACCTGCTTGCTCGGCCCAACTCACAGCCTGCGCAGAGCCCAGCATTCCCAGCCTTCCCGTCGTAACTACCCACTTCTGATCCCAGCTCACATGACCACAGTGGGGGCTCCAGAGTCCTCCTGGAGCTGCTTGGCCCTAACCCAAGAGAGAAAAACGTAAATGATTGCAGAGCCCTGCAGGTAATGTTCATAAGCATAATACAACAAGGAACGGTGGAAGCCAAAGAGACCTGGAGAGCGCGTGGCCCAGCTAAAGGCATTCACAGTATTACAAACCTTTAGATACACTGTATCTCTCCCACCCCCCAATAAAAAAAAATAAAAATAAAAACATCTTTGGGCTGCATTCAGGTTCCCGGACTCCAGCTGGCAGCCTCTGAATCTCTGGCACTGAATCTCTTCCTCAACTCCACCACTGCACTGATCTAAAATATAACAGGACACAGGGCAACCATGTTAGCATTATCAAGGTGGTAGAACTCAGGGTGACCACGGTCCTCTATGGAATGCGACGGAACGTGGGAAAGCAGGTGGCCCTAGGTGGAGCTGGGGACTGCTCTGGAATACGCTGCGTGCAGGTAAAGCTGTCAGTGGGAGCGATCGTGCCTGGGAGACCTCACCCCAGCCGCAGCAGTCTGGTGCTTCTTATTCTGCAAAACCCAAACCCAGGAAGTCCCTCAGTGTGCAGACTCCACCTTTGACGCTTTTCTTATACCTGTCATATTGTATCCAACAAGAATGCAGACTCCTCATATATACAACCAAGAGTACAGGGGACACTGTGGGCTGCCCAGAGCCCCTCTCAGGATCCACATACTATTGTTCCTCCCGCTGCCGGGAGTGCGGCTGCTGATGGCTCAGCTGTGCCCCTGTTCAGGCATTGCCCTAGCCTCGCAGGAGCCACCTTGCCCAAGGTTATGCCCACCCCGCAGGAGCAGCCCACTACCGATGACTGGTTGTAATGGAGGCAGAAAAGCTTGCCCACTCTCCTCTGGCCTCAGTTTGGCCCAACTCCCAGGGGTCATGCAGCTCCAGAGCCTCCTGTGGGCGTGGTTGCAGCTGCATGGAATATCACCTTCTCCCTCTGCCCAGCCCTGCTTCCCTCGCATCCTTAGGGATGCTGTGCCCGCGCTCGCCCTGGAAACCTCCTGCCTGCAAATCTCCATCCCAGAGTCTGTTTCTAGGGAACCCAAACGAGGGCAAAGCGTGGATAGGCTTTAGTTAGCACTACTGTCGGGTTCTGTAAAATATTTATTCTATTTCAAACACTTTTCCAGGTGTTATCCATTTGACCCTCTCAACAACTCAGTGAGGTGAATTTATAGCTATTCCATGTTATATATGCGTTAAGGAAGATCCGGAAAGGTTATGTGTCTAATCCAAGGTCACGTGAACAATAGTGGTAAATCTGATCTAACTTTCCCACCCTCCAAGCCCCGCTCCCTAGTTCACTGCAGCAGCCAGAGCTGATGGGTGAGGGACAACCTTTTATGAGGAGGCGATGGGATGGGTGGGGGCAGGAGCAGTCTGCCACGTACAGTTAGGCTTCACACAATCTTGGGGCCTGACGCACATTTCTGGCCAGCAGAGATTTGTGTGTTTTTCTCTCAACTCTCCAGCAGATGGCAGTCAAGTGTCTTGAGGACCTGGAGGCTCTCCCTCATTTGGAGACCAGCATCATTTGGGCTCCTGGGGAGCTAGCAGGCAGAGGCAAGGGGGCGTGTGTTTGTGACTAAGGCTGAGAGCATACGTAGGAGATAGCAGAGTCCAGCTGGCAATGGTCCCTCCAGTAAGAGCATTAGCCTGACCATCATCTAGGTATAAAGCGGGGAATCATTCCCCTTTGACCATGAATGCATTTCTCTTTTTCTCTGCCCTTCATAAGACAGAGGATCTCGACTGCGCAAGCATTCAAAATAGAGCAAAGGTCTCTTCTGAGGAGAACCCTGACCACCAACAAGGGTAATATCTGATTACTCCTTAAAATTATCTGAGCCCTGGCCGCTTTGGTTTAGCGGTTAGAGTGTCAGCCTGCAAACCGAAGGGTCGTGGGTTCGATTCCTGGTCAAGGGCACGTACCAGCTTTGGTCCCTGGCCCCAGTTGGGGTCATGCGGAAGGCGACCCATCAATGTGTCTCTCTCACATCAGTACTGTTTTCTCTCTCTCTCCCTCCCTCCTTCTCTCCAAAAGTCAACGGAAAAATATCCCTGGGTAAGGATTAATAACAACAAAAAAAACTATCTGAGGTAGAATCTGAAACGCGGACTTTCTTACAAATATAATGAATTTGAAGACATCTCTTGAAATTTCACCCAATGAGAGTGAAATAATTTTATTTTATACATATATATATATATATATATTTTAATCCTCACCTGAGAATGTTTTTCTATTTATCTTCAGATAGAGTGGGGGGAGGGGAGAGAGAGAAACATTGACGTGAGAGAGACACATCAACTGGTTGCCTCCTGTACGACCCCAACCAGGGCCGGGGACGAACTGCAACTGAGGTATGTGCCCTTGGCCAGAATCGAACCCGAGACTCACTGGTTCGCGTGCTGACGCTCTAACCACTGAGTCAAACCGGGCAGGGCAACAGTGAAATAATTTTGAAAGCATAAACCCTGCAAGGACAGAAACATCTAGAAGAGGAGGCAACAACAGATGGGATGAGAACTTTTTGGAAGTTTGAGCAGTAACTGCTTAGCAGAGCAGGGAAGGCTGGATTCCAAGTGCCCGCAGAGGTGCCAAAAGAAAGCAAAGGATGCCCTCCGCAAAACCCTGGAAAGTGTCCAGGGCTCAGTCACCAGGTTCGCGTGAAAAAGGGGAGGAGGGTGTGGCTGAAAACAGAAGGGCTGGTAAACAGTTTGCCCCAAGAGCACCTGGGCTTCCAGATGCCTCCCTACCCACCACAGTCTGGCTGCAACTGCAGAGCATCCAGCTCATTTGTCCACAGGAGAGTGGAAGAGAAGCATGAAGGTGTGGGCTCTGCGGTCACTGCCATGGGGCCAACATCTGCACATCTCTTGGCCGTACCCTCGTGGATGTGCCACGCTTCTCAGCTCCAAGCAGTGTGCCCTCGTTCACAGCAGGGAGAAGAGGGCAGAGAGCTCACCCAGCTGCTCCTGTTCTCTTTGACCAGGAAAGTGATGCTTTCCCAGCAGCCGCCCTTCCCCAGCAAAGCTTTGCTTCTGCCTCGCGGCCATGACCGAGTCACGCGGCCAGCACTAAGCGCGAGGCAAACTGCAGAGGCAACGACTAAGCTGGTAGAGCCTCCATAGGAGAGAAAGGCCAGGAGCAGGAAGGTGGGCAAGAAGCAGGAGGGTGAGAATGAATGTGGGGAGAGTGGAGCTCCTTGACAGTGGGGTGGTCGGGTGGGTACCCAGGATCCGAGGGCTGTTCTCTTGGGCTGGTCATTTTCTCAATGTGGAGTTCCCCAATCCTTTGCCAGAGTCTGGCACCCAGCAGAAGTAGGGAACCAGGGGTCCCACTAGATCCCCTCACTCTCTGTAAGGCTCCTCACTCCTGCCAGTCACCCCCTCCCAGAACCCAGTGTGGGGGGGTTGTCTCTGTGTCTACTGGCCTTTGTGGAGCTTTCCACTGGCCCTCTATTTTCAACCCCAACTTGCACCATTGCCTTCTAATATGCCTAGTCCTGAGTGTTTATGGGTTCTGAACCCCGAATCATCTTGCTTCTTCACCTGCCCCCACCTCAGCCATTAGCAGAGTGAAGAAAACAGAAACACAAGCCACTTACGACTGTTCCATCCCCTCACCATCTTCAGGCCTCCCTACCACCCATCCAGGGGAAGGGACACATGTTTCGGGGGGCACATACACAGATCACCTGCAGCTGTCAGCAGCAAAGAGCTAGCTGCCTACACACCACAGGGATAGAGCTCAAAGGCAGAGTGTCGAGGGAGAAAGATAAGAACAAGAATGAAAATTACAACAATACCCATTTGCATAAATGAAAAGCACATACACACAAAAGGCCAATAAACCATGACAGAGTGCTCAGTTTCATTAGTCATCAGGGAAATGCTAATTAAAGCCACAATGTGAAACCTCTGCACACCTGCTGAAGTGGCTAAAATGAACAAGATAAAAATACCGAGAGCTGGAGGATGCAGGTGAACCAGAATTGTCATACGGTCACTGCTGATGGAACATGTGTTGGTAGAACCACTCTGGAAAACTGCTAGGCAGTGTCTACTAAAGCAAACACTCTCTCCTGTGACCCAGCAATTCCATGCCCAGGTGTGTGCCTGGCAGAACCGCATACATACAGTCACCAAAATGCCCACCGTAGAACATTCACGGTGGTGCTGGTCATAGTAACCCCAAGCTAGAAACCACCAAAAACCCATCAGAGTAGAATGGATGCATAAAGTATGGTATATTCACCCAGCAGAATTCGCCCCAGCAATGAAAACAAAAGAATTAAAACTACAAGCAATATGGATGCATCTCACGAACCTAAAGCTGATCAAAAGAAGCCAGATGCAAGAGTTCATACTATATGATTCCATCTGAGTAACTATCAAAACTTCCACGGGGAATTCTATGAGTCCAGTAGTTAACTGGGGGGAAGTGGCGGTGACAGGAAGAGGGCAGGAAGGGGCGTTCTGGGGTGCTGGTGAGGTTTGGTTTCTTGACCTGTGTGCTGATTACTGGATGTGTTCAACTAGTGACAACCCTTGAGCTGAACACTTAGGGTCTATGCACTTTTCCATATGTAAGTTACAGTGCAATAGAAGTCAAACAAATAGAAAAGCCTGGAACAATAGAAACAGAAAACACATAGGCACGAACAACGATAGTAAGCACCTTACAAAGATGTGTATATATTCAAAGACCTGCTTTACCTAGTAGAGCAGGGGCCAGTGTTGGGAGGGACTTGGCGGTGAGGTCATGCATGGTAGCAGAGGAAGAAAAAAAAAGGAATCCCAGAGAGGAGACTCTCATGGACACACAACGACACTGTGTTTAGCCCAGCTTTGAACCTGAGGTAGGGGAAGGGTGGGATAAAGGAAACACTGGTTTGAAAAACCTTCATTGTCTTCTGACTGCTGAATGCAAGTTCCTGCCCTAATTAAATGGGGTCTGGCAAAGAGAAGGGAGTCGCCCAGGTCTTGCCAAGGGCTCCCTGTAGGAAGTGTCTCATCTCAGGCCCAATGCCCTTTCCTGCCTCCCTGGACCTTCTCAGACCACCAGCTATGCTGGTGGAATCTCCCTGACTCCCGGGGTCAGAACTCTGGTTCTTACTTTTCAGGGGCTTCTCATCTAAATCTGGGGGTGTGTGTAGATTCACAAGGCTTAGCCCACCTCTCCTGCTGGCAATGTCCCAGTGCTCTGCCCTAAAGACGAATGTGAAGCCCACCTCTGCTAGCTGTAGATGAAGTAGGGGGCTCTCTAACGCCCACCCCCCGCTGACTTTGTTCTAGCTCAGTCTCCTGCTCGGCCCAATGTCCGTTTGCAAGTTTGAATCTTCATTCTGGGACCCAGAAGCCAATGGTGGAAGGCCTCAGGGAGGACCCCATTTCTACTCCCCTTTCTTCCCACCAAGGAGGTGTGAGCGCAGGGAAGGCGGACCCACACCCTAGGGTGAAAATTTGACATTGTCTGCACTACTTGCTTTGGCCGCTAGTGGGAGATGCTGGCCAACCTGAGGCCCGTCAGGGTGCTAGAAGCCGGCAGCAGGCAGGCTGTTCATCTATCCAACCTCCGCCACCCAATCAGATGCAGGGCCAGAGAGGGTCCTGTGTCCTGGACTCTCCTGTAGACTGATTTTCTTCCTGATTCAGGCCCCTCCTGCAAGCACAGATAGCTCCTCGGGGTATATGTAAGGCACCCAGTGACCCCTGGAGCTCCACACATCAAGGTCCCAAAAGGAGGATGGTCCCCTAGTGACCACTCCAAGATCCCAATAATGGAAGGCAGGTCACAGCCTCTGACCTCCCAAACACAGAGCCTCTGTGCCCTCTGAGACCTCAATACCCTTTTACCCAACAAGAACAATTCTTACTTTCAGGAGCCTTGAAGATGTGTCAGGAGAGAGTAAAATACTGCTGGAAAGAAACACGTGTGTGTGTGTGTGTGTGTGTGTGTGTGTGTGTGCACGCGCGCGTGCCCGCACTCCTGTGGCCTTGATGCAGGGTAATGTATGCCATCCCTTCTAATGATGTTACTGATCTGTGGGCAAAAGCTGGTGGTGGCCTGTGTTGTTTAAACAAGCAGTTGTGTTCCTGGATGTGTTTCCCTGCTGGTCAGCCTGGGTGAGTGAGCAATCACTGTCAGTGTACCCACCCCTGTGTCCCTGTGAGAGATGGTGTCTGCACCTCAGTGTCAGCATGTGAGTGTCTCCATGGGTCAAGGTGTGGGTTGTATGTAGCTCAATAGGGTGAATGTATGTTTTTCAGTGCAGTTGTCTGTGTGTGTTGATTGTGTCCTTCTTTCTGGTCGGGGTGTGTGTTTCCACCAGCACGTGTGTGTCAGTGTGTGTGTCAGGAGAGGTGTCTACCACTGTGGAGACTTGTGTGCACTCTGTGTGTGTGTCTAGGAGAATGTGGTTCATACTATGTGAGTGTGTATGTCTGTGTCAGTGTGTCAGTGGATGTGTGTCTGAGTCACGTGGGTGTCACTGAGTTTGTCAGAGTGTCTGCCTCAGTGACAGTGTGTAAATGATGTGTCTGCCTGTGTGTCCCTGTGGGTGTCTGTGTGTCGCTGTGTGTCTGTGTCAGTGTGCAGGTGTGTGTATGTCGGGTATGTTTGTCTTAGCACCGTTGTCTGTGTGTCACGGTGCGAGTGTCAGTGCATGTCCGTGTCCGCGGTGGAGGGTGTCTGGTGTAGGGTCCCCAAGTCAGTGAGGATGTGTGTCTGTACTCCGGCCAACGTTTGTTGGTGTCCGCGTGGGTGGCTGTCTGTGGCAAAGAGTCCGCAGGTCGGTGTGGATGTACCCCACTGTGTGCCGGCGTCCGCCTGTGTCTGTCCGTGTCCGCGTGGGCGGCTGTCTGTGGCAGGGCGCCCCCGGGTCAGTGTGGGGGTGCGCGCCCCGCCGAGAGCCGAGGTGTTCTCCCTCTGAGCGGGCGGAGCGCCACGTGCGGAGCCCCGGGCGCGTCGCTCTGGGGCGGAGCCAGCCCGGGGCCCCAAGCCCCAGGCCGAGCCCAGGCGGGGCCCGCCCCCGACCCCGCCCCCAGCCCGATCCCGCGCCGCCCGCGGAGTCCCGGAGCCCGAGACTAGCGGCGGAGCCGAGACGGCGGCGGCGCCCGTGGGATGCAGGGATCGCGACCCCGGGGCCGCTGAGCCTGCGCCCAGTGCCTCGAGCCCCGCGCCGAGCCGAGTCCGCGCCGAGCAGCAGCCACCCATCCGGGGGCCCCGGCCGGGGGACAGCAGGTGAGCGAGCGTCCCCGCGCCCGGCAGCCCCGGCCCGGCCCGAGCACCCTGCGCCGCCGCCGCCCAACTTTCCTCCCCGAGGGTCGGAGCCTCCAGCCCCTGCGCGCTCCCTTCCCTGCCCGGGGTCCGCCCGGCAGCTCCCTCCCCCATCACTGCCCCTAAAGGTGGGAAGAGGAGAAGAAGGGGTGCAGATCAGCCTGGCTGGAGGGGATCCCCGGGGGGAGGGCGTCTCTAATCGCCGCGCGCCCCCTCCCCTTCCCTTTCCTTCCGGGTTTCCCAGAGCGCTGTCGAGGGCCGGGGGATGGGGAGCTGCGGCCCCGGCGTCCCCGCCGACCCCGGCTCAGGCTCGGGGAAGGTATGGGATTGGGACCCGGATTCCCGAGGCCGGAGACCCCAAGGTCAGGGCGGCGACTAGGCGCGCAATGAGTGTGGTTCTAGCGAGCGGGGGAGCTGACCAAGCAGGGATGGGGATGGGGGAGGGGGCCAAGCACCCCCTTTCTCTGGGCCGCGCGGAGCCGTCCGCCCGGGGAGTCCTCTCTGTCACGAGATCTCTGCCCGTCCTGACCAGGGACCGATATCTGTGCGACTTGAGGGGGGAGAGGTATCAATGTATGTGTTCTATCTCTGAGTGCTCGACCACGAAGAGATCTCTGTGCCCTCTGACGCCCTAATGGGGCGGCATCTGGTCTCTGTGCGCCCTGAAGGCGGAGAGATGTGCGTGTGCTCTCACCAGGGGAGATCTCTGTGCGCTGGGACTGGGGCGCGTTCTCTGCCCTCCTCGCTCTGACCCGGGCGGACCCACGTGCCCTGACGGGAGGCGGCTCTTGTCCTTTGAACGTCTTGTTATTTGAATGTCTTGGGTGGCGACTTGGGAGGCAGTGGAGGTGCCTTGTCCTGTGGGGGGCTGGAGGTATGGAGAGTAGTCGTGGGGGAGGGGGAGAGTGCTGGGGACAAGGCCCTGGCCCAAGGCCCGCCTGCGTTGAAACACCTGTTGGAGGACAACGCAGAGCCCAGTCAGGAAGCCATGGCTGAGGTTGTGGCAGAAGTCTGTCTTCTCTCCTTAGTGCCTGGAGACCAAGCCGGAATGGTGGGATCAATCTTCTCCTGTTGGGGTCCTGGGCCGGCATTCCCTTCCCCAGCTGTCTCCTCACCTCCTGAAACCCCCAGCCTCAATGAGCCTAGACAGCACCTTGCAGACAGGCACATCATATGATCCTATCATGCCAAAGTGCCTCAGCCCTCTCCGGAATTCTCACCATCCAGAGGGACCTTGAGCAACAGAGGCTCGGGCCACCATGGCCCAGGCCCTTGCTGCTGCCTTCAACCATCTCCTTGCCCTCAGTTCCTCTCAGTTAGAATTGGGCAGGTGCACATGAGTGGGGGAAATGGAACTGGAAGGTGGAATGAGGGTGGCACAGGCCAGTAGCTCAAGTCAAGCTGTAATCACAGGAGTGTGTGGAAGGGGAGGGTCAGGGGACAGTCAGAGTGTAGAACACAGATTGCATGTTAGAATTTGCAGCCTCGTACTGAAATGAGCTTCACCGAACTTTTAATCTAACTCTATCACCACCGCATTGTACAGGGGGAAACTGAGGCCGGGAGTAGGTCAAGGACTTATACAAGGTCACCTAGAGAGTCAGTGGCTTTGGGGCACCACTCAGGGAGAAGATTCCTTGAGATCAACTTCTGGGGGCCAAATTGACCAAGGACTGACCAAGAAGGATCTGAGCAGAAGGGGAACTGGCCCTTGGGTGCCAAGAACCAGCATTCAGCCCAGTTGAGGCACGAGCAGCTGCTGTGCCTCTGGGGTGCTTAGCCCAGTCTCTGCGTGGTGATTGAAGGTCCTCTGGAAAAATTCCAGGATGTACTCACTCGGCATGAAGATTGAGCTCAGAGGAGTGGTAGGAAGCACCAGAGACAGCTGGGAGTAAGGGAGTAGGGGAGCCTGGTATTCAGGCAATCCAAGGAGAAGGGAGTCCTGGAGGCAGCCTGGGACTGTGGTCAGTGACATTCTCTGTTCTGTTCACAGGAGGCTAATTCCTGCTGACCCTTGGGAAGGTTATTGGAAAGGTGTGCAATGATAGAGGTGTGTCCCCATGGCCCATTCGAAAGAGGAGTGATTACCTTTGGCCAGGAGAGTCAAGGGTATCTAACAGATTATAACCTTTCACCTGGGTTTTGAAGGATGCATAGGAGCTTTCCAGGTGGAGAAGGTACAGTCCAGCCATCAGGACTAGCATGTGCAGTACACAGAGATGTGAAACAGCACAATTGTTAGTTCAGTGACCCATTAGGTCCCATGGTGTGAGAGAGAGGAGAGCAGAAGCTAAAGCCAACGTCACAATCCCAGGGGCCTTTGTGAGCTCTGCTCAGGAACTGGGAATTTATCCTCAGTAATAGTACTAAGAATAGCTAACATTCACTGAGTGTTGTCTGTCGGCCAGGCGGAGCACTAAGCACTTAGCACTTTATAAGGCTCATCTCACAGAACCTTTGCATCAACCCTGGTCGTAGGGAGCATAATGGCCATTTTGCAGATAATGAAACTGAAGGCCCAGAAAGCTTAAGTAACGTACTCACTGTCACACATCTCTAAGTAGCAGGACTTGAGCTCGAGCCCAGGTGTCAGTATCTCTGCCCTTCGCTATGCTTCCTCTCCAGTGCAGACCAGAGGTGCCACTGACAGCCTTACAATTGAAGGAGAGGGACCGGCAGGTTACACAGGTGATGGAACCTGTGGTGTTCACCTGCCTTCTCTGTTAAGGGAGATGCCACTCTCCGTCCCTGGATTGCTCATTAAGTGACGCTCACTGCCGCCGGACGACACTGAGAGGGGAATGGGCAGGTGAGGTGTGGGTTGGCAAGCCTGATGAAGGACACAAGGCAAGTGCAGGATGCTTCGGGGTTCTGGTTGGAATCTGTAGTATTTCCAGGGGGGATGCTGACATCCAGTCAGTTGGAGGGAAGGGCCCCGCGTTCAGGAAGGAGACCCCGCGTGGGCAGGAGGTGGAAACTTGGAGTCATCCTCAGAGGCTGCTCATTGGAGCCACAGCAGTGAATGAGATAGTTTAGCAAGAGCGCTGACCAGTGGTTCTCAACCCTGGTGACATTAGCATCACTTGGAAAGCTTTAAAGAACCGAAACACACCTATGCCTAGGCTCCACCTCAGAGATTCGAATTCATTTGACTCAGGTGAGCCTTGGGCAGCAGCAGTTTTGAAAGCACCCAGGTGATGCTAATGAGGGAAGGGGGCGGAGTCCAGAGCCCTCAGGCATTCTAACCATTGAGGCAGGAGCAGTCAGAGCGGTGGGGGAGCCAGCGCTGGAGGTGTCTCAGAAAGCAAGGAGGGTGCCTGTCCCAGAGGAAGGGAGTCTCCCATCTCTTTCTGCTGAGAGAGTTAAGGAAGTTCATGGATAGATTGAAAAAAAAAAAAAAAAAGGAACGCATAATTTAAAAAAGAATGCCCCTTAGACTGAGCATCAGTGAGGGTACTGGTGACTTTGACGACAGAAGTTTTCCTCGTGACACCCACAGAACGTGTGCCCGGCACAGACAGATTGTTGACTGACTGAATGAATGTATTGGTGAGGGTGGAAGTCAGTTTGGAGAGAGGGCCGAGGAGTGAGCGGGAGGTGAGGACGTGGAGACAGCATGTGTAGACAGCTCTTTCAAGGAGTTTGATGGTTTAAGAGGGAGGAGAGAGATAGAAGGGAGCTGGCAGGGGGTGGGGTCAGGGGAGGGCTGTAGGGAGAGCCTGGAGTGGACACTGAGGCTGTGGGTATCTGTGCAGGGCACCCACGTGCAGGTGCTAATGGGGAAAATGCCTTTTCCTCACCGCCAGGGGCTGGAGGTCTGTGAGTTAAAATTGTGCCAGGAGGGTCTCAGTTGCTCTAGTGTGTCCTGTGGGTCAGTCAGGAAGGCCTGGGGTGAAATGGCTCTTCCCAGGAACCTCTGAGAGGGAGATTTCCGTGGCAGGAACTGTGATTCCTGCTGGGGGTGGGGCCGCAAGGGGAGGGAGAGCTTGCTCTGAGGAGAGAAAAGTGTTCTGGAAAGCAGTGTTTGGGGACAAGATGAGGTCGTCTACAGCAGGTATCCAGGAGTGGAGGGGCTGGAGTAAAAGTCCCGTGGCTAAATCCACAGAGGCCGTGCGAGGAGAAGGCAAAGCCAGGGGGCAGCCTGTGGGCAGAGGCTGGCCACTGCAGGGAGCAGTCACAAGGGTGGCTGGGGCTGGGGACTGAGCCTGGCCTGGATGCCACTCCTTCTGCCAGCCCCGACTGGCCTGAGGCGGAGGGCTGAGGCGGAGTTCAGCCAGGGCTGGTGGGGAAGAGCCTGGATAGGACATTCAGCACCTCTTCTGTGTCATGGAAGATTCTAGAAGGTTTACAGTTCAGATATAATAACTGCTCTCAAGGAGTCTACATATTATTGGGGAAAGACAGACTGGGTGCTACTCAACAAACAGATACAGAACATAATTTTAGATTGTGACCAGTGTGATGAAGGAAATAAAACAGGATGATGTGATGGAGAGATGAGTGTCGCTCTAGATGAGCTGGCCAGAGGAGGAGACTGAGCTGAGACCCAAATAACAAGAAAGAACCAGTCCTGAAGAGGTCTGGGAACAGAATGTCTTGTAAAGAGAGAGCTGCAAGTGCAAAGGCCCTGGGGCAGGAATAAGCTTCGGAGGCAAGGTTGGTTGCTGTGGCTAGAGCAGAGGAAATGGGGTAAGGATGGAGAGGTTCCTTGCCTCCGTTTCCACCCCCACCTCTTGGTCATCTGCCCCTTCCGACTGCCCCTTTGGTTATGCACACCACTCCACTCAGGCTGGCAGTGATTCCTGGGGATGAGACTATATTTAGATACAACTCTCCTCTCTGTGGGCCTAGAACATACCGTGTCTTTTTAAGATGATCAATATGGAATGGGTGCTATTTATAGAAATCCCATGTCAATTTATGGGGCCTGAGACCCCCAGATGGGGGAGGGAGTCCAAGACCAGGCTTTGCAGGTGGCAGACCCTGAGGCTGGCACAACACTGGAGCCATCTGACTCCTGGACTCTTTGAAACTTGTGTCACCTCCCCTGCCTGCCGGGCCACCCTCACCCCCTCCCTGCAGAGTCACAGCCATGGCTGGGGAGCTGGGTGCCCACAGCCTCCCCACCTCCAACTTCATTTCCTGGAGGGGTATCCAGTGTACCCCAAGCGCAACGAAACATTTAGTTGTGATTGCTGAAGCCGGAGTCCAATGGGACAGTTTATCAGTCTCTATTGTTCATTCCTCTCCTCACTGTTTACTACTCTGGGTAGGCAGAAAAGGATACCAAGGATCCTCAGGGCCTCCAGGTTCTCCCCACGGGCCCAGAGAGATCTGCCCAGGACAGAGAAAATGCAAGGTTGAAGTCAAGAGCTCCGCCTCCCTGGTGGGAGGATAGTGTGGCCCAAAGCAGCCTGGGGAGGCTGCCTGGAGGAGGTGGGATTGGAGCCCAGCCATGGAAGATGCACATCATTTCAAAGGTGAAAGGGATCAGATCGTGTTTGCCGTCCTGTTATGGGAAGTG
This sequence comes from Tadarida brasiliensis, assembly GCA_030848825.1. Lineage (NCBI taxonomy): Eukaryota > Metazoa > Chordata > Mammalia > Chiroptera > Molossidae > Tadarida > Tadarida brasiliensis. The sequence continues at coordinate 55,117,621 of CM061274.1, read as the reverse complement.
AATGTTTCTGCTTTGAGGCTAGACGTCTTTCTCTCTTCTCATCAGTTTCTTCTCCTGATTACATCTCCCAGGGAGGCAGTGGAAAGTTGAATCCCCACAGGGGTAATAACCCAGGAGAAGGACAGAGCTGCTCTCATGGCATCCGTGTGGACCTGGGGAAGGTCCCTCACCGACTTGGAGATCCCGCTGTTGTCCTCTCCAAGGGCTTTCGATCCCCTCTTACAGCCCTGGGAAGCCAAGGACCAGTGCTGGCCACCCCAGAGGCTCAAGGTCACACAGGGATGCAGGCAGCCCAGGGCCTGTGTCTGCCTGGCCCCACCCAGGTCTAGCCCAGGCAGTCACCATGCTTTCTGGGAATGGATTTTGAACAGTAGAAGGCTCTTCCTGGCATCAGGAGGGTAGTAAATGCCTTTCTGGCGGGTATTGATTCCTCGAAGGCCTGTTTGAAGGGAGGACCTGGCTCAGGACGCAGTTTTCGGAGGGACAGCAGGTCGGGGAGAAGTAATGTGGCTGCAGGCACCAAACCCGTTCTCAGACTACATTAGCAGTCCCCCATGCAGGCCAGGCTGGGAGGTGCCCTAAACCATCTAAGATGGGGGGGGGGGGGACCATGGGAGGGACCAGCCCAGCTCAGTCAATACCTCTTGCATGGCCATCAAAGCCCCAGCCTCACTGACCCAGGCTGATAGCTGGAAAGTGGTCCAAACAAGCCCCTCGGAGCCCGGGTACCCACCGTTTGCTGCCCAGCACTGCTGCCTGCCTCTGGGCCTATTCCCGGGAAGATCCCAGTCCTGAGTCCATGCCCTTCCGAGCCTAGGCCCACCCAAGGGACACCCAGCTGGTGTGGGGGTGCAGGGAGGCCGAGGGCCAGAGGCCTGCCCACCACATCCAGAACTGAGTGGAAGGCAGCCCAGGACCCACGGTGCTCGATCAGATGCAGCACAGGCTGTCAGTGAAATAAAGCAGCAGCTAGCTGCTAGCACGATTGGAAGCCCAGGGAAAGCCTCTGCTCACTTGCTGGGCCTGGGTGCCTCACAGATGTATAATTGCTGAGCTTCTGTTTCAGGAAATGTCTGAGGGAAGAAGAGAAAAACCTCCCCAAGGATCCCCTGGGGGCTGATCATGCCCAGAGATAGCTGGACTTTGGGTCTGTTCCAACCCTCGGCTCCATGATTGAATTAAAGACTTGGCCCCGGATGGGTCACTTGTGTTCACACAGTGCATCGCACAGGTTACTCAGGTGACACTCACCAACAGACACCAAGTGAAATCTCAAAAGCATGGTGTTGAGCAAGAACAGTTGACACAAGAGCCCATACATCATGATCCCGTGTGTGTGACGTCCTAGAGCAGGCAAAACTAGCTCATGGTGATAGAAATCAGAGGAGCTGATTGGAAAGGGACCGCAGGGGACTTTCTGGGATGATAGGAATGTTTACGAGCTTAATTGGGGTAGCAGTTACATAGGTATATACCTTTGTTAAAACTCACCCAACTGTGCAACTAAAATCTGCGTTTTTTTTTTCTTTTTCTTTTTTAAATATGTTTTTATTGATTTTTAGGGAGGAATAGATAGAAACATTGATGTGAGAGAGATACATCGATCAGCCGCCTCCTGCACACCCCCCACTGGGGACCGAGCCCAAAACCCACAACCCGGGCATGTGCCCTGACTGGGAACTGAACTGGGACCTCTCAGTCCATGGGACACTGCTCAATCCACTGAGCCACACCGGCCTGGCTAAAATCTGTGCATTTTCTTGTGTATATATTATACCCCAATTTAAAAGAGCATTAAGGGAAAAGGGCTGTACATTCGGCCATCCTCTGTCATGAACATTTGCAGCATAGATTTTGTATATTAGTGGATTGGTTTATCTCCCTCTGGGGGAAGGAAACCCTATAGTGTAGGCCTCTCAGGTTTATCTGGGGGCATTTCTCCGCCTCTCAGTGCACACAGTAGGTGCCCTGTAAACACCTCGGTTGCCATGGCTTCAGTGCACAGTTCCCCTGTGAAGTCTTTTTTCAGCCCGCGTATTAAGAAAAATCAGTTACTGGAATCTGGGCTAGAGAGGGACTTAGGATGCTGATTGCTGTCTTGTGGGCACCTGTGTGCCAGGAAGGGCATTTCCTGGACCGTAAGTGGGCACCTTTCTGACCCCATGTGTGTACTGTGTGGGTTTAGTCAGTGGTTCTCAACCTTCCTAATGCTGCGACCCTTTAATACAGTTCCTCATGTTGTGGTGACCCCCAACCATAAAATTATTTTCGTTGCTACTTCATAACTGTAATTTTGCTACTGTTATGTCTTAGACGACCCCTGTGAAAGGGTCGTTCGACCCCCAAAGGGGTCGCGACCCACAGGTTGAGAAACACTGGTTTAGATGGTCCGGGGTCTGGAGCAGAAGTGCCCCAGGGTTACGGGGCCAGCCCTCTAACTTTTGGGAGTAGTACGGTAATCCCTGTTATCCACGGTTTCACTTTCTACGGTTTCAGTTATCTATGGTCACAGTCCGAAAATCTTAAACGGAAAATTGCAGAAATAAACACTTCATAAGTCTTAAATTGCGCACCAAAATGAGTAGTGTGATGAAATCTCAAGCCATCCTGCGCTGTCCCACCAGGAGCGTGAATCATCCCTTTGTCCAGCATCTCCCCGCTGTGTGCCACCCACCTGTTAGTCACTTAGTGGCAGTCACCGTTATCAGATCGGCTATCAGAGCGAGAGGGACCGCATTCACATAACTCTTAATACAGAATATTGTTATAATCGTTCTATTTTATTATGAGCTATTGTTATTAATCTCTTGCTGTGACTCACTGATAAGTTAAACTTTATCATAGGTGTATATGTATAGGAATAAACAGCGTATATTCAGGGTCGGGTACTATCTGCAGTTTCAGGCACCCACTGGGGTCCTGGAATGTATCTCCCTCCAATCAGGGACTACAGCCAATCATCCGGGTCCACGGCCTGGAGACCCAGGGCCCAGGGGCGGTGTTGGGTCTTGATTGACAGCCCTGCCACTCGGCATAACATTATAGATCCCTGTGCATGAAGCAGAAAAGGGGTGACAGGAAGACCTGAGCTTGGGGAGAAGGGGTTGCCATGTGTCCTGTGGAGGCCTGGCACCGAAACAGTGGTGAACGCTTGGTGAAATTAATGAGCTGCTTCCAAGCCCCCCACCCCTATCTTACTGTGGAAAGTGGGGGTGTTGAAAAAGCAGGAATCTTGGGCTGAATCCAGGGCTCAGGCCAAAGGTGCCACCCCCATGCCAGCTCTCCTCTCACCTTCCACTCTGGAGGGGGGCTGATCTCAGGACCTGGTTGCATCCCTGCCTGGAAAGCCGGTGGGGTTTTGTCAGCTGAATTTCCCTAGGCTTCAGCCTGAGTGCTGGAATACATGAGATGCAAATGTATGTAAATGAGGGCATCCCCAGCTTTCTGGGGTGGGCGTGAACCTCGGCAGGGATGGGGGTGATTCTGCCAGACTTCTCCATGTGCTGGGGTGGGGATGGGGACTAGAGAAGGAAAGCCCCCTCAGGATTCCCCCTTCCTGAAGACCGGGCTCCGGACTGGACAGGGTTAATGCCTGTGCTGCCTCAAAGGAGTGGAGCTGCAGGGAGCTGGTTAGCTGAGGCCCCGCACAAGGACGTGCCTTTGATCCGGGAGCAAGGACCTGAATGCACAGGCCGGGAGCACCAGCTGGCACCCCCGCCGAGCCTTTGTCCAAGCCCTTACCCCTAGAGAGCTAGGACTGTGTAGACAATTGCCTGGGTGGGAGGGATGATCTGAAACATGCTGTCGACCTCAACCCCTTCCCCCACCCCCCACCGACCCAACCTGGCTTGAGCCTGCATAACCACCCTCAGCCACTGCCAAAAACCGGGGTGACCACTCTCTAGCCTGCTGAGGACAAGTCTCCTTCAGCCCATCCCCCGCCCTCTTCCCCTTGCATTTCCTGCTCCCTCTCCTCCCCCACCCCCAAGCTAGCTGGCCATCCAGCCTCAAAGCAGGTGGAGTTCTGTAAGGTTTAGGGAGAGCCCGGTGGCCGGAACTCTGGCAGCGCCATCCAGTAGAGATAGAATGCAAGTCGCACAAGCAATTTGGGGTTTTCGGTAGCCATATTTTACAAAGTAAAAAGAACCCGTTGAAATTAATTTTAACCTATTTTCTTTAATCCAGTATATCCAAAATATTACCAGTTTCCATTGTAGTCAGTATTTAAAAGTTATGAATGACATAGTTGACATTCTTTATCATACTAAGCCTTTGAAATCGGTGTGGATGTCCAGCCGCACATCTGGATGGTCTCGAGCCACGTTGCAGGTGCTCGCCATCCCCTGTGCTGAGGGACTGCCCTGCTGGACAGGGCAGTGCCTGAGCCGGACAGAAACTGCTGGGAAGCCGCTGACTCTTTGGGTGTGGCAGAAACTTGCCGTGTCTCCCAGGGAGCATCTGCCCACTCGTGGGCACGGCCAGGCTGCGTGGAGGGAGGACCAGCCTTAGAGGAGGTCCACAGGGCTGCCCCGTAGTTTTAAGCAGAGATCTCAGTCAGACACACTGGGTCCAGGTGGACGGGCCCCAGGTAAGCGATGACCCTTCGTCCCCGCTCTGTGTGCCCTCAGAGGCAGTGAGGTCGTGAGTGGTTAGTCTCGCAGGCCTGGCTGCAGACAGACTGGGGCTGCTTACTTAACCCCTAAGCATGAGATCTGTAAAACAGGTAATGGCACCCCTCCTTCGTAGGATTGTTGCAAGGGTAAAAAGTGGTCCACACTTAGTGCAGCCCCTGGCACGCGATGAGCACGTGAGGCTGCTGGGATGACCCTCCCCCTGCTCATGGGTGGGGAAACAGGTCCAGAAAGGTGGAGGTGGGAGGCATGACATTGTGCAAGGTCACAGTGTGAGTTAGTGGCTGGGCAATAGGGAAGTTAATCTGGCACTCATTCCTCCATTCATTCCTTCATCCCTTCATTCACCGGACCCATGTAGGCACCTCTGTGGGCTAGACCGTGCTTGGGGAGCTCAGGGACAGCCAGAGAGAGAGGCAGGTGTGGAAGTAACCGACTGTACCCTGCGATGAGGCTTGCATGGGAATGCAGGTGTGCTCAGAACTCAGAGAAGGGAGGGGCCGGCCAGGCTGAGAGGGCAGCAAGGAAAGCTTTTCAAAGAAGGGTTCTCTGAGTTGGCTCTCTTAGGAGCAGAATAACGACCATAACCACAACGATGATAGCAAGTGACATGCATTGAACACTTCCTGTGTGCCCAGCAGGTACAAGTACTAGTGCATGTATGCCTCAAAACAACCCTGTGGAAGAATAAGGTCTATTACTAGCCCCATTTTAGAGATGAGAAAACTGAGGTAGATACAATTAACTTGCCCAAGAACACATGGCAGGTAAGTGGCCAGGACCCATGTACACAAGCAGTCTTGCTTCTAAGCCACAGATCCAACCACTTCCCTATCCTACCCAGGAACAGGAATCTTCCAGACAGGGAGCTGTGTGTGAGGAGGGTGGGGTAGGGGGCGCAGGGCCGGGTGCTGTGGCCCAGGGCATTTCCTCATTGCCAGTCTCAGCAAGACTGCGTGGAAGTTTCCTTCCAAGCCCCCTCGGAGCCCTTTTGCTGATGGCTGCTCCTCATTTCCTGCCTTGGCCTGTTGATTGGGATCTATCACCTTGGGAAGAAGAGCATTCTGTGATGTCATTTGTAGTACCCTCTACACAGTGGGTGCTGATTAGATGTTTAATGAATCATTCAATTAATAAGATGAGTCCACAAGTTGAGATGTGAATTAGTTTTAACGTATTCTCAAGGAAGAAATGAATTCGCTCCTGGTGCCCTTACGTCCCCCTGTTGGGGGTGAGCCCCTGCCTCAAGGGCACCCACACCCTCTCCCTGAAGGTGAAGCGGAAGGCAGTGCCACAGGGCCGGGGCACAGGGGGAATGAGTGCCCAGGGTGGTGGGTGCCCCAGCCTGAGGTCACCCCAGTCTGCAGGGCAGGACAGGGGCAAGCCACCAAGGAAGCCAGCTGAGATTTTCTAGGAAGCCTGCTGAGATTTTCTAGGAAGCCTGGGAACCACTCCCACAGGGCGCTTTGCATAAATTTACATGGCAAAGAATTTTCTTTGCTTGCTGTGTTCCCGAGGCTCTGACTCCAAGGCGACCAAAATGCCAGACCTGACTTCAGGACGCAGGCCTGGACCTGCTTTCCGATTGGCAGGGGAGTGGGCAGGAAGGGCTGGGTCCCTCCTCACGCCTAGGAGGACCAGGTGTCCTGGTCTGTCTGGGACTGAAGGGTGTCTCGGCAGGCAGGAATTTCAGTGCTGAAACTGGGGACGTCCCGAGCGTCACTTCACCTGGACAGTACCCACGCTGCGCAGGCTGTGGTTTTCTGTGTCAGGGCATCACCACCGCCACTGACTGAGCACCAGCTGTGTGCCCCTTCAGAAAGAGACAGTACAAGGGGGTCCATTTTCGGGTGTGAACAGTCAATATTCTCCCCCTATAGCATCTCTGCCCTGATGTGAATAACCATATATACAGGCCAGTGACTCAGAGGTGGGGGGGGGGCACTGTCCTAAGAAGAAGCTTGTGGTGTGGGGAGGCCAGGAAGGGGTCAAGGGCTGCAGGCAGGGCTCAGCCTCCGGCCCAGAGGAGGGAGGTCAGTGTGAGGTCTGTGTGGGTGGGCAGTCAGAGACAGGGTCCTGGAGGAGCAGAAGGGGACTCTGCGGTCACACAGGGCAGGGGACGTGTTTGGGGACATCCGAGCCAGGGAGTGGTGGCAGGTGCACATGGGGGTTGGAAGGAAAGAGGGAGGATGTGGGTAGCAGTGGGATCCGCGTGGGCCCAGCTGGCACAAAGAGGTCTAAGGAGAGATGTACCCACTAACCAGAGCTGAAGGACTTGGGACAGGGTGGAGTAGAGGGTCCCTGGAGTTCGAGTGACACTGATAGGAAGACTGGCCCCGGAAGAGGGTCCGCTGGAAGACGCTCCTGGGCGAGGGCAGAGTGCCATGGGGCGCTGGTGACTGGAAGAGTAGCTGTGGTCTTCGGGTCACATCAGGTCTGTGCTCCCCCGCGTGTTGGAACCAGAGAGGTCCCCTGGCTCTCCCCAGCCAGAAGTTGGTCCTCCCCAGAAAGCTGGGGGCTTGACCTAGGCCTGAAGAGTATGGCTGGGCCTGAGCCTGGCGTGTCCTCAGACCACCCCGGACACCTCGTTACCCTGGCATCGCCAGAACCCTTGCTGCCAGAGCTCAGCCAGCCTCAGCCACAGCAGGGCGTGGGCCCTGGGCCGCTGCAAGAGGGGCAGGGCCGGAGCCAGGTGCAGGAACAAGGGAGAGAAAGGATCCTGCCCACCTACCAGGAGCTGCCTGCGGGGCCCAGAGACAAAGGACACCTTGGGGACCTCAGCTGCCTGGCTGCTGGGGAGCAGGAAACTTCATCTGGGACCGGGTTTCGGAAACCACTCAACCCCAAGGGTTTGGGTGCTCTGCTGGGGGCCAGCTGGGACAAGACCCTTCCTAAGACCCAGGGCCCCACCATCAGGCCTCTTTATGAGTGTATCAGATAATAACATCCAGCAGCGGGTCTGATTGTAATTTTGAAGTATCCGTGAGCATTGAAGGTATTCTGGATACCTGCCACACCTGTAATGGGACAGGGAAGAAGCCGCAGTGTCTGTTGGCCATGGGGACTGCTAAGCTCTTCCATCTCGCCGCCTGCATTCTTTGTGAAAGGAAATGCTACATTTCAGCGAGAGGTCAGTGAGAATGCGACACGGTTTCCCCCCGAATTCTTTCCCCATCCCCCCGAGAAGTCTGTTAGGAGCCCTGAACCACGCAGACAAGCAAAGCTAATGTGCTGTTAGCAGTCAGGAGAGTGGTTACCTGGTGAGGGGAGGTAGTTCGGGACTGGAGGGGAACCCCAGTCTGAGGGGCTGGGAGCAGTTTATGTCTTGACCTGGGTGCTGGTTACCAGGTGTGTTCAGTTTATGGAAACCCACCCACCTGTACACTTAGGATCGCACACCAGTCTGCATGGATAGTTGATTTCAATCCAAATTTTAAAAACACCTTTACTGCCCTGGCCAGGTGGCTCAGTTGGTTGGGGCATTGTCCTGTACACCAAAAAGGTTGCAGGTTCAATTCCCGGGTGGGGCACATATGGGAGGTAACCAATCCATGTCTCTCTCTGACATCAATGTTTCTCTCTTAAAAAATCAATTAAAAAAATATCCTCAGATGAGGATTAAAAAAAACAAAACACCTAGACCTGGCCAGTTTGGCTCAGCGGTCGGAGCGTCGGCCCTCGGACCAAAGAGTCACGGGTTCGATTCCAGTCAAGGGCATGTACCTCAGTTGCAGGAGGCAACCAGTTGATGTGTCTCTCTCACATCGATGTTTCTCTCTCTCTCCTTCACACTCTATATGAAGATAAGTGAAAAAATATCCTCAGGTGAGGGTTTAAAAAAAATAAATAGAACAGCTTTACTAGAATAGACATATGTGCAGGTGTGAGCTGGCGCGCGCACACACACACACACACACACACACTGGTGTGTACCGGTGAGCCTCGGCGGGTCCGTGGCACACGCGTCTCCAGAACTGTTACAGGCGTGTGGACACAGGTGGATACAGAGAGACAGAAGCAGAGACACTGTTTCTAGGAAATACTTCCAAGCAAAGAGGAGGTTTCTGATTTCCAGGTCTAGTGAGTGCTCGCGAGGGAGAGGATTGCCCCGCATCCAGGTGGGCTTTTAAAAAATAAAATAATAAAATAAAAAGAATAATGATTTTATTGTTTTTGTAAAAATAACACACGATCCTCATAAATAATTCGAGCACTGAAGAAAAGTACAAAGAAGAAAGTGCAAAAGTACCCGCATTTCCCCACGCGAAGGGGAACAGTCCCCAGTCCCGTGGGGCGCCGAGCAGCGTACTTGCCTCCTTCAGAGATGGAAGGTAGGAGACATGCTTTCACACAAGGGAAACCTACTCCCTCACCTGCTGTTTTCAACAAAGATGTTTCTTTAACTTCACGTGAATGAAGCAGAAGAACAAGAGACTAAAGGATAGGGTGGTTCTCAAAGCCTGGGACCCCAAGGTCCTCCTCGGCCTGCGCCGGCACACGCCAGGCGGCGCTTCCCCAGGGCCAGAGGTGCCCTTGCGAGGCTTGCCTGCGTTGCGTTCGCTCGCGGTTTACCTGTCACCTGGCCGGGTGCCTAGTGTACAGCCATCCACAGTGCTTGGGGCTGGGCTCCTTGAGGGCTGTGTGCAGGGCAGCAGCTCACTGGGTCATGGGTGACACGTTCCGCAGGAGTAAGATCCAGCAGAGTCGGCCCTTGGTTGACGGAAAGGGATTCTGTCCTGGCAGAGACCTCCAACAGGTGTCCACCCTGCCCTCTTGAGCTGGTGCCTGGCCATTCCCGGGTTTGATGTAGTTAACGACACCGCTTCCCGGTGGTGTCCGAGTCAGGAGCTGTGCCGACCACATCCTGTTTGGTGGGACGTTCGGGAGCACATTCTTGGGCTGCTGTGTCATGGGCATGTTCACACCAGGTCCTGGATCATCTGAGGCCACCAGGGCCACATTCCCCCGGTCAGACGTCACACGCATGTGCCGGCTGGATGACCTGGAGGATGAGTGGTCACCGTTTTCCGGTTCTGCTGTCGCTTGGAATCAGTCCTTCTTTGTTCAGGCGGGGAGGAGGGGACAAGTGGAGGCCCGAGGTTCCGGAGATGCTCCATCAGCGTTTCCGTCTTTGCAAGGGTGCCTCACCCTGGGGATTTCATCGCGATCCTCTCAGCAGGAATCCCAGGCAGCTGTGTATACCAGGGTGCCAGCATCTGGATGGCACCTCCAGAGTTGTTATCCAGCTGTTTCCAGAAGCCCACAGGATTTGCCTGGGTCTCCAGGCAGATGTGGATGCCCCTGTCTGTTACCGGGTGTTGGCACCTCCAGGCCCCGCCTGAAGTCTGGGCCCCCTCCCCCAGGCAGGCCCATGGCATGTGGGGAGACCAGACAGAGTGTCCCCCACCCTGTGGCCCCAGCACACTGGCTGTGGGTCTGCCTGGAAAAGAAGCCCAGAGTGTGATTACCCTCCTAGGGCCCCAGGCTTTCCTTTAGAAGGGACAAACCTGGGAGGAGGGCTGCACGGGGTACCTTTTAATGCCCCTGCCCCTCACCTGTTCGTTTGTTCAGGACCAGCCCTGCCAGAGAGGCCCCCATGGGTGTCCCTCTCAGCCCACAGTGTGTCACACAGTTGTGCAAAGTGTCTCAGAGGGTTTCTCCTTGCGCTGAGTGGAGCAGAAGGAAGAGGCTTTGGTGACACCATCACTCTTCCCCACTTGCCTTCAGACACGCTCAGCGGGATGGGAAAGGACTCCTGCGGGTCCCCATGCACACCCCGCAGCCTGGAGGGCTCTGGGTTTACCCAGGCCGGCGCCCACCAGGTGTGCCTGCGGAGTTGGGGACCTGGGGTGTGGGAGCATCTTTGCAAACCGTGCCCTCCCCTAGCAGGTCTGGCCACCCTGCCCTCTGCCCTGGGTGTAGTGTCAGGCCCGGTGTCTGTGTCTTCCAGCTTCCCCACAGGCAGCGTGAGGACAGCCTGGGCCCCAGAAGCAGGATGAGAAGATGGCAGACGTCCTGTTACCTCGGGGCACCAGCAGCTTCCACAGGTTCACACGGGAGTCCCTGGCGGCCATCGAGAAGCGCCTGGCGGAGAAGCAAGCCCGAGGCTCGGCCACCCTGCAGGAGAGCCGTGACGGGCTGCCCGAGGAGGAGGCTCTCCGGCCCCAGCTGGACCTGCAGGCCTCCAAAAAGCTGCCAGATCTCTATGGCAACCCGCCCCGAGAGCTCCTCGGGGAGCCCCTGGAGGACTTGGACCCCTTCTATAGCACCCAAAAGGTGACTGCCGCCCACCCCCCTGCCCACGCTTCCACACAGCGGGCCTGTGGGCGCCGCGGTTGGGGAGGGCCTTGCCGCCACCTTGGGCTCTGTTCGGGGCGGGCTGCTCTGGGCTTGGGGGCAGTGAGTCATTGGTGATCTATATTCCAATCACCTTTATTTTGGAGTTCCAGAATAACAGGCCAGAAATATGCAGCCGAGATTGCTTGGTGTTTTGAAGAAAGAGAGGGCAGCCGCAGTGACTGTCTTGCCTCATTGCGGAGAACCTGCTTTGGGAATTGTCTGGGTAGATCTCCCCTCTGAGCTCTGCACCCTGTCCCCATGGTGTGTGTGGATTGGAAGCAGGCCCTGAGTCCTGTCCTGAGTTGAGTGTGAGCCCGGGTACAGCATATGATCCCCTCTCCTAACCAGGGACAGCGGGCAGCCCCCGGAGCCCGCCTCAGAGAACTTGGGCCTTGGCGGGGCCAGGGGGGCCCAGACCGGGGCTCAGCAGCAGCGCCCTGGGCCTTAGGGCTGGCCGTGGGATCAAGACGGCCTGTGGGATGAGGAGGGCTTGTTCCACCTTTGTTCCTCCTGAGTGTAGGAAGAGGAAGTGGCTTTTGTCCACTAGACAGGGTGAGGCAGGCTCCCTCCCAGTATGGATTTTTATCCAGAAGGTAAATCCCCCATCTGGGTCCCCTGTCCTGACCTCGCCTCTCAGGACTGAATGCCCAGCCCTGCACCCAGCCAGACCTGGGGCGCACAAGGCTCCTGCAGAGGCCTGGCCCCCAACCCGGCTGCCCGCATCTCAGGCCTCACTGCTGGAGGAGAGTGAACTGGGGAGACGACTTTCCCCAGAAGGCAGGGACGCCCACACTACCGCCTCCAGCGCAGGGCCGAGGAAGCAGGGGCGCGGACAGGACCGTGTGCGCAGACACAGGCCGAGTGTAGGTCCGTGGCAGGTGTGAGTGCTGTGTGTGTCACTGGATGCCTGGCTGTGCTCGAGGCTGCATTTAGGACACCGGGGCTGAGGGTGGGTGTGGTCCAAGATCGGCTCCCTGCAGAAAGGCTCCTGCGAGTGGCGAGGGTGGAGGGAAGCCCACCTGGTCTGTGTGCACAGGTGGGAGAGGAGCCCTTGAACCTGGTCCAGCTTCCCCCTGGTTCAGGTCACTCAGGGTCAGAGTTCGGCTGGAAGGTGGGATTAGTCAGGGTGGGTGGGCTTAGGTCATGATTGGTCAGGCTGGAAGTGAGAATCGGGCTGGGGTTAAGGCTGCAGCTGGCGGCCAGTCCAGGTGGCCAGCAGGTTGTAGTTAGCTGGGACAGGCAGCAGTCACGGCAGGGGACCCAGTGGAGAGTGGTCACGGCTGGGCTGAGCGTTTGGGGGCTGGTGGCAGTTGTGCCTGGAAGGAGTCAGGGACACTCTCTTCTGTCCCTGTGACCAGGAATACTTGAACCGTGGCCCAGGTATGGTTCTGGTCTCTAACCTTCTGTCTCTCCTCTCTGACCGCTGGCTGCCCCGCCCGCAGCCCCGCGTAGCAAAGGCAGCGAGCGGCACTTTCAGTCCTGCTGTTTCTGGTCACCTAGGTTCAACAGAACCTTGTCTCACCAGCAACAGCCACCCTAGAGAAGCAAGACCCCAGGGCTCTGCCCTCAAGGGCTGGCCCGAACACCCACTCGTGTGCTATGCTCGGCCACGACACTCACGCCCACTGTGCTATGTAGACCGTGTCTTCTGGAACCTTGGGGAAGGGTCTACCTTGGGCTGCTCACGATCCCCTCAGAGGGAGACACTATGTCATGGGGTGAGGCTGACATCTGTCCTGGGCTCCGGGAAACAGGGTCCCAGGGGTCTGTCCTTCCCTCACCCCCACTCCTCACCCCTTAGCCTTCACTGGCCCCTGGGTCCGGTGGGGGAGCCACACCAGGCGGGAGGGGTCAGAGGGGAGAAAGGAGGGAACATCAGCTGGGTCCTGGCCTCTGCTGTGACAGCAGCTCGGCTAGGATCATGAGAGCCCCCTCTCGTTGGGACAGTAACTCTGAAAGTAAACTAAATCCCACCTACCCTTGACATTCTCCTAAACTTGACCTCATCCCACCCCAGCCATGGTGACCGAGTGAGGGTCCACTGACCTGCTGAATGTCTGCTCCCCCCACCCCTCACCCCTCCCTTAGGCCCTCCCTTCTGTCCACCCCTTAGCCAGGGCTCTAGGGTTTTGAACCAACAGCTGCCCCCCAAACCTGTCTCCACAAGGGCCTAAGGGCTGCCCCCCCCCCCCACCTAAAGCAGCTCTCTGTCCACAGACCTTCATCGTGCTGAATAAAGGCAAGACCATCTTCCGGTTCAGCGCCACCAACGCCTTGTATGTCCTCAGTCCCTTCCACCCCGTCCGGAGAGCGGCCGTGAAGATCCTGGTTCACTCATATCCTTCACCGGCAGCCCTGCTGTGTGTGCCCTCTGGGCCCTACGTGGGGGCGGACAGGGCGTTTCGGGCTGAGGGTCCTGCCAGTTCCTGGCCAGGCCTCAACACGCAGCACAGTCATCAACCCGGGAGCTGGGAATGTCGAGTCTCAGACCCCACCCCACACCTGCCAGTCAGCACCTGCATTTCTTTTTTGTTGTTAATTCTCACCCAAGGATATTTTTTTCCATTGATTTTTGGAGAGAGTGGAAGGGAGGGAGGGAGGGAGAGAGAGAGAGAAACATCGATGTGAGACACATCGACTGGTTACCTCCCATGTGACCCCAACGGAGGCCAGAGATCAAACCTGCAACCCAGGTATGTGCCCTTGACCAGGAATCGAACCTGTGACCCGTCTGTAACCTGAGCCGATGCTCTGACAGCTGAGACAAACTGGCCAGGGCAGCACCTGCATTTTAACAAGGTCCCAGCAGATTCCCGGGCACTTGCAAGTTTGGGAAACCCTGCTCTGATTCTTAGGAGGGAAACGTCCTAGAAGCCAAGCTGCCGAGCACCCAGAAGAAACGAGGCCTGCCAGCGTCCCTTGGTTCTGATATGGGCTCCGGGTGTCCCCTCCCACTGCACCCGCTCAGCCCTGCCCCTCCCGCCCACAGGCAGGGACCTCAGGCAGGTCACCGGGCTCCGCCGGGGAGAAACCACCTCCCGGTAAAAAGGCCTCTGGTTCACTCGCATGTGGGCATCTTTCGAGGGAGGCAGCACAGGCTGTTTGATTAGGTGTTGGCAAAATGTTTGCAGTTTCTGAGTATCTCCGAGAACTCTGGTTGGCGTTCAGTTATATAAACCACAGCCGAAAAAAGCTGCAGGCCGCAGCGGCGAGCGGTGGAGGGCTGCCATGTCGTAAGGGACACGTACCGGTCTTTGGACCACCCGTGGGGTGGAGTGCCGGCACCCAGTCATGGCTGCTTTCCAGACTCCAGAGGAGGCGCCCCACGGACAGAGCCTCCTGGAGAGGGCGGGTGCTGGCTGCAGAGTCCCGGGCGGCTGTTTTACCGGGACGGCCTGGCCAGCCCTCCGGTGACTGGCAGCTGCTCTGCTGTTAACGGAGTCCATGCTGCTGGGCTCAGCGGCGTGATTAGTGTGGGTGTGGGGCCTGGCCCGGGGGAGCTCCCGAAGGTCCCCCTGGTTTCCCAGTCTGGATGGCCAAGGCAGAGACCTCACCCATTAACCTCTGGGGGGACAGACGAAGTGGCCAAGACCAGTGCTGCCAGCTCGGGTCTTCCTGTCCAGGCAGGGTGAGGATTGCTCCTTCCTGGTGCCACTTTCTGTCTACCTGGGCCCATGCCCAGTCCTCACCCCAGCGGTTAACTGGGGGGCTCGGTGCTGAATCTGCTCTCTGCCTGCACACTCTCTCTCCCCTCCTCCGCTCGCTCCTGCCTTTCCCATGAGGTTGCTGAGACACGAGTTAAGTCCAGGGAAAATCCCACTCTCGGGCTCTGGCAGCCGCATCAGCAGGGTGGGCAGACACGTCCGTGGGGAGGGGCTGTGTTCGGCCGGCCATTCACAGCTACATCTTACTCTGTGAGGCAGGAGTGGGTCCAGATTTTATTCTCAGCCATTCCTCCACGGGTTCCAGCCCCCTGTAGATGCGGGGGGCTTTGCTGGGCACCCTGGGGTGGTATGAAGCTGAATGAGACCCTGTCCTTGCCCCCTTGGGAGTTTTATAGTCCCCTAAGAGGGATAAGACAGCTCCAGGAGCAGTTGTCATTCCTGCAGGTGTGTGGGCACAGCCTGGTGAGAACGGGCTGGCAGCGGGAGGAGGAAAGACCAGCCTCCTTTCTTGCTCTGAGCCCGACTTCAGCCTCACTCCAAGGGCGTGGCCTCCCTGGAAGCCTGCTGGGCGCCCTCCTGGGGCTTCTCCTCCCGGTATCTAACCAACCAGCACTGCTTGGCAGCCGCAGCCGCCCCCAGAGATGCCCCAGCAGCCCCAGGGCTCCTGCACAGCCCTGGGCGGGGTGTGGGGCCGATGAGGCCAGGAAGGCAGGTGGGCCAGGGGGCTATGGGGACCCTGGAGGTCCCAGCCTGGCCAGAGGGTCCGCTGAGCAGTGGTTCTGAGGCTGTGAGGTTCTGGCACCACCCCGCAGAACTGGCCCTGAGGGCTCTGAGCCAGCCTGTGTCTCTCAGGACAGCCGCCCCAGGGAAGTGGCTCAGCATGGAGAGGCCCTGTGCTGGGCTCCCAGCTGCTGCCTTGGCATTCCACCGCCTGGGTGGATGGGGTGCACTGCAGGCCCTCAGCAGCGCCCCTTAGTGGGCTCAGGGGGCACTGGCGAAGAGGAAGGGGCCTAGATCCATGGGGTTTGGGAGCAGCCCCTGTGCCCAGAGCCTTGTCGTTCAGAGTGTGGTGCACCCAGCGGTGGCATCAGCATCACGCGGATCTGATAGGAATTACCGAATCTTGGGCCCATCCTGTGTTTTAGCGCAGGCCCCAGGATTCCTGAACACACTGCCCTCGGGCAACTGTTTCCAAAGGTCGGTAGGTGAGGGCCACCTCAGTCTCAACGGGAACGTTTGTTAGAATTGCTGACTCCCGGCCCTTTCCAGACCACGACCCCCAGGTGAGGCTAGGAATCTATCGCTTTTTCTTGCATTTTTTTAGTCGAGGTGTAATTCACATGCTATAAAAGTCATCGCCCCGAACAGAAACCCCTGCCCGTTAGCAGTCCCTGTGTACTTCTAGTGACGCAGATTTCCTGTTCTGAATATGAACTTTCTCTCTGCTTGCATTTTTATTGTGGTAAAATACATATAAATGTCCTTACCATTGTATTTTATTTTTTTAAATCATCTTTTCCATTATTCATTTTTTTTCTTTATTGATTTTAAAGAGAGAGGAAGGGAGAGAGAGATAGAAACATCAATGAGAGAGAACATCGATTGGCTGCCTCCTGCATGCCCCCCACTGGGGATCGGGCCCACAACCTGGGCATGTGCCCTGACCGGGAATCGAACCGGCGACCTCTTGGTGCATGGGGCGACACTCAACCACTGAGCCACACCGGCCAGGCCCATCTGAACCATTTTAGCGTGTACAGTACAGTGATGTCACCTATATGCACATGGTGTGGAACAAATCTCTAGAACTTTTTCATCCTGCAAAACGGAACCTCTATATCCATAGTTGGCTTACATCTTTATATCCATTTCAATATCTAAGTCCTCAGTGGGCAGAGGTCTGCGCCAGGCCCTTTGGAAAGGGCGGGAGGGGCAGAGACACACTTAAAGGGGGGCAGATGCAGCCGCGCTCTGAAGAGAGAAACCGGCTCGCTCGCCGCCAGCCAGGCGCTCCCAGGGACGTGTTGGCAAGTGCACGCAGACTCAGCGCACCTTCGCTCTGGGCCCCACGCTGGCAGTGCATCCTGGGAAGCTGCCCGAAAGGCCGATATGGGCATGTTGACTTATTTTCCGTAGGTATTTTTGTTAAAATGCTGCAGGATGTGTTCCTGCTAGGATTAGAGAAAAGAAACCAGCCGAACTGCAGGCTCCGCCGCAGTCACATTGAGAGTCCTCATGTTCACACCAAGAGGCAGTGTGCTTTCCTGGGTGCACAGGATCTGTCCACGACATCCTCCCACGTTTCTCTGGCAGATCCAAATGGGCAATCAGACCGCATGTTTGTGTGTGTGATTGTGTGTGTTCAGTTAATAGCACAAATCTATGAAAATGCCCCCACTGTTCATTCCCTTCCCTCTGGGAGTTTTTGGACTCCTTGGGATCTGAAGACAGGCGGCCTGAGTTTCAGGCATTCCCCACGACCCATGCAGGCAGTCCTGGCTGGCGTGTTTCATCATGAGGCTGAGAGTGGGTGTTTGGGGACAATGACATGACAGGATGGAAGGTGTTGAGCTGAGCTCTGGCCTGGAGAGCTGGCCTTTGCTTCTGCCCACACATGGGACCAGCTCAGTCATTGGCCTGAAAGAACCAGGCAGTGCAAACAGGTGTGTCCAGCCAGGAGTGCACCTGACTCATCTCTCGTATTGGCTGTGTGCTGGGCTCCATGGGGAACCTGGGATGCTTTGGGCAGAGTCCCATGGACTAGAGGCTCAGTCTAGGTAGGAAGAGATCTCTCTCTCTCTCTCTCTCTCTCTCTCTCTCTCACACACACACACACACACACACACACACGGGCACACACAGGAGTGGCAGAGAATAGTGGAAGGGTCATCTCCAAGGCCAGGAGACGCAGGCAGGGTTTTGAGCAGTCAGGTGGCAGAGACTAGAGTCTGCTGCGTCCTAAGCTATTGCTGTGTCTGGAAAAGCCAAAACCCAGACAGGCAGCCCCTGTCATTTCCCACTGTGGGACCCAGGCTGGCTGGCTGTCTGCTCTGGCTCTTCCTTGCCTTGCTGTTAGAGTCCAGCTCACCTCTGTCTGTGTCCAGTCAAGTCCTCTGGTCCAAGGCGGCCTGCCCACCCTGCTGCTGTCCATCAGGGGGCCTTGTCTGCACTCCAGTGAGTATGAACGGCTCCCCCACAGCCAGGAGAGGCTCGGCTCCGCAGAGAGGGGTCTCCCCATCCTCAGCCCACCCTGCTTTGCCATGACCCACAGGGCTGACTGATTGCTAGAGGAAGCCTAGCCAGCCTTCTGGGCCTGTCTCAACGCCTCCTCCAGGAAGCCCAGCCAGGAGCAGGTCTGGTTTCTTATAACATCCTGTCTCAGAGCAGCTCAGTGGCTCCGACACAGGGCCAGGCACTCGTGCTCAGGTGGCAGCTGTCCTTAAAAAGGACAAGTAAGCCCTGACCAATTTGGCTCAGCGGTTAGAGCGTCGGCCCACGGACCAGAGAGTCCCGGGTTCGGTTCCCGCTAAGGGCACGTACCTCGGTTGCAGTTTATCCCCGGCCCTGGTTGGGGTCGTGTGGGTGGCAACCAGTCGATGTGTCTCTCTCACGTCAATGTTTCTCTCTCTCTCTTCCCCCCTCTCTCCCTCCCGCTCTGTCTGAAAATGAATGCAAAAATGTCCTCGGGTGAGGATTAAAAAAAAAAAAGGCAAGTGAGTGTCCCCCTCCCGCATGACAGGCTGCTTACACTTCTGGTGTCAGCCCTTCGCCCGCTTGGTTTCCATGCTGCTCCGTGGGTGGCAGAGGCCACGTGTGGGATAACATCCCCGTTGGCGGGCGAGGGCCTGCAGCAGTGTGACCCACGAGGCTCTTCAGTCTGGAGGCAGGGCAGTGGCCCAGGTGACCTCTGGAGTCACGGTGCAGAGACTGGATAGCAGCGGGGCTCAGAGTAGAGGGCAGCCGCGGCTGAGCTGGGCTCTCCCATTAACCAGGTTGGAACCTACAGTCATTACCACCAACTTAGCCGCTTAAAACAACACGAAGTGATCCCCTGACAGTTCTGGAAGTCAGAAATCCAAAAAGTTCTCACCGGGCTAAAATCAAGACATCGGCAGGGCTGCATTCTTTTCCGGTGGCTCCGGGGAGAATCTGTTTCCTAGGCTTTCCCAGCTCGTCCAGGCTGCATGAATGCCTGGCCCGCGGCCCTGTCTCTGCAAAGCCCGTGACAGCTGGTGGAGTCCTTCTCACAGCGTCACTCCGAGGCTGGCTCTCTGCCCACCCTCTCTCGCTTTTAAGGACCCTGTGATGACCCTGGGCCCACCCAGAAAATCCGGGATAGTCTCCACGTCTTAAGAACCTTAATTTAATCACACCTGCCAAGTCCCTTCGCCCTATCAGTTAACAATCATAGTTCCCAGGGATCAGAGTGTGGTTGTCTTTAGGGGGCTGTTATTCTACCGACGGGAGCATCCTTCGACTCAACCTCTTTGTGCCTGGGTCTCCTCAGCCACGAAGTGGAGACGAAGTCCCCACCGCATGGGTTGTTGGGAACATTGAATTCGTTTGTGGATACAGAGAGCAGAGCCTGGCACCCAGAAGGGCGCCTTTACGGAGGGTTTGCCCTTAGCATCATTTCACGTCTCAGGAGTCGTCTGGGACCCTCAGTAGAGGGCTTAGCAGTGGATCTGTGGGGATGAATAAAGGCTGGTCAAGGGGCTTGGTGACTGTCTGCCCGGGGAGTGAAGACTCGGCACGGAGCCCGGGTGTGGGGAGCGTGAGTGAGAGAGGGAGGGGTAGAGGGAGAGGACACTGAGTTGAGTGTCCGGTCTGGCCCTTGAAAGCTGGAGCTGGACATAGACCTGACGTGGAGACCGCCACGCAGGCAGACAGACGCAGACACCCAGCTGAGGCAGGGACCCAGCGCCTGGAGCGGTGTCCCCGGGCCAGGGAGCAGTCCAGGCTTCCTGGGGCCGTGGCCTCTGAGCTGAGAAGCTCTGGTTTGATTAAAGGGGCTTCCAAAGCCTGATCCCGCTCACCCCAGATAAGAAACTGGAGAGTTTATTGTACGCTGGGGCAGGTTTGGCATGCTGTTGCCTGATTCCCTAGGTTCCCTAGGAGGACTGGAGGTGTGGAGAGCGTCCACCTGGATTCCA
This sequence comes from Tadarida brasiliensis, assembly GCA_030848825.1. Taxonomy (NCBI): domain Eukaryota; kingdom Metazoa; phylum Chordata; class Mammalia; order Chiroptera; family Molossidae; genus Tadarida; species Tadarida brasiliensis. The sequence continues at coordinate 55,097,833 of CM061274.1, read as the reverse complement.
GGGGCGGCCTTACCTCTCCCCAGCTGGGGCAGCCCCTCCGCTCGGAAGTCGGCCCCCAGCTCAGCCTGATCTCCAGTCTGACTGCTTTAGGCTCCCCATCCGCCGAGGCGGGGTCAGGCGTGGAAGAAGGTGGAGCTGTGGTAGGGAGAAAAGAGGCAGGCCCCTGGAGCTCAATTACTGCAGCTCCTGGGCAGCCTGTGGGAATGAGGGGCTGCGGCTGGGGTGTGGGGAGCCTGGGGGCAGCCACAGGGAGGAGGAGGCCCAGCCTCTCCTCCCTGACTATACAGGGAATCTGTGAGGTCAGCAAAGCATCCCCGTTCCAGGCCAGGCCCCTCGGGGTGCCCAGGGTCTGCCCCTCGCTCCGCTGTAGATCTTCACAGGTGAGGGAGGCCGTGGAGATCCGTCAGAGCTTAGTGCCTCCGGAAGCAGCAGCTGGGACCTACAGCCAGAGAGTCGGGGGTCAGACAAGGCCACGGGCCCAGAAGGATGCCCGAGACGTGGTCCCAGCATTTGTAAACCTCCCCTTCTGGCTGGGGACAGATGGGCATTGCCAGTCAGAGAGCAACCATGTGCTCAGGCGCTCCTGCTGGGGGTGCTCCCGCTGGGGGTGCTCCTGCTGGGGGTGCTCCTGCTGGGGGTGTCTTGGAGGAGGAGGAGGGGAGGGGGCGTGCAGTGGGTGGAGCAGGACCGGAGTGAAGAGCATTGCAGATGCAGGAAGCAGCCCCCTGCCTCCCCAGACCAAAGGTCAGCCGGGGCTGCTCCCATAGAAGTGGGGGAGGGGACTCGGACCCTGCACCATGGCCTTCCTCTCTGACAGTGGCCCCTGAAAGAGTCCCAGTGCCATCTCCCCGCAATGTGGCTGAGCACAGTGCTCCCACAGGGCCATTCGTAAAAGCCTCCGAGGTCTGGGGGTTGCCCTTTCTCGCTTGCCTCCATCCTGCAGGGGACCTGCCAGGGGTGTGGATCTGTGTGTCTTGTCCCCGTCAGGGCTGTGGAGCAAGGCAGGTGTCCAGCTGCAGTGCCAAGGCAGGGACAGAGGCCAGCCTCGGTAGGGAGGGGGTGGCAAGGACTGGGCACAGCCCCAGCGTGTCTTCTTGGAGCCCCTGTGTCGCTGATGGGGCCACTGTGGCCTGGGAGTGACGAGCCCCGGGCCAGGACCTCTGGCAGTGGTGGTTGTCCTTGACCGCTGGCCCACGCTCTTCAGCGTGCTCATTATGTGCACCATCCTGACCAACTGCGTGTTCATGACCCAGCACGACCCCCCCGCCTGGACCAAGTATGTCGAGTGAGTATCTGCAGGGCCTCCCGGCTGGCCCCTCCCTCCCTTCCTTTCCCTTCCACACTGTGGCCCCTAAAGTCACCCCTGAAGAGGCTGGGTCCAGGCTCAGGGTCGCACCCCCCTGGGGGGTCCTTGGCCCAGCCCCCACCCTTTTGCTGCTCTCGCTCCTGCCAACTTCTCGCTTTGAGCTGTGCCCTCAGGGGAGGAAGCTCTCCGGGTTGGCAGAGGAGGGGTCTCTCCCAGAGGTCTGCCGACATGGGCGAAGGCTCTGGAATAATAACAATAATAATAACGATTGATTGAGCACTCGGTGCGTGGCTGGCACCGCCATGGAACAGTACATATCATCTCCTTGAACCCTCACAGCACCCCAGTAGGGTAGGTGCAGTCACGGTCCCTGTTTGACAGATAGGAGACACGGAGACCTGGAGAGGTAACTTGCCCGATCCCATGCAGCTGGGAGGTGTGGCCGCCAGGGAGAGGCCGGGGCTGTCCCCCCGTCAGTACCATGCTCTGCTGCCTTTTCCCTCCAAGGCCTGCCTCTGGAACCATTTACAGTTTCAGAAAACTGCTTCTGATCCTTCCTTCCCAATGCAGGCACCTTACCCACAGGCACTAAGCAGCCCAGAGAGGCCCTTGGCGCATTTAACTCCTGTTTTCAGGAGACCGATGTGGCTCGCCTGGTGACGGTCCCTGTTCACACAGGACCCAGCAGCGCCAGGGCCTGCATTCGGCTGCTGAGACCTGGGAGGACATGGTGTGGCCTCTCCCATCCTAGCCCTCGGGCCACAGTCCCAGCATCCAGGCATCTGGGATTCTTCAGCCCACCCCAGGCAGAGAACAGCCCCCCGCCCACCCTCAAGTGTCAGAACATCAACCCCCTTTCCAAGGTCAAGGTAGACATCTGTAGCCACCTACCCTGTAGGCTTTTGAAGATGGACCGTGCTCTCCTCACTAGCTGCTGAGGACCCACAAACAAGGGTGAGGGGCTATGACTGTGGTATCCTTACCATCCCCCAGGGCAGACCCAGTGGCCACCATATGCCGGGGTGAGGAGGCAGGTGGAGGGTCTTTTTATATTGAGACAACCCAGAGAGGAGGTGGAGGTTCAGATGTGCACGTGGCAGGCACGATGCTGAATAAACAGATGGGAAGTGCCCGGCCGGTGTGGCTCAGCGGTTGAGCGTCCACCCATGCACCAAGAGGTCGCTGGTTCGATTCCCGGTCAGGGCACATGCCCAGGTTGTGGGCCCGATCCCCAGTGGGGGGCATGCAGGAAGCGGCCAATCGATGTTCTCTCATCGATGTTTCTATCTCTCTCTCTCCCTTCCTCTCTCTCTAAAATCAATAAAGAAAAAAAAAACTAAAAACAAAAACATTAATATTAAAAAAAAAAAAAGAACAGATGGGAAGATGGATTAGTGAGCTGGATAGAGGTCTGGAACAGCTCCAACCCACAACCCCAGCCCGCGTGGGCCCTGAGAGAGCCGGGTCTGAGGGCCCCTGGAGAGGGCCTGGGGACCTGCCCGCAGGCTCCTGCCTCCCTGAGAAGCCCCGTCCCTCTTTCCCCAGGTACACCTTCACAGCCATTTACACCTTTGAGTCTCTGGTCAAGATACTGGCTCGAGGCTTCTGCCTGCACGCGTTCACCTTCCTCCGGGACCCGTGGAACTGGCTGGACTTCAGCGTGATTCTCATGGCGTAAGTACCTTGCTCCGCGGCGCTGTGCCGTGCCCTGCCGGCCTCCCCACTGCAGTCCACGTGGCCGCTCTGCGTGGGGCCGGAGGACAGCCCGCCTGCCGCCGTGGCAGGAGGAAAGCAGGATGGAGACCCTCCGCTCATCCTGGTGGGGAGAGACGGGGCCACAGGAGCTCAGGCGGGCCATGGAGGTCAGGTCCACTCCCTGTGCCATGGCAGAGGGACACCACTGACCTTCTGGTTGAGGGCCCTCTGTCCTTTCCACCGAGGAAAGCCAGGATCACAGCCCCAAACCCCTGGACCACTGTGAACGTGACCTGGACTCCAAGGTGACTAAGAATGAAACCACAGTACAGGGAGAGAGGAGCCTGGAGAAGTGAGCAGCACCCGGGAGCTCACGCCAGGCCCACGTGTCTGCTCTGCCCACCCAGACTCCACGTCTGGCATGTTTTAAGGCACCTGGCCACTGGCGTGATCCAGTGGGTCCTCACCCCAGCCCGACAGGTGGGCTGCATGGGAATTCCTTATCCTCGTTTGACAAATAAGAAAACTGGCACCAGGGACACACAGGGAGCCCGCCAGGAAGTGAACGTGACCCCTGCCTGCGGCCACGCAGGCTCAGGTCCCCCCTCCTCACCTGGGAGGAGACCCTTGCTGAAGGACGGGGTTGGCGCATGCCACTCTGGATGTCTCGCCATCGGGTGCTGTGTTCTGGTGGAGACAGCTGGTCAGGGCAGGCCTCCCAAGCAGGGGCTGTGGTCAGGGGCTCAGCCATCAAACCCTTCCTGAAAGCCTGGGGTGTGTGGAGAACCCGGTGCGCACAGTGCTGGGCACCATCCCGTGGCAAGGCGCGGAGCTGGTGAGGGTTACACGCCCTGCCCTCGCAGAGCCCCCGTCTCCCCACGTGTAAAGGACAGGGTTAGGCTTGGTGGTAGCAGAGGTGCAGTTCAGTGCCCACTTTCTGTGATTCTCAGATTCACAGAACTGACCTATTTATGACAGTCTTGTTTATTGATTTCCGAGAAAGGACGGGGAGAGAGAGAGAGAGAAGCGTCGATTTTTGTTCCACTTATTTATGCATGCATCGGTTGATGCTCGTATGTGCCCTGACTGGGGATCGAACCCACAACTTGGCGTATCAGACAACACTCTAACCGACTGAGCTCCCCGACCAGGGCAACAAAGTCTTTCTTTAACCCCGGACATGAGCAGCCCTGAGCTCAGCCGTGCTCTGATGGAGGGAAGAGAAAAAACAACGTGCTGACGAGCTGGAGAGCCCAGTGGTCAGAAGAGGCATCACAACCTCTCTTTCTAGAGACGCTTTTCCCACTTGACAGGTAGGGAAACTGAGTCTCAGAGAGAGGCGACCTCTTGCCCCAACCCAGTGTAGATGTAGCGTGGGCAGAGCTGAGAATAGTGGGGTGGAGGAGGCTGGGGGCAGGCTGTGTGACCCCCAGGCCACGGGAAAGCCAAGTGCAGTAGAGCCACCGGTGGAAAGAGCTGGGAGCACCGTGACCTCATCCACATTCTATAAAGATCGTCTGGCTGCTGTGTGGACAGGACACTAGGCAGGAAGGGTGGAAGCAACAGAGCAGTTAGGGGGCTGTTTTTGTAGCCAGGAGAGAGAGGGTGGAGGCTGGGGCCAGGGGCCAGTGGAGAGGGTGAGTGACATGGTCAGGTTCTGGATATCCTGTGAGGATGCGGCTGACAGCAGACCCCAAGGCAGTGTTTGGCTTGAGCTGTGGGCGCACGGTGTTACCATTTGTTGGAATGGAGAGTGGAGGGAGGAGCTGGCTGAGGGAGGAAGGGAATCAAGAGGCCGGTTTGGAATGTGTCACGTGTGACAGCATCCAGGGTGAGACAGGAAGTCAGCAGCGGCATGTGCCAGTCGGGGCTCAGGGTAGAGGTCCGAGGCGGAGATGTAAATTCAGAAGCCGGCAGGATGCAGATGGCATTTAGAGCCAGGAGACCCGGTGAGCTCATCCAGAAGGGAAGCCGCCTGGGGACTGTACCATGGGCTGCCCCGTGTCTCCGGGTCAGGAACGAAGAGGATCGAGAGGGAAAGACTGGAGGGACCTGCCAGGGCGGGTGGAGGGCAATCATAAGAGAGCAGTGTCCCGAAAGCCAGCGGAGGGATGTGACTCCATTTGAAAGATACCACGAGGCAGCTGAGGAAGGCGAGAGCCAAGACTGGACCAACAGTGTGAATATCACCGATGACCTTGACAGGTTTTGGTGGAGTGGAGGACATACACCTGTTTATAGAGGGCTCGAGAGAGAGGGAGGAGGGGAGGCAGAGCAAGTGGAGACATCGATTTTGTAGGATTTGCTATAAACAGGATAAAAAATAGAGCAGTGGCTGGAGGGGCAGATAGGCGAGGGGGTGTTTCAAGAAGGGAGGTCTTCGCAGGTGGGTGGGACGCACTCAGGAGAGGGGAAGGTGGGTGGCGCAGGAGGGGGGATGGCAGGATTGACGCCCTGGAGCTGGCCCGAGGGATGGGAGTCCAGGGCCAAGGGGAGTGTTGGCATTGAGAGTAGGGAAGGCAGAATTTCAGCTGGAGATGGATGTGGACTGAGAGTCAGTGATGAGAGAAGAAATTTCTCTTCTGAATGCGTCTGTTTTTCTCAGTGATAAGAAGCAGGATCACCAGCTGAAAACATGAGGTCTGCGGACAGCGGGAGCCGGGAGGTTGCACTGACTCGGGGGTGGAGGAGTGTGGCCACTGGGCCCAGGCTCCAGGGTGCCCTAGGGAGGGCGACAGTGATCCATGGACCCCTGAGAGCCCTGGTCACAGGAAGGGGGCTCAGCAGGACACAGAGGCTGCCGTAGCCTTTCTCACCTTCCCATCCTGGAGCCTGAGCAGGGCAGTTTCGTGGGAAAGATGTTGCCCTGGGCCCCTTGTCTGATGGCAGGAGCCAGGCTCTGGCCTGTCTTCAGCCATGACTTTGGGGGATGTTCTGCATGACCTCAGGCCCTTAGCAAGTCCTCCTGTCCCATCTCAGGAGAGAATCCCGTTCTCCATCCCCACAGGATCCCACAAGGAACCACTCCTTCAGCCCAGAATCACAGAGCAGGTGTGCCCTGCCCACCTTCACTCTGTACTGGAACTGGAGGTGACAAAGCAGAACAGGGCCTCAGGGGCCACCAGACAGAAACAGCACGCTCACTTCCGCTAGGGCCGCATGGACCCGCTGGAACGTCAGCTTTGTGCTCTGGGCTGGATTGGCCTGGCAGCTTTGATTGACAGTGGTTCTGCCTTATGAAAACAATTAATTACTGCCCTGGTAATGCAGTGGAATGCATTTTGCTCTAGCCAAAATGGTTCAATGACACGGGCCTCTCGGGATGATCAAAGGAGTCTTAAGTGGCAGAAAAGTTGTATTCGCTGAAACTCCCCATCCCAGCTCCGTTCTATATAGATGGAGAAACCGAGGTTCAGCGAGAGCCTGCACTCGCCCGAAATTATAGAATAAATCAGCAGCAATGCTGGGACTGAAACCAAGTCCCCCAGCTCATAACCATGAGAGGCACCCCGAGTCTGGTGTTTCTGGCCAGGTTCCGACCTGATCCCCTGCCCCACCTCCACCTGACGTAGACAATGTCGGAGGATTGGAGGGGGTGCCCGGAAGCCCACCAGGCTCAGCTCCCAGCCCTCCATCCGGAGCTCTTCCTGTGGCCCCCTCCCAGCTGGGCATTACCTGCTAGTTAGCACAGCCTCCCACCTTCTGGGGTTGTTATGGAAACCAAACCTGGAGGGGAAGGGGGGGAGGGCAGAGAGGAGAGGGTGGCAATCAACGCAGTAGCTAACTGCCGAGTGTACCCTCTGCCTAGCAGCCCAGGAGGGGCCGTCTGGGTAGAAGGGGAGGGTGGAGCAAGTCAGATGGAGCAGGAAGACGGCCAGGTCAGCCCTTCCTCATGCTTCCTCGGCCTCCAGGTAGGCTCCCTCCGCACTGAGGCCGGTGTGATAGGGTGGGATTCTCACCCACACCCTCTGCGCTTTCTGTGTCAGAGCCCACGACCCAGCCCAGCCTCTGCCTCTGCCCAGCAGCCTGGCCCTGGCAGAAAAGGTAGGATGGCTTGGAGGAGCATCTTGCTGGCCTGACAGGCAGAGCTGCGCCCCCATCCCCACCCACCACTGCTGAAGCTGGCCCTTCGCCAGATAGGGGTCTCTCCTGCCTGGCCCCACTCCAGCGCCCCAAGAGAGGCCTCCCTAGAAGTCTCAGGCCCCAACATGTGAAGCAGCCAGGCCCCCAGGCTCTGGGTCAGTAAAAGAGGCAGTAGCCCCGTGTCACACACGTGGTCACAGACACGCCATGCCCTCACCCAGCCCTCACCCCACCTGCAAGACTGCCACCTCGTCAGGATTGCTCCCGACCTCACAGACACGCAGCCACCAGCCCCTCTCTGTTCTCGGCTACGTGGCTGGCTTTGCAAGCCTGAGGGATCACACACCTTCAGATCTTGGGATCTCAGCTTCTCTGTGCTCAGGACCAGCTGCTGAGGGGGCAGGTGACAAATGGAGGGCAAGTCCCCTCTGTGCTGGGGACCCTGAGGGGGCGGGGAGGCAGGTTCCACGCTGGGACAGGCAGAGACAGGCGGATCCACTTCCCTGGAGACTCAGGGGACAGACAGGGTCTATAGGACAGGAGGGGAGAAGCAGGGATAGTTGGTCCCCTCTCCGACCTGCGTAGGGCTCCACCCATCCCTGGAGCGGGAAGAGAGCCTTGACACACGTGGCCCAGGCCACGGCCGTGGCCCAGCAGCAGGACACGGGGCCCAGAGCCACAGGTTCCGTGGAATGGCAGCACTGGGGTTTCAGGCTTCACCTGGCAGTCCTGTGGCCGCACCTTGTCTGGACAGAGTCCCAGCCTGAGAAGAATGTGGAACAGAGGCCTGAGGGTCTGAACCGTCAGAGAGAATGGAATAACCAGCAATAGTGGAGAGGGAGCTCGGAGCAAATGAATTAGCATATGTGGGCCAGAACAGGGAGGTGACTTCTGCTCCCCACTGGAAGGTAGGGCTGCACCCAGCTGCTGCACTGGAGGGAGGCTGGGAAGCTGAAGTGAGAGAGGGGATGGAATCACACCGTCTGTAGTATGGCCAGAAGGAACGTCCTGCTGACTTCCCATCTCAAGGGGATGTAGGGAAGAGGGAGCCGACATGGTCCACTGGGCCCTATGAAGATGGAAGGCCCCATGAGTGGCCATAGAGGAGGCTGGCGGCAGCCATTGTAGTTAAAGCTGGACCCCACTGGACCCTGCTGAGCCCGGGACACAGCCCGCCGCGTCCTTCCCTGTAGATGCCGACGGCCTGACAGCAGACGCTCTGAGCAGAGTGGGGGGGCCTGGTTACCAGACTGCCTGGCAGAGTGCGCCCAGCCACGCTGCCAGCCCACCCTTGGCACCCACCCGGTGTCGCTGGGCTGACGTCCTGGGTCTGACATCACTCAGACACCAAGTCAGACACTTGGTTAAACATCAGACAGCCTGAGTCCGCTGTCCTTTGTTAAACATCAGACACCTTCGGTTAAATGTCAGACACCCTGGATGCGAAGCCTTTGGTTAAATATCACAAGTCACTTGCCATTGTCCCGATGGCCCCTGGTCACATGCTGTCCCCCGTCTCAGACATCCTGGTCATGTGGCCCATCCACACGTGTCCTCACACTCTGCTTGGGCCGGTCCCTACCCTCCAGAGTTGACTCCTTCCTCCTGGGCCTGCGGAGGTCCAAGCTGCAGGTGCGAGCCCCACGGCCACTCGGCCCTGCTGAGTGTCACTCGGCTCAAGCAAACCCCAAGGCTGCTCACCTCCGGAGGTCACTCCTACTGTGGAGACCCAGGGCCACCCAGGGGGCCAAGTAGCGTCTTGGGGTGAGACGGGGGTGGACTCACGGGGAGAGTCTGGAGTCTCCCTCGGCTCTCAGTCCTGCTTTTTTCTCTCGTGTTGGCCACTGCCTGAGAGGAGTGGAGGAGCCGAATGTCCGGCATCCTCCCTTCTCATCTTCCAAAGTGTCACCTTGAGAACTCTGCTTCTCGCATCAGGTACTCAGGGACTCCTGAGCCACACTCCACGGAGACTTACGGTTGGGAGGAGAAAGTGGGTAACCCTCAGACACCCAGCCACCCTTCCGGGGTGGTCTCGGCTGGGGCGCCAGGGTTCCGGGGTTTGGAGCAGCCAGGCACAAGAAGCCCACCTGCTTCCTCTGTCACCTGGCCAGGGCCTCCTGGGAAAGTTTTCCTCTTCGCCCTGCTGTGTCCCCAGCCTCACACCCCACCACCTGCTGTGTCCCGGTCCCAGTGTCCGAGAATACAGCAGGGTCGCTGCCTCCCGGCACCGGCTACTCACAGGACCGTCACCAAGAGAGCAGCCTGCGGCTTGCTGTGTGGACGTCCTCAGGGCACCCTGGCTGAGGTCCCCGTGTCAGGAGGGTTGAGATCGGGAAGAAAATTTAGGGGAGGCCCTGGACCGTCCACATTCCTCCCCGGGGGAGAGGGCTGGTCGGGGGGGCAGGCTGAGGTGCTGCTTTATGACCCCCAATAACTGTGGTTTGATTCTGCAGGTATGTATCAGAAAATATAAAACTAGGCAATTTGTCGGCTCTTCGCACTTTCAGGGTCTTGAGAGCTCTGAAAACTATTTCAGTTATCCCAGGTAAGCTGCCAGGTTTGCCTCTCAGATCTCAGCGACAAGTGACTCTCTCTCTGTCTCCCCTCCCACCGTGTGTCCCCCGGCGTGCCGTCACTGTCTCGTGTGTGACTTTCCCTTGTTACAGATACACCACTGAATTTGTGGACCTGGGCAATGTCTCAGCTTTACGCACCTTCCGAGTCCTCCGGGCCCTGAAAACTATATCAGTCATTTCAGGTGAAAATCAGGTTAAACGCCAAGGCTGGAGGGACTTCCCAGCCACCTGAGAGTCACGGCGACCCTCAGGAAGGCCCCTCGAATGCGCCTGTCACCAGAATACCGGTCCCAAGCCCGGGTGTGGGAGCGGTCAGCCGGGAACGGGCTTCAGATGCCCACCCCGCAGAGCCCGCGCTCAGACACCAGGGGACACCGAGCACCCATGGCGGGCCCTGGACGGCCCCAGATTCTCTCCCAGGTCGGGCTTTCTTTCCCAAACTGAACTCAGCGATTCGAAAGGCTAGAAGCTCGTATGTGAGTTGCTTCTGCCTGAAGCATCGTCCTCCGGTGAGGAGACCACATACACACCCAGAACCAAAACGGAAAACTCCGGCCAGGTCTTTCCTGGCTGAGTGCCCAGCCCCCGCCTCACGTCCCCTCTGCTGACCGGAGCCCCAGCCCCGTTTTGTGAAACGGAGTGTACTCTGCGGACAGGTGTCGTCGGGCCTTGGCGTCTAACACCCTCACTGCATGGTGCGGTAGAGGTTTAGCAAACCGCGCATGGCAGCCTCAGGAAGAAATTCTCCTTGACAGATGTTGGCAATTGTTCCCAGAACTCTCCCGAGGCCAGGTGCTTCTCTGGAAAGGCAGTCAGCCCCATGATCCAGGAAAGCTCCCAAAAGACTTAGGAAGATTTCAGAGCCCAGAGGGCCGTGCCCGAGGCTCTTTCCAGAGCCTGTTCTGAATGCAGCGGCTCTCCGAAGAGGGCACTCCTGGTAAGGCCGCTGGAGACTGGTTGCATGCCCCCGATCTGGAGAAGGGTCAGAGCTGAGGGAAGAATTCAGTGAACCAGACGGTCGTACCCACTCCTGGGTTGAGAAGCTGATGGGTCCTGGTCCCATGGTCTGCATTTAGCTGTGCCCCCGGGGAGGCGAGGACCCTGCTCCTCGGAACGTTCCTCCTGGCCTCGGAACCCACCACAGGATGTGCACAGGGGCCGCTTGTCCCCCACAAGTGGCCAGATTCCTGCTAAGAGCCAGTAGCAAGTGGGACAGCCTGTCCCCAGCCACTGCTATGGCGCTGCCCCATTGAGACAGGTGTCCTCTGCCTTGACAAACACATACGTGCTCGGAAGCTCGGGTCTGTCTCCGAGGGCCCCAGGGACAGCTTCACAGCGCATGCCTCACACGAGAGGAGAAGCACGCTGACCGTAGCGATTAAGGAAAGGCATGTTCCAGTCTATTTTGTAAGAAAGGCTGACAAAGGCAAATGTTTCTCAGTGCTGGGGAAAACCAGGAAGCCTGTCGAACTCAACCCAGCCCCTTTGGACCTGTTCAAGGTGCCAGCAACCCAGGGAAGCAGCAGAGAGCAGACCCTGAAAGTGGTCGTTAGAAAAATGCTGTGGTCATATGCTGGAAGGCTCCCTGGAGGAGATGTCTCCTGAGCTGAGTCTTACATAGCCTTGGCCCTCTCCAGACCTTGGTCTCCTTTCCCATTGGTCGGTTTCTGAGAGCTCTTCGCCCAGCCCGTTAAAACTTCAGTGGCAGGAGAATTTTTCATTTGGTCCCCCAGGACTCAGCTCTTCCTGGGTCTTTTCAGAAAGAATCCCGTTATTTCATTGGAGTGAACTCTGTCACCCATACAAGAAACATTAAAGGGATGGGTCTGTGCTCACCGACCTATTGTCCCCACGGACACGGTCTCCAAAGACCAGGAGGTGCCCTGCTGGGCCTTGAGCTGAACACTTTAGGCCAAAGATGCTTTAGCCCAGCAGTTGAGGCAGAGTCCAATGTGGGGGTGCAAGCTGCTGCCCAGCACCCCTCGCTTTGTCCCCCCACTATGGGCAGGGTTTCTGGGCCCAGCGGGCAGAGCAGAGTATAGGACCCACAGAGGGGTCCCAGAACCTCCACTGGAGAAGAGGGGTCTGACCGACAAGGGCTCGTGAACCCCCCCACCACCAGCACTCCATGCCCAGACCCCTGTGAGGCCCACCCACTGCCCAGGCAGTTGCCAACATCTGCCAGGACGATTTCCGTAGAGAGCGCTGAGTGCCTCTGAGCCCCGGGCGGGCGGGCAGCAGCGCTGGGGGCACCATGGCTGGGACTCCCTGTCCTGTGTTTGCCCATCGCTGCCTCCCTGTCTCTGGGTCATGGACTCAGCAGCCTCAGGCACAGCCACCACGGGTGCTCCTAACACATTAACCGGCTGGACAATGGATGGATGGAGCATAATCTGAGATCTGGCCGCTTGTAGGGGTGGGGTGGGGTGGGGTGGGGGAGGTGGGCGGGGGAAGGGGCAGGGCCCTGCTGCTGGCAAAGAGGCCCCCTGGCTCCCTCCTGTGCTGTGCTCGAACTTCTCGGAGGGCAGTAGCTCACGTGTCAGACCGGACGTGTCTACATGTGCTTTTCTGTCACTCTGCTGTGTGGCGCTGGCTTCTGCAGGGAGCTGGGCCGTGCAACTAACAGATCACAGCCTCTCCGCTTTGGGGGACGGGGTGGACAGGGCTGGGTCCCAGAGGCACAGGGCAGAGGACAAAAATGCAACCAGGTAACCCCTCCCCTGCCCCTGAGCCTCTCCCAGAGGGGCGCAGGCCAGCCAGAATAGGCCCCTTGGACAGGACCCACCTTGGCCTTGCCAGACCCTCCCCCCTGCCCCCAGCGCATGAATTAGATCCACCACCAGGAATGGCTGTGTCTCTCCCCATCCCAGGATCAAAGCTGAGGCCCCTCCATTGTCCTTGAATGGGCCTAACCTCGACCTCCTTTCTGTAGGTACATGTAAAGGGGCAGGCCTGGCATACCTTGGGGACAGGGCCAAAGGGAGACAGACTTTGAGTCTTTGTCTCCTCAAGTAAACAGCATTTTCCACACCCGGTTCATATAGGTGGCTAGGGGAGAGCAAGGAGGACTGGGCACTTTGAAAATACACAGACGACTCCTGCCCCAGGGGATCAGGACAGAATCTCAGCCAAGGAGAGGGGGACTTGGGTGCGCAAAGTCCAAGAGAGGCCTCCTTCACTCTGCCCCCACTTCCTGACCGCCCACCTGGCCCAGCACCCCCTCGGGCCTGCCCCTGGGTGACCCCTGCGCGCTGCCCCTCCCCCAGGCCTGAAGACCATCGTGGGCGCCCTGATCCAGTCTGTGAAGAAGCTGGCCGACGTGATGGTCCTCACGGTCTTCTGCCTCAGCGTCTTCGCCCTCATCGGCCTGCAGCTCTTCATGGGCAACCTGAGGCACAAGTGCGTGCGCAACTTCACGGAGCTCTACGGCACCAACGGCTCCAACGGCTCCGTGGAGGCCGACGGCCTGGTCTGGGCCTCGCTGGACCTCTACCTCAACGATCCAGGTGTGCGTGCACCCTGGGCCGCTTCCCGCACAGGCCTTGCACGGGGCCGGCCTCCCTCCAGGGCCTACAAACCCTGCCCGCCCCCCGGAGATGCAGCTGTGTGCTCAGGGACCCCAGCCCCTACCCTCGGACTCAGAGAGGGCAGGACAGGGGCAGGTGGAGGGCTCGCCCTCGTGCGTTCTCAGGCTAGGTGGGGAGATGACGCCGAAGGTCGGGAAGGATGGGGTTCGATGGAGAGCCGGACGGGAGCAGCAGCTGTGACAGTTTGAGGTGGGGCGGACCCTCGTGTCAGGAGTGGTGAGGAGACCATCCTGCCTGTGGGGAGGAGGGTAGCTCGGGAGAGGGTGGGGCACGGAGCGGGGAGCTTACGAGGCTTCAGCGTGGAGGCCCCATGCTTGGCATGCGATTTTTCAGTTGACTTCGGGGTTCCTTGCCAGAATGCTAATTCCATACCCGTGCACCCCAAACCCCACAACAGGGATGGGACACGCCCAGTGACTGTACAGGCCCTCTCATTCCACTGCCCCCTGTGACACTTCCATTCTCCGGGCTGGGGGCCAGCACATCCCTTGGCTAGTGCCGTCGGTCTGGACCAAAGGGAGACACAGTGGCAGGCCATATTCCACAAGGACCCTGAGGGCCATTATGAAGTTCGGGCCTCTTACATACACCAGCAATCCACTTGGGAAGAAGAAACATAGACAGAACCTCAATGAGGAAATCTGCTTCTAGTTCAGCTGTGGCCACACAGCTGTGGTTCCAAAATCCCATGTGCACCAGGTCACCTGGAGGGCTTCGGAAAACAGACCGCTGGGCCCACCCTGGAGTTTCAATAGATTGGGGTGGGGGGCCCTCGGGAAGTTAAATTTCTATCCAGTTCTTACTGATGCTGGATGCTGCTGGTCCGGGGACCACACTTTGAGGACTGCTGACTGAGACTAAGGCAGGTAGCGGTGAGTGATGGGGAATGACAGGTGGCCACAAGAAGAGAGGTCCTGTGTCTCACCTGGTCCAGCCCCAGCCCTGTCTGGAGACCACACTGTGGCCATGAGACCGTGGCAGCCGTCACTTCCACCAGCCTCTGCACTCAGGAGGTCCAGACAGCTGGGCAGCCGCTTGCTGAGGCCACACAGTGACTCAGCAGCCAAGCGGGCACTCTGCCCACACCCCTGCCCCCTAGCTCAGGACCTCTCTTGACCCTGCTTGGCCCTTTGAGTGGCAATAGGCAAAGTGCAAAGACTCCCTGTGGGCACTTCTGAGAGTACTCGGGATACTGGCAGCTGAATGTCTGAGGAGGAGGGGGAAGGCCAGGGAAGTAGCCGGAGTTGCCTCAAGCCTGGCAGGACAGAGGCTGGGGTCAGGTCAGGGGCAGAGGGGAGGTGGGAAGACCACCACCCATGTCTCTACCTCTCCAAAGCCCTGGGTGCAAGGCAGGAACCCAGGGGCCTGGGCCACCATGCCCCTCACCACTGGATGTTTCTCTTCCAGAAAATTACCTGCTCAAGAATGGCACCTCCGATGTGTTACTGTGTGGGAACAGCTCTGACGCCGGGTATGTGGCACCCACCCCCCAGGGCCAGCTCGCCCAGCGGGGGAGTCTCCTGGTGCTTCCCAGCTGACTGTGCTGTCAGTCCCTGCCCTTGACCCCGGAGACAGCAAGGCCTTCCCTGCTGCCTTCCTGCCTTCCTGCCAGGCCCTGGCAGCGTCCTCACCCCTCTCCCACCGCAGAGCAGATAGCTGTGAAGGGGATAGAGAAAGGGAGAGGGTACAGAGCTGCGAGGAGGGTAAACAGAGCCCTGAAAGTGAGCCAGGACTGGGGAGTAGCCCTAGAGACCCTGCAGGGCCCCCTACTAGCTCAACCCTGGCTCCATTCCCTTCCAGAAGCCCTCCAGGGCTGCTCCTCCCCGCTCAGTCTCCACGCCCGCCCTGCTGATCAGCCATCGGGTCAGGAGTGAGGATGGCCTCCCCCAGCAGCCTAGACTCTCTGGCAGGGCCTGCAGCGCCTGGACCTGCAGCCTGAATGTGTGGCCAGAGTGCCCAGCAGTCATGTGCACAGCAGGGGGAGGGGACACACAGGCTCCCCTGGTGGGGGAGGTGCTCTGGAGCCCTTCATGTCACTGAGAGATGGTCTCGGGGTCTGAGGACATTAGCAAGGCACAGAGGCCCCTTGGCTGACCCTCCCCCTTGCGGAGCCCCTGCCCCTCCTCTCCCTGGTGCATGGCAAGCACGCGTGAATCCAGCCCACTGCGCCCTCTTCGGGAGAGAGGCTGCCCCCTCCCACCCAGTGAACGGCGGGTCTGCCTCACGGCACCTGAGGACACAGTTGTGCCAATGGACACGTTCTGTGAACATGGCCAGGCTCCAGCCCGTCCACCCCAGAATCATCCTTCAACCCCCGTGGCCCAGCCTTTGCCCCGGGCTCCATCCTGTTCAGCTCAGCCAAGCCCCCTGCTCCCCTGGGTGTGCTCTGGGCTCGCTCCCCGTGGGCAGGCAGGCAGAGGGAGAGATGTGAGCCGGGCCCTCAGCAGCAGGGATGGTGGTCTCATGGGCACAAGAGGCTGGGTTTAAGCCTAGCCGAACACAGATGGGTAGAGAAAAGGGGGAGACAGTGTCCCCGGCAGGAGGCGGCACGGCATGAAGTCGTGGAGGCAGGACCCAGCAGTGGGCACTCGGTTCATGAGGCTCAGCCGGGCTGCCCGGGAAGATGAGCCAGGCCCGGCAAGGGTCTTAAGGGTCTTGGGGGCAGACGACCCCTCACAGCATGAGACAGGGTCTGCATGTCTGGCTGCAGGACATGTCCTGAGGGCTACCGGTGCCTGAAGGCAGGCGAGAACCCTGACCACGGCTACACCAGCTTCGACTCTTTCGCCTGGGCCTTCCTCGCGCTCTTCCGCCTGATGACGCAGGACTGCTGGGAGCGCCTGTACCAGCAGGTGCGTGCGGGCCCGGGCCAGCAGAGGGACCCCGAGAACGGGCTCAGGACCCCGCACCAGGGCCCAGGCTGCACCTGCCAGAAGTCGCCCCAACAGCTTCTCCACTGGCGAGAGCTCGCGAGGGTCAGGGGACAAGGGACCCTTGCATCTGAGGGATGGGGGCTCAGCAAACAAGGAAACTTTCTTTTTGCCGATGACCAGGTACCCATCCCTTTATATAGACTCTGAGCTCTGTGAGTGGGACACTCCTCCGCCCTGTGTAATGGAGTAGTCCCCTCTGTAGGTACATTTCCTCTGTTGACGGTGACAGTCTGCCTCCCTCTGCGGGTGGGACACCACCTCCTGGGTGTAGCTCATTTTCTGTAGGTTAGGACACTTCCCTGTAGAGGTGGGACACTCGCTGGCCCCTCTCCAGGCTGTGGCCATTGAACAGGCACATTCAGACGAGGCCAATTGGATAAACAATGACCATGGCCCCAAAGAGGCCCCAGTGAGGATGACCTCTGCCCCCTTTGTCCTCCAGACCCTGAGGTCCGCGGGGAAGATCTACATGATCTTCTTCATGCTTGTCATCTTCCTGGGCTCCTTCTACCTGGTGAACCTGATCCTGGCTGTGGTCGCCATGGCCTACGAGGAGCAAAACCAAGCCACCATCGCTGAGACCGAGGAGAAGGAGAAACGATTCCAGGAGGCCATGGAGATGCTCAAGAAAGAGCAGGAGGTGGGTGAACGGTGCAGCCAAGGAGCCTCCAGACCAAGCCTCGCCTGACTGTGGGTGCCTGTGAGCATGTGCCTGCTGGGTGAGCTGGTGCCGGGGTAAAGACAGAGGCTGTTAGTGAGGGGCCTGCCTGGTAGATAAATGTGGTGCCTGCTAGGGAAAGCTGTCCCCTGTGATCATGGTGTCTTCTGGGTGAAGGTGATGCCAGTTGGGTTAAGATGGTGCCTGCTGAGTAAAGGTGGTGCCTGTGAGCATAGAGCATGCTGGATGAAGAGATCTGTGTGTCCATGGACATAGTTATCCTGGTCAAGGGATGCCTTCTGGTGGGGCAGAGAGAAAGGTCCAAGGTCGGAGGCCTGAGCCAGCTCAGAAAATCACCGTAGAGCCAGCCTGTTGGAAACCAGGCTGTGGACATCTACTTTCTCCTCACCGCCCCATGCCACCTCCCCCGGCACCCGTTTTGGCTAGCCGAACCTTCTAGAAGATCCTCTGACCTCTAGTTCTGACACTTCTTCTGCTCATGAACACCCCCTCCACCTGTCGGCCACACTCCCCTCTTCCAAGAGCTGCCCGCATCAGCCACTACTGTCCTCCTCCCTGGACTTTGATCTTTCTCAAGACATTCTGGGTTTGTCTGCGCTCATCTCTCCGTGATGCCTTGTTTGGGAGACAGTGTGCAAGTCTGGTGGGAAAAACCGAGACACTGCAAGTTACCTGGTCGTCTTAGCTGGGGGCCGCGTGAAGTCTCAATGACCAAGATCTCTTCTTCCACCCCTTTCCAGGCCCTCACCATCAGAGGTGTGGACACCGTGTCCCGCAGCTCCTTGGAGATGTCCCCTTTGGCCCCCGTAACCACCCATGAGAAAAGGAGCAAGTGGAGGAAACGAATGTCTTCGGGGACGGAGGAGTGTGGGGATGACAGGCTCCCCAAGTCTGACTCGGAGGATGGCCCCAGAGCAATGGTAGTCCCCAGCCATGCCTCTGGCCCCTTTAGGGTAGCTCTGGTATCAGAAGTCCTCCATGCTAGGCCCCTGGTGGTCACATCCCCGACGGTCGCCCCCCAAGGAGAGCATCCTTGAGCCCCTCCCAGCCCTTCCTGTTTCCCGAGGCCATTTTTGGAGTGGAGGAGCCCTGGGCAATGGGATGGGGTAGGTCTGGGTGTTATGATATCCAGTTTCAGCTAAGTCCCCAGCCTTGGCTGGGCTGGGACACACTCCATAATGTACATTGGTAGGATGTCAAAGACGTGCATGGCTGCTTGGGCCAGGCCTGTCTACACTGCAGGAGCCCTCCTGCCTCCTCTCCCCTCACAGCCTTAGCCCCACCTTCATGCCCGGGTGAGCAATCACCCCAGGAGATACAAGATTGCTCTAGCCCTGCAGCCCTTCCCTCAACACCCCCTGGCGCAGCCCACCCAGACCCGTGTAGCCAGCTAAAGCCCTCGGTGCTCCGAGAAGTTGAACTGGGGCCACGCCACAGAGCTGGGCTGGGAGCTGCAGAGCTGTCTGGGTGACGTCCCTCTCCTGTGCCCTCAGAACCACCTCAGCATCACCCCTGGCCTCGGCAGGACCTCCGTGAAGCCACACTCCAGGCACGGGAGCCTTTTCACCTTCCGCCGGCGAGATATGGGTTCGGAGACGGATTTTGCTGATGACGAAAACAGCACAGCAGGGGACAGCGAGAGCCACCGCACATCACTGCTGGTGCCCTGGCCCCTGCGCCGGCCCAGTGCCCAAGCACAGCCTGGTCCCGGGATGTCAGCACCCGGCCACGCCCTCAATGGCAAACGGAACAGCACTGTAGATTGCAATGGGGTGGTCTCCTTGCTGGGGGCAGGCGACCCTGAGGCCACCTCCCCAGGGAGCCGCCTCCTGCGCCCTGTGATGCTGGAGCGACCCCCAGACACGGTAAGCCAGCCCCACAATGCAGCACCAGGGCAGAGCTGGTCTCCCAACTCATCAGCAGGGCCCGGTCCAAAAACACTTACCAAGTGTTTACTGAGCACCTAGTGTGTGGGGTTCTCGGGGTGCATTGTGATGATAAACAGGGTTGGTAGTTAAGCCAGGCACCGAGACGCCGTGGTGGCACAGGACCCGTGTCCTGGAGGACCTGTGTGTGCCAGGTGTTAGGCCTATAGACCTGCTGGATCCTGGGCAACCCAGCAGCTCCTGGGAGAAGGGTCGGAGTGGCAAGAGGATTCTTACCAGGTTTGGGGCAACAATTATTCACCAAATTTGAAATATTTCAGTACATTAGAACTGGTGACTCGATGTTAGCCCAAGTAATAAGTCTTGTGGGAGGATGGAAGCAGAGAAGAGGGAAAAGGAACCCCCATCACTAAGAGGCATTTACACAAAGACAGGAAGGAGGCAAGGGTGGGAGCTAGGCTGCTCTCCGAAACTCTGAGGGGTAGGAGAGAAGGGTGGAGAGCACCCAGGTTCTGGAGACAAACTGGTTTATAATCCGGCTTATCAGCTGGATGGCCATGGGAAAGTTGCTTTAGTTCTCCATGTGTCTCTCATCTGTAACATGGATTAAAAGTACCCCATCTCAAGTTACAAGAATTAATGGGCTAATATGGGTAAAGCAATTAGGATATGCATGAATATATTGATGTTGTGATAACATCATAAGAACATACTTTCATTACATCATCTGGGGGAAGCATCTTCCAGACCTAGGAAACAGCAAATGCAAAGGCCCTGAGGCAGAAACAAGCCTGGCCTATGAGAGGAAATGCCACAAGGTCAATGTGCCTGGAATCCAGGGAACAAAGGGGGGGTGAGAGTTATTGTCAAAAGGTAACGAGGAGGGACAGGCCAGGTCACGAAAGACCAGTTGGAGTTTTAATCTCTCAGTCAGCCGATCCCACGACAGGCTGATGCCTGCCCAATCAGCCGTGGAGTGTCTTTGCTGACCCCGTCCCCCAACAGAGTGCCCAGAGCAGCCCAACAGGCAAAGGGCAAACACGTGGCTCAGACCCCCATGCCTGCAGGAAGATGAAAGAGGGCAGACTTGTTGAGGAAGCCAGAACAGGACAGGAGACAATCGGAGGTGGCGCTGAGGCTGAAGCAATGGCTGCGGCCTAGCAGCCTGCTTTGCTCAGACCCTCGCTCTGGCTGTGAGCCAGCACAGGTTCCTGCAGCTCTCTGGGCCTCCATCCCCTCATCTGTAAAGGGAACATAAAGTTCATGTCCACGGCAGCAGGGTGTGCTGAGGACTAAGAGTTAAAACCTGCCCGATGCTTAGACCAGGACTTGCCTCATGTTCCAGTAATCATTATTAGTAGTATCTGTTAGTGTAATTATTGAGCAGGAAGGAATAAAGACTGCTGGGGCACATGGCAGGGTGCCTGGGCCCTCACACTCCTCCGAAGCGGGAAGTCAAGGACAAGGTCCTGGGAACCCACTGGGAGCAGGCAACCGCTTCTGGGTAGGTCTGGGGAGGCCTCTGGCCATCACCTGCAGGGTGGGGTATCTGACTTCTCGGGAACCCCAAATCCCAAGGGCTGCAGACCCCCCTTCATGTCCAGCCCTAGAGTCTCAGCCTTGTGGAATCAGGTCAGCAGCCTGGAAGCTAATAGAATTTCCTAATCTCATTAGGGAGAAAATCATCTCATTGTAGTGCACATGTAGGGAGGAATCCAAGTTCAAACACTTCATTACCGGGAATTCTGACTTCACCCATTCTCACTTCGGTAGGGCCCATTTGTAACCTTAAAGGGATTAGCATGGCCAAGGGGGTCATTTGCAAAGTAAAAGGAATTAGTGAAACCAAGATGGAGACATTGAGAAGTTAAAGAGATTAGCCGGCTGTAGGCCCCTGGGAATGCCTTCTTGGCTTCCACTTGGCTCCCAGTGAGATGTTTCTGCCCAGTTCTAGTCTAAAAACACAGCAGTGTGGGGCACACAGTGGGCGCTTACTCTGCACGGGAGGGCAGGGAGGAAGGGCCACCCCAGCGGACAGCTCATGTTTAATTTATCCGGCTTTGGGGTGGGAGGGGTGAAGGTTTACTTTGTCCACGCCTGCGTGGGAATCCCTGTCCCGGAGGTCCAGAGGGGCCGGGTGTGGCACAGCCACTCACTGGACTCATCCTCCTTCCCTAGCAAGTTAGGGGCAGAGCTGGAACTCGAACCCACGCCTCCTGATTCCCAGGGACGTATCTAGTGCCAGCTGGCTGCCCTGAGTGCCAGGCCGTGTTTGAGGCCCCAGGGTTCCAGCAATGAACAAAACAGACAAGAGCCCTGCCCTCGTGGAGGTTGCGCTGTAGTCGGGAAGGTAGATAGTTCACGGATCAATATTTCCAGGTAGCAATAAGGGTCATGTTGTAGAAAGTTGCTAGGGAGAGGGTTGGGGGTGGGGGCTATTTGTTGGAATAATCGTGGAAGTCCTTCCAACTGAGGTGACATTAAAATGGACAAGCTAATGATTGCAGGGAGCCAGCCACAAGGACGTGGGAGAGTAGTGTCTCAGGCAGGGGGGCAGCAAATGCAAAGGCTCTGAAGAGAGAGGCTGGGCATGTTCAAGGGATGAGAGGGCCGGGCAAGACCAGGTGTGGTGGAACCTGCGGAAAGGGGAATGCATTGGATGAGTCAGGACTTGGACTCTGCAGAGCCTTGTAGGTGATAGAAAAGTTTGGATTTACTCTGAATAAGATGGGGAGCAGTGGGCGGGGGGGAGCTGTTGATCAGAGGAGTGTCACAATCTGATTTTTAAGGGACTCCCTTTCTGCTGTGTAGAGGATAGAGGGAAGAGAAGAGGCCAGTTGGAAGGCTCTTGTGGTTTTAGGAAAGAGATGATGAGAGCTTGCACTGGGACGGTGTATCAGTCAGCTAGGGCCACAATAACGCTGTGTAACAAACTACCCCCGGAGTCAACGGCTAACAACAAGTTTTTATTCTCATGCTCAAGTTTTTATGTCTGCAGGTTGACGGTGCTTTGGCTGGTCTAGGTTGGGCTTGGTTGGGCATCTCCACTCCAGACTTCACCCTGGCCTGGCTCCACGCTGCGGCCTAGACTCAGGCTGCTCCTCTTGTCGTGGTGCTGGGGCCCAGGCTGAAGGAGTGGCAGCTCCCTAGGGAAGCCCTTTCCATGGAGCTTTTCGGGTGCTGGAGCACCGAGCAAGGCTGACGCACAGCACGCTCACAGCGTGTCCGCTGACACTCCACTGGGCAACGCGAGCGTGTCGTCAATAGGACAGGGAAGTTGACTGACCCACAGTGGAAGGGGAAAGAGTAAATATTTGCTAAATGATAACTCGAAATATCACCGACAGTAAAGGAGGAGAAGAGAGGTTGGGAGAATTTAAGACAAGCTGGCGAGGTAAGCTGGCCAGTGGTACCTAGGGTACTGCTGTTACACCAGCCACCCCAGCCCTCCCAGGTGCCTCTGCTTGAGTACTTCCAATAACTGGGAGCTCACTACCTCCCTAGGCAACATTTCAGGGCAGTCCCACCAGTTGCAAAGGTTGACCTGAACTTGAGCCCAGGTGGGTCTGGATCCCACCCCAAGCCCTAACTCTGCCACCCGGGGTAGCCTAGGCCCATCTTCCCTGTGACCTATAGAGATGATAGAACCTCGCTCTTGCATGCTGAACAGCCAGGAGCCCCAGCAGCCCCCGGCATGGGCTCAGACTGCAGTTATGCAGGGCTGTGCTGCCGTGAAGTGGGCCCCCCTTGGTGCTGCGGGGAGTGCTGAGTCAGCCGAGAGGATGCAGCTGCCACCTGCCTCCATCAGGACACATCTCCATTTGCAGGCCTGATGCCCTCACCTGCAGAAAGGATGCGGGCACATGGAGAACAGCCAGTGCTGCAGAAGTGCATGGAGTGGAAAGGGACTTCTCCCTCTCCTTCCCCTCCCCCACAGTCCCATTCCCCAGACACGCCCACTCTACCAGTTCCGGGTGCACCTTCCCAGTCTGTTTCTTGTTTTCCCATCAAACTGCTTGTCCCGAAAGTGCTCCCAGGGGAACACACGTGGACCTGCCCCGTTCTCTTTACTGTCTGTATCAGTCCAGAGTCAGATTGTACCCATAATTGGTTTTAAAATTCTTCCTATTGATTCATTGTTTTGTTCTTACGGTATCAGGAACAGTGCTGCGATGAACATCGTCGCGTGTGTATTTTTGGTGCACGTGTATAATTATTTATGAAGGTAGATTACTAGAGGAGGAACTGCAGAGCCGGTTTACAATTTTCTTGGTACAAAGAGCCAAACTGACTCCATGAAGCCCCCGCCAGCCACGTTGGAGCATTGTGCTCTTTGCTTCTCTCAATGTCACCTGAGAGCATGGTAGATTTTTTTTTTTTTTTAGCTTCTTTATGCTCTTGACTCTAGGGAGCTTGTGGTCAATTAAGGCTCCCAGATCATTTGTGCATGGACTAACGTGTACGACAGCATCCGGTTAATAGAACTTGGTCATGTAGTTCCTGTCCACACTCAAGAATCACCACTGCTGAGATGGTGAAGAACAGAAAATGAAGGAGATAATGATTGGGGTGGGGGGGGCTGTTAACTGGGAGGGAGGAAGGAGGGGCAGAGAAGCCCAGCACCCTGTGTCCCATCAAGACCCCCATCCTGTCTTCCTGTGACCTCCCCAATCGGAGTCTGGGCCAGCTGTCCCAGGTCCAGCAGCTGCCCCAGGTCCAGCAGACACCTGTAGCCAGGCTGACGCATATGTCCTGGTTGTATGCAGACCACTCCGTCGGAGGAGCCAGGCAGGCCCCAGATGCTGACCCCCCAGGCCCCGTGCGCAGACGGCTTCGAGGGGCCGGGAGAGCGGCAGCGGGCCCTCAGCGCAGTCAGCGTCCTCACCAGCGCGCTGGAAGGTCAGCACCCCCGGTGTCATCCACACACTGCCCACGTCTGGTCTAGGCACCCTCATCGTTATTCTGACCTGAGCCAGGCATCCCCCAGCTGCTGGCCTACCCTGGACCTCCCGCAGCTGTTCCAGACTCTTCAGTCTGTGTGCCTTGTCCATGGTGGCCTTTCCTTTTTTGTCAGCTTGTTCTTTCCTGGGCATTCTCAGGGGCCATGTATGTTTCTTCCAAACATCCCTGCAAGTGTCCTGGCCTGTCCCAGGTGCTTATCAGTCTCATTTTGTCCTCCCCCCAGCATCTCCATGTCTGCCTGGGGCTATCCTGTCCCAAGCATGCCTGCCCTAACCTCATCCCCGCCATTCCCAGGTCAACCATGGGCTTTTCCAGGCATCCCACCTCTGTCCCAGCCAGTCTCGCCCTTGGCAACCCACATCCAATCCAATCTGCCCTTGGCACCCCCTCCCCTTGTTTCCTCCTGTCCTATATGTGTTCACATTTTTTCCAGCCTGTCCCAGGCCCCCACCCCCATCTGTCCTAACACCTCCCAGATGTCCACATACATCTATTCCTAGCTCATCTATGCTGAGTGGCCTTACTATCTGAACTTGCCTGTCTCAGATGGTGTCTCCTTTTCAGTCCGTCCTCCCCTGATGGTCCCCATGTCCATGTGGGACTGTTTTCTGAAGAGAGCCTACTAACCTGTCCTGTCCCAGTTCTCCCCACATCCATCCTGGCCTCCTGTCCCTGTGGTCCTCTCTCATATTTCCAGGGCAAGGAGTCAGGACACAGGCCACCCCTTCCCTTCCTCTTCCCTGCCCCTTCCGCCGTCCCCCTGCCATGCATCAGCCCTGTCATCTCCCCTGCTGAGTCCTACATCTTTTCCGCACTACCACGAGTTATGTGCGAATCAGTCAACAAACGCAAACCAGCTCGCTGGCTGTCCCCCCAGAGCTGGAGGAGTCTCACCGCAAGTGTCCGCCGTGCTGGAACCACTTCGCCCAGCACTACCTGATCTGGGAGTGCTGCCCGCTGTGGATGTCCATCAAGCAGAAGGTGAAGGTCATGGTCATGGACCCATTTGCCGACCTCACCATCACCATGTGCATCGTGCTCAACACGCTCTTCATGGCACTGGAACACTACAACATGACAACTGAGTTCGAGGAGATGCTGCAGGTCGGGAACCTGGTAAGGGCCCCTGGAAGCTGACTCTGATGTGGGCACCCTGGGATGAAAGGTTCTCGGCCAGCTGTCACAGCCTTCACGGGTCAGGGAGGAGAGGTCCAGATCGCAGAAGGATCTCCCCGTGGTGGGAGTCATCGTGGAAGACATCTCCAAGTAGGGAGTTTCAGGATCAGCTTTTAAGGAACTGAGATGTAGTTGGGAGAGAGAGGTTGGGGATAGAGGTTAATAAAGATGCCCAGAGGCTAGAAAGCAAAAGGGAGCTGGGGTTGGGCCTAAAATGTGTGGGGACATGAGGTTTGGCAATAGTAGATAGAGGAGGGGAGTGTAGCAGACAGAGGCAGTTGTCGTGTAGCCAGAGCTTCCGTGGGTGAACACCAGTGTTTGTTGGATGGAGGAAAGGATGGATGGAGAGAAGGAGGGAGAGAGGGAGGGAGAGATGGATGGATAGGTGGATAGCTGGGTACAGTGAGTAAATTAAGCAGAGCCAGATTTGAATTCTGACTCAGCTCTTACTAACTATATGTGACCTCAAGCAAATCACTTAGGCTCAGTAATTGGCACAAAACATATTTGTTGAATTTAATAAATGCAAAATTAGTATGACAATATCAGCCTCATAGGAAGCTAATGAGGACTGAATAAGATAATATGTGTAATGCTTGGCTCAGAGTTTGATAAGCAATGAGCACTAAAGATGAATGATAGCTGTGGTTATGATCGTTGTTATTATTAAAGAGACTGTCCCTGGAAGCCAGAATGTCTGGGTTCTGATTCTGATTTTTTTCTCTTGAGATTAAATCAAGTCCTACCTCTTCGCTATAAAGTGGGAAACTGAGGCCTGAGAGGTGACATGGTGACAGAGCTAGGCATGCAGCTACTGTGTCCTGACTCTGGGTGTCAGAACCCTGTTGTCTCCGTCCAGATAAACACAGAGTCAGCCCTTCCCCGGGGGATCCTCAGGCAAGGCTGGGAAAGACCCGATGGCCTCCAAAAGCTCCTGGGATCATCCCCGAGTCTGGGGAGAGGAAAGGGAGTCATTGGCTCTGACCTCTCACCTGCTCAGCCCAACCCTGCCCGGTCCAGCGGCACGGACGGCCGCCCCGTCCAGGCACGCAGGTCTCCACACTGGAGGGTATGAAGATTGTCTTCTCTTACTACTGTCCATATCTGGGACTCTAGATGGTTCTTGACAGGACCTATTCAAATCTTTTCACGAATGTGAGTCCATTTGCCATCATTCTGCTTTTATGATATATGCAACAGAAGGGAAAGCTGGACCTCAGCCTGTGGGAGCCTCGTGACCCAGTGTGCTTCCCTGCGTGGGTCCTCAGACGGTGGTTACGTAGAGATAGCAGTTCTTCCCCAATCAGCCTAGATATTTAATGTAATTCCAGTCAAAATCCTAACACATTTTTTTTATGGGAATTTAAAAGGTAATAGTGAAATTCATATGGAAAAGTAAAGGCTGTCAGGATAAATTAGGAGTAAGGTGGGGAATTTACCCTACATGTATTAAGATTTATAAGTAATGAAAACACAATAGTATTGGGGCAAAGACAGAAAATTGGACCAGTGCTGCGGAATGGAGAACTCAGAAACAGGAAATACGTATTGGGAGACTTGATAAGTAGCAGAGATGGCATTATAATCAGGAGGAAAACGATAGACTACTTAATGATAAATAGGGTTGGGCAGAATGGTTACCTACAGGGAAGATACATTTCGATCCCTACCCCACACCATACTCGTTCATTAGTTGTGGGGAATTGGATCCAATGCCTAAATATGATAAAGTAAAATATTTAAGCTTTTAGAACAAGAGTGGGCGCCCTGGCCGGTTTGGCATCAAGAGGTTGGAGCATCAGCCTGCGGACCAGAGAGTCCCGGGTTCGGTTCCTGCTAGGGGCATGTACCAAAAAAAAAAAAAAATAGAACAAAAGTGGGCAAAATATTTAAAATCTTGAGGTTGGGAAGGCTTTCTTCAACAACATAAAGAGTTTAAACCATGGAAGAAAACATTAATAAGTTTACTTATATTAAAATTTAAAATACCCATAAAATAAATAAAGGATACACTAAAACAAAGTGAAGTCACTGCCATAAACTAGAAGTTGATACCATGAAAAGTATTCAGCCAGAAAGACGTGAAAACCAGAAAGGACAGGCAAATCACGAAGGGAAACTCAGATGATTGTAAACAAATAAAAAGAAACACAGAGGAATGCAAATTGGAGCGACATTGAGATGCTATTTCTCACCCCTAAGAAAATCAAAAATAAACTTCCGTGTGTTGACAAGGGTGTGAAACAGGGAGAACTCACACGTAAGAGCGTGGATTTGGTACAACCATCACAGGGAGCAGCTGTGCAGCCAGGTAAATCACAGATGCGCACACCCTGAACTTAACAATTTCGTATATACATATTTATTCTTCAGAAAGTCTCACAGGTCTGTAGAAGGAGACACATACAAGAAAATTCTTTGCAGCATTGTTAGGTGTAGGGAAAATTGGAATCAACATAAATGTCCAACCATCCATTAAAAAATAGATAAGTCAAGTATGGTGTATTCATACAATGAAATACTGTCCACAACGAGAATGAATACATATATATGTATCCATAGGGATAAATCTCACAACCATGATGTTTAAAATAAAAGGAATGTGCAAACAAGAACAGATACCTCATGATCAAAATAAATTCTGCTCCAAATAATGAAAAGAGACTATATATTGTTGTCACATGCATTGAAACTATAAAAAAAATGCATGGAAAAAATACGCATCAAGTTCAGGACAGTGATTACCTAGGAGTGGCTTCAGTTTTACCTGTGGTGGCACAGGGTTAAGACTTCGAGGGAGAAGCCGAAGTACGTAGGGTTAACGTCAGGCTCCATCCTTTGGGCCGGTGGACGAAGGTCTCTGTGGTGACGCACTTTCCCTAGCTGTGAAATGAGGACAACACGTGTCTCATCGGGTTATTGTGATGACTAAGCGACTTAATAGGTGGAGAACCCAGGACAGTGCCTGGCATATAGTAAATGCTACTTAAGTCTTTGCCATTATCTTGTAAGGAAAATTCAAACAAGATTTGAACTAAATATAGCAAAATGTTAACAGTGGGCAGAGTTCGTGGTAGATACAAAGGTATTCATTATATTATTCTATGCTTCTCTAATGCTGAAGATATTTAGTAATTTTAGAAAATACAGTGACAAAGGTAAATGACAAACCAGGAAAATTGTTGCAGTACATACAGTAGGCAAAGAGATTTAAACCCTAAATATATAAAGTATATTTATAAGCAACAACAAAAAAGGCAAATAGCCTAATAGAAAAAATAAGCAAAGGATAGAACAGACAATATCACAGAAGAAGAAATACAAAAATCAAAGGAATGTCCAATAAAACAACAGTACAATGTGGCCTCTGCCCTGTATGAGCGTGGGTATAGGGAAACATGTGTGGGGTTAGTTAAAAGCTCTCTCGGAGGGTCATCTACCAGTATATACGTCAGCATCTGTACAGTGGTATAGCCCACCACTGCTCAAAAAGAAAGAAAGAAAAAAGCTGTAGATCATATTGAATTGGCATGGAAGGATATTCACAGCATGGCATGTTTTCAAACTCAAGTTTACAATGTGGACAGACACATGCCAAGGTTCCCCAAAGTCCACCCACTTCCTGGGCAGCTGCCATTAGCACCGTGGTTCAGGGGGGCGTCCGCCGGCAGCCAGGGGAAGCAGGTCCCCACGCTCACAGTGCTGTCTGCCGGGTCCCAGGGAACCTATAAATCATGCAGTGTTTGTGTCTGAAGTCAGCCCCTGCCTGGGCCTGGAGCTCTCGGCCACTCTCCCCAGTCATAACAAATGCCGCCGATGATAACAATAATCGCCCTCTCGCAGGAGCACCCACTTTACGTCCATTAGCTCCAACTCTTAGAAACCTCCTATGGAGTTATTATTATCCCCATTTGACGTGGGAAGACACTCAAGGCTCAGAGAGACGAGGAAACGGGCCCAGATCACACAGTGGCCCACTGCTTGGGGACCTGGGTCTGGCTGTCATTCTCTGCTCATCCTGAACCATTCGGCGAGGATCGATTGGCTTAGAAAGCCTGGGGTGATCCTTTGGAAGGAGGAGGTCTGATACCAAAATCCATGTTCTTCTAAAGCAGAGGTTCTCAAGCTTAGCTACACATTAGAACCACCCAGGAAGTTTCTTTAAATCTCGGTATCTGGGCTGTTCTTCAGTCCGATTCAGCTCCATTGCTGGGGGTAGGACCCAGGCATCAGTACTGTTAAAACTCCCTAGGTGATTCCAAAGTGCACCAAGTTTGAGAACCAGTGTTTAAAAATTGCATTTCTCAAACTTCAAATCTCCTGGGAATCCAGTCAAAATGCAGATTCTGCTTCCACAGGCCTGGAGTCTTCCAGATCCTGCATTCCCGGGGAGCTCCCAGGTGACGCCAATGGTCCTTTTGCTTATCCCCTCCCCAAAGGCATTCCCCACGGGCCTCGAGCCTCGCTTTTTCTCTCCTGACTTCCAGCGCCACCTAAGATCGGCACCTTGCTGCCAAATAGCTGCGAACCCGGATGAAGTGAGGCAGGAGCTCTTTCTCCGGCCCCTCTCCCCGAAGTGGGCATTAGCACCCAGAACCTGTCAAACAGACCCTGGGAACACACAGGAATGGGTTGGCACTGTTTTACAGTGAGACAGAAAACGTCCCTCCTGCTGTGGAGCCTACAGTCTGCCCCAGAGGAGACTCAACAAACAATGCGTAGCTACGTACATAGGATGTCAGACGGGGTTGTGTGAGGGAATGGAAAGTAAAACAAGGAAGAGGAATGAGGAGTGTGGTAGGAGGGGCCGCGATGTTAAGTGCCAGGAAGCCTCGTTTCTTAGGTGGCTTTTAAGCAGAGACTTGAAGGTAGTGAGTCCTGTGGATGGGGGAGAGGGGCGATTCAGGAAACAGCAGCAAGTGCAAAGGCCCTGAGGAGGAAACAAGGAGGTGAGATGGCTAGAAGAGTAGCAGGAGATGGGGTCAGAGGATGGAAAAGGCTTGGGTGCTGGGCAGGGGCAGAGCCCAAGGATGCCTCTCCATCTGTTAGGGCAGCTCAGGAATTTGAGCTGAGGCGGAAGGATTTCGGTGGCCCACCCTTCCTCAAGACCCCAGCCTGGGGAGGAACAGTTCCCTCTGGCACAAGCACTAAAAAGACCACAAGTCATGAGGGCTGGGCGGGTGTGTGGTGCCCTGTGTCACAGTGCAAAGGTGCCCACCCCCCTGCCATCCTGGGCCAACAGCAGTCCCCTGCCTA
This sequence comes from Tadarida brasiliensis, assembly GCA_030848825.1. Classification (NCBI taxonomy): domain Eukaryota; kingdom Metazoa; phylum Chordata; class Mammalia; order Chiroptera; family Molossidae; genus Tadarida; species Tadarida brasiliensis. Next base: position 55,067,694 of record CM061274.1, on the reverse strand, counting down.
CCGCCACAGGGACTCATCTGAGCAGAGTGGGAAAGGGCTGGCACTCGGGCGACCAACAGATGCCGCTCCTCTTTCAGCACAGAGCCCCCTTAGGGTAGATGCCAATGGCAAGGTGACCCCCTTCTCGTTGCTGACCCCAGCAAGGTGCCTCAGCCATGGGCATGTCTCTCACCTCCACCCTTCCCCCGACAGCTGCTACAGATCAGACACTATCCCCAGGGGTAGCCTGGCCCTCTGAGCTCAGCCGACCATGCAGAAGACCTCAGTGCCTGCCCCCTGCCCTCAGGATAAGCCCCAGCCCCTCCACATGGCCCAGAAGGCCTTGTGAACAGACTCTGACTTCCCTCCAGCTGCACACTCATGGGACAGCCCCTCTCTTGGAATCATGTTCCCGTTGTAGCAACACCTCAGGGTAGGCACACCTCGGGACAGTTGGCCATGCTCGTGGCTTCCTGGCCCACCACAGGATGGGCTCCTTGACCGAGGGTCCCTGCCGGCCGAGGCTGGGCAGCTCAGCCTCTGCCCACCTCAGGAGCGTCTCCAGAAGGGAGAGGTGGTCGCTCTAAATCTTGAAGGACAACACTGAGTTCATCTCTGGTTCCCAAACTTGCCAGCTACATGACCCAAGAGAAGTCACTTGACCTCTCAGCACCTCGGTTTCCTTACCTGTAAAATGGGGGTAGTGATACCTTCCTTGTCAGGTTGTTGGACAGATTGAAAGAAACAACATATGCAAAGCATTCCAGCCCAGCTCTTAGGACATAGTCAGGCCCTCAAGAAACAGTGGCCAGTTGTCATTCCAGTGAGAAGAGTTCAGCGAGTGGACGAGGAGGGAGCGGGCACAGCTTGGACAAGGGTCTGGAGCCACGAGTGTTTGTGGGAATGTGTATATTTGGCACGTGTGGAGTGAGGGTACGTCCTGTGGCAACACAGACTGGAAGGAGTCCGGAGCTGGGTCTCCTGCCCACAGGTGCTTAAACTGAGCCTTCTGCAGAGCCCTCACTGGGCCCAGCTCCTTTTGAATGATAGGCTGGCAGGTCATGCTTGGTGAGCAACAGAGAGGGCTGGGGACATTAGGCCAGAGGTATCCCTAAGGGGCTAGGCCATGGCCAGGCAAGCCCCCACTGGGAGCCTGGGTGCGGTCAGAGCTGGCAGCCCAGAGGGGAGACCATGCTGGAGCAAGTATCAGGAGGCAGGGCGCCCCTGAGGGCTAGAGAGTCTTTCCAGCCCAAACATGGGGAACCCCTGTTTCCCGCTCCTTCCCCAGGTCTTCACAGGGATCTTCACAGCAGAGATGACCTTCAAGATCATCGCTCTCGACCCCTACTACTACTTCCAGCAGGGCTGGAACATCTTCGACAGCATCATCGTCATCCTCAGCCTCATGGAGCTGGGCCTGTCCCGCATGGGCAACCTGTCGGTGCTGCGCTCCTTCCGCCTGGTACCCAGCTGGGCCCTCTGTAGGGGGATGGGGTGGGAGTCCGGGGCACCGAAGCACACCCCGCTTCGAGGTCACCACTTAGTCACCCCAACTCTGAGCCATCGTGCCTCCACCCATCAGCTATTGGCTAGATACCCCTGGGTTCCAGGCCCAGCGCTGGTGATGGGGTGGGGGATGCAGAGGTGGGCAAGGGAGGAGATATCCCTCCAGAGGAGCAATTGGGGTGGCCATCCTGATGACTTGTGAAGCCCTTTATGATTCACCGTGACCCCTTTAGTCCTCACAGTGTCCCAGGAGTGGGGCTGGTATTACTGTATCCCCATTGCACAGATGAGGAGACCAAGACTTAGAGAGGTTGTCACCCTGGGTAGCTGTGGTGGGAGTTCCTGCTGTCCTGTATTGAGGGATCCAGGCCTTTGCTTCCATGACCACCTATCTGTCAAAGCCAGTGCATCTTGCCTTGTGTCTTTACAATGTGGGGAATCCCAGAGTGAGAGAGATCAAAGTCTAAATGCTAAAGAAGGGCCTTTGGAAGAGGCAAGGTTGAGGCAAGTCAGCGGTTCAGGAAGAAGTTAGAAACAATTTCCCAGAGCCACATGGCAAGTAACAGGTGGAGCCAGGCCTGCTGACAGTTCACTGGGGTTCTGCCTGCTGGTTTCAGAATCTGCATTTTGGAAACAAATGCACATACAAATCACCTGCAGATCTTGTTAAATTACAGATGACGGTTTAGTAAGTCTCAGGTGATGCCAGTGCTCCAGGTCTGTGGACCATGTTTTAAGCTCAAAATACCTGAGAGGTCCAGACATGGGGCTAGAAGTAGGTCAGGGAAGGCTTCCTGAAGGAGATCTGAGCACTCTTGGTGCTCAGGAAGGCAGGATGGTGGGAGCAGTAGAGAAAGCCTAGACTGTGAGTTCTAATCCCAACTCCACTGCCATGAGCCAAGGGACTCATGGCAGTCCAAATTCACGTGGTTATGCCAATTTCATGTGGTTATTGGGAGTTCTGAATGAGTTGATTCATCCTAGCTTATGGTCTGACACAGTTGGTGTTCAATAAATGCTAAGCACTGGCTCCCTTTCTCTGTTATAACTAAGAGGAGAGAAAAATGGAGGTGATTGGGCAAGTCAGAGATTGTTTGAGCTGGCCTGAAAGGGTATCTGATGAAGAAGAGTCTGGCGGAAGAAGGACATTCCATGTTGAGCAAATCTAGGAAGTTTCTGGAAGTGAGACCAAGGGGAGTAGGAGGCTGGTGTGAGGACAAAGAGAAGGGCTGAGTGGGGAAGATGAGGCTGAAGCTGTTGACCTGACTCCTAGAACAGAGCCTGCTGAAGCCAGCTTCAGGCTGTGGAATGAAACAGTAATGTGTGCTCTTGGAGAAACCCAGAGGAACGGGTGTCAGTGACTTTCAAGGGCTCCTTGGGTTTTCAGGCAAGAGCTGGAGGGATGAGGTAAGGATGTCCCTGGGCAGTAGAAGCCAGAGCCTATCACAAGGACCCCTCCCTCTCCAGCTGCGGGTCTTCAAGCTGGCCAAATCATGGCCCACCCTGAACACACTCATCAAGATCATCGGGAACTCAGTGGGGGCACTGGGGAACCTGACGCTTGTGCTGGCCATCATCGTGTTCATCTTCGCTGTGGTGGGCATGCAGCTCTTTGGCAAGAACTACTCAGAGCTGAGGCACCGCATCAGTGACTCAGGCCTGCAGCCCCGCTGGCACATGATGGACTTCTTCCATGCGTTTCTCATCATCTTCCGCATCCTCTGTGGCGAGTGGATCGAGACCATGTGGGACTGCATGGAGGTGTCTGGGCAGTCACTGTGCCTGTTGGTCTTCTTGCTTGTCATGGTCATTGGCAACCTTGTGGTAAGTTGGCCAATGGCCTCACACACACATTCACCTACTCATCCATTCATCCACCAGCTACCCATTCACCTAATCATCAGTCTGTCCATTTACTTGCCCGTTCTTCCATCCATCCACTCATTCACTCAGCCATCTGTCTATCAAACCACCCATCCACCCATCAATCTCTCATCTATCCATCTATTTACCCATCCATCCACTCATCTACTCATTTACCCATCCTTCCATCTATCTACTCATCCATTCATTCATCTACCATCAATGTACCCACTTAGCCCTTTTTATCATTTCATCCATTCAGTTACCATTTATTCTTCTATCTCTCTACTCATCCATACATCTACCTGTCCAGCCATCCATCCACTCATCAATCACCCACCAACTCACCCATCCACCTGTCCACCTCTCCATCAATCTATCTACTCAGTTATAAAACTTTATATTCACTTATTCATTTGCTCACACAGCCATCCATCCATCAATCCTCATCTACTCATTCACTTTCTATCCATCTATTTATCTGTACACCAGCCACCTGATCCATCACCCCATTCATTCATACATAAGTACCTATTTATCTGTTCATTTACCCATTCATTTATCTACCCACCCATTCTCTTGCCTACCCACCCATTCATCCATTTGTCTATCACCCATCTTTCCACTTATTCATGTATTTCTCCACTCATTCATCCACCCACATCCATCTGTCAACCCACTCATTCATACATTCACCAGTTCTATCCATCTACTCATTTATCCATCTACCTGTCTACTCACTCACTTATTGACCCATCCATTCGTATCACTCATTTGTTCATTCATTAATTCACCCACTTATTTGCCTGTTTATTCATTATTTACTCATTTTATATTCACCGATTTCTTTACTCATCTACCCATTATTTTATTAGTCATTCACTGGCAATGATTTATCACATGGTTTTTCAATTCAACTTAACAAACATTTGCTGAGCCCTGTTGCATGCAAAATATTGTGCCAGATGCTGGTGGGCATACAGAGGTGACTATGGCCTTGACATTGCTCATCAACTTGAGAGTGGGGAGTTCAAAAAGGCGTGAAATAACTCTCCAATTGGTCAGAATGATCAGAACCATTAACGGGAGCTCATGAGTGCTGAGCCCCTCCAATTAGAAATCAAGGAAGGCTTCCTGGAGGAGCATTTAGAGATGACCTGATAAGACAGGTGATGCTAGAGAGGAAAGGAGCAGGGTGAGCAAAACAGGTGCAAATAGATTGTGGTCCAGGTGAGGTGGGGCCTATGAAAACCGTATATGTCTCCCTGGGTAGCTGTGGTGAGAGTCTTGCTGTCCTGTCAGGAGGGATCCAGACCATTGCTTCTGGGCCCACCTGTCCGTTAAGGGCCAGTGCATCTTGCCTTGTGCCTTTACAATGTGGGGCATTCCGGAGTTGAGAGAGATCAAAATTTAAATGCCAAAGAAGGGCCTTTGGAAAAGTCAAGGTTGAGGCAAGTCAGTGGTTCAGGAAGAAGTCGGTGTCTGCTGTGGACATGGAGCCACCTTCCTGGGTATACAGGTGCCCCACACTTGCTCAGACATCACACTTGTACGGTCTGGCTCCCAAGGGTGCGGGCAGCCGAGGGTCACATCAGCTCATAGAGGGGTTTTAGGTGGTAAGAGTACTGTGGGCTGCAGATTCTAGCACCCTTCCCCAGACTGGCCTGTTTTTTCCTCCCATGTGCCTTAACCAGGCCAGGGCAGGCCCAGGCCAGGGTGGGGTCAGCCTCCCATGGAGGAGCCCAGAGAGGAAGCAGGGCTTCGGTGCACAGAGCTACTGGAACCCAGCTCTTTGGCTGGCCTCACAACCCCCTTCCAGCTCCTCAGATTGGCTGCCCATCAGCCCCTGGCCCAGCCCTGAGGCCCCCAGACTGGGTTCCAGGGAGGGTGCAAGCGCACAGAGCTCTCAGCCCAGGGCCAGGCTGAGCTGCCCTCACACACAGCCCTGCTTCCAAGCGGAGCTGTCTGGGGATAAGAAGATTAGAGGCTGCTGGGGGAGGGAAGCAACGGCCCACGCAGCCCCCCTCCCCTGCCCTGGCTGCCTCAGGAATTGGGCTGCTGCCGGCGTGGGAGGAAACAATTGCCATTAAAATGGGAAGTGATGATCAGGCAGGGGCTGGGGAACAGCAGCATGATTGACAGGGAAAGCACTGGAAGAAGACAAACTTCTGAAGCTGGTGACAAGGGACGCCCTAGTGTCCTGTGTGGGTGGACGAGGCTACCCGGGTGCCCCCTGCCCTGCCCCAGCCTGGGCCCCAGAGGCCTGGAGTCAGGGGAGGTGGGCCAGGTGTGAGTGAGGGCAGTGGGGGAGGATCCCAGGAGGGCAACCAGGAAGAGGCAGGCCAGGCCAGAGTCTGCAGACAGCGGCTCTGAATCACACCACGTGGCCCGCCCCCCAGTGACCACACAAAAAAGCTGCCAGGTGTCAACAGTGATCATTTCTCCGTAGAAATAGGATCCAAAGGTCCTACTTCTTAACCCTTCCATACTGTCCACGTGCATGTGTGCTGCTCTTTAACCAAAGGCCCGTCTCCGAGGCCTGGCGCTGCGACCGTGCCCACCGCTTCCGGCCGAGTTCTCCTTCCCAGCTTGCGACAGGTGTGCTGAGCGCTGTGAGAAGCCAGCAGGGGCGAGAACTGTGCACCCCCTTCACACACCGCCCCGCTGCAGGGGCCCCCGTTCAACTAAACTCCCTTCTGGGAGGGGGAGACTCCACGCCCAAAGCGGGAGGTGTGTCTCTGGCCCGTCGGTGATGCTCTGAGCCGGTCTGACCCATGGTGGGAAGGAGCCCACCACCATCTTCATTCAACCTTCAGGAAACTGGGAAACGGACCCGTGCCCAGCCCCTTGTCACTCAGCAAAAGTTTTCGTTTTTAACAAAAGCTGCAACTTCACACTTGCAAGATGGTTTACCCAGGAGTAATCCAGACCTCGTGAAGACAGAGGGATTATTGGGGGGAGGTAGGGGGTACCTGTAATACTCTCAACAATAATATGAATTTAAAAATAGACAGAGTGATTATGCAAACCTCCCTTAGGGGTCTCAAATCCTTAACCCCTAGTAGATGCCTTCTAGCATGTCTGAGACCTCGGCCCCTCCCCCGACTCCCTGCAGCACTGTGGGCCTTGGACCCAGGCCTGGCCCTTGGCACCAACCCCGCGTCCCTTCATCCTATTCCAGTTGTCTGGTCCCACGCAGCACCCATCCCAGTCCCCTCAGCACCTAGACACAACCACGGCTCTGGCCCGACCCAGCAGTGAGTCCCAGATGCCTGAGCACAGCTGCCTGGGCCCTTGTCCGGCCATCGCCCCTCTGTGCTCAGGGCGCCCTGGGCCGCACCTGGAAAGCGTAGTCAGACCTGGAGACACAGGCTGCTTTCTCCCCCACGTGCCTTGGCCAGGCCGGGGCAGGCCCATGCCGAGGTGGGGTCAGCCGCCCTCAGGCCCCACAGCAGGAGCCCCAGATTTTTGAGTGGTAAGCCAGCCTCAGTGGAAAACTCACAGGCACACCACTACCCCTCCCCAAGAAAGCCTCAACCTCTCTGGGTGGGATTCTGTCTTGTCCCCAGTGGCCCCAGATTGGACCTCACTTCCCAGGAGCAACCCTGCGCTCACCCTGACCCCATTGACCCGGTTACTCCCAAGGCAGAAGGCCTGTCTGGAGGCTTTGACACTGGATGGACCTGTGACCCTCCCATTGAACCTGGGCCAAGACACAAGAGACCTGGGTCTGTGTGTATAACCTCAGCTCACACTGTCTGAGACCTTGGCAGGAGGGATGAGAGTGTGTCTTTCCTTTCACAGCCAGACTCTCTCTAATCAAGAGAATTAGGACCAGGGCCCAGGTTCCGACCTAGAGCCGTTTGCCTGTGGCAGTCCTTAAGGTCCGTGGGCCTCAGTTTCCCCATCACGGACCCGAGGCCGAGCACCCGTGGCATGCGCCTGCCTTGGTGAGCCTGCTCCGTTGTCTCCACAGGTCCTGAACCTCTTCCTGGCTTTGCTGCTCAGCTCCTTCAGTGCAGACAACCTCACGGCCCCTGATGAGGACGGGGAGATGAACAACTTGCAGCTGGCCCTGGCGCGGATCCAGCGGGGCCTGCGCTTCCTCAAGCGGACCACCTGGGACTTCTGCTGTGGACTCCTGCAGCGGCCCCAGAAGCCCGCCGCCCTTGCCACGCGGGGCCAGCTGCCCAGCTGCATTGCCGCCTCCAGCCCCCCACCGCCCGCAGAGACAGAGCAGGCACCTCCGGCCCGCAAGGAGACACGGTTCGAGGAAGGCAAGCGGCCAGGCCAGGGCACCCCTGGGGATCCCGAGCCCGTGTGTGTGCCCATCGCCGTGGCTGAGTCAGACACAGATGACCAGGAGGAGGACGAGGAGAATAGCCTGGGCACAGAGGAAGAGTCCAGCAAGCAGGTGAGCCCACCCGCCACCTTTCCCCGGCTCGTGTGCAGCACCTACTGCTACAGGGCTCAGGGCCCTGCTGCCCAGGGCACCCGCCTCGCTCAGAGCAGCAGCCCCTGCCAGCCGAGAGGGTGCTGAGACCAGCTCTCAACCCTCTCCCCAACGCAGCCCAGGACAGGATCTGGGAAGGGGCTACTGTCCATGATGTATCCTATCCCCTGGCTGGTCATGGGCAGCTATTTGTACAGGAAGGGAAACTGAGGCACAGCACGAGAGAGAGGCTTGTTAGGAGTTGCTCATGCATCTGGGACAGCCAGGACGCCTGGCCCCTGACCCCACTCTGACCATTGTCCCCCTCCAGGACGACCAAGGACGAATGTCTTAGTGAGGGAAGAGTGTAGTCTCCTGACCTCTGACTGCCCCTTCCCCTCCTCCCAGGCCCAGGGCTAATTCTGAGATTTAAAAATAAGCATCCCGAAGATGGCAGGTGTCAGAGACAACACTATCTTATCTCCCAACCTGTTATTTTTAACACTTAGGACCAGAGTCTGGACCAAAGGGACAGTGCCCTCCTGCCGCTCCCTCAGTCCCACCGCGGCCTGAGCCAGGCTCAGGGGCTCCTTCTGGGGTCTTTAGGTCCAACAATGAGGGCGGTTCTCTTCGTTTAGTTGGGCTCATCCTGGCCGCTTCCTTGGGCTGCTTCCTTGGGCCTGCGCCCGGTGGATCCACGCAGCTGCTCCCCCCGCATGGAATTTGATATCTGAGGCTTCAGCCTCCTGCCTCCCTATGGTCCCAGAGGCCAGCGTCAGCCCTTTCAGTCAGGCTGTGGGACAGTGACGTGTCCGCGGGGGGCAGGGAGTGTTGGTGTCGCTAAGACCACAGCTTCCAGTTATCTCGGGATGCTCCAGCACAGGCGTGGAATTCCGACCGACTGCCCCTCCTTTTCCCTCTCCTTTGCTTCTCTTGAGCCCGTGGGCTCTGGCTCCCTGGGGCCTGTGTGTGTGTGCAAGCAAGTTGGGAACTCACAGGAAAAATCATCATGTCCTTTCAAAGTGGAGTTGCCACACGCGGGAGCTGGGCATGGCAGCCCAACTGCACCCTTCCAGGGAGTGGGAAGGGGGGCGATGTATGCCAGGCTGGCCAGAGGCTTTGTCTGGCTATCAGCCCTTTACCTGGACCTACCAGGAGCCTCCCAGCCACCCACTCGGCTTCTGGGGGAGGGTCTTCAGTGAAATGAGGCCCCATGAGGGGGGCAGGAGGCATGGGTGAGACCTGAGGCAGAGCCAGGGCCCTGGAAACGCTTAGGCCCGGGGCTCATGGGCTGGGGGTCTCTTCAGCAGGAACCCCAACCTGTGTCCGGCGGCCCAGAGGCCCTTCCGGAGCCCAGGGCCTGGAGCCAGGTGTCGGAGACCGCCTCCTCCGAGGCCGAGGCCAGTGCGGCTCGGGCAGACTGGCGTCAACAGCGGACAGCGGAGCCCCGGGCCCCGGGGTGCAGTGAGGTAACGCACACCTTTGTCCCCAAAGCCAGCAGGGCGCTGCCTCTTGGGCTGGAGCCAGGCTGAGAGGTCCCGGCACGTGTCTGCCTTGGGTGATGGGATCCACAGCAGCTGTCACAGGCCGTGTGGGAGACCTGTCTGCAGAGGGGACCACGGGCAGCCGTGTCCGGACGGGGAGGGATGGGAGGGTGTGGGGCCCAGACCACAGGGAGATTCTGGAGGAGGCCATCCCAGGACCGTGGTGCAGGACTAACGCCAAACCTCCATGCGTTCGCCCCTCCTCACTCAGTCCCTTGCTTTGGTCCCATTTGGCAAATGTTTGTCCTGTGAATGGCCCTGTCCCAGGGGACTTCGGGGAGCTCTGGAAACAAGTTCTTGGCTTCTTGGTACCCTGGCCACCAGCTGCTTCTCCCCGGGACTCACGCAGAGGCCGCAGGGGGGAGGCTGGCCGTAGGGTTTGTTCTGACCACAAAAGGGTTTTAATTGGAATTGGCTACCAACATTTAAAACCTGGGCGCTTTTATGTAAAAAACAAATCTGTGTTTCTGGCTCCTCTTAAACAAAGATTTGGAAGAGCCGCCCTGCTGGGGACAAGTGGTCACTGCCTTCCGGCTGGAGCTAGCTCTCTGGTTGGCTTCTGGGCCCCCTGCCTGACTCCATACCTGCCTGGCCCCCATGAGCATTCGTGTTTGCGACCCCTGAGCTAACAGACTGTGGCGCTGCTCGCTACGCCCCACCCCCGCTCCCACTCACGCCCAACCCCGTGGAAGGTGGAGGGCACATGTTCAGAGACCGCGTGGGGGCCGGTGTCCTGCAGCCCGACCCCAGCCCTCAGTGCAGCAGCTGAGACTTGCCCGAGAGGACACTCCTCCTTTGCCGTGTCCCTGTGGTGGGACGGGCCTCTGGGGAGCGCTGTGATCAAGGCCAGGTCTGGAGTGAGGGCCTGGCGGAGCCGTCATCCTGAGAGCAGCGGGAAGGCATGTGGGAACAGAAAGACACGAGGGCAGAACGTCGTGGAGACGGTCCTGCTGGAATGTTGACCTTTGAACAGGTTTTGTGACCTTCCTCTCTTCACATCAGTTCATGCTGGACCCCATAAAAGGGAGAGGGAGGTGGGCTGGGGCTGTCCTGGGAGAAGGCCCCTGTCATCGCACTGCAGTGGATCTTGAGAACTCGTCCTCCCGTGACAAGCCCGCATCCTTTGGGCGGTCCCACGTCTGAAAAGAGAAGCTGGGTGAAGACCTCGTGCTGTGCCTTTCCCGGCTCAGCGCCCCACAGCAACGCTGGGAGGAAAAGGGGTGACAGGCCCCGGGGACCACCGAGCAGAGCCCCACCCTGGCCATGGCTTCACCTGCGCCAAGGAGCGCACGCTCCCTTCCCGCCGAGACTCGGCGCTTCCCCATCGCAAACCGAAGTTAAAGCTGCATGTTCAGAGGGCTTGGAGACACCAGCAGTTCGTCATGGAAGGAGGAGAAAAGAAGGCAGATTGAGGAGCAGGGAATGAGATCTCAGACCAGCACACCTCGGGTGGAGGCTGGGCCTGAGCAACAAGGCGGGCCACCTGAGCGGGGGCTTTGGGGGTTCGGACAGGACCTGACCCATAAGGCTCCCCTTCCTTCACAGAAGCCCCGCCCCGCCACACTGGGCCTTGGGTGGGCTTCTAGAGGCAGAGCTGCCACAGGCTTCCTGGGCAAAGGGTTTATTGAGGGGTGCTCTCAGCAGAGGCCCGAGGAGGAGAGAAGCAGGCGTGGTGGCTGGATTCTAGCCGGTTCCCTCCGTATCCGTCAGTCACTAGGTGTCAGCCACCCTGGCTTTACTGGTAACCCCCACACAATTTCCAGAAATGGCAGCTCCCTAGCTAGTGTCCGCTTTCTGGAGAGGGAGCCAGTGGCACAGTGGGTGAGTGGGTGCCCTGGCCTCATAGAGGGAACCAGGCAGAGCCCCAGCACTGGCCCTGCAGCCGCTGATACCACAGCACTCACAGTGCACACACAGACACTCACAGTGCACACACAGACACTCACAGGGCACAGACACTCACAGGGCACACACAGACACAGTGCACACACAGACACTCACAGTGCACACACAGACACTCACAGGGCACAGACACTCACAGGGCACACACAGACACAGTGCACACACAGACACTCACAGTGCACACACAGACATTCACAGGGCACAGACACTCACAGGGTACACACAGACACTCACAGTGCACACAGGCACTCACAGTGCCCACACAGACACTCGCAGTGCACACACAGACACTCACAGGGCACACCACAGGCACACACCTCTCCACAATCAGGTTAAGCGAGGTCAAGGCAGCAGCGCCCTGCGTGGCCAGGCAGGCAGTGTTCCAGCACCTTCTGGCTCCTACTCCAGGCTCTGCGCCTCACACCAGCACACACACGAATTGGGCGAGAAGCACAGATGGGTTGCTGGCCTGTTCTCTGCATGTCTGACCTTGCACTTATGTGTGCCCGTGATGCTGGTCCGGACGCTGTTCTGGGTGTGGCATGCCTGTTTCCTCTGCCTGTGCCAAGCGGCCACTCTGTCCGTGTCCCAGTGTGCGTCCAAGTTGCCACCCCATATCTGTTTTGTTTCCAGCTGCACGAATGCCTTATCCCCAGTGTTTTCCCAGATGCCTTCACATCCCTGCACCCCTGCCCTAGGCCCCCCAGACCAGAACCACAGACCCAGAAGCCCCCAGGTCTGGCCTCAGCTCGGCTCCCACCGGCCCTATTGACCTCTGGGGCAGGTTCTCATTCGTCCTGGCTCAGGGTTCCTCGTCATGCAGCGGAGGGCAGTCTGGGCACCTCCCCTCCAGAGCCCCCGGAGCCCCCAGACTCTGGGCTGGAGACTGGAGGCTGCCACATGCCCACACTCACATTCTTGCCACCCGGCCCCACGCTGCTGCCCACAGGCCCACGAGGACAGTTACTCGGAGGGGAGCACGGCAGACATGACCAACACCGCTGACCTCCTGGAGCAGATCCCCGACCTCGGCGAGGACGACAAGGATCCAGAGGACTGCTTCACCGAAGGTTCTTCCCTGGGTGGCCCTTTGCCCCAGCCTCAGCCCTGGCTGGAGGACCAGCAGCACCAGCATCTCCGTGGGGCACAGGGCCATATTACACCCCCCTCGGGCCCAGCTGCCTGTCCTCCCTCCCCCATTCATCATGACCCTGGGGCTCCAGTCACGGCCAGTCTGCCAGCAGTCTCCTGGGCTGGGCAGCTGGTCAGCTGCACCAAGAACTAGTGGCACTGCATTTGGGGGTGTGACCTGACTGTATGCGCCCACAGCAGGAGGGACTGAGTCTAATCCACCCCTGTGCCTCAGGCCCTGCCATGGTGACTGGCGTCAGTAGTTTTTATGGTGAATCGGTGGTACATTTGGAGGGCGGCTGGGGATAAAATGAGGGATTGGCCTCCCTGTGGCACATCATTTGGGGCTGCCAGTGAAGCCGCCACCCTTCCCGAGGCTCAGAAACTGCAAACATGGAGAAGGCCCAGGGACAGAGCAGCCCGGGGAATTCTGGGACATTCCGGCAGGAGGAGGGTTTCCCAGATAAGCAGAGGACAAGGGAGCCCATCCAAACCCAGCCTTGCCCCTGCCCACCCCTCCCACTCCCTGGGGGCCCGGTCCATCCGGCCTTTGCACAGAGTACCTGCTGAGTGCGGGCCCCCAGGACAGCACCCACAGTCCTCGCCCCCCACGGCCCCGCCCACCAGGCTGCCCTGCTCATCACCCATCATTATAACCTCTTTCTCTCAGTCACTCCTTCAACCACCAGCCCTTCTGCCATCAGACGTGGGCATTCGCAGGCTCTGGGCTGGGCCTGACCCCTACCCCTTCCCACAGGCTGTGTCCGGCGCTGTCCCTGCTGTACTGTGGACACCACGCAGGCCCCAGGGAAGGTCTGGTGGCGACTGCGCAAGACCTGCTACCACATCGTGGAGCACAGCTGGTTCGAGACGTTCATCATCTTCATGATTCTGCTCAGCAGCGGGGCTCTGGTACCCTCCAGGGGCTGCAGGGAGGGTGGACGAGGAGGGACGGTGGGGAAGAGAAGTCTCAAGCTGGAAAGCCAGGTCAGCAACTGGGGCAGAACCTCTGCTGAAAATGCGCTCTCCCAGGGCCCCAGGTCAGGCATCAACTCACAGACTCTCAACATCCATAGCACAGAGAAGGACATGCTCACAAAGGCAGAAGCGCTCACAGAGGCCACCTGTCCAGGCCCCCTTGTTTCACGAAAGGGCAGTGATTCTCCCCAGATCACAGTGCGTAGCTGGTATAGGTCACAGGTTACCAGCCTCCCACACCTGAGCTCAGGTGACACCCTGCGCACCGCTCAGGAGCTCCCTCAGGCTGATCCGATGCGGTTCACGATGCTGGCTGAGACTATAGGGGTCGCTCCACCTACTCCGGGTTCTCCAGGGCGAGAGATCAAGCTGCATAGCTCACACACGATCACATTTCATCCCACAGCCTTTGGTAGAAAGGTTAAGTAACCTGCCCAAGGCCCCGCCACCCACAAGCAGCAGTGTGGCATTTGAACCCAGACAGTCGGATTCCAGATCCTCTGCCTTGACCCTGCGTTTGTTCAATAGGTCTTTTCCAAGCTCTCCTTGTTTCTACTTCTGTGAGCCATGGGAGAGCAACAGAAGGAGGAGACCTTGGCCCTGGCATCAGGGGTTCCCCATCTAGTTGGGGAAACCAGACTCAGCAAGTTTGAGAGTCAGAGATCAGCTTAAGAAAGTTGAGCAAAAATGGAGTAGGTGGCTCGGAATGATGTGAGGTCGGGGGAACTGGAGCAATCAGGAAGACTCCCTGGAGGAAGCAGATGGAACTGGACTTGGAGGACAGGGAAGTTTGTTGAGCCCCAAGGAAGTAGTGAGGACTTCCAGGAATGCCCCCATATGGCTCCCAAGCACCCAGCTCTGATCTCTCAGATCCCTATTGGAAGAAATGGAATGGCCCTGGAGAGGGTTCTGGAAGGTGCTGGTGAGCAGGGAGAGGGATGATCAAGAAGGCAGAAGAAACAGAAACTCCTGACCCAGGGGGAGCAAGCACCTGATGTTTCCAGGGAATGAGCAACTAACAAGGAATGCTTTGGACTGCAGAGTAGGAGAGGGCTACTTTGATCCAAGACTGTATGCCTCCTGAGGGGGCAGGCCATGGGGAGGCACTGTGGCTGCCACTTCTAACCCTCTGGGCCTCCCAGTCCTCCCTGCACTGCCCCACTCCTGTTCCAGAGTTGGCCCAGAGTCATGCCTTGCAGACTGCATGCTGTTTTACCATTGGCAGCTAGAGCAAAATCTCTGCAGACTTCAGAGAAGGATGACTTGACAATATGTTAACGAGTTTTGTTTTTAAACAACCACAAACAAGGGCAGCCAGAGCCATTTAGTCTGGGCTGTGGAGGAAAAGCTCAGCCTCGCATAAGTGAGGAGGAGTCTTGGCAAGCAAAGATGAATCTAATCAGGGTAGACAGCCAAGCACTGTTGAAAAAAAAAAAAAAGTCAATGACATATTGAGAAAAAGAAGTCTCAGAGTGTTATTTAAAGTTATAAACTTGTTTAACAGAAAGCAGACTATATATCCCTTCCAAACAGCTGAAGGAAATTTTTTTTTTAAAAGAAAATAGATCTTACAGCAAAAGATACAAGGAAAAATAAGTAACAAGGAAGCATTAAGTCAGGAAACAGAAAATAATGTGGCAGAGGCAAGATCAAACGTGTGTTTTAATAATAAATGTAACTGGATAAAATTCATCTTTTAAAAGAAAAGGACTGTGAATGGATTTTTTAAAAAAAATATTAGCTATTGCTCTCAAATGACAAACCTAGAACACTGTGACTCAGAAATATTAAAAGTGAAATAATAAGATATATCAAGCAAATGAAAACAATGACAACAAAAACCAGAGTCCTTTTGTTTGTTAATATTTAACAAGGTTGAATTCAAGGTAAAAGCTTGAGATAAAACAAAGAGGTTCCCATCTATATTAAAAATATAACTATTATGAATGTATTTGCTTGGGATTGCATAACACTTAGAGGAAGCAAAAACCATTGAGGGGGGAACGTGGCAACAGAGCAATAGTACAGGGAGATTTTGCCACTCCTATTAATTTTTTTTTTTAAGGGAGCCCAAGGTGAATGATGAGAGAGTAAGAGAGAACTTCACATTTTTTAAATATTTTTTCCTTTATTGATTTGAGAGAGAGAGGAAGGGAGAGGGAGAGAGAGATAGAAACATCAATGAGAGAGAACATCAATTGGCTGCCTCCTGCATGCCCCCCACTGGGGATTGGGCCCATCACCTGGGCATGTACCCTGACCAGGAATCAAACTGGCAACCTCCTGGTGCATGGCTTACCCACTGAGCCACACTGGCCGGGCAGAACTTCACATTTTTAGATTTTTAATTGATTTTTAGAGAGAGAGGAAAAGAGAGGGAGAGAAAGAAACATTGATGTGAGAGCAAAACATCTATTGGCTGCCTCCTGCATACCCCCTAACAGGAACTGAGCCCACAACCTGGCATATGCCATGACCCAGAATCAAACGGGCAACCTTTCGGTACATGGGATGATGCCCAACCAACTGAGCCACGCCTGCCAGCACTCCTATTCTTGACAAATCAAATAGAAAGAACAAGACAGTAAGAAATCTAAATCTATATATGTGTGTGTGTGTATGTATGTGTATACACATACATGCATATACATATATATAATAAATTTGATCTAAATAATAAAAATAATAGTTAACATTTAAATAGCACTCACTGTGTGTCAGACCTGTTGTAAACACATTACAAACATTAATTCATTTAATTCTCACAATAACCCTATAAGGTAGGTATTATAATTAAGCCTATCTTACAGATAAGGAAACAGCTAGATATAGCAAAAATAGAAAGATTAAAAACAAACGTTTAGAAATGTAAAAGTCATTTTTAAATAAACCTTGGATCAAACAAAAAATAGTTTGCTGGTAGATTCATGGGTATTTGTTACATTAATAAGTAAGTAAATAAATTAAATAAAGAGACTATACATGGATCAAAGATGACAGTGTGTTGTAAATCAAACATTATGACTCAACCAGTTATGTCCACCTGAAAGCTGGAAAAATAAGAAATGAAAAATAGAGGTAGAGAAGGAAACTGTGACTGGAGAAGGAGTGGGGGACTAGAAAATAAGAATATTGAGAATATTGCATGTGCGATGCAGCCAAAGCTGTAATAAGAATAAAATTCACAGATTTAAACAATTTTATTATTAAATAGAAACCATGTAAACTAATTATTTCATTAAATAAATTAGAAATATAACAACAAAATAATCTTAAGGAAAGCAAAGGAAGTAATGAATAAAATAAAAACATAAATTAATGAATTAGAAAATAAATATTAAAAATGATATAATTTCAGAGTAAAACAATCAAATAGGAAAACTCACATTTCCAAGGGTGGAATCTTTCACATTCTCAAGAAGGAAAATAATTCCAGTTCTATTTAAAATATTCTAGTGTATGAAAACAAATGGAAAGTCTAAAAATTCTTTTTATGAAAGCTCAATACTACTTATTTTTAAAACCTTAAGCATGCCCTGGCTGGTTTGGCTTAGTGGTTAGAGTGTCGGCCCGCAGACCAGAGTCCCGGGTTCAGTTCCCACTAGGGGCACGTACCTCGGTTGCAGTTCGTCCCCTGCCCCTGTTGGAATCGTGTGGGTGGCAACCAGTCGATGTGTCTCTCTCACATTGCTGTTTCTCTCTCTCTCTTCCTCCCTCTCTCCCTCCCACTCTATCTGAAGATAAATGCAAAAATGTCCTCGGGTGAAGATTAAAAAAAAAATCTTAAGCATAGAAAAAGGAAAGCTGTAGACCAGTTTTCATATTCCATACTTATGAATAATGACACAAAAATATTAAAATATATGCAAATAAGATCCAGCAATATATTTGTTTTTTTAATCCTCACCTGGGGATATTTTTCTATTGATTTTTTTAGATAGAGTGGGAGGAAGGGAGGGAGAGAGAGAGAGAGAGAAACACTAATGTGAGAGAGACATGTCAGTTGGTTGCCTCCTGCACAACCCCTATCGGGGCCAGGGATTGAACCTGCAACCAAGATACGTGCCCTTGACTGGGAATCGAACCCGAAGCTCCTTGGTCCTCGGGCCGATGCTGCAACTGCTGAGCCAAACCGGCCAGGGCGCCAGCAATATATTTAAAAGATTTTAAAAGTCATAGCTAGATATATATATCAAAATGATGCCATATTAGAAAATCTATTTACACAAATAAGACAAAGATAAAAAATTATCTCAACAAATTCCTGATTTTTAAAACTGGTAAGAATAGAAATAAGATATATTTCCTTAATTTAGTTAAAAACTTACTTTCAAGCCCAGCCAGTGTGGCTCAGTGGATTGAGTTGCCCCATAGACTGAGAGGTCCTGGTTTGATTCCCAGTCAGGGCACATCCCCAGTGGGGGACATGCAGGAGGTCCCGATCGATGTTTCTCTCTCACATTGATGTTTCTGTTTCTCTCTCCCTTCCTCTCTCTGTAAAAAAATCAATAAAAACATTTTTTTAAAACTTACTTTCAAATTAACTTCTGTCATCATCATTAGTAGTAAAACACCTAAACATTTTTATTAAAGTCAGAAATAAGAAAAAGGATGATTTAACTACTTTTTAGCTGTTGTTCATTACTTAACAATAATCTTGAAGTACTAGCCAGTGCAATTAATTAAGAAAAATAAACATACAGTAAAACTGTGCAAAATAGAAGAATTGAAGTTAATACAGTCAAGTATAAAACAAGAGCTAATAACAATAGAAATATATCATTACTTGTAGATAATGATTGTCTAGAAAAATTTTAAAACGTGTTAACAACACTATATGGCCAGTCATAAACTATACAAAGAATTGTTGCTGTTGTTGTTTTATACTAACAGAAACCTTTTAGTCACAGGTAACATTTCTCAAATATTCCTTACGTGCCAGGCATTGTGAACAAAATAACTGGGAATAAATATAACATATGAATAAGAAGTACATGAGGAAAACTATAGAACTTTGCTAAGGAATATAGAAGGAGACAAACAGGAAAATATCCTATAAATACATGCCAGTCTTGGGTAGGAAGGCTAAGTATTAGTTCCTAAAACAGTTAATACACTTAATACAATAGCAACAAATTTCCAACATCTTTGAGGGAACTTGACAAAATATTGCCAAATTGTATCTTCAAAATTACTAAAAATGGCCAGGAAAATTTATATAGTACTAATTCAGGAATCGAGAGAATTAACCACGTAGAGAGAGGTCTGACATGAAGGGCAGTATATGAAAAGTTGACTTCTAATCTGTGGATTTGAAGTGGATTCTTAAATAAAGTGTTGGGACAGTTGACCAGTCACTCTGAAAAAAAAATTAAAATATTTGCTCTTTACCAAAATTAGATTTTTAAAAGTGTAATATAAAAGAATGAAACCAGAAAGTTTTTAGAAAGAAAAGAAGGGTCATTTTCTTTTTCTTTTTTTTTTTATAGCCTTGAAATAGGCAAGGGCTTTCTTAACATGATGCTAAAGGTCTTACTAAGTGAAAATCACAATAAATGACATAATTATGTAAATTGTATAACAAATGAAGAGGAAGTGTAGAACTTCAGTAGGGCAAACGAAAGGGAATGAGAGGGAAGGGCACACAACTAGGGTAAAGTGTATCAAATAAAGAGATAATGTCCCCAAATACCCCAGACACTCAAGTAAAAAAATAAAGATGATGAACACTACAAATAAGTATCCCAGGAAAAGATGCCAGCATCACTAGTAATAAAATAAATTAAAATGGAACAAAGTCCAGTTTTTGTCCGTGAGGCTGGGGAGAGTCACGAAGGACAAGTAGTGAGGGTGGAGTGGTGAGGAGAGAGGCGCCTTCACGCGCTGTGGAGGGAGAGTCACTAGTGACCCCTTCCACCAAAGTACACCTTGACTTTCACCCCAGTTCTAGAAATGTATCCTTAGCAGACGATCAGACACGATGTTCATTGCACTGTTGTTTCTGCTAGGGGTAAATTGGCAACAACAGAAATGGTCATTACCCCGGTTATTGGCTAGATCAACAGTAGTATATGCAAATAGTGAAATATTATGCAGCCTTTATTTTTTTATATTTTTATCCTCACCCAAGGACATTTTTCCATTTTTTGTTCAGATAGAGTGGGAGGGAGGGAGAGGAAGAGAGAGAGAGAGAGAAACATCGACGTGAGAGGGACACATCGAGTGGCTGCCTCCCGCACGACCAACCAGGGCTGGGGACAAACTGCAACCGAGTTTGGCGGGAACCGAACCCGGGTCTCTCTGGACCGCAGGCCGACGCTCTAACCACTGAGCCAACCCGGCCAGGGCTATGCAGCCTTTAAAAAGAATGATATTGTATGTAATCATATCATTGAGTCAATAGTTGTTCACAAAAGATTGTTTAGTGGAAAAAGAAGTTTCGAAGCAAAATATTTAGTGTATCTTATAAAAGTGTACGCTCACATACACACACACAGTCTCGAAAAGAATGTTCGCTCAATGTCAGCAGTGGTTACTGAGTGTCGTGAAATTGGAGGTGCCTTTTATTCTCTTATAATTTCTATATCATTTATTTTTTTTATAAAAAGCACACATTTTTATAACCAGAAAAAAATACACCTTCTCCTCTTTTTTTTTCTTTTTTTTTTTTCTTTTAGAGAGAGAGAGAGGGGAGAGAAAGAGAGAGAGAAACGAATTTGTTGTTCCACTCATTTATGCAGTCATTGGTTGACTCCTATACGTGCCCTGACCGGGCATCGAACCCGCAACCTTGATGTATCGGGACGACTCTCTGACCAGCTGAACCACCCGGCCAGGGCACCCACTCCTTCTCTTGAGCAACTCCCCACGTCCATATTGGGACCTGAATTACCCTCTTGTCCCGTGTACACTGAGCAGACTAGCCATCTGTGTGCCTCGGCAGTGCGTGCTCGGGCTCTGGGGACAGCACTGTCCACCGGGGTCACTGCAGCTCACAGTGGCCCTGCAGTCAGACAGGGAGGCCCAGAGCCACAGGTGGAGGCCGCCCGCAGGGCTCCGTGACGGGGAGGCTCAGAGCACGCGTGGACGGGGGCAGTGCCTGGAGGGGAGCAGGTACGAAGCAGAAGGCTGGAGGTGGGAGAAGGCAGCTGTTTCTCTGTGGGCCCGGGAATTCGGGTTGAGGCAGGAATGAGGAGGTGGAGAAAGAGCTCCTAGCATTTTAGAAACGTTGACGCCTAGACTCCGAGGGTTGCAGGAGGTGTGCCTGTGTCTGCTCCCACGTTTCCTGAACCTCACAGCTGCAGACTGTCTTCACTATCATTTCTCTAAGGTTCTGCTTTCGATCAACTCTCAGTGGTTTTGTTCGGTTAAATAAACTTATTATAAAGGGAAACTTCTGCCCTGGTCGGTTTGGCTCAGCGGTTAGAGCGTCGGCCTGCTGTCCAGAGAGACCTGGGTTCGGTTCCTGCTAAGGGCATGTACTTCGGTTGCAGTTTGTCCCCGGCCCTGGTTGGGTCGTGTGGGTGGCAGCCACTCGATGTGTCCCTTTCACATCGATGTTTCTCTCTCACTCTCTTCCTCTCTCTCCCTCCCACTCTATCTGAACAAAGAATGAAAAAAATGTCCTCAGGTGAGGATAAAAAAAAAAAAATTAAAAAAAAAAATAAAGGGAAACTTCTAATGATTATTGCAACTGGAAACCAATATTATTTCTTATGAAAAGTGGGTAACTGCTTAAAGGAGAATAAAAACAAAAAAAAAAGGTTTATGTTGTTTCCTGCAGAAGGCTGTGAGCTGAGCCTGAATACCCTCCCTCCTTGCTAAAATGGGAGATCAGCAAGTTCTAGAAAGGTCTTTAAGATGCCCTCGCCCAGAGCTGAGACGTGTTCTTTAATGTCAAGGCAGAAGTTCTCACTGCGCATTGTCCACACCCCACGTCAGATCGTGTCCTGGCCCACCAACGGCGCACGCCCCTTGGAGAGCCTGGGGCGCCGGCCGACGCTCCCCAGGCTGGAGGAGTCCCCTCCACTGGGCGTCTCGCCCTGCCCCCCGCCCTCCTGGGTAGCAGCTGCTGTTAGACCTGGTGGCTCGTGCGGGTGGGGTTGGCCGGGCTCGGGAGGTCATGTCCACTGTCCGACCCGGTCCGCAGGCCTTCGAGGACATCTATCTGGAGGAGCGGAAGACCGTCAAGGTTCTGCTGGAATATGCCGACAAGATGTTCACCTACGTCTTTGTGCTGGAGATGCTGCTCAAGTGGGTGGCCTACGGCTTCAAGAAGTACTTCACCAACGCCTGGTGCTGGCTGGACTTCCTCATCGTGGACGTGAGTGCCGCCCCGGGCGGGGGGGCCGTGGCCCGTGTGAGCGGGGTTGAGACAACGGAGAGACAGAGTGACGGGGCTGGCGGGAGCTGGGCTGAAGTGGAGACACTCGGCTGTGCGGTGCGGCGGGCGGAGGGAAGGGAGGCCGGAGTCTGCGGTCGCGGGGAGACCCGGACCCTGCTCTTAAGGTCCCCAGTCTGGGAGGAAGAGGACAAATGTGAGTCCTGGGCCCTGCCATCAGATCCCCCAATTTGGGGAGACAGAGGAGCAGGGGGAGACCTAGGCCGTGTGCTCAGGAGCCCTGGCTTCTGGGGGAGACTAGACTCACTGTATGCGACCGTGAAAAGCATTACAGGCAGGGGCGTGAGCCAGGGCCGGAGTGGAGCTCCCCCCAGAACCGGGGCAGACAAGCCTGTGCTGTGCAGAGACCACAGCGTATCGTGAAATGTCTGTCAGGCCGCTGCACACGTGGCCAGATAAGAGCCTGGAGGAGGCTGTCTGCACAGGGGACAGAGTGAGCCGAAGGCCAGAGGGGACGGGTTGGTGACGAGGTCCTGAGCAGGCAGGAGAGCTCCTCCTGGCCCAGGTAGATCGTGCCACCTGCTGTGTCCCACACCCTACTCAGAGTGCCCAGTAGGCCTGGCCAGGCTCCAGGCAGGGCAGAGGTCAAACCTCAAGTGGCTGTGGCGAGAGAAGCTCCTTGGATGGGAGTGTGCGTGGGGACATCAGGCCACTGGACCTGCGGTCCAGCCTCTCTCTGTCACCCCAGTGGCTGAAAGGATGCTAATGCTGGGGTGAGGGGTGCAGGGGTAGTAGAGAGGGAGGGAGGGAGGGACCTCTAAGTGCCCTTACAGCCTGGAGCCCTCAGACCCCCCTGAGATGAAGGAGGAGACTCCTGAGGCCCCGCCCCCAGCCCCTCACTCAGAGGTCAGGCCTGCTGAGGGACTGTCCCAGGGCAGGCCCAAGGGAGACGTGGAGACTTCTGGAGAGGCCCACCCACACCCCACCACCTGCCACCGTGGGGACTCAGCTAAGGCCAGGCAAAGGGGACCGTCAGTGCCTTGCACCCTGTCCCAAGGTTGGACAGTCAGCTTGTGGAGAAGGAAACCGGGGCTCACGGCAGGGAGGGGCCTTGCCCAAGGTCGGCAGGAGGAAGTGAGTGTTGGAATCCAGCTTTTCTGACATGGGCCATGCTGCCCCCAACCCCCAACCCACACCTCGTGGGAAAGGGTGTCTTCAGGCCTCGGGTCTGGAGAACGATGTTTTCAGGACAATTCATGCATTTTTTTTTTCAATAAACACTATTGAGCATCTATGGACAAGACGCTGGGGGTCTCGGGGAACAAAACAGACGAAAACCCAGCCAGTAGAGGGACACTAAAATACTAAGGAAGTCAATTTTATGTTACGTGAGAAGCTGATGTGAACCATGAAGAAGAAGTCGGGGGAGGTTTAGGAGAGCCCGGGTGCAGGGGGGAGGGGAAGGTAGATCACAACTTTAAATGGGCTGGCAGGAGTGGGCCCCCTGAGGGGACATTTGAGCAGATTTGAAGGACGTTGGGGTGAGCCAAGCAGATGTCTGCAGAACATTCCAAGCAGAAGTTGGAACGGCAGTGCCAAGGTCCTGTGGTCAGTGTGTGCCTGGCACCCTTGAGCTACAGGGAGGCCAGCAGCTGGAGCAGCATGAGTGGGGAAGGCAGGGCAGGAGATGAGACCAGATGCATGGGGCAGAGAGGTGCAGCCTTTGGAAAACAGCGCTCTTATTTAGAATGAGACATCGCAGGGCTTTGAGCAGAAGGATGCCATGAACTGACTCATGTTACGAAAAGATCACCCTGTGGGGGGGGGGGGGGGGGCCCGAGTGGAGCAGGAAGACGAGTTGGAAGGCCGTGACAGTAATCCAGAGGAGAGGTGACGGTGGCCTGGCCACGATGGTGCTGTGAAAGTGGTGAGAAATAGCTGAACTTCGGATGTATTTTGAAGACAGAGCCAACAGGAAATCCTGATGGGTTGCATGGAAGGTGTGAGACACAGAGAGGAGGCAGGGTGGACGCCAAGGCTGTGGCCTGAGCAGCTGGCGGGATGGAGTTGCCGTCACCGAGTTGGGGGGACTATGGGTGGGGCAGGTGGGGCAAGAACAGGAGTGGCCTGCTGGGAACCTAGGCAGGCTCACTGGCCCCTGGGAGATGCCCCTCTACCTCCCCAGGAATGGGGACCAGGAGCTGGGCATCCTCAAGGGGTGCCCCCTCCGCCCAGCCTCCTCCACAGGTGCTCCCAAGCCTGGGCGGAGGCTGCGGCAGCCAGGCCCTTGCCCCTGGCTCCTCACCGCCCAGGCTGCCCTGAGTGCTGAGGTGCTATTAACGGTGACTGCATGCGAGGTCAGGCAGAAGGCCACTTCCAAGCCGTGTTCCCGGCCAGCAGTGAAGAGAGAGGGACTGGATGCCCGTGGAGCTTTAGAATGAAGCCCTCGGGGAGGAAATGCCATCCTGGGGACGGGAGAGGGAACAGACGGAGGCTCTGCTTGCCCCGGGGTCTCCACCTAAGCCTCCCTTCTGGAAGGTGTCCGAAGGTTGCCGGGTCTGGCTTTAGGGAAATGCCCCGAGAGAGCCTGTCTGCTCATATCAAACCCAGGACAGTCCTTCCTCCCCCCAAAGAGGCCCAAGAATTTGACTTAAAAGAAAACACACGGGCTTTGTGTCCCTGCTCGTCCACACCAAAGGTGGCTTTGGAGGCTCTCAGTCAAGGTGTACGTTGGCCAGGACACTGTGCCTGGGGCCCCGGACGGCTGGCCTGTGCCCGTGGAGACGAGCCAGTGGGGACTGGATGCGGGGACGGCCTGCTGGCCCTCTCAGTCCCAGCCCTGTTTCAGGTGGGCCGAGACCTGTGTGTCGCCAGAGCTTTCCCTGTGCCTCCCACAGGTCTCGCTGATCAGCCTGGTGGCCAACACCCTGGGCTTCTCTGAGATGGGCCCCATCAAGTCGCTGCGGACGTTGCGGGCACTCCGGCCCCTGCGAGCCCTGTCACGGTTTGAGGGCATGAGGGTAAGAGGACTGGCTGCCTTCCCGGGGCACACTTTAGGGGAGAACGCCCCCAACCCAGTAGCAGCAACCCACAAATAAACCAGAAACTTAGCTCAGAGAATGTGTCTCCAGAGGCCCATTCCCATCAGTCTCTGGCATATTCAGCTACCCTGTTGAAAATTAAGTTTCAAGGTCATGGATTCAGGCAGGGCCAAGAAGGGGAAGGCAGATGTGTTGCAGTTGCATCAGACTTTAGGGTGCAAAGAGAAAGGTGTGTGTGTTTCTTTGTCACTCTCCTCCCCGCCTGGGCTTCCAGCTACAGGTTGCCCTTCCTTGGGGACAGGAAGTGATCTGCACCACCTCCCCCACAAGGACCTATGGCGAGGGAGTTCAGTAGGTTGGGGTTGGGGGTGTCTTGAATAGGGCATAGTCTCTGGACACCCCCGAGAGCTGAGTGTCTTCTCTGCCCACGTGAGGTTGTAGTCAACGCACTGGTGGGCGCCATCCCGTCCATCATGAACGTCCTCCTCGTCTGCCTCATCTTCTGGCTCATCTTCAGCATCATGGGCGTGAACCTGTTCGCGGGGAAGTTTGGGAGGTGCATCAACCAGACCGAGGGGGACCTGCCTTTAAACTCCAGCCTCGTGAACAACAAGAGTGACTGTGAGTCCTTCAACGTGACTGGCGAATTGTACTGGACCAAGGTGAAAGTCAACTTTGACAACGTGGGGGCTGGGTACCTGGCCCTCCTGCAGGTGGTAAGTCTCAGAGAGGAGGGACTTCCTTCCTCCCGTCGGTTCTCTAGCAGCAGGCACCTTCACCCGTGATGTGAGTGGGGAGCGGGGACAGTGGGGCCACTCTGCATCCTTAAAGGGGGGTCACACTGCGCACAGGAGGCCAAGGTTCTCCAGAGACTTGGCTGGGGGCCAAGGGCTCCTTGGGAAGTCCCCAGATCTTCCTTTCTGGAGCAGACACCACGTTCTCCAAGACCCATAATGTTGGGGTTCAGCATTGTGACAGAACCAACTTTCCAGCCAGTAGTCAGGTCGACCTCCTCACGCAGTCAGTTTGGTGCAGGTTAGAAGTGGAAGACTGTAGACACCCAGGGGCGGGACTGTTACCAGAACTGTGGCTCTGGCCATTCCTCTGTTGCAACAAGGAGTGGTATCTCCTGTGTTGTTTAAAAGAATCGATTCACTTCCATCTCCGATGTGCAAGGTGCGTGATGTTTGAGCACACCCAGCTTGCTCAGTCTTTCCAAAGTTTTCGCTGGTTTGTGAGGATGGTGCCTTTGGTGAATACAATACATGCCATAAAATTTTTTTTATTTTATTATTTTTTTTTAATTCTCACCCAAGGATATTTTTCCATTTTATCTTCAGGTAGAGTGGGAGGGAGGGAGAAAGAGAGAGAGAGGGAGAGAGAAACATCGACGTGAGAGGGACACATCGACTGGTTGCCTCCCGAATGACCCTGACCAGGGCCAGGGATGAACCACAACCGAGGTACATGCCCTTGACCAGAATCGAACCCGAGACTCATTGGTCCATGGGCCAACACTCTAACTGCTGAACCAAACCAGCCAGGGCCATGCCATAAAATTAACCTACGAACAGCCTTAACAACAGAAATGCAAAGAGAACCATAACCCATGAAGCTGCAGCTGGCTTTTCTTGCTATCCCAGTCTTCGGCTCAGACACCTGTCTCTAGTCCCCACAGCAGAGGAAAACTCAGCAGGACTCCCACTGAAAACGAAGCACGTGCACTCCCACGTCACCCACTCCTTAGGTCCCAGCAGTAGCTGTCTCCAGAGACTCTCCTGGAACACCTCATGGAGAACAGGATTAGAGCCAAACCCACAGAGCCTGCGACTGTCCCTCTGAATGTCAGAACTTGTGAGGAAAGACCCCTTTCGTAGGCTGAGAAATGCCTACCGTTCCAGACAGAACCGCACAGTGGCTGGAAAGAATTTAGTTACAGGCATCTCATAACCTTGGGTGGTCCTCAGAAGTTTCCAAAGCACCTCCAGGCCTCTGCACAGGTGAGGGCCTCGTGGCATAAGGGGCTGACATAGCTTACCTTCTGTGCAGCGGCCTCAGTTTCCCCATCTGCCCTGCCTGCCTCATAAAAACTCTCTGACATGCAACATTTGTGTGGATCAGCTTGTACCCTGACAGGAAGCTTGGGGTGGGATTGGATTTTGCCAGGGACACAGGTGAGACCCACGGGGCAGTTGATCTCACCCCCGAGCCCGTCTTTCAGACTCTGGAGCTTCATAGCTGCCCAGACTGGGTCAGACGGTGCAGCCGGCACCAGGGCCCTGTCTCATGGCCACGGTGTGCTCAAGCCAGATATTTTGCAAGCTATTATTAAAAATTACATTTTAGCCCTGGCTGGTTTGGCTCAGCGGTTAGAGCATCGGCCCACAGACCTACGGGTTCAATTCCAGCCAAGGGCACGTACCTCGGTTGCGGTTCGTCCCCGGCCCTGGTCAGGCTCATGCAGGAGGCAACCAGTCAATGTGCCCCTCTCACATCAATGTTGCTCTCCCTCTCCCTCTCCCCCTGTCTCTCCCTCCCTCTCTATCGGAAGATAAATAGAAAAATGTCCTTGGGTGAGGATTAAGAAAAAAAAATTACATTTTATAAACATAATTAACTGAACGATATTAAAACCAAAGGAAAACTCACCGTTACCGTTTAGGATCATCTGTGCTCTCGAGGTTAATACATCCATTGTATGTGGAAACCCTCTCATGCTCTGCTTCTGGGCAGAGCTGCCCACGAGCTCCGTGCCCACGTTCAGTAGCCACGCATCGGCAACTTGGATCGGCCATGGAGGGAGGGTTTGCATGGGGAAATCGGTGAACCCAACAATCAGGGCTTTTTTGTTTCTTTTTGAAAAGTCATTTGTTCACCATTTACTCACAGACCACTGACCAAGGACCCCACCTTAAGTCCAAGGGGAGGTTGGGATTCTTTAGGGACTTCCTTTGAAAGGTCGTGGAGCAGAAGCCACAGGGTTCTCTGAGGTGCATGACACAGGGGACCAGGTCAGCACCGGGGTCCACCTTAGGCCAGAACCGCTGTCTCTCACACCCACCGCGGGACTGTGTCGTTTTAGAGTCTGACATGAAAGTGGATCTGGAGGGCCGTCCTCCGTGAGGCCCCACTCGTCTCTTGGCCAACATCAAGAGGTTATTCTTGCACTGCGTGGCCTTCTTGGGGTGTCTGCGAAGCTGGCTTCCCCTCCACGCCCAGCCTTGAGCAAGAAGGCCTTTGCCTGACCACCCGGCCGTGTGGACACTGCTCTAGGGGCGGGGTGGGCTGCTGGCTCCTTGAAGGAGGCTCCTTCCTGGCCTTACCTGTCCAGGCGGGAGCCCTAGTTGCTCAATCGATGCAGAGTTAAATGACTGTCTTACTCTTGTCTTTTCCTTCCAGGCAACATTTAAAGGCTGGATGGACATTATGTATGCAGCTGTGGACTCCAGAGGGGTAGGTTGGCCTCTACCACCAAGTCAGGCGCCTAAGGCTCCCGGCTGCTTGGCCGCTGGAGGATCAGGGTCGACATCTGAAAGCCCACCCTATAAGGGCCAGATCTCTTGCATCAACCTGCAGTTGAACCTCCCTGGAATGCCCAGGCCTGGCCCTGGGGCAGTGATCTCCCAAGGAGTCCCCAGAATTCTCAAACATCTTTCAAACTGAATTCACTGTCGTTTGCTTGAATCTTAAAGTCTTACCCCAGGAGGATAGGGTGTAAGCAACAGAGATACAGATCAAGCTGCTGCTTTGTCCTTGTACCTACCCATTCTCACTGACAGTTCACAGGAGACTAAGAGATGCCCCGTGTTCTCAGACAGCCCAATGGCCCAGGGGCAGAAGCCATGTGGTGACACGGTGCCTGCCCTGCGCCCAGCAGGCCTGCTCTCCTCACCTGCCACCATCCACTTCCCAGCTCCACCCCCACCCACCCCTGTGCTGATGACCTTCCTCTGGACGCCCCCGGCCAGCCCACTGCTTGCCTGTCTGATCTCCCTGTCTGATCTCTCCCCCTCAGTATGAAGAGCAGCCCCAGTGGGAATACAACCTCTACATGTACATCTACTTTGTCGTGTTCATCATCTTCGGGTCTTTCTTCACCCTGAACCTCTTCATCGGTGTCATCATTGACAACTTCAACCAACAGAAGAAAAAGATACGTAGAGCACAGGCTCCCCCTGGGCCGGCAGGGCGGGGTGCCAAGGGTTCTGGCTCCTGCACCCACTTTGGCTTTCTGCTGGGCATGGCCCTCCGCTTGCTTCTGCTGGATGGAGTGGGGGCAGAGGGAGTGTCCATGGTGTAACATGCCCAGGCCTGCAAGAATATAACAAGGGCCCCCTGCCTGCCCTGGTCTACCTGAGAGATGAGGCCCTGAAAGAAGCTGGGTGAGGATGGAGACTCTTTACCTGGTCCCTGATCAGGGCCGATGGGTGGAACCTGTGCACAGGGCCAGGGCCTTCCTGGAGCTCCATCAGAGGGGCCATGATTGGTTTGCAGGTAAACTAAGTGGGCAGGGAGAACCTCCAACCTGGCTGCGTTGGGCAGGGGAGACGGTGGGGGCAGGGACAGGATTTGCAGGGCACAAAGCCAGAGAGATCTCGGGTGAATGGGGACAGGGACCCTGGAAAGCAGGTTTGGGGAGGAACCTGTGGTACAGGATAGGAAATACTCTACCAGGAGAGGACGTGAGGAGGAGGCTGGCCCTGGCGCCTTCATTATTGAAGCAAGGTCCCGAGCCATCCATGCTGGCACCGCTAAGAACCCCAAAATGAGTCTGGTGCCTGTCTCTCTGCACTTAGGGGGCCAGGACATCTTCATGACAGAGGAGCAGAAGAAGTACTACAACGCCATGAAGAAGCTGGGCTCCAAGAAGCCCCAGAAGCCCATCCCAAGGCCTCTGGTGAGCCTAGCTCCCAATTCAGCAAGAGTGGGAAGGATCGGCTGGGGCAGCGGGGAGCTTAGGAAGCCCCCACACCATACAATCAACTATCATGGCCTCTTCACGGTCTTTGGGTCCAGCCTGAGGCCCTCAGCCCGTCCAGGGAAGGAGGGGCGCTCTCAGGAGTCTGATCACACACAGAGGGCTCAGTCTCATAGAGGTAGTAAGGAAGGCATGAGAAGGCCGTGGCAACCAGGGCACACTCCCCTCCCGCAGAAACCCATCTGCTTCTTAGTGAGCCCCCTCCTCCCCTACAAGGGCTCAGGTTTCCCCAGGGGGAGCAGGGCAGTCTTCACAGCCTCTGCCTACCCCCGTTCATTGCCTCATCCTCGCAATCCCCCTGAATTGTAGAGTCCCCTGGTGCGTGTGGCAAAGAGGGGTGTTGAGTCCTCTGCCAGGCTGACCCCCTTGCCTGATGAAGCCATTCTCCAAAACAGTGTGTGCGTGTTGGAGCAGGGTGGGGGCCAGTAGTTACTCCGAGTACTTAGGTGACAACCTAAATCACCAGCTGGTAAGTGACAGCCCTGGTTTTTTAATTCAATTCATCAATTTCACCGGATCCTTTCCTGTTCACCATACTCTGTTCCGTGTGTGTGTGGGTTTTCACTTATTTACAACCTTCTCTCTTCCCCCAAAATAGTCTGGGGTGGCTTACAATTAAAGACACGTATACATATAGTTAGTAGAATAAATACAATCCATTCCTTGAAAAGAGTGGAGAAAATTTAGAACTTGGGGGCCCATACAATTACTAGGGTCGAACTTGAAATTTAACCATCAGGCAGTGGAAACAAAAAGAGAAGCATGATGAATGTCTGCGAAGGAAACGCAGAGTAGGAGCAATTCCTTCCTGAAGGCCCGTCAGAGGAGGCCTCTGGGTCCAGAGGGAGCCTCGGGGCTGGGCCTTGAAGCCCAGGTAGCACTGCGGCAGGAGAGCCAGGCGGTCTCACAGCTCCTGACTTCTTCCTCTCCCCTTGGCCGTCTGGTGGGTGTTGGCCTCACCAGACGGCAGCTAAGAGGGTGGGTGATCTGGGCAGAAAGGTCGCAGCAGGGGGCCTTCTGGCTTGCAAAGGCCCCTGCTGAGCCCATCCTTTGCCCCTCCTTTCAGAACAAGTACCAGGGCTTCATATTCGACATCGTGACCAAGCAGGCCTTTGATGTCACCATCATGTTTCTCATCTGCTTGAACATGGTGACCATGATGGTGGAGACGGATGACCAGAGCTCCGAGAAGGTCAACATCTTGACCAAGATCAACCTGCTCTTCGTAGCCATCTTCACGGGCGAGTGTATCATCAAGATGGCTGCCCTGCGGCACTACTACTTCACCAACAGCTGGAACATCTTCGACTTCGTGGTTGTCATCCTCTCCATCGTGGGTGGGTATACAAATTGCCTGGACGGAGATGCCCTCCCCAGGCCAGGTGTCTTCTCCAGCCCGGAGTTGCTACTTAATGCCAAGCACACTTAGTCTCCGTGCTTTTCTGTGCATTCCTCACCTCTCCCCATCACACACACAACACACACCCTTCGGCTCTAGACCCTGCCCCCACGGAACTCTGTCTTGGAGTGACTGACTTCCATCTTTCCGCCGTGTGCAGCCCCTGCCTTTGGTGAACTCAGAGGGCGATGCGGGGCCTAAGGCAGGGCTGCTGCTGCTGCGGTGACAGGCAGATGGTTAGAAGTGGGGGCAGCGGCAGGAAACGCTCAGTGAGGTCCCAGGCAGGGGTGAGGGCTGGAGTGTGCCTCCTGGGACTAGAGGATGCAGGGTATCAGCAGCAGGAACGGGGCTGCTGACAGGCAGCCTCCAAGGCCTCGGGAGGTGCAGCATGTACCTCAGGACACCTCCTGGTCCCAGAGCTTGGCCGTACCAGAGAGGCACGGTTAACAGCTCAACTTGGAGCCAGAGTGTCTGCGTCAAATTCCAGCTTCTCACTGACTAGATGGCCACTTGGGTAAGTTACCTCATCTCTCAATTTCCTCTTCTGGAAAATGAGGATGATGGTATCAGCTTACTTCCTAGGGTGACTAGAAGAGCTTAATGGATGACATAAAGTGCTCAGCTCAGTGTTGATTGACAGTAAACACTGGACACATGGCAGCCAGTGGCCTTATTATGTGAGGAGTCTGGAAAGATCACTTGGGCCAATATGAGTCAAGTTCATTTCACTCTTTCTGCTATACATTATATCCCTGCTCCTTAAAAATCCCAGCCCAGAGTAGTCAATAGAGACCAAGGGGTAAGTCAGCCCTGGAAGCTAACAGAGGACAGGGTGATAGGAGCCATGTCACGGAGGCTGAGGTGCACCTGTGTGGCGTGGGGGCGTGGCAGGGCGAGCGTGGCGTGGCATAGGAGAGAGTGCACTAACTGTGCACGTGAACCTTCTACCATCTGGGCCTGTGCAAATGTGAGCTGAGGTTCCGCATTTCTGACAAGTGCCCAGGAGATCCCAAGGCGGCTGGTCCTCACACCACACTTGGAGTAGCAAGGACGTAAAGCCCTGAGTTCTGGTCCAAGCTGGCCACCAAAATGCTAAGCAAGTCCCCTCAGGCCTCAGACCCCACGATCTAGAAGATGGGCCTAGTTCAGCTCTGTTGCGCAGTGTTCTCAGAAGACCAGGGAACAGAGGGGCTGAGAAGGCACCCTGCACAGGACGTGGGTCCTCATTTTCTGAATCACGGAGAGAAGGGGGGAGCAGGGCCTTACAGTTAACCCAGTCCTCCTGGAAGGGCCTCCTCTTCCTGGCTCCTTACTGTACAGAGACCCCACCCGCAGTGCTGGGCTGGAGGGGGGACAAGGATGCCATGGGTTGCCACAGTCTCCGCTGTTTCCCACAGGCACCGTGCTCTCGGACATCATCCAGAAGTACTTCTTCTCCCCGACGCTCTTCCGCGTCATCCGCCTGGCCCGCATCGGCCGCATCCTCAGGCTGATCCGCGGGGCCAAGGGGATCCGCACGCTGCTCTTTGCCCTCATGATGTCCCTGCCTGCCCTCTTCAACATCGGGCTGCTGCTGTTCCTCGTCATGTTCATCTACTCCATCTTCGGCATGGCCAACTTCGCTTACGTCAAGTGGGAAGCCGGCATCGACGACATGTTCAACTTCCAGACCTTCGCCAACAGCATGCTGTGTCTCTTCCAGATCACCACGTCGGCGGGCTGGGATGGTCTCCTCAGCCCCATCCTCAACACGGGGCCCCCCTACTGTGACCCCAATCTGCTCAACAGCAATGGCTCCCGGGGAAACTGTGGGAGCCCGGCCGTGGGCATCCTCTTCTTCACCACCTACATCATCATCTCCTTCCTCATCGTGGTCAACATGTACATCGCCATCATCCTGGAGAACTTCAGCGTGGCCACGGAGGAGAGCACCGAGCCCCTGAGCGAGGACGACTTTGACATGTTCTATGAGATCTGGGAGAAGTTCGACCCGGAGGCCACCCAGTTCATTGAGTACTCAGCCCTGTCGGACTTCGCCGACGCCCTGTCTGAGCCACTCCGCATCGCCAAGCCCAACCAGATAAACCTCATCAACATGGACCTGCCCATGGTGAGCGGGGACCGCATCCACTGCATGGACATCCTCTTCGCCTTCACCAAGAGGGTCCTCGGGGAGTCTGGGGAGATGGACGCCCTGAAGATCCAGATGGAGGAGAAGTTCATGGCGGCCAACCCATCCAAGATCTCCTACGAGCCCATCACCACCACGCTGCGGCGTAAGCACGAGGAGGTGTCGGCCACCGTCATCCAGCGGGCCTTCCGGAGGCACCTGCTGCAGCGCTCCATGAGGCAGGCCTCCTTCCTCTTCCGCCAGCAGGGGGGCAGCAGCGGCCTCTCCGAGGAGGATGCGCCTGAGCGCGAGGGCCTCATCGCCCACAAGATGAATGAGAACTTCTCCCGGCGCCTGGGCCCGCCCTCCAGCTCCTCCATCTCCTCCACGTCCTTCCCACCTTCCTACGACAGTGTCACCAGGGCCACCAGCGATAACCTCCAGGCGCGGGTGTCTGACTACAGCCGCAGCGAAGATCCCGCAACCCCAGACAGGGACCGAGAGTCTATCGTGTGAGCCTCGCCCGGCTGGCCAGGACACCGAGAGGCGGCCTGTTGCCTCGAGGCAAACCCAAGCCAGCACCCACTGGGCCTTCCTTGCTTTGAGCTGCAGGAGAGAGAGGAGCCTCGGCCCCGTGGGTCAACACGGCAGAGTTCTAGGGCACCCACGTGGAGGGTCCGGAGCAGCTGGCCCAGCCGACCGCTCAGGACGCCTGTCCCCACGACCCCAGTGGCCTGTCTGGGGCTCTGACAAGCAACTCCAGCGCAGCTGCTGAGGCAAAACATAAAACTGAGACTGTATATGTTGTGAATGGGCTTTCATAAATTTATTATATTTGATATTTTTTTACTTGAGCAAAGAACTAACGTTTTTTCCGTGGACGTCGGCAGCACCTCACACTGCCTCTTCCGAACTCTGAACGAGGGGGTCCGTGTGGCTGCTGGAAGTCTGTCCTCAAAGCAAAGTGGAATCGGGGGGCTGCCCCAGGCCTGCACTGCCCGGGGTGGACGGAGGGTCCCGGCCGCTTGGGCTGAGGCTCCAGGAGGGCTGAACCCCTCTTCCCTCTCACACACGTGTGCACACACTCGCGCACACGTAGGCCAGAGACTGGCGGCCCTCGGGTGGGTGTGGGGTCGCCCCTGCTGCCCCAGCCTGAGGAGACACCTTTCCTCCCAGCCCCGTGGGGGGGTCTTGTCAGCTGGGGCTCACGCCAGCCTCCCTTGTCCCCCAGGTCCTGTTTCCCCCTGTGTTTTCAGGCAAGCCCTACTAGC
This sequence comes from Tadarida brasiliensis, assembly GCA_030848825.1. NCBI lineage: Eukaryota > Metazoa > Chordata > Mammalia > Chiroptera > Molossidae > Tadarida > Tadarida brasiliensis. Next base: position 55,033,219 of record CM061274.1, on the reverse strand, counting down.
CTCAGTTCTACAGAAAAAAAGGCTTCCAGAAGAGAATCGCCTGGGTCTCGGGCTGGTCCCAGGCACTGCAGTTGCCTTCTCTGCCCAGGACGGCGTGGCCTTCTTGAGTGTGAAACCCAAGGGCCCCAGGGAGCGGCCCACTCACAGCCTGGCACCCGGCTCCCGCCTCTGGCAGAGCCTGCCCTACAGGCCAGGAAGAGAAGCTGAGCACCGTGGGGTTGGGGCCAAGTCCAACAGCCCTCAGCCCACCTGAAGGAGGGAACCTGTTATCTTTGCCAGGGTTCTCTCTCTAGACCTTTCTTCTAATCATGGGGTGAGGGGATTCCTGTGTGGTCCCAGCGCCTCTCCAGACGCAGCCCGTGGGAGCAGGGAGGGAGGCGTGGGTCCTGTGCAGGGAAGGGCCTCGGGATGGTCAGGCCCGTTCCGTGCCCTGGGGGGAATGAGCCATGGGACTCCTCGGGAAGGAGTAGTGTGGCCTTGGACCAGCCCCTCCGGCTCAGCTTGGGGTCCTGGTGGGACCCACACACAGGACCAACTGGGGGAGGTTCCAGGCTGTCCCACAGGTCTTGTGAGAAGGTTTTTTTCCAGGGAAAAAGACTTTTTCCAGTCTAATTACCCCCGGGGCCTCTTCAGCTGCTGACAATCCTATTTAGCATATGCAAATCTTTTGATGTCGAGAACTGTCACCCTGAGTGACGGTGTTGGCTGGGCAGGCAGGAGCTCGGCTGCCCAGCTCCAGCTCAGCAAGGCCGCCCTCTACCAGGCAGCCAACCTCACAGGCCACCTCCCGGGGCAGCCGGGAAGCCGGGAACTGGCTGCTCCCAACCTACCTCTCCGAGCTGTCAGAGGGCTGGACGTTCTGAGCTCATGGCAGTGCCAGTGAGTCAAGTATTACAATTCTTGTCACCTCGAGTTCCCGTGGTGGCAACCCCAGCCCCCACCCCCAGTGATTTCTCTGCTCCCCCGTGTTCCTCTGAGTCCAGCAGGGGACATGATTTAACTGTCCCAGCGACACTGCTCCGAGTGGAAATCTTATTTTTGTAGATGTCTGTGCTTTGCGCTCCAGGCTTGGAGAGGCGGGTACCCTCCCTGCACGGGCAGGAACGCGGCTTCGGAGGTGGCGGGGCTGCCGGCCCAGCTGACCGGAAGGGACTGGTTTTGTGTGGACAGCCGCGGAGCCTTGAGACAGGTGCCCAGGCTGGCCGCTGACCGCACCAGTGGCTGTGGACGGTGTGGTCGAGGGCAGGGATGGGCTAGACCTGACGCCTCCGCTTTTAGTGTGGCTCATTTTTTTTTTTTCTAGAACTGCACAATGACCAGCAGGAGGGGACAAGAGGGTAGGAAAAATGAGGGAGGGGCCAACGTCGAGTGCCAGCTGCTGTCTGAACTAACCGAGCACTTCTCACCAAACTGCGTGTGTAAATAAGATACATATTTTTAAAACAAACCAATAAACGGCTTCCTGACCTGGCCTGGGCTCTGTTCGTGTGCTGAGATGGGTGAGGCCCGCGAAGCCTGGGAGGAGGCCCGTTCCGCCAACCCGGACAGCAGTGGCGTCGGGAGAGCGGGGTGAGGGCCTGAGAACCACACGGGACCGGGACCGGCAGCTGTCTTCCCAGGGGAACGGCCCGGGAGAGTGCGGTGTGGGCAGAGCCTGTCTGCACCACGAGAGCACCCCAGTGCCTTCCAGGACTCTGGCCGGGGGCACGGCAGAGTGGGGGCCGCGATTTGGGGTTCACAGCATGGGAAGGGTTTGGAAAGGGGGCTGTAGGAAGGGGCGGCGGCCGTGGAGAACAGCCACATGGTGGCACCTGTGTGTAAGCGCAGCTGGGACCTGTGACACCTGACACTGGCTCCTTGCCCTCCCCTGCCCCTCACCCCTCAGCCATTGTCTCAATGTTGCCCAGCACCCCACCAGGAGCTCTCCCCATCTGGGGCCTCCTGTGGCCCAGCCTTCTCTTGGTCCCGTCCACCCGCAGCATTAACCCCACGGAGAGCACGGCTTCTGGAAACCCCCTTCCTCGGCCTTCCTGGCGCCACCCCTCCCAGGGTTCCTCCGGCCTCTTGGGTTGCCTCTGTGGGGGCACACTGTCCAGTGTCTGACTGATCGAGCTTTCATAGCCCTGAGCCCGGGAAGAGAGCGGGAAACAGGCTTCACCCCCGGCCATGCTTCAGAGGACAGTCCTGCCTCCATCCGGAGCCCCGGCCTCGCTGCTGAGCCCGGGCCTGCACATCGGGCTGCCTCCCTCCAAGGCTGTGCGCCCAGCTCCTCCAACACTGAGCTCGTCCGTCGCGCCCCAAGCCCACCGGTGCAGGTCCCCCCCAGGCGCCAGCTTCAGCTGCAGGCTTTCCCTCGCCTGCCGCCCAGCCCACGCCCCGTTGGCACTACCTTCTCAGCGTCTTAACCCCTCACTGGCAGCGTGCGGCTGCTCCCTGGCTGAGGCCTTGCCTCGTGGCTTCCCCTCCTCCAACCTCAGCCATTCCAAACGACTCAGCTACCAGGGGAGCTTGGATATGTTGGCGATCTGGAGGACCGGGCCTCACTCGGCCTAAAACAGCTCAGGTGGACAGGTGATGGGGTCCTGACTCCGGCTCTGGGACTGGAGAGAGGGTCTTGGGCAGATGCTCTGGTGGGGGTTGGGGCAAGTGCTCTGGGTACTTCCGTGGACCCAATCTGGCAGGCTCCCTGTTGCCTCGGGATCAAGGCACACCCCTCCCAGGGCCCCCAGCCCTGCACCTTGTACCCACATCTCTCTCTAACCCCTCAGAAGCCCAGCTCTTCCTCCTCTCAGCCCCCCTGAACACTGTTCTCCTTTCCGCTCAGCCTGCAGGCCTCGTCCTAAGGTCCCCCACTCCGGGAGCCCTCCCTGACCACCCAGCCCCCCCCCCCCATTGCTCGCCCCACTCTTGGACTTCCCTTGTCACGGTGCTTATCACTTCCCGCTGCAAACACCTGCAAAGCCCATGTGTAAGCAAACATGACCCCCGGTGTCATCAAACCCAACCTTTATTTTTGTCTTTCCCTGTCCCTCTTGGCTTTATTCAGAGCAGATAATCTCCCCTGGCCTTGGATGAGAACCGGGCTGATCCTGTGGTTTTTGGCTCAGTCTTGGGTAAAAAGGACAGCCTCCTACACTCATGTTACCTTGTAAATAGACTCAGCCGCCTTGCCCTTGGGCATCCTGTCCCTGGCCAGTGGGGCTAGGGTGGCCAGGCAGCTCCTCCGCCCAGGCCAGAGGGGCCAGAGGGCACTCTCCTACAGGCATCTGTGGGCATCTCCCTGCAGATCTCTCAGCCCAGGAGATGCACTCTTTTCCGGGTGCCCCGTGACCCCTTCCTTTGCCTCTGGGCACCTGAGAATCCACCCCAGTCTCTTCCTGCTAAGGCCCTCAGTCCTCCAAGTGGCCCTGTTGTGGCACACACCTGCCCTCGGCCTGCCAGATCGGGTCCACGGAAGTACCCAGAGCACTTGCCCCAGCCCCCACCAGAGCATCTGCCCCAAGACCCTCTCTCCAGTCCCAGAGTCGGAGTCAGGACCCCATCACCTGTCCACCTGAGCTGTTTTAGGCCGAGTGAGGCCCGGTCCTCCAGATCGCCAACATATCCAAGCTCCCCTGGAAGGCCCTGGAAGCCTCCTTGGCCGGCCTGGTCTCCCCACCACCCCACCCCGCAGGCTCTTCCCCAAGGGAGTCCACAGGGCCCTGGACTCTTTGGACAGTTTTCTACAAAGAAACCAGCCAACAGATTCCTAGGCCCTCTGCTCTCTCCGACTCCTTATTACATGTGACTTGATGTGACTTCGTGTCTGGCGCCGTTTCCCTTATAAACAATCTGCGTAGGACAGACTTGTTGTTCGGTGTCCTGAAACCTGAGGTTTTAGTCCTTTGGTCAAAACCAGGGCAGGGCCTTGGCTGGTGTGGCTCAGTGGGTAGAGCATCAGCTTTTGCACCAAAGGGTTGCAGGTGCAGGAGGCAGCCAATGGATGTGCCTCTCTCTCCCCCTCCTTCCCTCCCTATCACTCTCTTTAAAAATTAATCGAAACGCCCTGGCCCATTTGGCTCAGTGGTTAGAGCATCGGCCCATGGACCTAAGAGTCATGGGTTTGATTCCCAGTCAAGGGCACTTACCTTGGTTGCAGGTCCCCAGCCCCGGGGTCATGTGGGAGGCAATCAATCGAGTGTCTCTCTCACACCGATGTTTCTCTTTCTCTCTCTCTCTCTCCATCCCTCCCTCCCACTCTATCTAAAAATGAATGGAAAAATATCCTCAGGTGAGGATTAAAAATAAATAAGTCGAAAAAATATCTTCAGGTGAGAATTAACCAAAGAAACGGGGCAGGGACAGTCCATTTTAACCTCCTGTGACACTAGTTTAATCATCTTTTCCCAACCAGATCAGGGCTTTTCAAGGGGCAAGCCACACCAGGTGTAGTGGGCCAAGGCAAGCTTTTTTGAAAAGAATATCAGAATTTAAAATAGCTGGGTTGCCCTTCCGGTGTGGCTCAGTGGTTGAGCGTCAACCCATGCACCAGGAGGTCGCCGGTTTGATTCCCGGTCAGGGCACATGCCCAGGTTGTGGGCCAAATCCCCAGTGGGGGGTATGCAGGAGGCGGCCAACCGATGTTCTCTCTCATCGATGTTTCTATCTCTCTCCCTCCCCCTTCCTCTCCCTTCCTCTCTCTCTAAAATCAATAAAAGAAAAAAAAAGTAACTTAAAAAAATTAATAATAAAAATATAAAATAAAATAGCTGGGTATCCTCTGTGGGGAGGGGGAGTGCTGTTCTGTGGAACTGTTGTTTCAGCTGCATTTAAATCCTGCTTGGGTGTCTGTGTGTACCTGGATCGTGTCGGCAAATATATGTCTTACTAGAAATCCAGGGAAAGGACTGAAAGCAGCCTGGGGACAGGGTCTGTGTCTGTTTTGCTCACCACTGCAGCCGGGACACTGGGTGGCAATTCAGTAACATTGCGGGGAGGGTGGGGGCGGGGGAGGCTGCGCCCACCGTGAGGCTGGGAGGGGTCAGGCCTCCTGTCTCACAAGCCCCAGGACAGTCTGGGCCAGCGTGGCAGCTTCCCCGTCGTTCCAGGAGCCAATGTCGAAGTAGTCTGGGGCTCTCGCGCGTTCTGCGGGGTGGTCCCCGGCCCTGGGATGTGGCGGGCTCGTCTGGAGGGAGGCGGGAGCGGGGCCTTGTGCTCAGAGCGACGCCGCAGCTGTCACCGGCCGCTCCGGGGTGAGGCCGGGGTCCAGGCGGCGGGCAGCTCTGAGGGACGGACATCGGCTCCTGTGTCAGCGGGAAGGCATGTGGCCCGGGGAGCTCAGCCCTTGGCAGGGAGCAATGCTCCTGGACAGACGTCAGCTGTCACCCTGGGGCCGCAGCCCTGGCAGCTCCCGTGCCCCGTGCCAGCGGCTCCTCCGCCCGCCCGCCCTGACAGCCACGAGACCGCGGAGGCCGAGGGGCAGGGGACAGAGCACGGGCGCTCCTACCGGCCGGCAGGGGACGGGCAGCAGCGCAGAGCGAGGAGCCGCCGCAGGCCACGCCGAGGGGCTCAGGGAGCCAGGAGTGGCGTGTGGCGCCCCAGTGCCCTCGGAGCCGCTGTGCTAAGCAGTACTTCCACGCCTCGGGGGCTCCGAGCCCACGGCACGCACGGCGGGCCCTCGAATCGAGAGCTGGGCCAGGCCCATTGAACCACGCTCTCCACACACCCCAGCGCGGGGCACAGATGAGGAGCTAGAAATGTTTGCAGAAGAGACAACCCAGTCGAGTTCGTGGTCCACCGAATTCACCTGGATCCTCTCCTCTATCTGAATCCTTCCTGTGCTCTGAGGTCCCGCCCCTTTTCTCACCTGCATAGAAACGCTCAAGGCTCAGTAATGAAGGTCCCTGTTAGGGACGGGAGGGGCGCTACCAGAAGGAGTTGCCTGAAATCCCATTTGGACCCGGGGCCTTAGGACATTCCCAGGGACAGAGGCAGGCAGACAGGCCAGAGGGGACTTCATTCAGAATTGACACTCAAAGGCTGGCAGCTGCCAAGCTCTGGGGGGAGGGGGATCCCTATCAGAGGGACCCTAGGAGCCCTGCTGGGGGTACCACTCCCCTGCGGTGTCCCAAGTCAGAGGTGGGGCCTGGCCAGCCTGAGCCCAGCACGTGTAATGACCACCCTGGCAAGCACTTCCTCCCATGCCAGCTCACAGGGTTGGCATCCTCGGGCAGCTGCCAGGCACCTGCTGCTGGAGAGAAAAGCCCCGTCATCCCAGCCTTTGTGAAGAGACAGGCCAGCTAGGATTCCAGAAATGCATAGTACAGGTCGAAGCAGAGCCCCCCTCCCCGGATGTGGGCTGACCAGCAGGTAGTATGTCCTGTCTCCCACCCTGCTCCCAGCCCAGCTTCTGTGGCCTGAGCCTCAGGGACAGGTGCTGGGATTTTAGGTTGACCGGCCAGGGGCTGAGCTTGCCTCCAGTAGTGGTCCTTTGAGCCATGTCTTCTGGGGGACCATCTGTCTGCCATTCACCCTCTCAGACGGCACCCCCTCTTCCTGGAAGGCCGGGAACCGGGCTGCTTCTGCGGGCAAGACTGGGGGAGGAGCTCAAGGACAGTGGGGAGTGGGGAGGCTTGACCAAGAAGAGAGGCCGGCTTAACAGCGATAATTGGGCCTCCTGTATCCTGTGTCAATCCATCACATTTATAGTCTTCTCTCCGGACAGGAGACAATGAGGAAATGACAAAAGCCAATAAGGCCAATAAATAAAGGGTAATGGAATAACCAGTGTGTGCAGCCCATTCCCTGAACCCAGAGCCAGGAGCCCCTCCCTTCTGACTCTGTCTTGACTTCAGCCACAGGCCCCTGGGGACAGTGAAAACTGGTCAACGGCCCCCTCAGGGGTGCCTGGCTGCATTTCCAGCGGCTCAGGCCAAAAACCTTGGCGTCATCCGTGCCTCCTCTCTCTCTCTCTCACCCCACATCCAATCCGGCAGGAAATCCTGTTGGCTCTGCCTTCGGAATAGATTCCAAGTCCAGCCACTTCTCAGCACCTCTGCTGCGTCCATGCTGGTCGGAGCCACCTTCATCTCTTGCCTGGATTCTTGCAAAGGCCTCCTAATGGGTCCTGCCCCAGACTGTTTCCAACACAGCAGCCAGTGGGTCTGTCCAAGGGCAAGGGGGTCATGGCACAGCTCTGCTCAGAACTCCCAGAGGTCCCCACTGCACTTGGAGACAGCCTGAGCCCTACGCAGCCCCACGATCTGCCCAGTTCCTGGTGCCTAAGTCCCTCTACGGCCATCTCTTACTCCACTTAGCCCCACCAGCTCTTCACTGGTCCCCACCCAGGCTGAGCACCACCCGCCTGAGGACTTCAGCACCGGCTATTCCCTTTGCTTGCCACGTTCTTCCCCCAGAGATGACACCTCCTTTCTCTTTCAAGTCTTTCCGCAAATGTCACCTTGGCAATAAGACCGCCATGACCATCCTATTTTCTACCCTCTCCAGCCCACTGTTTCTATACTTAAAGCAGGTTCAGTGAAGTATCGTTTACATAAAATAACATTCATCCTTTTTAAATGCATGGTTTGATGAATTATTTTTAAAACTTATCTTTATTGTTGACTATATTGCAGGTGTCCCCCTCTCAGGCTGTACCCCCTCTTCCTGGAAGGCCAGGAACCAGGCTGCTTCTATGCACAAGGCTGGGGGAGGAGCTAAAGGACAATGGAGAGTAGGGAGGCTTGACCAAGAAGAGAGACCCCTCCTGCTTTCCCCACACTAATGTCTGTGTCCACTGATTATGCATATATGCATATAAGTTCTTTGGTTTATGTCTTCCCACCTCCCCTCCCCCTTTCCCTTTGAGGCTCTTCAGTCTAACAACCAATTAAGTACTTCTTAATTCCTTCACCTTTTTCACCCATCCTTCTAACCCTCTCCCATCTAGCAACCAATAAAAAGCTCTCTGTATCTATAAGTCTGTTTCTGTTCTGCTTGCTCATTTTGTTTGTAGATTCCATTGTTGATAGATACGTATTTATTGCCACTTTATTGTTCATATTTTTGTTCTTCTTCTTCAAGAAGACCCTTCAACATTTCATATAATCCTGGTTTGGTGGTGATGAACTCCTTTAGCTTTTTCTTGTCTGGGAAACTCTTTATATGGTCCATCTAGTCTAAATGATAGCTTTGCAGGATAGAGTAATCTTGGTTGTAGGTCATTACTTTTCATCACTTTGAATATCTCTTGCCACTCCTTTCTGGCCTGCAAAGTTTTGATAAATCGGCTGACAATCTTATGGGAGCTCCCTTGTAGGTAACTAACTGCTTTTCTCTTGCTGCTTTTAAGATTCTCTCTTTGTCTTTAACCTTTTAAATTTCAATTATGAAAGGAGAAACATCTGTAACAAAAATAAATTAATAAGATAAAATAAATTTCAATTATGATGTGACTTGGTGTGGACCTCTTTGGGTTCATCTTGTTTGGGACTCTCTGTGCTTCCTGTACTTATATGTCTGTTTCCTTCACCAAATTAGGGAAGTTTTATGTCATTATTTTTTCAAATAGGTTTTCAATTTCTTGCTCTCTCTCTTCTCTTTCTGGCACCCCCATGATGTGAATGTTGGCATGCTTGAAGTTGTCCCACAGGCTCCTTACACTATTCTCATTTCTTTTTTTTTATTCTTTGTTCTGATTGGGTATTTTTTGCTTCCTTATATTCCAAATTGATGGTTTGCTTCTTGGCTTCACCTACTCTACTATTGATTCCCTGTAAATTATTGTTTATTTCAATTAGTGCATCCTTTATTTCTGACTGGTCCTTTTTTATGTTCTTCAGGTCCTCACTAAGTTCCTTGACGTTCTAACTAAGTTTCTTGAGCATCCTTATAACCAGTGTCTTGAACTCTGCATCTGTTAGATTGCTTATCTCCATTTCGTTTAGTTCTTTTCCCGGAGTTTTGTTCTATTCTTTCATTTGGGACATGTTTCTTTGTCTCCTCATTTTGGATGCCTCCCTGTGTTTGTTTGTATGTATTAGGTAGAGTTGCTATGTCTCCTAGGCTTCCTAGAGTGGCCTATTATAGTAGGTGTCCCGTGGGGTCCACTGGCACAGCCTCCCTGGTCACCCCAGCTGGGCCCTCAAGGTGCAGCCTTTGTGTGGACTGTCCTCCCTTCTGTTATAATTGAGTCTTTTTTTTTTTTTTATCCTCACCTGAGGACATTTTTTGTTCAGATAGAGTGGGAGGGAGAGAGAGGAAGAGAGAGAGAGAGAGAAACATCGACGTGAAAGGGACACATCAAGTGGCTGCCACCCGCACGACCAACCAGGGCCGGGGACAAACCGCAACTGAGGCACATGCCCTTAGCGAGAACCGAACCCGGGTCTCTCTGTACCGCAGGCCGACGCTCTAACCGCTGAGCCAAACCGGCCAGGGCTATAATTGAGTCTTGATTGATGTTGGCACGTCAATGGGAGGGATTTACTGGCTGATCAGCTGCAAGGACTGGCTGTGCCCACTGACCACTGACCTCAGACTACCTTGTAAGATCAGCTGTGCAGGGGCCCACCACACAAAGCAAGACTTACTTCAGCAGGGCTCTGGTACCCACTGAGTCCACTCCTTGAGTGTGTCACTTGTGGAGGTGGTTGGGTGGTGGTGCTTCGCTGTGGTCTGAAGCTGTCCACTGGGTATGCTGGCTCTGGGGCAAGGTCAGCCACTGCTTGTGTTCTACCCGGGGCCACCAGGCATAAGCTATAAAGTGATTTGCAGATGGCTGCTTCATGTGCTGGGCTTCAAGGTGCCCAGGCAAAGCCAAGCTATGAACCAAGGCTGGCTGCTTCTAGTGCCAGGCCCAGGGCCAGTTAGCTAGAGGTATGGGGCTCGCTGTGGCCAGGTGCTGCTTGTTTGAGAGAATTTAGGAAAATCTGAAGCAGAAGCCAAGACAGGCCAATTTTATGGTAAAGCCACTGTAAACAGCTTGGGTGGGCCTGAAAGTTGCGTGGGCCTGAAAGTTGGGTGGGGCATGCCTCAGGGAATCACCAGGGTGGGGTAAACAGTGAGAACCAGGTTGCTGGAGTCCCAGATAGGGTACCCGTCTCCTTGCCCCATGGGGGAAGGGCTCATCAAAGGAACAACGGCCTCCACCAGCACGTCTGTCTGGGAGAAAGCTGCCTCTCCAGCTCTCACCCCAATTCCAAACAACTCAGTTCTTTCCCGTATATCTCTGGTGCCTTTCAAGCTGCCTCCCCCATGCTGGAGCCTGGAGAGAGCGGGTCTGAGTAAGTCTGTGTGTGGACCCTTTAAGAGAAACTGCCTGGGACTCTAGAAGCCTCAACCTCCTTCAGCCTCAATTCCCACTGGTTTTTACAGTCAGAAGTTATGGGGACTTCTCTTCCTGGCACTGGAACCCTGAGCTGGGGGCCTGGTGTGGGATGGAGACCCCTTGCTCCTCAGGGATGATCTTCACAGCCAAGGTAGCCTACTGATTTTTATCTGCCACACGTGGGTGTGGGACCAGCCCATCTGCCCCTCTGCCCCTCCTACCAATCTCGATGTGGCCTGTTCTTTAATTTCGTAGTTGTAGGACTTCCATTCAGCTCCATTTCAGGCTTGGTTGTTCTGTAGTTTAGTTGTAATTTTGATGTGATTGTGGGAGGACACGAGACCGCATTTACCTCTGCCGCCATCTTGACCGGAAGTCCTGGTTCAGTGAGTTTTGACAAATGCAGACGCAGTATAGCCACTACCAAAATCAAGATATCAAACATTTTCATCACACCAAGAAGCTCCCTCATACTCCTTTATAGGCAACCCCTTCCCCAACCTCAACCCCTGGCAGCCACTGAGCTGTTTTCTGTGCCTATACATTTGCTTTTTTTGGAGAGTTCATATAAATGAATTAATATGCATGCAGCCTTTTGTATCTGGCTGCTGTCACTCAACATAAAGCATTTGAGACTCATCCACATTGTTGTGTGTGTTGGTTTGTTCCTTTTCATTGCTGAGTGGTATTCCATTACATGGATGTACCACAATTTATTTTCCATTCCATAGTTGAGGGACATTTGGGTTGTTTACAATTTTTTGCTATCATGAATAAAGCTGCTATGAACATTTGTGTTCAGGTATTTGCATGGCCATATGTTTTTATCTCTTGGGTGAATACCTAGGAATTGAATTTCATGGTCATACGATTAGTATGTGGTTAACTTTATATAAGAAGTTGTAAAATGTTTTCCAAAATGGCTCTTTGTTTTTCATTCCCACCAGCGATGAGAGTTCCAGTTGCTCCATGTTCATGCCAACATTTGGTGCTGTCAATCTTTTTATTTTTTTCCTCTAATTTTAGCCATATGAATGGGTGTATCCCATCATTTTGCATTTCCCTGGTGACTGAGGGTGTTGAGAATCTTCTCATGCAATTATTGGCCATTCTTCTTTGGTGAAGTGTCTGCCAATGTTTTTAAGGAGCTCTGAACAAATGCTTTCTATACTTACATCATCATTTCAAGGAGCAAGACTCCCTGTGCAGTGTGGCAGCATTCATTGTTCTTCAGTGGCTTTCTGTATGAGCTAAAGAAACTACCTCACTGTGCTAGTCTCTGTTTCCTCATCTGTAAAATGGGCAGAACAATACTTACCTTCTAGGGTAGTGTGAGCATTGTATAAAGTGAGATTTGGCAAGAATTGACGATAATCCCTGGGACATTGTAAGCACTTAATAAATGTCCAGTAGGATAATGATGATGATGATTACTAACCCCTACATGACTGTTCTCGTCAATCCCATTTCCCTCTTCAGAGCCCTGTGTTTTCATCTGTAAATTGTTGGGGACAATCTCTTAAGTCCTTTCTACAGTTACACCCAGTGATGTCCTGCATTGCTCTCTGTTTACTGACACACTCCATACAGGTCTCTTCCTCCACCCAGGGGCACCCCTGACAGACACTAGAAGGGCTGGGGGAGACAGAGGAGACTGAGGAAGGGTTGGGAAGAGCAGATGACACCAGGCAAGACCAACAGAGCTGGGGAGGCTGTGAAAAGTAGTCTGGCCTTGCAGGGACAACACCCCCTGCCCCCCAGGGGCTCAGTCCGCTCTCCCCCCGACCCCAACTCAGCTCCACAGCTCAGGGTGGGCCAGGCCCTCCATCAGCCCCACCCTCACCCCACCTGACCTCTGGAGGAAAGCTGGATCCCCAAGGGAGGCCCTCCCTAGGGGGGAGTGAGGCGGGAGGAGGACAGGAGTGTTGGGAAATCAGTGCACACAGATCTGGGGCCGATGCCAGGGTGCCACAGGGAGTGAGGAGGAGGTGGTGAGAGAAGGGCAGGCCAGCAGGGCCCAGGCCACTGGCAGGACGGGCCAGGGGCATGACTGGGGAGCTGAGGGCCTGGGGGCTGGGAGAGCTGAGGAGGTACGGGGACTGGAAGGCTGGGGTGCTAGGCGTCCAGGGCAGGAGGGATAGGAAGCACTGAGGGGCCAGAATGCAGGGGGAATAGGAAGATCAGAGGAAGGAGCATGGCTGGGTCGGGGGGTGAGGGGATAAGGGAGATGAAGCCTCCACCCTCCCAGCCCTTCACTCCCACTAAGCATGTACTTCACGCTCATTGTCACCTCCTCAGTGGTGGGCAGCCCTGCCCAGTCTGCCCAGCCACCAGCCCCCGCCAAGGCTTCCTTGGCACCCTGGCTGCCCATGCCCTCTTCTCCCCAGGGGCAGCCACCACCTCAGTGCCACCCTCACCACCCACCTGCTGCCAGGCCCCAGTCACAGAGCCCCCAAGTCAATTTCTCTGCTCCTGTGCTCCAGCTAAAGACCACCTGGCCCCAAGGACAGACCCACAGGAAGCCACGTACCTGCCGCCCACCAGCTCCACCTGCCGCATGACCCAGCCGCCCGGGGACATTCGCAGGGTCAGTGAAAGCTGAGCAAGGGGACCAACGCCCAGCCAGCAGGGCTGAGGCCAGCGGTGCACCCAGGACCGAGTGGCAGGAGGCAGTAGACCCAGAGCCACAGAGGTCCCCTTCCTCACTCCCACTAAGGACGGGACTAGCCAAGGAGACTGAGGCATCTGTCCCTTTTAGCAAACACATATGGAGCCTATGATAACTGGAGTTACAATAATGAGCCAAAACAGGCAAGGCACTGCCCCCTGTAACTGACGATCAAGTTCAGGAAACAGATATTAACCTCGAATCCACGAACAAAGCTGCTTCTACAGAACTGCAGGGGGTGGGGTACAAAACGCATTGAGGGAGAACACCCTTGGCTGTTTGTTGACCTGAGGGGCATTTCCAGGCAAAGGGAAGGCAGGTGGAAGGGTCCTGAGGTGGAAGGGCTGTGGCCCAGCCCACCAGGGGAAACGGCCCACGTGGCTGGACCCAGCCCGCGAGGCCCGGGGGAGTGACCCTGAGGCGCTGTGGAGGGTTTATTGTTGTCGGTCCTTGTTAGTATTTGGACGGAGGGCCTGGTTGCTAACTGGGTTTGTGCTTTAGAAAGCTCGCACCTCCTGCTCGGAGGGAAGGGTTTGTGGGGGACAAGAACGAAGAAGGGGAAACAGGTCGCTGCAAGGACAGGTGACGGGGGCTTGGACCAGGACAGGGACAGTGGAGAGTAAGCAGGTCGGGAGCTATTTAGAATACTAACTCGGGAGACCGGGCCCCCAAGAGTAGGTGAGGGGGCTCCCCTGGTGTCTGGCTAGGACAGTAGGGAAAGAGGCCTCCTCAGGTCACCTCCCCGCTGGCCCTCTGGCCTCCTACACCTGCCTCAATGAGCAAGCAGGGTGGACAATTCAACGGGGCTCCTTCTATCCAAGAACTAACCCCAGGTCCCGTCTCCCCCAGTCCTGCCTCCTGCGTCTTCCATGAGCAGCGCGTGCTCCAAGAGGCAGCAAGTCCCCAGAACCTCACTGGCGCTGGGGAAGCCGGCCTCTCGTCCTGTGCGTGTAGCTGTCGGAACTGTCCCTGAGCGCAGACCGCTCCAAGGTGGTCTCACTCACTTTGCATTTTTTCTGTCCTCCAATCAAGACTTTACATGATATAGCCAGTACCTCCCTTAAGGGAGCTTCACCTTCTGCTTGAATTGTTTAAAAAATAAAATAGGGCCCAGCTGGTGTGGCTCAGTGTTTGAGTGTTGACCCATGCACCAAGAGGTCGCCGGTTCGATTCCTGGTCGGGGCACATGCCCAAGTTGTGGGCCCAATCCCCAGTGGGGGGCATGCAGGAGGCGGCCAGTCGATGTTCTCTCTCATCGATGTTTCCATCTCTCTCTCCCTCTCCCTTCTTCTCTCTCTAAAATCAATAAAGGAAAAAATATTTTAAAAATAAAAAACAAAATAGGGGTTGGGGTCTGGGGTCTGACAGCACTGTCGTGTCACTGCCGAGGGCACCACGGCACCTCGCAGGTCCCAGCACAGACCACCAGGAAACAGTACCATTCCTCAAAGTCAAGGGGAGCCCCTGGGGTCCCCGCTTTGCCCCGTCTCCAGGTGACAGTCCTGTGGAGGAAGAGCCGCAGCCCCCAGCCGGGAGCGTGAGCACAGCCAGCCCGGCAGTCTCCAGAACTCCCAGCAGGAGCCTCGCTCCATGCTCGAGTCAGCCTGGCCCCGGGAAAACACAGCGGGCCCCTGTTGTAATCCTCGGTCACCACCCCAGACTCCTGTTTTTCTCAAGATGATTTCATTTCAGAAGGCCCTGGCCAAGGCCTTGATTGTGGCCACCCCGCTCCACCCCGGTGGGTCTCCTTCGCTGCACATCTTGCACAAATATGTCTTCTTCCCTCCCAGAGGCTCTGGGTTTCTTCTATAAATGGGTGCACTTCCCCAGGGGCCAGCTTTGCGTAACAGGGCTCTCAGGGAGAGGAAGCCTTGAAGCTAGTCTCCAAACAGTTGGCTAACCCCAAGTGGGGGACCAAGGCTACTCACTCATCCTGTATCTCTCAACGAAGAAAGCATTCAAGTGGCCTGCACTGGCCCCAGTCGTTTCCTTTTAAACTGTACCTGTGCCTGTACCTGTGCACATGGCAGGTGGGCTGTCCTGGGCACTTAGTGCCCCCGCCGGTCCCCAGAGCCGTAAGGAGGCTGATTTGGAGAGCACACCTCCAACGGCACCCCCTCCCCACCCTCAGGGCCGGCTTTGGTCTGAGTGCTTTTCGTGCAGGAAAAGGAACGTTTCCAGGTGGAAATCTTCCAAATGTGTCTTCCCCAATCACCTTGTCACCAGATTGTTCTCAGCAAAAACTTTCTCGTAAATTATCTTTGCCTTTGGCTGTTCACACACAAAGGTCACATAGTTGTCTGCTCTGATATCGCACACGGAGCTGGGAATGGTTTCAGAGGTTCCCACAGCTGGAAGCTGCAGAGGGATTCTGACCAAGGAAGAGGAGATGAGGTCATGAGGAAGAGGGAAAGGGAGGAAGGAGAAGGTGGGAAACAACCGGAGAGCTAGGGAAGACGAGGGGAGTCTCTGGTCCTCTCGCTCCTTTCCCCCTTCCATCTCTACTCCGCAGGGTCTTCGGGGCCCCCCCCCCCACCACGTCCAAGTAAACAGGTCATAAGAATGGCCAACGAGAAGCAGTAATACACCCATATCAATGAGCACACGCACACCCAAATCGTGGTTTCTAAACACCATTCCCTGAAAAGGTGCAAGGACTCCTTGCTGAGATGGCTGATTCATTGCCAAGCAGACTCAAGATGAGCCCGGGACATCCTGTGCCAGACAGCGAGATGGGGCCAAGACTGGCGGAGCCCGTGAGTAAGTTTAGAAGGAAGGATGGAGCAGAAAATCACCAACGGATGAAAACTGGTAGGCAGAACTTTGAGGAGGAACATAGCACCCCCCCCAGTTACTTCTGAATGACGAAGAGAGAACAACGGTGCTGCCGGGAGACACTGGCACACACGCCTGAACCACGCGGTGGACGACCACCTCACAAACGGGAGGCGCGCTCCCGATGGGTACCCCAAGAAACACTCGGCGTCACCTCTGTAGTCATCTTGCCCGAAATGCGTAACCTGAAAGTAGATTGAGGAAACAGCACACAGAATTTGGGGGACATCACTGGCCTGACGCTTCCAGAATGTGAAGTTCGAGACACACAGAAAAGCCGGGAACTCTTCCAGATTAAGGGAGGTGACCGCTGGGTGCGGTGGGTGACCTGGAACAGGAGGAAACACACACTGAAGGACGTGTGAGTGGGGTGACGTGAAACTGGAATATGAGATTAGGTGGCAGTGTTGTATCAATGTTAAATTTCCTGACTTCGGTAATGTACTGTGGTTTGGTAAAAGAATATCCTTGACCTTACTGATACACACGTATTTAGGAATAAAAATGCACCAGGTCTTCAACTCACTCTCAAGTGATTCAGGAAAAAAAGTGTTCTGTGAACACAGACCATGTGAAGTTCGTATGTAACATAGGGTACAGGGGATATCATACACACACGGAGAGAATTATAAAATATAAATACCTGGTGAATCTGCATAGAGGATATATGGGAACTGCTTCCATTTTTCTGTACATTTGAAGTTACATTAAAATAAAATCTACGAAAATAATAATGGCCAAAATGTGTGTGGATCTCCCCCTGTGCCAGGCGCTGATTGAAAAACTTGACGAGTATTAAGTCCCACAAGGTATGTGGCACCAGCACCCAAGCTGCCATCGTCACTCTACAGGTGGGGACACTGGCACAGAGCAGTGAGCAGCTTGCCC
Source organism: Tadarida brasiliensis (assembly GCA_030848825.1). NCBI lineage: Eukaryota > Metazoa > Chordata > Mammalia > Chiroptera > Molossidae > Tadarida > Tadarida brasiliensis. Next base: position 55,016,522 of record CM061274.1, on the reverse strand, counting down.
ACACCCAGCCCGGAAAGATGCAGGGCTGGGACTGGCTCCCTCGGCCGGCTCCCGAGTCCATGCTCCTGGCCAGCGCTCTGGGGTCTCAGGAGCTGTGCAGAGGCTGAGAAGGGACCCACAGACGGGAACACACACAGAGGATGAGCACACGCTTAGACCCGAACACACGGATGGACCGCCTGGCGCAGAGTGGTTGCAGCCTGAGAAGCAAAGTAATCTTGAGACCTGGACGTGGGAGGGAGCCTCTGAGGAAGCAGAAGGACGTTCCGTTCAGGGCCTCGGGCTGGGGGCCTGGACAGAGCCCCTCCCTCCCGAGCAGGTGTCCTGCCGACTCCGACCCAGTCCTGTTGGCCCCCTGCCCTTCCCCTGAGCTCCAAGCCCTGTTTCCCTTCCTCTAGCCCTTCTCTGCTTCCCACTCTTTGCCCACAAACTGAAAAATAAGGAGTTTCTGGCCTTGGCCTTCTGGCCAACGGTGGCTAGGGCCTTAGAGAAAAGAAGGGGAGCCCAGATGGAGCAGTGGCCCCAAAGCGGGAGTTGCGGGAGGATGAATGAATGCTGACAGCCACGAGGACAGGAGGAGAGGAGCCCAGCCCCAGCACCAGGCCCGCAGGAGCAAGCTGGGCGGGGTGGCCACGCTCCCTGCAAGAGAGGTCTGTTCCCTATGACCCCAAGGAGGCTGCAGGCAGGTAGGATCCTGCTCGGTTGGGCCTGTCCAGTCTGGCAGGGAGAGGGGGTGGGGAGGAAGACACTGACGTCTGAATCAGAAGTGGAGTGGACCCCCGCCGTCCCCTCCCTGCTGAAGGGCTGTCACAAGGCAGCTGTGTCTCACACCTGCTTATCAGGGCTGGGGTGTGGAGAGGGTGTCGCAGACGGGAGATAGGGCTGGGACAGGGCTGTCTGCACCGGCCAGCTCTGCCTCCCTCACTCACACCTTCTCAGAGGCCCCTCAGCCCACTTATCCCTGCGGCCTCCAGCTGCCCAGCAGGGCTCCCCAGCAGGGCTCCCCAGCAGGCCTCCCCAGCAGGGCTCCCCAGCAGGCCTCCCTGCGGCTGCTTCCCCGCAGCTGCCCTTCTTGAAGATGTGCTCTGCCCTGGACACCGCCCAGGGAGGGAGCCTGGACAGTCTAGCCCGACCCTCACTTTACAGAGAGGGAAGCTGCTGGGAAGGAGATGCCGCTCACCTAAGATCATATTGCAAGTCACACAGGAGCGGAGCTGGGCTCAGACCCGAGCCCGGAGCGTGTAAGGGTCGGAGCCTCAGCTGGGGGCCCCCGGGGCAGGGTCCCAGGGCCACAGTGAAGGGGGAGCGAGGGGCACATTTATCCCTGAGGAGCAGCTGTGTCTTCACATTTCAGCCTCCCGTAGAGAGAGGGCACAAAGCCCACCGGCCCTGGCGAAGGTCCGAGCTCTCCACCTGTCCGAATGGCAGTGGATGGCAAAGGCTCCTGGGAGGTGGTGGGCAGGGGCACAGAGAAGTGAGAGGAGCACAAATCACATGAATTCGGAGGCCAGTGCGGGCAGTCAGGGGCTCATGCGGTGGTAGGGAACTAACACATTTGTCCTGTCTGGTGGCCTAAGGAGCCCCTTGGTTCCCAGTTGCACCAAGACCTCAGAGATGCTGGGAGGCCTGGCAAACTCAAGGCCCCCGCCTGTCACTGTCCCCACGCCTGCAGCCTCAGAGGACATTCTGGTGGGAAGGAGCCCTGGCACCACCGGAGGCAGGACAGTGCGTCTCGTGCCTGTGGGGGACTGGGGCGGAGGGAGGGAGGGAATGAGAATAATTCCCAGATCCTGGTTGGGGGTAGGGAGAGGGCGGGCCCTACACCTGTGCGCAGCTGGAAGACCTAATTCTAGCTCTGCTTCCCCAGGGCCAAATACACAAAGCCCCTCAGCACACCCGGACCCGCCTCCTTACTCCCATCTCCCACCAGGGCGCTGCTCAGACAGACAGCAGACCCTGCGAGCCCGACGGAGGACCCTGGGAAGCTTGCAGGAAGCGACCCTATCTGAGACACAGGCCCCCGCTCCCCCTCCGCTGACACCTGTCTGCCTGCAAGCACACAGCCAGCGCCCCGCGGGAGACTTACAGACCTTCTCACTCTGTCCTCGCTGGTGTCCACTGGTCCCTGCAGGGTGACTGACCCACAGCTGGGCCCAGTCCCTACCCTTCCCTAATGAGCACTGTGGGACTCAGCGGTTAAGCTCGGTGTTTCTGACTTGTTGCTAATTCCAAAACATTTTTTGAGCATGTACTATTTACAGAACCTTCTGGAAGCCCCAGGAAGGCGTCAACATTATTTGCCTGCAGGGCCTTGTAGGGCTAAGACGAGTGAAGACATGGATGGCTGAATTGCAAAGCAAATTAAAACAGCCAAGAACCTGCCCTGGCGGGTTTGGCTCAGCGGTTAGAGCATCGGCCTGCAGTCCAGAGGGACCCGGTTAGGTTCCCGCTAAGGGCATGTACCTCGGTTGCAATTTGTCCCCGGCCCTGGTTGGTTGTGCGAGAGGCAGCCACTCAATGTGTCCCTTTCACGTCGATGTTTCTCTCCCTCTCTTCCTCTCTCTCCCTCCCACTCTATCTGAACAAAAAATGGAAATGTCCTCGGGTGAGGAGAAAATAATAATAATAATAAAATAAATAAATAAAACAGCCAAGAACCTTGCGGAGTGGAGGGCAAACATTAGACGGGGGACCAGAAAACCTTCCCAAGTCATACATTCCCGGAGTTTCTTCGTTTGTGAAATGGGAGGAATAGCAGCCATGTGGATGGCGGACTGAAGAAACTCTGGGGTGAAAGCACTTTGCAACACATTACACAGACCTCGGATCGGGGACAGACAGACTTGCTTCCCCCTGGCCCAGAGCTTTCCACCATGAAAGCCAGGCTCCGTCCCCCAGCTCAGGACAAGATGACTTCCATCCGTCACTCTTAGTCCACTTGAGCCGCTATGACGCCACAGACTGGATGGCTTGTAAACAGAAATGTATTTCTCAGTTCTGGAGTTTGAGTTCAAACTCCAGGTGCTGGCAGGTTTGGTATCTGGTGAGGACCTGCTTTCTGGTTCGGCTGTCTCCTCACACAACAGCAGGGACAAAGGAGCTTGCTGGGGGTCTGTCTTATAAAAGCACTAATTCCATTTACGAGGGCGAGGCTAATCGCTTTCCAAAGGCCCCACCTCCTAATACCATCACATAGGGGGTTAGGTTTCAACAAGTGAATTGAGGGGGGACACATTGTCTGTAGTAGTAACTGATCATTATTCCCAAGAATTCACAGTAACTGGCTGCCATTTATCAGAGGGTTTGCCAAACTACATGTCATCTGAATCCCCAGCCTGTCCTCAGATGAGGAACTTGATTCGGAAGGATGAAGTCAGTTGCCAAAAGCTGCCCAGCTGGGACGGGGACCCACGTGCACCTCCCTGTGCTCTGAAGTGTCCAAAGCGCTGGCCCAGCTGTGCTGGGTGCACCCAGGGATGCGGCAGGGCTCTCCCTGCCCCAGAGTGACTCTCACGTAAATTGTGATGGAGACCTAGTTCTACATTGTGCAATCAATGGAGTGTTTTTCTTTTTAAAGAAATAGAAGTAAACTTACAGAAAATATCAGAGCACATTATCACAAGGAAGTTGCTGGGTATGTGAAGTAAAGGGAAGTTTTTACCAACGGAGTCTTCCTTGGCTGTTCTCGCGCGATGTTTTTAATGAACACACTGAAGGCTGGTTTATCCCATCTGCAGTCTCAAAGCTGGGAGGCACAGCTAACGTGTCAGATGGCCAGATCGGGATCACGAGTGGGAACGTGCTTGATGATGGGTAGAAACCACGATAAAATGAAATCTTAACCGTTGGGCATGCACATAATCCCACATTTGTGATCCAAAGCCTGACTGTGGAAGTGCACGATAGGAAAGCGATGTAACAGTAGATCATGTGGAAAAGACCAGAGGCGGTTAGTGGGAGCACGTCCCGCACGGACCAGTGGTATAGTGGGAAGAGTGGCGTGTCCTTAGCAAGGGAGGTCGACCCCCACTCCGCTCAGCGCTATCACCGCAGCCTGAATGCTTTGCCCGGACGTGACTGCCACACCACAAGGGCATGTGACATCAGGATGGTGGAGGGTCTGAAATCCAGGAGCGCCCGAGCGTGAAATGAAGTGTCTTTGGGAGCGTCCCCTCTCTAAAGGACTGTCAGGTGAAAGCAGGTGCCAGCCCGTTGCGCAGCCTGGGATGGCCATGGGGGCAGGTCAGTGATGGGTAGGAGCTACAGGGGAGGTTTCAGCTTGATGTTATGAAGCTCTACCCTGGGGGCCAAAAGGGATGGGAGAAAGTTCTTCCTTGATATGCACAAGCTCAAAAGACCACCTGCTTGCCATAGGACTCCTGTCCAGGGAACGTGTGTTTGGGAAAAGTGGAGGGCAAAGCAGGGCATGGTCTGGTTCCAAATCCTGGCTGGTCATCAGAATGTCAGAACACCAATGCTGCCTGGTTAACAAATACAGGTCCTTAAAATCTTCAAGGGTGGGATCGGAGAATCTATCTTTTTTGAAGCTCGCCGGGTAGACTTCTAGATCGAGACTCATAATGACAAAACACAATGTATGAACCTTGATTGAAACCCAGATTTTTAAAAAAGTATATTTTGGGAACACCGAGGCAAACTGTAAGATTGTTTATTAGATGATACTGAATTCTTGGTAAAGCCCTTAAATGTGCTAATCATAGTATTTTGGAAATATAGGGGAATGCCTTTATCCTGAGTGATACAGGCCACAGTATTAAAAGGGGAAGTGCCATGTCTACGTTTTTTAAACTAAGAATTACTTTTAAATGGTTCAAGAAAAAAGATCAAGCAAATGAGACAAAATATTGAGACAGAACATTCATTGCACTCCTTTCAACTTTCTGCAGGCTTGAAAATTTTCAAAATAAAATTGGGGGTGGAATTAAGCTACCTGGGCTCTGATGTGAGCCTGACGTGAGGTTGGCTTTGTGGCTTAGAGCTGGAGGCTCGGTTGGGGTGGTGTCTGCAGTTGAGACTGTGGTCTGGAGTCTTTTGGTGTGGCATTAGGCCACGGTGCCCCGTACAGGTACTGTGCACTCAGGGGCCGACCGGCCCCTCGGCCATACTGGCATGGTCAGGAACTCAAGAGAAGCCCATGACCACATCTCTCCTGCCCAAATTACACAGGCCCCATGTCAAAACGCGATTCATCTGCTTGGCCCTCTCTGATGACCACGGGGTGGGTCCCTGGAGATGGGGCTGGACTGGAAAAAACAGCGCTGGACCCCATGATAATCTCCATGACATCCAGAAAAGCAGGCCAGACTGAGGCTGGGCACGGAGGCAGGGAGGAGCAGGAGGTCCCTGCTTGTTGTGAGGCCTCCCCTGACCAGCTCCACAGAAACAAATTAGAGTGAGCATCAGGAAGGTGGAGGGTGCCACGAGGGCCCAGAAGGGGGAAGGGCACATAGGGCAGAGGTGTGAGAGCGTGAGGACACAGAGCAGCAGACCCTGGTGCAGAAATGGGGTCAGGGATGGCTGTTGATGGAAAGTCTGAGGTTCATGAGGTCGATGTCAATGACTTCATGTACTCACAGGATGAGACTGGGGAACACAGGTGACAGGGCAACAGGCAGGGTGATTCCGAGAGGAGGGCTGCAGGCTGAGCCCAGCTCTGTAGGAAGCCATGCCCCAGTTCTCTCCTGCTGGGCTCTAGTTAAAGTCCTAGAGGGGGGACCAAGGCTTTCAGTTGGTTGAAGGTCAAAGTACAGGTGGGAAGTGCAAGCAGGTATTTAAGGGGCTGGCACACCCATTCTACCTTTGCCACTTGTGTAAAGTCCACCTTTGCCGTGAATAATATTGGTGTCACAAGAGCAAAGGAAACCATAAATAAATAAATAAATAAATAAATGAATGAATAAATGAATGAATGAATGAATGAATGAATGAATGAATGAAGAGACAATCTACTAAATGGAAGAATGTATTCGCCAATGATCCATCTGATAAGGGGTTAATATCTAAAATGTAAGAAATGCAAAATAAAACAACAGTGAGGCCTGGCCGGTTGAGCACTGACCAGTGCACCAAGAGTTTGCCAGTTTGATTCCAGGTCAGGGCACATGCCCAGGTTTCAGACTCAATCCCCAGTAGGGGGTGTACAGGAGGCAGCTAATTGATGTTCCTCCCTCATCGATGTTTCTCTTTTCCTCTCCCTTCCTCCCTCTCTAAAAATAAAAAAAACAACATATTTTTAAAAAACAATGAGGTATCACCTCACACCTGTCAGAATGGTTACTGTTAGGAAATCCACAAATGACAAGTGTTGGCGAGGGTGTGGGGAAAAGGGAAGCCTACTGCACTGTCGGTGGGAATGCAGACTGGTGCAGCCACTGTGGAAAACAGTACGGATGTTCCTCAAAAAATTAAAAATTGACCTGCCTTACGACCTAGTAATTCCACTTTTGGGGATTTACCTGAAGAATTCCAAAGCACTAATTCAAAAGAATATATGCACCCCCATGTTCTTGCAGCTTTATTTACAGTAGTCAAAATGTGGAAGCAAACCAAGTACCCATCAACAGATGAGTGGGTAAAAAAGCTGTGGCACATATATACAATGGAATTATTACTTGGCCTTAAAAAAGAACGAAATCTTACCATTTGCAACAGCACTGATGGACCTAGAGGGCATTATGCTCAGTAACATAAGTCAGTCAAAGAAAGACAAATACCACACGGTATCACTTATGTGTGGAATCTAAAGAACAAAACAAACAAAACTGAAACAGACTCACAGACACAGAGAACAGACTGATGGTTGCCAAAGGGGAGTAGGGCTGGGGCACTGGGTGAAGTGAGTGAAGGGACTAAAACGCACAAATTGGTAGTTACAAAACAGTCATGGGGAAGCTGGTAAAGCACAGGAAATACAGTCAATAACACTGTGATCACTGTGCACGGTGCCGCTGGGGCACTGCAAATACCGAGGGGAACACTATGTAAGTATATGACTGTCTAACCACTGAGCTGTACACCTGAAACCAATACATAAAAAATAAATACATTTTAAAAGGGGCCTGTGGGGGAATAAACAATTATATGCAAACATCTGAAGGTTAGACATGTTGAAAAGACAATTGTCTGGCTCTAGGTTGTCACAGAAAATTGTGCTAATTGACAGAAAATAAATTATATGCAAATGAATTTTAAACAAATATTTCCATTAAAAGTAGAGGTCATTCCTTTTCTTATATTATCTACCTCCTTTTTATAGTAGCTATGGATTATCATTTCACTTCTACTGTCAAAACAGTATTAGTAAAAGGTAAAAATTATATCAATAGTTACATAGGAGTAGCTCATTTCCCTCATACCCCTGTAATGACATTACTTGTATTAATAAAGGACTTTTCGTTTTCTGGGAGAAAATGTATATACTGGTGTCATTCTCAATCCAGAGACTGAAATGACGATGTCACTGGAGTAGACAGTGATTAGGGAGTGAGCCCCTCCCCGACAGAGGCCTTCCAGCAGCAGAGCCCACCATGCTGGCCCGTCTCCCCTCAGACCAACAGACTCCCTGAGCGCCCATGGAGCAGAAGGCAGGGTCCCAGGCTCAGCCTGAGAACTGGACAGGACCAGGAAGGGACGGCTGGATGGTGACTGCTCGGGCTCGTAACGAGGTGCTCCCCTGATCAGAGGGACACGTGTGATGCTGCGGAGGCCAGGGGTCTGCCGCAGAGCCCAACAGTCAACAGTCCCCCTGGGGGAGGCTGAAGGGATCTGATCCAGAGAAAACTTCTAAGCTCTGCCCAGTGTTTCCATTTTTAAGTTTGTTTTGATGGACTCTTAATTGAAATGCTGAGACAATTCAAGCATCACTATTGTATACCAACAAAATTCTACATATAAAAATGATAGGGAGACTGCAGTTTTTAAAATTATGTTTTTCACAATGATCAGGTAGCATTTCTCAAAGTAACTAAAAACTTAAGATACTATAATATATTGATTTAAAAATCAAGATTCTCTGCCATCTAGGTGGGGAGAGAAGAGAACAGCATGGGGAGAAATTCCAAGGCTGCTGGAAATTCAGGTCAGAACAGCACAGTGACAGGCTGGGGGAGAGAAGATAAGTTTCGCCTCTGCAGACCGGCGGTGGGTACCCAGGGCTTCTCCCAGAGCGGCCCCCTCGGGCTCCTGGAGAAACACCAGGACCCCACCATCACCTTGCCAACAAGGAGAGAAAGTAACAGATTTTTTGGTCACAGTGACATTCTGGCTCTTTATGCCCAAGAAGAGGGGCTGGCACAGCTACTGAGGAATGTGATAAAAGAGGATGGCATTAATCAGGCTACCGTGTTCTGACCCCCCAGCTTCTTCCTTTTTTACCTAAAAAAGGCAGAACAAGGTTAATCATTATCATCTTACCTTTATCTTAAAGCCTCGGCATCCGTTAGAGACAAACACAAAAACACCACAAGAACTGTTCTAGTACCACTTAGAAAGACTGCAGTGATATGACACGTTTAGCAAGTTCCTAGGTCTTATTTTAAAATATTGCACTGCCCATACTTAGGACAGCCCATGAAAAGATTCCATGTAAACCCAAGTCCAGAGATCTGGCCCAGGAAACACCAGCTTCCCCGAGATAACGGTCTTTGGGTCACTGGCTCAAACCCCACTGCCCGGTGCTACCCAGGCAGACAAGCAGGCACAAAGGTGAGCAACTCAGGAGCAGGTGAATCGGTGGGCACAGACCCTTCTAAGGTTCCTTAATCTTTGGAACAAAAGGCTCACCTGGAAAGCAAGGAGCGCATCAATTTGGCACCATGGAGTCACTTAAAAGAACTGCCTTTCTGGCCCTGGCTGGTTTAGCTCAGCAGTTACAGCATAGGCCCACAGATCGGAGCGTCTGGGTTCGATTCCCAGCCCAGGGTTCAGCAGAATGCCATCGATCCTGATATAGCTCTCTCACATCGATGTTTCTCTCTCCCTCCTGCCCTCCCTTTCACTCTATCTAAAAATCAATGAAAAACAAATATCCTCGGGTGAGGATTTAAAAAAAAAAGAACTGCATTTCTGGAGGCAAGTGGGGACTCTGACAAACCCCACACAGCAATGTCCTCTGACTTTAAAATACTGGCAACTGTTTCTTCCCAAAAAGCTAAGGAGGTTCAGGTCAGAGGACAGTCAAGTCCCTCTGGCTTGATGACAGACAAGAAACCAGACCCCTCTTACCAAGCAGACCCCGTGTTTCTAAGTCCGAGCCTCTGCGCACAGATAGATTTGAATGTACCTTGTGACTCCTTAGTCCAGCATGCCCCCTGCCTGGCGGGTCACTTCCTCGGAAAGGGAAGCCTTGGGTTCACTTACATATTTCCTCACGAGTAAAGCGAGGAAACGTGTTTATCGCAGAGGGTCACTGGACGGTAACACATGTGAAGTATTCGTCGTAGTACACGGAACACACTAAGTGAGCAGAAAGTGTAGTTGTCGAGTGCTTCTCTATGACCGAAATAGCAGGTCCCATGAGAGGAGGGACAAGAAACAAATATACAGGGTGGGCAAAGGTAGGTTTACAGCTGTGAGTACACGAAAGGTTATTAATTACTGCACTGTTTTCCATGCGAACAAATGTACACCTACACTGCCCCACCCTGTATAACACACGTTGACAGGGTAACACAGAGGACATCTAAGAGCTATGTCCGAAACCAACTCAGGCCCCAGGGAAAGAAGATGCACAGTGTCGGGCTCTAAGAATACCGAGTGACACGTTAGACACCACACGACTTGGAGACATGAGAATACAACGCTTCACACACGACACACTCCGAGGGACACACAGCGTCATCTCATGCACACAGCCCTCCTGTCAATCTGACACAGGTGTTACGGTTTCCTGAACAGTTAGTTCCCACGTCAAATAAAATACCAACCGAAAAATTTTAGATCTTTCATCTTTTAGGGAGAAGTTTAGTCTTAAATTTAGGATTCCATCATTTCTGTAACTAAGCAAAGCCACTACAATGCATGCACCTGAAGAGGGCACGCCTGCTCGTCACGGGTGACAGCACACTCCTGGATAACAGCTAGGATGGCTTTCGCTCCAGGAGTCCTGCTTGCTCCTTAGCTGTGAGTTCTTCTAGTTTCTTCTCATAGCGACTCAGGAAATACTCATCAGGTTCAATCCCTGCGTTCTTCAAGTTCTCCATGACCTTCTGCAGTCTGGGGACCGATCGGGCTCCCTCAATCTTTCTTGTGCTCAGGTACAGAGTGAACTCCCTGAAATCCAGGAGCTTACAGGTGTCCACAGAACAGATATTCCTGATGTCATTAGTTCTATCCAAATGAGGAAAAAACACCAGTCCTGACCATTTTTCCAGGTCCTGAAGGCTCACTTGGAATTCACTCAATTGGGGTTGGAAGCCAATAGCTTCATTGGGCACCACGAAGGCCCCTAGTGCCAGCGGTTCAGTAGAGACTGGGCTTCTGCGAGCCAGGATCACCTTATAAAGGTGCGAGGGGACCGCCACATTGTCCTCACCAATCACCTAAAAACAAAGCACATATTAGTGATGCTAATTTATGCCAGCAGTTCCCTAATTTTTCCTGTGAAGACTTTAGACACATTTCTAAAACTGCACTTATAAAATGCCCACCCAATGAATTTAAATTCAACTGCCAAAGGTAATAATAAACCAAAATACAGATTCACAAAGAAGATGAGCATTTAACAGGTAGATTCTGATCATGTCCTTTAAAATAATGTCACCCCAAAGAGCAGGGGTCAATCTCAGCTCTGTATGCAGGACAAAGGAATGCCGTGAGAGAGTCCTGGATTTTTCATGAACAAGAAAAGCTGTCAATTTTGCTTTGTCTCATAATCGTACCAGGGTACTTCTGGTACGCGAAACATTTAAAGGTCAAAACTGCCAGCTTGGGAACTCCCAGCTCTAGAAATAAAAATATGGCCTTAGTTTATCAAATTCACTAGGGAGCTAAACAAACAGCCTTTAGAGAAGCAGCCAGACGCACCAAGTGGTGTTCCTACCCTGTCTTGCCCAGACTGGGGTTCGCTTTCCAAATTAAGAAAACATAAATGCTGCGTGCGCAGAGGGCTGCATGCTCTTGGGCCTGCTACCAGACACGGACTTCTGCGTGGGCCATCACACCAAACCCTTTGGAAAGGTGTCCACACAGCGAAGCAGCCAGAGCCAGGGTCAGGCCTGGAAACAACTTGGCTGCCTGTGTACGTTGGCTGTAATAACAAAATAACATCGTTATGAAACCTTTTCAAATTTCCTTCCGGTTGGCTTAAAAGCCTTATCTGTTTTCTGAAGGAAAAAAAAAAGAGAAACGGAACCACCATTTCCTTAGTGGTCTTCAGTGAGGCGACACGATCCAACAGCACCGTGCTCGCGGTCCTGCTGCCTTCCTCAGGCCCTCCTCGGCGCGGCATTCCCCCTGCGCACACTGCTGCCGGGAGGCCCCGCGGAGCCAGGCAGGCAGAGGGATGAGCGCTGCACAGGGCTCTTCTCTGCTTCGCCCAAGCTCCTACCTACATGGCACACGGCCTAAGAACTCCGTGGCCATCTGCTGTCTGGCACGCGTGGAGGTCCCACTGCCAAGACCAACCGCAGAGTGGCAGGGAAGACCCAGCACAGGAAAGATTTCTATAACTAACTCTCTCTGAAGTTAGTGAAAATGGCTAATCAGGGAGCAATTTAAAGTTTGTGAAATTATACAATCTATAGACACAAAGTCCCCACCCCCCTCCAACAAATCATTTATGCAGCTGGGAGAAAAACATTCTTCAAGGCAAAAATACACTGAAGGGGAACTCTATGGAGGTCTACAATGAGCCCAGAGGTCACCAACAGATGTTAATTCAACAGTGCAACTCAGAGGTCCTGTGCCTGGCACTGCTGGAAACACAGAAAGGTATAAGCTTTAAACGAAATACCTGCTCTCAAGAAGCTTCCCATCTAGTGGAGGAGTCAATACCCACAGCTTTCACTGCAGGTAGGATGTGGTGAGATGCCTCTCCAGAGCTCAAGCAACAGCGCTAAGAGGGTGGGTGCAGAGGAAGTCAGGGACCAGAACTGGGGGCACAGCTGCAGCTGAACCATAATTCACAAGGGGCAGTTTAAATGGGCTTCAAGTGTTCCAGGAGCTAGGTGGGGAGCCTACAGTTAAGCAAATCCTTGGTGCCACCTGGTGGACATCCTCCATCACTGCAGCACAGTTCTCAGACTCCAACTGTAAGGCGCCTTGGAGACCATTCATTTGATTATTTTCTCTCCTCATGGACTCTTTGTCTACAAACAAATGGCAATTTTCAAAAACAAGTAATTGGTCATGTCCGTTCACTGTTCACTGCCAACCAGGGCTTCTAATCCAGTTCATTAAATTCCATCCAGAAGTAAGTTTGACATTTTAAGATTTACCGTTTTGTGTCAAGAAAATGTACCATTTCTATTATCGATTTTCAACAACTCTCACAATAGCTAGAGAATCTCTATTACTACTTTTGAGAAGCCTCAGAGACCAAGAAATTCCTACTAATCACAAGGTGTGATTCTTCCACACATGACCTTCTAACAATATTTCAACAAAGAGGGATAAAATACTATCCCTTAGAAATAGAGAAAAATGAAAACTTAGCCACTCACTATCCTTTTTGATTCCGTCTGCTTTGTTCTCAGGAAGTAAACATCTTTAAACTGTCTAATATAGGAACCAGTCCTATTTGGAAATTGGGAAAGCCCATTGTTTCTTCCTTGAATTTAAGACTTTAACAAAAAAATCCTAAAATATTTTAGAGTTATCATCTTCTTTCATTTTTTTTTAAATAAGTTTTTTATTGATTTTTTAGAGACAGCAGAAGGGAGAGATAGAAACATCAATGTGAGAGAGAAACATCAATCGGCTGCTTCCTGCATGCCCCCTACTGGGGATCGAGGCTGCAACCCGGGCATGTGCCCTGATCTGGAATCAGGACCTCAGTCCATGGGACAACGCTCAATCTACGAAGCCACACCAGCCAGGTATATCATCGTCTTTGTTGACAACTCAACCTACATAATAAGTTTTTTCCACTTTTGGGAAAACTGGAAGATTTCAGAAAATGTTTCTAGAAACTACTAGGGTACTGAAGCAGAATGGGTTCAGTGGATTCAAATCCCAAAGACCTGGTCAAGTCCTGGCTTTGCCACTAAGCTGTAAGACATGTCCACCAGTATCTTCTTTACTGACCCACAAAATAGGTAATACAATCCCAATGCTGCCTATTTCATAGGATAGTTATGAAGATACAAAGATATGTTCATTAAAAAAAAGATTTTAAAATCTGCACGACTTTCATATAAAAATTTATTTTTGTAGTGGATGTCATTCAAAAGACAGGAATGCAATTGCATTAGGTACAAAAGATGGTTCTGCCGAGGGCTCGAGGGGAAACATGGGGTCAAGCAGGATTAGACCAGGTAAGGGGAGATTAGGGTTTCAGAAGGAGAAAACAGATTGGATGCAAATGGTGCCCTAAACAGAGGACTCGAAGATTTAACATGAGTAAGTCTTTAGTACCAGCAAGTCAGCAAAATCCTTTCCATAGAAGATTTAGGTATAAAATACAAAAGAAACTCTTGCTGCTGTTCAAATACCAAAAAGCACTGAACTCTTGTGAAGATGATAACAAAAACTGGAAATCAACTGGGAGTGATGAGAAAATACAACATAAAGTCATAAAGTTGGCACTCATTCGTGACTTGAAGTTAGTTCTCGTACATGCTGGCCTGAGCATGTTTCCTTCCATGCAAGGGACAGAAATGACAATTTGCTGCCTCCCCCCACCCCTGGCCCCATCCCCCAACTCCACACACACAGATCTGGGCCTTCATGCTGACTCAGGCAGCAAACAATACCCAGTCTAAGCCTGCCGTTCTTCATGTCAACTATGCCTCAAGTGAAATACTAAGCAGGATCATGAGAAAAATATATGTACCTGCTAGAACCAGACAGTTATAAAATATTTGGTTTCATTCCCCTGGCAAGACAAAAAAAGAAATTCCAAAAATAAAACTGTTGGACACATCAAGAGACCAAGCTCTTAAAAAGTCATGCCAATCAAGTGAAAGAAAGAAACCATGACAGTGTGATAGGTCGGGAATCCATACTGAGGACAGAGGAAGAAGAAAAGGGAGGGCGTCACAAGGTGTGGGAAGTCACCAGGAATGTGGGCAGCCCCGGTGTCATCGGCAAAGCCTCTGCAGGTGCCTGTGCAGCCCCACAACCCTGGGAGACAGGCCTCGCCCACGGGAACCTGCTCGGGAAGGAGCGGGACCTACCGAATCACAGTAAAACAAGCCCGTCTTCCCAGATGTCAATTCTACTCGGAAATTTAGGGTGGGGGTAAAGAGATACTTAACCAGTAAAATAATTTATTTGTCAATTAAAACAAACAGTTACAGAAATGAAAAGATCTGTCTAAAGATAAAAAAGGAAATTTCAAAGAAAATTACTCCCTGATCACTCCAAGTGATGCCTCAAGATCCCTGGAGGCGTTTTCAATTTCCTCCCCCTCTAGGAGCTGGTGACAGTTCGGTAAGTAATGCTGTGGAAGGAAAACAGACTGCTGAGCACTTCTAATGTTACCACCACCACGGAGATGTAAACTCTGAGGCTCACTTTCTTGTCAGGTCAATTACAATGTTCAGGCCAGAATCTTCAGGTATGTTTCACTCGTCTGGAATCAATCTCTTCTGGAAACACGCACATCAGAGAAAGCACATGGATGACCTCAGCTATAATAAAGGGGGTGATTCTGATTAGAGCTGTCAGATGACTCACTTCTGATAAAATCACTGCTACTAATATTCCCTTAGGCTCACATTCACTCAAGCCCTGTGACGCTGTGATCCTTTCCTACATATTCTAACAGACATTTCTGCCTGGCTATAAGGAATCCTCCTCTTGGCCCATTTTCTGTTCTCATTTTTGCATGCTAGCAAATATCACTCATAACTGCTCTCCATCCACACTACCTTCTACCTCCTGGCCTTAAGCTTCTGCATATGAAGAGCATAGCAATCCCTTTGTAGACTTTTGAGAGCTTCTAAGAACAATACTATGAATAACTGGCGATTCTCATACAAGTAGATGGACCCATGCTTGCATCTTTCCTTTGACAATTATTAGCTATGTGACTTGGACTTGACCCCTCAAAACCTCAAGTTCCTTGCCTATAAAAGAAGATAACTACTACTTGTGTGTAAGGGCTGTTTGT
The DNA here is from genome assembly GCA_030848825.1 of Tadarida brasiliensis. Classification (NCBI taxonomy): domain Eukaryota; kingdom Metazoa; phylum Chordata; class Mammalia; order Chiroptera; family Molossidae; genus Tadarida; species Tadarida brasiliensis. The sequence continues at coordinate 55,001,230 of CM061274.1, read as the reverse complement.
GAGGAAGGAATGAGATTGCATGTATGAAGCTACTTACACATTGTGTGTATAGATGGCCCTCAATAAATACCAGTTCATTTGCTTCATTTCCTCCGAAGTATATACATGTAAGTTTCATGGCCTAGCTAGAACCTTAAATAAATACCCCTACTTTTGTGTCTAGGGCTGGGCAATGCTGTGGCCCCCTTCCTCAACTCACTAAAGGACACGGTTTCGTCCACAATTGTTTCACTATGAATTGCTAGAAAACAGCTGAATTTTTTATCTGGACAGTCAAGGTTTTTACCACCTGGCCCCAACCACCTTTCCTTCTATTTCTGTCTCCTTCCTTACACAAACACTCCAACCCAAATGTCAGGAGCTTACTATGTCTTAGCACAGATCCTACTTTTTCCTCTCTCTCCTGTTTTCCTCCCGTGTATGTTTTCCTTAACCAAATTCTCCCAAGTTTATATGTGCATGTATGTATCTGCAAACATACAAAATTTTGGGCCCAATTAAATTCTTAAAATGGCAAGCTCTGATACAATGAGACAATTTTTCCTATTTAATTTACTAAGTGGTCATATTTTGCTTTATAGACATAGATATATGCTAATAGATATGCTAAAGATTTTAAGTTTAAAATTTCACCTGAGATCAAGTTCAATCTGAAAAATAATGCCAAATCTAACAAAAGCTATATTACAGAGAATCGTTAGTGAAAAATAAAATATACAAAAGTAGATTTCACTTTGATATGATTCCAAGAAAGAATGAAAACCTATTATGCCTCTCCAGAAATATAGATTCCTATTAACATTCAACTTTATATACACATACGTAACACACTCACACACAGTAATTTGCTTTCTTTATGACCAAGGTCTATAAATCTCATTCTCAAAAGCCACAGAAACATTGAAAATGGAGAAACAAGGTCCTCCCAACAACAAGCCACTAAAGGCAATAGAATTCACATACTTTTTTCTTAGGGCTCTCTCCACCCATTATAAAAGGCTAAAAATAAACGTGGTGAACACACATGACAAGCCAAACAGCAGACCGAGCACTCAAGAATCAACTTGTCATCCAGATCTTGGTTTCCAAATACCAATCTCCATTAAAAGGAACGAGGGCTCCTCGGAGAAATGGATAATCCCAGAGTTTGGCCAAGATGAGCCTGGAAAATCACGTTACGCCAGAAAGTAGGAAGTACTAAAACAATGACGAGGATGTGTCAAAAGGACACTGGAGACAGCCTGAAGGGGCTCCCACTGGCCAAATATGGGAACATTTGAGCATCAAGTGAATACACAGTAAACTGATTAAAACTCAATGAATAAAATAACAATCCATGAGTTCACAATAGTAATAAACACGAAGGAAAAGCTCTTCCTCAGTAGAATGTCAACTAATAAATGGAGAAGGGCCTAGCTGGGTGGCTCAGTTGGTTGGAGCATCATCCTTTGCACCAAACAGGTTGCAGGTTCAATCCCCAGTTGGAGTGCATATGGGAGGCAACCAATCAATGTTTCTCTCACAACGTTTCTCTCTCCCTTCCATCTCTCTAAAATCAATTAAACATATCCTTGGCCCTGGCTGGTTTGGCTCAGCGGTTACAGTGCCAGCCCTCGGACCAAATGGTCACGGGTCTGATTGCCAGCCAAGGGTACGTACCTGGGTTATAGGTTCACTCCCCGGCCCTGACTGGGGTCGTGCAGGAGGGTAGCCAATTGATGTGTCTCTCTCACATAGATGTTTCTCTCTCTCTCTCTCTCTCTCTCTCCCTCCCTCCCTCCCACTCTATGTAAAAATCAATGGAAAAATATCCTCAGGTGAGGATTAACAACAAAACAACAACAACAACAACATATCCTCAGGTGAGGATTAAAAAAATGTAGAAGGAGTAAGAATTAGAAAATTGTCATTTGGGAACAGGTGCTAAAACCAGCAAGTAAAGAGAAGAATATTTACATGGTCTCAAAGTATTTGTAGAGATTACTAATTCATTTCAAAGGGGAAAATGGTAACCTAGCAGTGAGTGAGTGAGTCTGGAGGAGACCACCTGAACCACATGACCAAGCTGACACCATCAATGGAAGGACAGACTACACCTTGTGCATCCTGACATGGCGCACTGAGGCGCACACAAGAGCACCACTGTGGTGTTCCACCAGAAACATGACTGGACCTAATCATAAGGCAGCAAGAGACAGACCCAATTTGAGAACATACTACAAAACCGGCCTGTATTCTTCAAAAATATCAATGTCACTAAAGACAAAAAGGCTGCAGAACTGTTTCAGATAAAAGGAAACTAAAGAGACATGGCGATTAAATGCAATGTATGACCCTGGATTGCATCCTGAATCAGTTCTCAACCGTTTTCTTCACTTCCTTCTGGGACGCCACTCTGCTGCTTTTTCTCCTCCCTCAAAGGTTGCTCCTTCTGTCTCCTTTGCTGGATGATCCTCCACCTCCTGACCTCTAAATGTCTGAGTTCTCCATGCTTCTCTCCTATCTATACTCATTTACACAATCTCATCATAGTTTTAAATATCACCTGTGTGCTGACCACTCCCAACAGCCTCTCCTCTGAAATCCAGATAAGAGCCTGACTACTCAACATCTCCATTTGCACATCAGCAATCTCACATTTACACAGCCAACACAGAATCTTTGACTTCGAGCCTCTAAATCTGCTCCTCTCTGGTCTTCATGATCTCAGACTGAAAACCTAGGTGTTATCCTTGACTCTTTCCCTCTTACTCTATTACTAATCCATTAGAAAGTCCCATCAGTTCTACCTGCAAGGCACATCCTACATCAGATATCAGACCATTTCTCACCATTTCTACCACCACCACCCTATTCAAGTCACTCTTATTTCTCATTTAGAATATTCCATTAGCCTCCTAACTGGTCCCCTATTTCCACCTAGTCTTCTGTTCTTCACATACAGCAGCCAGATTGGGTTTAAACAACATAAGCGAAATTATGCCACTCTCCGGATCAAAACTTACAAGAGTGTCCCATTTTACTTAATACAATCCAGACTTCTTCCCATTGCCTCCCTCCGTGATGTACCCCCTTCTCCTCGGTACACTCTCTGCTCTAGTCACACTGCATTCTTGCAGTTCCTGAACACACTAAGCTAAATCTCACGTCTTTGCACTTGCTTGAAAACTCTTCATATGGGCTGCTCCATCATTTCCCTTAGGTTTCTGCTCAGTCTCACCTTCCCCTGAGTGGCCTAGCCTTTCTTGCTTTCCCACCCCCACTATAACTCTTTACTATGTCTTATCTTTCTATGTGGCATTTGGTTGACTGTGTATCTTCTCCACTATAATGTAACCTCTATGTAACATACAGCCTTGTTTATTGCTGTATCAGAAGCACACAGAACAGCAGCAGGTATATCTTGGAAGCTTAATAAATGTTTGTTGAATAAAAGAAGGAAGAGAGGAAGAGAGAGAGGGAGGGAGGAGGGGGGGAGGGAGCCAACAAGTAGTCTAAATTAGAAGTCAGAGGGTTCCAAGAATAATGTCTCAAGAAACTGATTTGCCTTTTTTTTAAAATAGTGATAAATTTAATGCTCTGAGTTAGAAAATAAAAGCATATTATCACATTTTTAAAAACAGTAATTATAATACACTACCACCTTTACTTTCTACTTCTCAGTTTTTTGTTTGTGGCAATACTTATCTCAAGTGGCACAGCCTTAATGATATAGGATTATATCTACTTCTTGACAAGTCCAAACATACTACTTATACATTCATAATACTATAAATGCTGGTTTTATATTTTCAATAGACCCAGGACAATAGAACAACAACCAGCAAGGGCTAAATGGGAAATGTAAATGGGCGAAATGGGCCGGTGGACCACGGTGAAGTGAAGAACATGGGCTCAACCTACGGAGAAAGCTGCTGCTCTCATCTAGTGATGGTGCCTATGGGAATCTATGCCAAGTGTGAGCGAGTCAGCTGATGTGTTTAAGAGAAGCTAAAATCTGGATTTATGTGACATCTCCCAATTATTAAACAGTACCAACTAGTTCAAAAACAATATACTGTGTGAACCAAATAAAGCCTCAGTTTACAGCCTCTGAAACAGGCAAAGCTTGGACTAAACTATAGCTAGTAAACTTAAATGTAAATGCTACAAGTGATAGATCAAGAAGTAATGTGTATTACGTAAAGAGATGGTGTAAAGTTTACAAATAGAACTAAAACTAACATGACTGGCAGAGACTGGAGAAGTGTGTGAGTAAAATAAACAAATTTCTTATATTTCATAGGAAGAGCATCAACAGAGACTTAAAAATTGATAAATAAAAACTGAGAAAAACAGCTTAGCTCCCATTATTCTGAGATATAGAAATAGACACTAGAAGAACTAGAAAACTGGACAGTGGGCTTGGGACCAGAAGCAAGAGACTAACTTTTCATCTTATATTCTCTGGTACCATTTGAATTTTATTATGTCATGAACACCTGTTCTAAGGTTTAACATTTTCATTATTATGCACATGTAGTTCCATAACAATAAATTTGTAAAGTTTAAATTCAAGGCTCATTAAAATGTTGTTTAGCAATTACGGCTCTAATACCATGAGGGAAAAAATAGTGTTAAACTTAAGTTTAATATAAGTATCTAATTTCACAACTTCTTACATATTTTTCATGAAAAATACATTCAAAAGCTTTAAAATTAATAGAAAGGCACTTGATCTCTGAGGTTCTATGGATGAGAAAGGAGAAAAAAAAAAAGAGCCTTAGAAATCACAGCTTTGTGAGTACATGTACCAAAGAACACACAAACCCTGATCCGTATTTCTCACAATCCACATTAGCAAATCCACGGTCAAAGCCATGGGCTCAGAACAGAGATAGAAAGATCGGTGTTTGGGCCACCATCTAGTAACACCCAGAAGTTATGAATCAAAGAATGGCTCTGGTCCTTGCAAAACCTGTCGAGGCAGTAGCCAGGTCTGTGACAAGTCTGTCACTATAAATATTCACTCAATAAATGCCTTTTCATGATAATAAGAACAGCTCCAGAAACATGTGAACTTCTTTAGCAAAGTGTTCAGTCAGAAGAATTTCCTAACTAGTAGGATTATGATTAGGAAGTCTTTACTTCTCTCAAGATTTTAAAGAAAATGTTGATAGAAAAATAAATATTTTTTAAAAAAAAGATTTTAAAGACACACAGTAAGTGGTTGGGGAGTGAGAAATGAAGTGGTAAATGAATATGAGAGGTATAAAAATATCAAAACCTAACAGAAATCAATGATAATAATGTACCATAAACTGAGTGTGATAGCAACCCTTTGCACCTGAGGTCCATGAAAAAAAAATTTCCCAAGTTGTCTCATCATTCCATGGAATGGTGTGACAGGTAATGTAACAGGCTGGACCACAGTCCACAGAGCATAAGTGGCATATCACACTAATATACAGCGAAACTGACACAGGTATTACCGTGTACCTAGCACCAGCCTTACTAAGTAAGATCCAAACTCACTAAGTTTATTCAAAGATAGGCTTCTGCCTATCCTTTTCACCTCATATTCTATTTGCTAATGCATCTGCTCTGGCTACAAACATCTGTCCTCCAGCCAGGGCTATACATTATATGCCAACCTCTCAGTGAATGGGGCCACCAAGAACAGTGTAACTTGGAGGCCCTGGCTCTAGCCATAGACAGCAATACAACAGTATTTCATAAACTATTGGCAAAAGAGCCAAAACCAAGTAGGATATTTTAAACCTGCAAGGGTAACTTAACATTAAGACTCAATTTGGTGGTTGTGGGAATGTTAAGTGGCGCGGCCTCGATGGAAAACAGTATGTCAATTCCTCAAAGAATTAAAACACAGAACTACCATATGATCCAGGATGTGAAATACAGGAAAAAAGGGAGAAAAGTAATCAAGAATGTAGTCTGAGGCATGTCATTTTCATTTCCATAGGCATTTCTTTTGACTTAAAGATTAGCCAAATTAAAGATGAATAAAATTTAGACATGGAAAACTAATGATATAGAGTCAGAGGTCTAGAATCTGGAATAAAAGATCTAAAACCAATCAGGCTTGAAAAAAATAAAATAAATAAAAAGCCTACTACTCAAAGTATACTCTTCAGGAAGCTAATTCTGACTGCCCTACATGTTTCACCACTTCTTAGGGCGAGGAGAGCCAACAGGTTCCTTTTGAAACACTCCTCAAGGCTACTTGAACATGCTTGTCTATCACTCACTGAAACTATTTAGGAGAAGCTAGTTAAGTCTTTTTAGTGGTTAGTTTTATGTATTCCAGTGTAATAAGAACTCTGGTATAGACAAGATATATTAAAATATATATGGTATACTATGTTTCATTCTGAATTGCAAATTTAGAATTTGCAAGAATAGCACAAAGCAGATTCACCAACTGTTAACAGTTTGCCCAATTTGCTTTATCACTTGTTCTCTCTCTCTCTTTTCCCTAAATCTTTTGAAAATAAGTCATAGACACATCCTTCAGGATATATTTCCTAAGAGCAAAGACACTCACATAATTACAGTATAATTATCAAAATCAGGATATTTAACACTGATAAAATACAACTTTCTAACCTACATATCTCAAATGTTACCAACTGTTCCAATGAAGTGCTTTCTAGCAACTTTGTTTTTTTGATTTAGGATCTCATCTAAGATCACACAATGCATTAAGTTTCCAAGACTTATTTAGTCTCCATCAACCTAGAACAGTTAGTTTCTCAGCTTTTGTCTTTTATGACACCAACATTTTTGAAGAGTACAAGTCAGTTGTTGCACAGAACATCCCTCAATTGGGGTTTGACTCACAGTTCTGCATGGGAGATTCAATGCTATGCTTTTGTTCGCAGATACATAACAGAAGTGATACTGAATCCTTCTTAGTACATCACACCAGGAAATACAGTTTATCAGTATGCCCCATTATGGCAATATTAACCTTGTCACTTGGTCAAAGGGGAGTTTCTCTACTGTAAAGATATAATTTCTTGCTTTGTTATTATTAAGTAATTTGTGGGGAGACACTTTTAGATATATATCCTATTATATATATATATATATATATATATATATATATATATATATATATAGTCCTATTCCTCATAAAATTTTCACTTACTAGGTTTAGCATCCATGATTCTTATATAAACCAAATTACTATAATGGTTTCAAAATGATTTTTCTAACTCTTTCATTCTTACAAATTTATTAGTTAACATTCTATGGTAAGCTTTTACTGATACCCATGTATTTACTTATTTATTAAAAGTATGGATTTTTATTTAATTCAATAGACTTATAATCCATTTTAAGTTTCTATTATATAGTTCCAGGCACAGTAAGTTGGAACTCCTTCAAGCTGATTTCTATGTCCTTTTTGACATGTTCTCACGAATTGTTTGCGTACTTCCTTGATTTCTGGCATAAGATGTTCCACTTTGTACTTTCCTTGTACCAGCCCTGGAATCAGCCACTTCTCCAAGTGCTGGGTTCTTTCAGCAGGAGATGTGTTTTTTTTTCAAACCAAGATCTGGTCTCAAGGTACATTCATTGCTAATAGTGTATCACTGTTTCTAGGCCCTTTTGGCAGATATATAATATATAATATGTTTTATGTTATTCTTAAAGTTATAGCCAACTTAAGAAAAACAATATTTTCCACTACAGCATTTGGCCAACACATATTTAGAAACACACACACACACACACAGTTTAGTGAAATGTTCTTAAATACTGGTTAGTTTTTCCTTTTAAACTTTGTATAAAATTTTCTTCTACTACACAGTAAGCTAGTCATATAAATCTTTTAATTTTATGAAAACCTGTAACTTGAACACTTAAGGTTTAGAAGCCAAAGGTAAGAGAACCTATTTTCTACTGGTAAGAGTAAAGAAGATTTAGCAAAGAATTAATATTTGAAAAATAAGAGAATACAAGGAACTTTAAGACATTTTTTTCTTCTAATATTACCAAAAATACTAAAATTAAATTAACAAGTTAATCAGGGAGAGAGATTAATCTGTTTAAAATACTAACCCCTTTGCCACTCCTTCACTCCCATGAGAACTACTGGAATCTGCCCCACCGGTGTGGCTCAGTGGACTGAGCATCGTCCCAAGGACTGAGAGGTCCTGGTTCAATTCCCGGTCAGGGCACATCCCCAGGTTGTGGGCTCAATCTCCAGTAGGGGCATGCAGGAGGCAGCCGATTGATGTTTCTATCTCACATCAATGTTTCTATCTCTCTCTCTAAAAAATCAATAGAAACATATTTAAAAAAAAAAAGAACTACTGGAATCCTGTGAGGGTATGAGCACCTATGTGAACACCCCAGATAATTTCACATCACTGCACATCTGATCCAGACAGACGAATAATAAGCAACTCAATGGGACAGAATATACCCTAAAATTGGTTTTGTTTTCCTAAATCTGTTTCTCAGGTCATTCAATTTTATTACAGACTTCCTTAAGTAATCATTTAACCTAACAGCATTTATTAAATATCTACCTTATTCCCTTTTGACTTTACCCTACAACCCCCCTTTTACTTCCTCCTCACTCCACATCGTTCCCTGCCCTGTGTAGTCCTCAGTATATCAATTCAGCCACCCTCTTGGCAGAATCCTCAATCTTAGACATCAACATTAGATGTCTAACACTCTCGCACTGCTAATTATACTCTTCTATAGCTTTAATCTCTCTTTCCTTCAGTCTGTCAAGTTCTCAAATATCTTGCATGTAAAAAAGAAACACTTCATCTTTAAAAAGGAAAAAAAAACTCCAATTGTCTAAAAGAAAAGCTTTTCCTCCCATTTACTCACCTCACTTCACTCACTGCAATCTGGATGTCATCTGACCTTTTCCTTCTTCCTCAACCCAAAAGTTAATTCTCGGGTACTCTTTCCCATATTCCCTATTCATCCTCACTCCCAACTGCTTGGGTTCAGCCCGCATCTGTTCTCAAGCAGATGACTGCAGTAATGTCCATTTCACCTCCTTGCCTCTCCTCTCCTTCAAATACCCCCTTCCTCACCTACTTCTCTACACAGTGGCGCTAGAATTCTCCTCATAAAACCCGAAACAGCCTTGGCCAGTGTGGCTCAGTTGGTTGAGTGTTGTCCTGTGCACCAAAAGGTCACCAGTTCAATACCCAGGTTGTGGGTTTGATCCCCGGTCGGGGTGTATATAAGAGGCAACCGATAGATATTTCTTTCCCTCTCTCCCTCTCCCTTCCTCTCTCTCTAAAAAAATCAATTAAAAAAATATTTAAAAAAAACAAAACACAACTAAAAAAAAATAATATCTCCCATGTTTAAAATAAACCTATGGCCCTGACCAGTTTGTCTCAGCGGTTAGAGTGTCGGCCTGCAGTCCAGAGAGACCCAGGTTTGGTTCCTGCCAAGGGCATGTACCTCGGTTGCAGTTTGTCCCTGGCCCTGGTTGGGTCCTGCAGGTGGCAACCAGTCGATGTGTCTCTCTCACATCGATGTTTCTCTCTCTCTCTCTCTCTCTCTTCCTCGCTCTCCCCCCCACTTTATCTGAACAAAAAATGGAAAAATGTCCTCGGGTGAGGATAAAGAAAATAAAAATAAAATAAACCTATGACTTCTCAGTGTCTAAAAATTAAAAACCGCCCAGCCGGTGTAGATCAGGGGTTGAGCATCGACCTATGCACCAGGAGGTACCCAGTTCGATTCCCAGTCAAGGCACATGCCCAGGTTGCAGGCTCTATCCCCAGTAGGGGACATGTAGGAGGCAGTCAATCGATGTTTCCCTCATCATTGATGTTTCTTTCTCTCCCTCTCCCTTCCTCTCTGAAATCAATTAAAAAAAATTTTTTTTAATTAAAAATCAAGTCTTCGTGGAATACAAAGCACTCTATACAAAGCCCCTGTCCTACCTATTGTTGCAGAAATCCTCATCCTCCTTGAGCCACCCACACATTTTTGTTCCATAAGCTCCAGTCTTTCTTTCTCAGCGATATCTAAGCCCCAGAACCATGCTGCTGACGACAAATGCCCTGTGCTCATACTGCTCCATCTTCTGGCATTCCCTTGTTCCCCCTGACTCAGTTTACACTTACTCATCTGTCTAGATCAAGTTCAAAAATATCTTCCTCTGTTAAGTCTACCTGACCCACAGAAATAGGGTCAGTCAGTCCTTTTTGACACTATTTCATCTATGTATTTATCTCTATTACAGCATATCACACTTTAACATAATTGATAACATGTCTGTCTCCCCTTCTAAACTGTGAGCTCCTTGAAGTCAATGGTTGCTTTTTAATCCATCATTATATCCTCTATGCCTATCATTCCAACAGGTTTTCCAATAAATATTGTTCAATAAATGAAATAAGAAACAGAAGACAGGAGATCACCCTGGCTGGTTTGGCTCACCAGTTAGAGTGTCGGACCACGGACTAAAGAGTTGTGGGTTCGATTTCCAGTCAAGGGCACATACCTTGGTTGCAGGTTTGATCTATGTGGGAGGCAACCAATCGATGTGCCTCTGTCACATCGATGTCTGTCTGTCTGTCTCTCTCCCTCTCTCCCACCCACTCTATCTAAAAATTCGATGAAAAAATATCCTTGGGTGAGGATTAAAAAAAAAAAACAGAAGACAGGAGATTATAATCTCATACAAATAGCCTAAGCCTGAATGTTAAAATATGTCCCTACCTGGTAACTAACTATCTTCTTTCCATCACTTCCAGTCTGAGGTAAGGTCAACGGTCCAGACACGACCCAAACATCTTCGAATCTCTCTGTCAGTTCTCGACAGTACATTTCTATTCTGAAAAACAAAGCAAAAAAAATGTATGATACTCTCACAGGCTTAAATGTAGAAAAGAAGCAAACCATATCAAGTCCCTAGGAAAGATGCCAAGGATACTTAACTAGATACATTAATATAAACAAGAGAACATAGCACAAAACATCATAAGCATATAAGCAATGCTTTTCCCAGTTTGTTTACTGCACAAAAAAACTTAAAAAGCACACACATAAATACAACTATCTACATTTTACTGTGTGTACATTCCATGCACATTTTAGAACTGAAATTCTGTGTTGTTTTCTCCCTTCTTTTTCTATGCTGTAATTCTCAAATTTTTTACAAGAATTAAATATCATTCCAACAAGTTGGTACCTTTTTATTTAACCATTCCTATTGTGAGACAACTGGGTTTATCCTAACATTTCTTATATAGTGCAACTTTGTATTAATTCCTTAAGATAAATTTCAAGAGCCAGAATTACTTTACTGAATATTTTAATGACACTTGATTATATGTAATACTAATATTTTTAATGGGATTGTCCCAATTTACTTTATAAATTGCAAAATGACAACAGTTTCACAACAATTTTTACCACACTGGGATTTGTCACTTAAAAATTGATTTTGCTCATTTACTGGATAAAAAGTTTTAATATACACTTTCTTCTACTGCATTTGAGATTTATGAGAAAATAATGCATGTCACCATTCCTGTTTCCTTACCTAAAAAGTAAAGTCAGTATCATATCTCATACCACATATGCCCAATAACAAAGCAGAGCTTTCTTCCCCAAAATATACCCCTTAGGAAAGAAAAATGACATGTATACAATCAGACTGAATATGAAAAGGAAACTATAAGACAAATATCCTAGATTTTCAACAAATAATTTTCAAGGGAAACCTACAGATTAAAAAGGACTGAAGAACCCGGTCGATGTGGCTCAGTGGATTGAGCATCATCCCATGGACTGAGAGGTCCTGGTTCGATTCCCAGTCAGGGCACATGCCCAAGTTGTGGGTTTGATCCCCAGTGAGAGGGGTGCAGGAGGCAGTCAATCAATGTTTCTCTCTCACATTGATGTTTCTATCTCTCTCCCCCTTCCTCTCTAAAAAAAAAAAAAAATCAATAAAAACATATTTTAAAAAATAAAAGGGCCCGGCCAGTGTGGCTCAGTGGTTGAGTGGCAACCCATACATCAAGAGGTTACCGGTTCGATTCCCAGTCACGACACATGCCCAGGTGGTGGGCCAAATCCCCAGTGGGGACATGCAGGAGGTAGCCGATCAATGTTCTCTCTCATCGATGTTTCTCTCTCTCTCTCCCTTTCCCTTCCTCCCTCTCTAAAATCAATAAACGAAAAATAAAATAAAAGGGACTGAGGAGAAATATTGCCAGTTATCACTCATATCTACACGTAGACCTTGTTTAAATCCTGATTCAAACCAATCAACAACAAAAAATTAAAGACAATCAGGAAAATGTGAACATTGATTGTAAAATTGGTAATAAGGAATTACTATTAAATTTATGAGGGGCAATAATAGTACCATAGTTTATTTTAAAAGAATCCTTATCTTCTAAAAATATATACTGAAATAGTGAAAAAAACATACCTGTGACCTGCTCACAACAATCTGAGTTGGGTAAGGGAGGGTGCGTAGACGAAACAAACGTGGGCCATAACTGATAACGGATAATTATGAAGTCTTTTTTAGTGTCGGGTGCTCTCTTCATTCCTCTATTTTAAAAAGTACTCTTTGGAGAAAATCCAACAGCTTGAAACAACCTCAATCAGTGCTAGTTTTAAATGCTTAAAGAGATACCCTGACAGAACTGATTTAAAAACTGGTTAATAGTTATATTTAATTGTACCAAAATTTTTTTTAAAGCTAGCAACTCTTGAAATACAAGTAGAAGAACATATGGTGTTCTCTGGACATATTCAAAACTATTTTATGCCTCAGTAATAATATTTTTAGTAGTTTCTTCCAGAATTTGACTTCTGATCAGTGGCAAACATAATCATGTTTTGAAGTCTTTACTCCCAAAGAAAACTATACTCCTAAAATACATCAAAGAAAACGAGTCCAAAGTACTTCAGAAAGTACTACCAGTAGTAGTAGCTTTTGAAAACAAAGACAGTTGATAAGCAACTAGCAAATTCTCCTCACATCATTCATCTCTTACAGAATCACATTTTTAAAACTCTCACCCCTCACCTGTTCCAATATCCAGCATTATTATCAAAGTTCTGAGGCACAATATTAGAAAGGTAAAAGGTTTCAGCCATAGCTTTCTGTGAAAAGAAATAACAACAGTAACTTGTACTGAAATGTCTTCCCTTGGAGAGAGATTTTACAAAGTAGACAGAGAAAACCAGTTTCTTATTCATGCATTAGCTCTAGGCAATTACAGTGACTCCTTGTTTAGATAAATGAAAGCCATATCTATTTCAGGACAGAAAGTTCAATGATGATTATTCAAAATAAGGACTATAACAAAATAAGTAGATTGGTGTGCTAGCTTTTTTCATAATTTTTAAAATTCAAACCTACAATGTAGACTCCAAGAACTAAAAGTTTCCAATATGAAGCTAAAGGGTTTTAAGCTAAATTCTGGTTTTAAGCCTCTGGCAAAGAGTTCTTCAAAGGTCCACTTTCAGGACTTTTACTTAAGTAGTACCGTACAAACAGAGTAGTTCAAAAGTGGCAGAGAAACATTCTTGTTCTGGCCACTACGTGTTCATTCATTTCACACTTCTGACCCATAAACACAAAGCTCTGTAAGTATATTTCCTGTCATTGAGCTATAATAACTGCCAAAGCCACCAATTGCCTTCTTTTCAAGCAATGGCTCTCATCCTTGGCTGTACACTGGAATAACCTAGGGAACTTTAAAAATATTGATGTCTGGCCTGGCCAGAGTGGCTCAGTTAGTTGAGCGTCCATCCTGTGCACCAAAAGGTTGGCAGTTTGATTCCTGGTCAGAAAACATACCAGGGTTATGGGTTCGATCCCTGGTCAGGGCATGTACAGAGGGCAACCAATTGATGTTTCTCTCTCCCATCAATGTTTCTCTGTCTTACTCTCTCTCCCCCTTCCTCTCTCTAAGCACATGTTTAAGTGAGGATTAAAAATACATATCTATATATATATAGAAACTAGAGGGTAGAACCCAGGCATCTATATATAGAGTTTTAAAACTCTATATAGGCATCTAGTTTTAAAAATGTGATTTAACTGCTCTGGATTACAGGTCTGTGCATCAGGAATTTTTAAACTTTCCCAGGTGACTATAATGAGTATCCAAAGTTGAGAACCACTATCTTAATGATAATCACCAACAATTCATGCAGTAAATGTCAATGTCATAAAAGACATTTCTCTTCTTTTATGGCAGAGAAATTATCCTAAATTAAAGGAGACTGTAGACATATGACAACTAAATGTATTATGTGATTCATAATTGGATACTGGATCAAAAAAAAGCTGTAAAAAAAATAATTGGAACATTTGGCAAATCTGAAATGCGAATTGTATATTAGATATTATTGTACAAATATACTAAAACACATTCGCACACATTTTCTGGTATAATGATACTCCTGTCATACCTACAAATATCCTCATTCTTAAATGATACAATCTCCTAAGCAATGTATTTTGGAATGAAGTGTTATGATGTCTGCGATGGTTAAAATTTTATACACACACGTAAAGTAAATGTATCAAAATGTGTTTGCTGTACTCTCTTTTCAACTCTTCTACAGGTCTGAAATTTTTCAAAATAAAAATGAGTAGCTTTAGCTCCTATTGGCTTTCCAGTTCCCTTTTACATAACATTAGTGTTCCTCATTCAACCTGTTTAAATATGTCTCAGCATCTGAGCAAAAAAATAAAGTCAGGAAAAAAAATACAAAAATAGAGTACAGAAATTCTCAAGTTTAAGGTTTGGCTCCTAGGTTGTTAATCTCCAAGTCCCACGGTACAATACCAGCCCCATATTCCCATCTCTCCCCAAAAATATGCCTACAGATGAAAATTTGTTATTTCCTGCTGGAGCCATGTGTCCTCGTGACCACCCACTTCCAATATAGTCCTTGTTGAAGGCACTGAAGGTTGGAGGGATGTTGGGATCAGGCTTGAATTTACAATCTTTTCTGTCTGCATCACCTAAAGGAAAACACACAAAATGGGTAAGTTGTCAGTGGACAAATATCCCTCACGATTCTCTAAGCAAGGCAAGCTGGTTGCTCTGGCCAGTATCTGTCTGAGCAGCTAGTAGTTAGTGACTGCATGCATGTCTCAAGTTCCTGGGATAGTTCAGATACTTCATCTGAATTTAGCAAGGACTAGTCTAGGAAAGAATGCTTTTCATACAGTGTAGCTATCTCATATACTTTTGTTTCTGGCCTTTCAAATCAAAAAGGGAAAAAAAATCCCCTGGATAGTATCTACATAAAAACAATGACCAATTAAGTAGCTGAGCTGTTTAAATAAAAAGCTTAGCTACCAAATAAATTCTTGCTTTTTAAAAAGACCCCCATATATTGTATTTTGTACAACTGTATTTGACAAGTTTACTTGTACTGAAATAATGGATATATATAGACACAAAACAATTTGTTCTGGGCAGGCACAGCCTAGCGGAGGGGGAGAGTGTCTCTGATATCTTACTTATGCCTCTCAAGCCATGACAAAACAAATATTTAAGTTATGAGCTTAATCCAGAAAATTCCTGGAATAAAATATCTGAGTACCACATGGGAGAGAAGAAATTTCGATTTTACTTATATTCTGATACCTCCAGAATAGTTTGCCACAGTGGACATCGGCAAATCCTAACACTACACTTTCCACTGTCATTAAGACAGATCTTACTAAATTACAAAAAATTATGTGGACAAATGGAATATACTCAGGCTGCTATGGAAAAAGAAAGTGTAAAATGGAGATCAATGAAGTTGCTGATTGCAATGTCTTTCATTCATCCAAGAATAATTTTTAAATTATTAGATTTCCAAGGTTCAGAGTAAAGTGCCAAATATCTAGCTTTTTAGAATCTTCATAAAGAAAAAGTAACTGGTAATACAGAAGAATTATAGTAAATTTCTCCAAGTGTCATTACCATTGAAATCGCTTCCTTGTATTCCTGGTTGTCTGCCTGGTGTTCACTGCCCATGAAAAATCACTTGTGGGAATTTCTAAAGGCCTAGGACGAAGATGCCTTCCTGGAGAAAGGACATATATTTACCTCTATCAGGTGTCTGGAGTTACCAGCAGTGGAGGACCACATTAAACCAAGCTCAGACTTAAGCTTCCTTGACCTATTCAGGCTACATGGCTTCAGGCTACAAGTCTGCACGATCATGATAGCCAGTTTGTGGCCTCAACTTCCCCAGAACTTCTAATTTTTGACACTTCTCTGCTCAGGGCAAGACAACCTTCCACATAGTCTCCCGTGCTGGGCTGGCAAATTAGTTCTGGTTCACCCTTCCCCAAGGGTGCAGCCCTCTGGGGTTCCGGGTTAATGCTGGGAGGATCTCCTAGAAGACAATCTACCTTGGGTGAAACCGAGGTCTTGCATTCAGTCCACCTCATCCTATAAGGCTGCAGAACGAAAGACGAGGCTTTGGTTGGCCAGGACTGACCTTACCTCTCTGGATTCTGGCTTTCCCCCAAATATTAGTTGAGAACCACTATCTTAATAATGATAATCACCAACAATTCATGCAGTAAATGTCAATGTCATAAAAGACATTTCTCTTCTTTTTTGGCAGAGAAATTGTCTTATATTAAAGGAGACTGTAGACATATGACAACTAAATGTATTATGCGATTCATAATTGGATAATGGATCAAAAAAAAAGCTGTGAAGAACATAATTGGAACAATTTGGCAAATCTGAAATGCAAACTGTATATTAGATATATAGCCTGGCAATTCTCCAATATCATGTTGACTCTTCATTTTTGTGTATGATAATTTTAAATATACTTTTTACATACCGCTAATAACATTCTTGTTTTTAGCAGCAGAGTTAGTCAGATTAACTAAAAACAAGATGCTTTACACTAAAATCAAGTAAATCACAGGTATATTCCTTCCTGTTTTCAAGTATATTTAATTGGCTCTATTTTACCTCCTCAAAACCTTACACAGCTTACAGGGTTTATTATCTGAAACTCAATGCTTTTCTTACATGCCTCTGAAAGAAATAACTGAATAGCAGGATAAAATTAGTATAAGCTAAAATTACTTATATCTGGAGAAAATTTTTGCACTTAAAGGAAACTCATTAGGCTTGAGACTAAATCAAATGAGTTTCTCTTGATGCAAATTTACAATCAAGTCTCAACTGCTATGATCAAGATGACACCTACATCATTTCCCTCTAGCTGCAAGCATATTCCAAGCCTCCTGCTGTTCTGCTGGTTGGTGTATACTCTATAACGGCATGCACTCATTTTAATATCAGCATTTTTACATGCACAACACAGCATACACTGTAAAGCAAAAGAGATATAATCTGTGGGCCACATAGCAAATTAAAAGGCAAATAACAAAGTGAGAATAAAACAAGACAAAAGGAAATATCCTTAATATATAAGAGAATTACTATAAATCAATTCAAAAAAGAATATCCCAACTGAAAATAGTAAAGGATAATTCACAAAGAAAGAATAATTCACAAAATATTAACCCTCACTGGCAACCAATAAATGCAAGTAAAACTAGCTATTAAATTGGTAAAGCTTAATAATGCCCATTATGGGCAAGGGTTGGAAGAGAGAGGACAAATAGTGACGGCAGGAGTATAAATTGAAATAATCTACCCAGAAATCAATTTGACATTAAATGCCAAGATCTGGTCATCTTAATTACAGGAACTTACCAGGACATAGAACTCATGAACAGACTTGACAAACCTACCTACCTGTCCAGTCTCACTTCTCTGGACTTCTTTTAGTTCCCCAAAGGAACAATACTCTTCACACTGGGGCCTTGAAAGATGCAACCATGCTTTTCTTTCTGCCTGGAATGCTCTTCTCCATATCGAATGGCCCACCAACTCTCCTGCCTAGGTAATTGCCATCCACCCTCAGGCCACTTTGTCAGAGAAGCCTCGATAATCAAAATCAGGTTCTTGTTATAATCTCTCATACTCTTTACCACTCCTGAACTACGCAAAGCCAACCTGCAATCAAGTTTCCTTCAGAAGAGTTGTCACCAACTGTAATTATATATTCATGATTATTTGTTAGATAAGTCAACCCATACCCATTCCAACTCAAAGTGCCAGGGAGGTAGAGACCATCTGCTCTGGTCACTGATATATCCTCAAGGTTTAGCAGTGTCAGACACATGGCAAGCACTTAAAAAAAAATATTTGTGGAGAGAACGAATGAATGGGGCTTATTGCAGCAATATTTATGACATATATATGTGTCAGGATACAGATCCTTTAGTCCTCGAGACAGTTGGGAAGGGTCTGGGGCTCCCTGGCTGCCAGGCAGGGTCCATTTATCTACTGAGCCACACAAACATCATTTTCTAAATGTGCTATAATATGAAAATGGTTGAGATGATCAATAATGCCCCTTGTTCTAAATCTGGAAACATCTTTCATCAATAACTTCACTTCTAACCACCTACCCATTATCTTGCTTTTGGATATATGTTCAAGAACCCATCTAGGCACCCGCTTTGACTGGTCGTAAGACAAGGCATGATTAGTGTAACATCTAGTCTCTGTTCCAGTTAAAGGAAATCCAAATTGTTCCAAGAGAGCCTTTTCTGCAGAACCTAAAAATGAAAAAAAAAAAAAGAGAAAAAAGAAAAATAACAGTTAGTGACTCTTATTAGGAACAAAACTTGTAAGTAAAGGAAGAAGGGTAAGACTTACCAAGGACTGGCTCAAAGTCTAATCAACCAAGAGATCTCATTTTTGCAATGACTTATTAACACAAAGAAAAGAGACAGCAGCCCTGGCCGGTTTGGCTCAGCGGTTAGAGCGTTGGCCTGTGGTCCGGAGAGACCTGGGTTCGGTTCCCGCTAAGGGCATGTGCCTCCATTGCAGTTTGTCCCCGGCCCTGGTTGGTCGTGCGGGAGACAGCCACTCGATGTGTCCCTTTCACGTCGATATTTCTCTCTCTCTCTTCCTCTCTCTCCCTCCACTCTGTCTGAACAAAAAATGGAAAAATGTCCTCAGGTGAGGATAAAAAAAATAAATAAAAATAAAATAAATAAATAAAATAAATAAAAAGAAGAGAGACAGCAGATAAAATATAAGTTTTGCCTATAATTAGTCATATAGTTATATCAAGATAAACTGTAGCCAGGCCGGTGTGGCTCAGTGGTTAAGCACTGACCCATGCACCAAGAGGTCGCCAGTTCGATTCCGGGTCAGGGCACATGCCCAGGATGTGGGCCCGATCCCCAGTGGGGGGCATGCAGGAGGCGGCCAATCGATTTTCTCTCTCATCGATGTTTCTATCTCTCCCTCTCCCTCTCCCTCTCCCTCCCTCTCTCTCTAAAATCAAGAAAGAAAAAAAAATTTTTAATAAATTAATTTAAAAAAATTTTTTTTAAGTATGGCCCTTTCAATTTTTTTTGCAAGACCATCACTCACTGACACTCTGCCTCATGGTTCTGGTATTGAAGCAGTGACGGATGCTGCAGCAAGGCAGTGGTAAAACTGGTGTTCTTCCTAGTGGGAGAAACCAAGCGTGCACTTAACAGAGTCGGTTTCAAAATAAGCCTCTCTGGGCGCCTTCTCCAGTCTTTCAACCCACCAGGGTACCCAGTTCTCTTGCTAAGCGCCAAGCATCAGAGGAGCAAGTTAAATGGGCGTGTCAGGGACCGTGTAAAAATGAGCATGAGCTCGTTTTCTTTGTCAGATATAAGGCATCCCTGGTAACTCGGGGTGCATATACTTTGAAGAAGGGCTAGCAGGCATTCTTCAATTGAACGACGATAAAATGAGGCCAATTCACTAATGTGCTAAAGGTCTGTGTGAATTCATTCATTCGTCCCTGCTCACTGAATGCCGACTATGGAGCGGGGGCCGCGAGTATGGTGAACAAAACAGACCTGGCCCGAGCGGTTCGGTGCTGACAATCCGGGGCGGACGAATCCTTTGGGGGCAGAAGATATGAAGATCCCCCGGGAAGGAAGCAGGTGAAAGAGGCGGCCTAGACCGGACGTGGGGAGAGGAGGCCGAGCACGGAGACTAGAAAGGCCCAAAACCACGGGAGGGGAGAAGGGAGGCAGCCCCGCGTGGAGGGGGAACACGACCCAGGATAGGTAGGATTCCGGGCCTGACACCTGGGTCGGGGAAGGGAGAGCAGACCCACCGACTTACCTTCTGGCTCCCTCGCCGCCAACGCAGCCTCAGCTCCCTGGCTCCGGAGGAACTGCAAGGCCGTGAGCCCCGCTCCCGCGGCGCCCACCACAGCTCCGGCCACGAAGCCACTGAGAAAGCGTCGGGAGCCTCTGAGGCGGGATGCAAAACTTTTGGCAGCCATCTTGCCCGAGGTACCTGCCTTTAGCTACAGCGCGTGCGCACACCGGCTGTGCCGCCTGAAAGCCAATCACGACAGCGGGACCGAGACACGCATGCGCGACCTGAGGCTCTCAGGAGAACTCGGGAGGCCGAGCATGCGAACGCACGCCCTCTCCGCTGAGGGCCTCGCGCTCCCCCTGGTGACAACCCTGGAGGCCCGAGCGCATCCCCCTCCATCCCTGGTGCACTTGACCAGGTGATGGGTGGGAGCTCTTGAAGAACAAGTAATGTGTATATACAGTCCTGAGAAAAAAAATACCTTTAGTCTAGTCCCACTTGATAGATAAGTAAACCACTTGAACCTCAGACTCAGAGCCGAGATTCTAACTCGGGTCTGATTCCAGAACCTGTGCCACATTGGATGTCTTCGTGACACCTGGCTTTGAAGTCATATGGTATACAGATCATAACTTCTAAAACTGCGCTCGTTCCGCCTAAGGAGTTCCTTGACAAGACAGTACTCCACGGTGGCTCAGGATCCGGAATCAGAGGGCAGGGGCTTTGATCCCCCCTCAACCACTTTCCACCTTGGGTGCCTTGTTTCACCTTTCCAGGCTTCCGTTTCCTCTTTTTAAAATGGGAATAATAATAATGCATAGACCACAGGGTTTTGTGATCATTAGAGGAGATGAACCATGTTAAAGCGTTTAGGAAAGAACCTGGAGCATGTTGCTCTGTAAATATTAGCAATTTTTATTTAGTTATCTCTACTTTACCTTGATAGGAATACAAAATTCAGGCTGCTGACAATGTTTTATGCACTCCCACGCACAAATAAATGGGTCTTATTCATTTTTTCAGCACAATCCCCAGCATCCCATGTAGACTTAGTTCACTAAACAAGCCATTTGTGACCTCCAGCTGAAGGAGTGTAGACATTTTCCATGGCCCCATGCCCCCTCCTCAGGAATACCACCCATGAAGTCATTTGGTACAATGCCCTGGGCCTGTGACCCTAATTGATTGAAGTAGGTCCACCAGAGTCTTTCCAAGGACTTTGGATCTGGAAGTCTTTCCAGGCAGCAAGGGAGTGACATAAAAGACTCAGGCACTGCCTACAGCCTTGCTCCTGCTAAGTAGACAAAGGAGCTGATGCATCCGGTCACATTGAACCAGAGGAAGAAAGGCTGAAGCTCAGGTGAAGGCCTGTGATGCTGTGACCCAAGTTTCTAAGGCTCCTTAAACCCAGATGCACCCTGCCATTACCCAAGGCTTAGCTGGCCACTTGCCTCAGGATCCTGCCAGAAAAGCCCCACCCCACTCCCAACCCCCATCATTTGCAGCCAAGTCCTGACAAATACAATCAGGCAACACTGACTGGCATCTACAGGTTTCAAAGGTATTTTGGCAGCTTCCACCAGCATTTACTAAATACACACATTCACTTCAGAGGTATTTCTCCAGGGCCCTCCTAAGTGCCATGCACTGCGCTAAACATTAGACAGACAAATGGCAGGTGACTCTTCTTCATCCAGATCCTGTACTTGGAAACAGTGAACGCCACACTTGGCCCCAAGAAGTCAAGAAATGGTAGGGCAACTTGACTTTGGGTAGGGTACCTCCCTCTGGGCCTGTCTGCCCACCTTTAAAATGAAGGGAGTGAGCCCTGGCCAGTTTGGCTCAGCAGCTGCAGTGTCGGCCTGAGGACCAAAGAGTCGCAGGTTCGATTCCAGTCAAGGGCTCGTACCTCGGTTGCAGTTCGTCCCTATCCCTGGTTGTCGTCGTGCGGGAGGCAACCAATCGATGTCTCGCTCTCACATCAATGTTTCTCTCCCTCTCTCTCTCTCCCCCTCCCTCCCACTCTATCTGAAGATAAATGGAAAAATATCCATAGGTGAGGATTTAAAAAAAAAAAAATGGAGTTTTTAAACTGTAATCAGGGGACCCCTAGTGTTCCACAGGGGCACTTGAGACTTAAGGGAAGGCAGGTTGAATGGCCGTTGATCTCTCTTCCATTTGCTCACTTGGGCAAGCCTGCTTTTACAAACCACTTTCTGTGTCCAATTACTTTGGGTGAAAAAATTCCTTTGCTGAAGGGAAAGTCTGACCAGATGACTCCTACAGTCCAACCTTCCAGCGTTTCTAGCTTCAAGGTCCCCATTCAAAAATTTGCCTTCCTCAACTCTCAGCATCAGGGGCCCTCACTAATAAAAAGTGAACTTTCTAAATCTGAAAGCGCAAAATAAACCAAACGCTGGACAACTGCTCCCTAAAAAAAGGGCTCCTTCATTAGAAATTATTCCCTAAGAATTCCAAACAGGTTATTTAATTCTCATAAGGGGTAAATAAAAAGGCATCAGCCCTACTGGAAGGATTCAAAGCTGGTATTTCTCTGCTTACCACGTACTAGTCACAGGCCAAAAAGTTCTTTTAATGTTACTGCAGAAAGCAGTGAGGTGATTTATGAGAACTTCCTGGTTTTGGGTGTTTTGTTGTTTTTTCCTTTTTGTTTGGTAGGAGAGACTACCATTATTTTATGAGCAGGGAATCATGTTTCATTTAGTGAAGTAAGTCGGGAACTCCACAACGTGAGACCTGGCTTGCTGATTCAGATCTGGGGAGGTGCCCCAGAACTATACTTTTTAATAGCTTGGCAAGTGACCCTGGTCCTCAACCACGTTTGGGAATGGCCAAACTTGTATTCTGCAGTAGCCCTGAACATAACCGATTTTCTAGGCTCCTCTGCTCCGCTTATAAAAACATTGTTCAGGGTTGCCTGCAAAGTATAAGACTGGTGGGGGGGCGGGGGGGGGGTATATGTATGTGGGGGATCTGGGAGATTTGGAGAACATACCCCTGCCCTACAGGAACTCAGCCAAAGCCCCAGAGCAGTCCATTTAGAAGCCCAGTGTCTCCATCCCCACAGGACCGTGGTGGACTAGGTACTCAACCATTAACAACCACATGTGTACCAAGCAGGAACTCACAGAGGTGTTCAAGTCAGCCCTGTAAGTGGAAGAACACCCTTTTATTTATTCCTTATTCCCATGAAAAGAAACGGCAATCCCCTGCCACGTGATTAAGAGAAACAACAGGATTTTATTATTATTATTATTATTTTATTTTCATATACAAAAAGATAAAACTTGAAATAGTTCTAGATTTTTCCTCCTATTCTGCTGGGGTGTGGCTGCTTCTTCACACAGGGAGAAAAAAACTACATTCACATCGGTTTATTTGAGGACCCAGTGCAGAGTTCAAGCAGCAAAACCCCAACTTAGCAGAGCTAATTTCAAACTTGACACTCGTTTCTAAAATTACCACAGTAAAAAGGAACAAAGAACCACTGCAAATGAATGAACTATGATACAACGTTCTTCCCAAAATGTCTTCATTTTGCAACTGTCATTACATGGATGTCTGCTTTAGGCCATTTTAGATGTGTGCATGTATATAATATATCTGTGTGTGTAATACATATATCAGCACACTTTTCAAATCCAGACAGGGTAACAGCAACAAGCTTAACTCTGTGTATATATATAGTTTTTAAAAACATGATACTTTAGTATAACTTTTGTTAATTCAGTAGTACAAGCTATTTCTGTTCTACAAAATTTTTATTGTATAGCTACAAGGGTGAAAGTGACCTATCACATTTACATCTCACATATCCTGGTAGACACACAGTACTTAATTGAATTTGAGCCCCAAACGAGAAGTCTTTCGTTTTAGTGTTTGAAGAGCTTCTTCGCTTCTACACCTTAAATCATACACTAGTCACAGTTCCAGAGTTTGCAATTACTCGTTTTAAAACGGCAAGAAACAGGTGAATCCAAACTTTTAATTACAATGTTTTATGTACAAGTTAGATAACACAGCTCAAGAAGACTTCGCTATCATCCTAACCCCCACACACACATTCTCCACTAAGTTAGACACGTCTTAGGGTTTTCCTTCTTCTCCTTACAAATAATGTACAGATTTAGAAGTCGCTGGTAAAAACTGATATACAAGATGGCAAATGAGAGGTGACACTTCCTGTTGGTTCCGAAATTGGTCCGGCAAATTGTGTACCCTGCTGCTGTGTTCTTTACGTGTCTGTGACATGCAGAAGCTCTTTTCACAAACATTGACATCAAACTCGATGTAAGTTCAATTTACAGTACTGTAGAGTTATTCAGATTCAAGGACAAATGTGGAAAACATTCACAGGTGAAAAATTCGGCCTTTGACACTACCGTTATTAAGATCGTGTCAAATCCATAAGCAGATTCTTTTTGTACAGTTGAAAAATGGCATCGTGTTGATTTGTGGCATGGAACTGAAATCTAGAAGTATGTTTCTAATCTGCGGTAACCCTCACCCGCAACTCTCAAGTACCACTCAATGTTCTTTGCAGTTTTACAGAATTCTAAAAAAAAAAAAAAAAAAAAGGGGGGGGGGGGAGCCGCTGGCGTTCAGATTCCCTCCTCTCACAGGAGGTCTTAACACTTTCAGATGAGATCTCCTAGGAATCTCTGTATGATCACTGGCTCTCAGGTGGCATTTGACAATGACTTGGACGCTTCCCAAATCAAAACCCAAATGCTGCCTGTTTCCTGCTCTCATCTCTGTCATTGCTGGTAAAATTTGGATGAGCGTGTTTTTCCCTTATGGAGAAATTATTTGGCTAACGTACACGGAACTCGCGGACAAAACCCCACTTGGGCTAAAGCACTTGCAGGGACTCAAGTGGACAGTCCGCCAAACAGGGCAGAGACCAAACACCACGAGGGCGGAGTCGGAACCCAAGGGGAACGCACTCGCCTCGGTGTCCCACGGTCAGCAGGTCCGCCCAGGCAGGCAGCCCGCAGTCTGTGGCTGAGTTACCGCTTTTGATCTTGGCCTCCCATCTATGCCCCAGAGACGGAAATTCAGATGTGGTGACTGCTGGTTAATTAAAACTTTTTGAACTGGTAAAAAAGACTCTTTAAAAATATATATATATATATTTATTTAAAATACATCAAAATGACAAACAGCCATATCCCGCAAGGCCTAATTTCACAGCGGCATGTGTTACAGATGTCTTCCCCAAGGGCACTGTGCGGAGGGGGAAGCCTGCCATCGAAAGGAATGTTCGACGTCTGAGCTTCAGCGACTGGACATGTCACACAGAGCTCATCTTTGGAACTAATTGGTGTGCAAGACCAGTCAATTGAGTCGCTTTGCCCATTCAGACACGAGAATACTGAAAATGGCAGAATTCGAAGAGGAACACAGGAAGCACCGTGCAGATGACACTCCAGACCACCCCCCACCACAGTGCGTGAAGAGCTTGCCAGAAGCCCCCTTCTTCAGTCCTTGGGAAGAGTTTTACTTTACAACAAAGGAGTGCCCACACTTGGCAGGACTCCTGCCTGTGTGTTACAAGCCTGCAGTACCGAGAGGACCCAGATGGTGACACTGTTCAACATGAGGTCTGAGGTAACTGGTTCTTAAAATACCTGGAGCACAGCACTGCATCCAGAAATTACAGCTGGGAAAAAGGAAAAAGGTGGGGCTTGGGGCTAGAAAAGACAAGTAGAAAAAAAGCTTACAGCAGTTGCTTTTGGGGGGAGGCAGGTGACAAAAACAAAGGCACAACAGAATTACACTCCCAGACGGGCTGGAGAGCACAGAAATGTTCTTTTATGGGGAACACGGAAAGGAATGGTGGGTGGGTTCCCGGAGAGCTACTGGATCTGCTGAGACAAAGTTTATTCCAAGTACAAAACGGGTCAAGTGTAAAACTTCACTCTACACCAGACTGAATAAGAAGCACGGCTGATTTAAAATGACATGAGGGACTCTCCCGACCAAACTGCCCGACGAGGGCACCTCTGAGCGCAGCGGCCTGAAGCCAGCAGGCAGGTCTGGGGTACAGGCCTCCGGCTGGGCCTCGGCTGGCAATTGCGGATATGGAGAATCAGCGTCATCCTTCACTCCCCCTACATCCCCACCAAAAAGGCTCACCAAATAACCACCCACTTTCTACCCGAAAATAAAAAGGCTGACAGGAAGACCGCCTTCTGTTCAATGGCAGTGACGTCGACCTTGGCAGGAGGGGCAGGAAACCTGTGTAGACATTAGAAAGATGCCCTCCTGCTGCAGAGTTCTGAGCCTCCCGACGGGCACCCAGCTGACTCACTGGACTAAAGCAGCGAGTGAACCCACCCTCACCTCCAAACCGCCCTGACCAGACAGGACAAGAGGTGCCCACAGCTCTCCCCTTACCTCAGTCACTGTGTCCACAGACACCCCTCCACCCTACCCCCTTTTCCAAATAAATACTCAACTGGCAATTCTGTCCTGGATAATTTGGTCCTAGATCATTCAGTTTGGTGAGGTACTCCTATCACCAAATCTAGTCCCAACCTGCCCCAATCTGCACCCCCATACAATTTCTGTTCCCCAAAACACCCTCACATGACTGCATCCTAGGGCAGGAGCTTACAAACTGATTCTTAACCACAGAACCCTTTGTTCAGAAGAAGTCTCAGGAGGAAGCACACATGTAAACCACCGCAAGGCCTCTCTTGCCTCTGCCCGGGCCGCGCTCCCGTCTGCAGGGAGCCCAGCTGAGGCAGCACCGTCCTCCGCAGCCACAGCGGAGCTTTGGCCAAACAAGACCCATCACTGGACTCCAATCTGCTGATGTACCATGAGAATCCAGATGAGTGCCGAGTCAAAGCTCCACACCGCGCACATTCCAGTGTACATTTATCTTGAAAGGTAAAGCTCATTACTCTGGTTACAAAATCATTCTTATTCAAACTCACTAGGCTTTATAAAAATAATCTGGTATAAAACAATCTCCACACTGCGCAGAAGAATCTGTCAGGTGATATAACTAAATAGATATGTAGACCTATAGAATTTTCTTAAAGTAAAATTTCAAGTGTCGTATCTCTATTATAGAACCTATTCTTTTATTTACAATGCTAGCTAACATTCCGATGCCGACGCGATCGGGACAGGGAAGGAGCCCCTGCCCAGCCGACAGCAGAAATCTGCAGGACTCGAGACAGAACTCATCCACTTGCAAAAAACCCATTCTCACCTGCCTGGAAAGCATTAGCAAATGGGTCATCCTTTTCATAACTATGAGCTCAAAATGTAAACTTTGAAAACGTGGCACTTTCCCACAGATGTCCAAAAGAGCCCACATCTGTATAATCTATTGCAAACACACGTATGTCCATGTGTCTATTTCTTTAGTGTCCTGTAGTTGGCTTGCAGTTCTCAGAATTGCCGAGGCCTGACAACCCAGAGACTCTCCAGGGCCATCACCACACACTGGCATTTAGAAAATATGCATTTTAATTCACGAGAAAAAACCACTAGTGTTATCTCTACGAGCTGCCATAGGAGCAAATTAAAGTATCACTGGTTTTGGCAATACAGGATACATGGAGTACCACAAACAAAAGTCCTGCTCCATTCATACCTGGAAGATACCCTCATGAAAACCTAACAGCTGGGTAAAAATGTAAATAGTGGTAAATCCTTTAAATTCAAAATCCTGTCAAACCAAGGATTACAGTAGACCCAAAATGAGTATAAAATATTAAAAATATCCCACTAGACCATCTGGACTTTCACTGGATGATAGTTTGTGGGTCTCTCGGACCCACCAGTCTTTAAAATGTGGCTGAGTCAACTGAATTTCTGGGGGGCGGGGGCGGGGTGTTGTAAACTTCAGTTTATTTGTCCTACAAAACTAAATCATTATCTTAAAAAACTTGTCCAAGCCTTCTAAGGGTTTGGGATACATTCACAGGTGAACTGCTGGTTACGAGTCAACGACTAGGAATCTTACTTAAAGAACTACGGGTATAACCCTGAATTCATTACACGCTTACAAATCTACACTGAGAATATGAAAAACTTCATCAATTGAATTACTGGGCCTGCTTCCTTACCAAAAACATTACAGTTCATTGAGACTGAAACGTGTCATTACGTGGCTGAACACATTAGCTGCTGCGTATTTTATGAGTTCAGCTTTTGTAAACAGCCACTGACCAAGGAGAAGTCATGTCCCCCAAATGAGAAAAAGCCACCATGCCTTTCCTTTCTGGCTGCTTACCCTGGATGAGGGGTACATGAGTCAACTCACTGTGCTTCCTGGGAAGGTGTGGTTTAGTGCCTCTGAAATGTGAACCATGCCTGGCTCTCTCCCCAAAGATAAGCCATTGAAAACCCAACAGGCCATCGAAAAAGCTTTGACTGACAACCAAACTGAGTTAAGTTCTGGAAAGTGCTTTCCAAATCAGGTATTTTTCTAGTGAGTCAAGTTCTCAGGAATAATGCCTGACTATTGGACTTTTAGTACCAATTCTAAAAACTTACATACTTATGCTTACTATACTACTAAAAACCACCAAACCCCCTCGTATTACCAACAGGTGCTGGGGATTTTACATGGCGTTCTAAAAAAGGCAAAATTCCATTTGCAAGAGGCTGTCCAGTCCTCCCACCCTGGATGGGACAGCCACTTCCCTGCCTTCGTGGCTCAGGGTACAGGGGCCACGTGACAGGATTTCTGAGCCACACACAGCACATAGTGGACATTCAAATCACAGCTGGGCTTGCCACCAAGGAAACACCACACACACAGCCCCAGCACCCGGTGCAGAGTGGCAAGGTAGAAGAGAGCGACAGCATGGCCAACTGGAGAGAAAGGTGACAGAGCACAGCTGCAGGACCACCTGCTCTGCTTTCTAACACGACACAAGCCATGACAAAAGGGTTAGCCGGGCGCCTGGGGGCCCTGGAAAAACTATCTCGGTGGCCGGGAGATGGGAGACCCTTCCCTTGGCTGAGAATATGTCAGTGGGGGGCTTGAGCCTCTCAAAGACGTTCGAGGCTGGACACCCACACACCACGTCTGGACAGGATGAATCCTGAGTCAGAAGCAGCTGGCACAGAGGAGGCCCTCCCCGGGCAGAGCCGATCCCTCTGGGCACCTACCAAGGCCAGCACGACAGGAAGACCATGCTGAATGACAAAGGTCGACGATGCTCCCCACTTTCCCTCATAGCCAGGTCTCCCTTTCTCCTAAGAATGGTCCATCTGCAGCCCTTGCCCTGAGTAACTCACTCAAAGGACCCCTGGTAGGGACCAATGGGCCCAGGAGAAAACCTGGCTCGTGCCGGCCTCGGGCTGTCTCATGACTATGTTCATGGCCTTCCCTGCCCCACCCCCCATCACTGAGTCCTCTGCAGGACTCTGATACAGAGGCCTCTGGCCCCACTTGCCACTTCTCTCCTCTGACTTGGCTGCCCCCTCCACGGGCAGGGAAAATGATGCCAGACTCATTCCCACCAGTCTTCTACAGAGCTCTCTGCGCTCCCCGGAAGTGAGTGTCACACAGAATCTGACAGGAGGAGAAGAGCACAGGCAGAGGCCCTATAACTCCATAAACAAACTGGGCTCTCGATGGTGCACTCCTTAAAGAATACACGACGGCAAACAGACAAACACCTTATCTGAGGCAAGAGATACACCAGGCTCCCCGTGGCACGCGCTGGGAAGAGATCACCCACCTTCTTCCAGCCAGTGGCAGCCGCCAGGAGCACTGTCTGACCGGTGCATTTCACAGCATTTTGGGGAGAGGCAGCCTGAAGCCCAGAGAGCTGGCACAGGTGCCCCTGGACTCTCCCCTCTCCCCGGCCACGCCAAGCAGGACCATCTCCTGACACAGCATCCTGGTGCCAAGGCCCGAAGAGATGCCACAGCAGTTGAGCACAGGGTCAGCGAAGAGGGAGCCCACCCAGATAAAAGGCATGCAGGCCGCCAAGAAGGCCTGTCTGTACCGCGTCCTGACCAGCAGGTCCCCACGTCAGGCCCAAACTAGTTCTCACAAGAATCAAGCCAGCACACAAAAGGAAAGTCAGCCCAAGATCTACCACCTCACAAGAGGGAGACTGGGGTGCAGTGCTCCACGCGGGGCAGGGGCAGGGATCCGCCGCTCCTGCAGGCTACACGTGTTAGTGGTTCCTTTGTTTCTGAGGGTGAAAAGCAGAGATGCCCGGCACTGCCTGAGAAGAAAGCTAAAGAAATTAGATATGGCACTTTTCAATAAACATTTTAAAGCTTCTTAAAGAAATAAGTGAAAAAGAAAAGCAACTGCTGTAAGGCCTGTTTTGCTGTTAAAAATTATGCCAAGGGAAGAAAAATACCACAGCACAAAATAGTGTAGTTGTTTTTTTAAGTAAACAACAACATAGCTTACCAAAAACAAAACGAAACAAAATCACCTGTCCCTGTAACCACCTTGGCCAGCTCACATTTTGACCCATGCAGCAAGCCCTGGGCTCCCACACCACCCTGCGCCCAAACAGGCAGAGAACAGGGACACAGGCCATGGCAGGCCCCGGGCACCGCAGGCAGCGTGCTGAGCGGGCGCAGCCGCCCACGGGTGTGTGCAGTGCGCCCAGGCTGCCAGCTCCAGGGCAGCGGGTGACAGCTCTCCAGAAGCGCCACGCCAGCGCACGCCACCCGAGTCACAGCGTGGATTCACAGCGACACTAAGGACCTCCTGCGATCACTGCTGCTCACGTCCTCAAGAAATTAAATCTCAAGTAAGATGACCTCATGCAGGTCTCTAACGGCCACAGTTTTACCCAGTTCCAGTGGGGTTACCTGTCATTCAAGTGGAGGGAAACATCCGAACCTCCAAATGACCCAAGAGGAGGTGCCCCTCCCATCCTCACCCGAGTCAGCCTCTCCCCATCGCCCACCAACTCCCCTCAAGATGAAGAGATCCAGTTTTAAAATAAAGTGGTCTAAAGAAACCAGAAGGAAAAGCCTTAACAAACAGGCGTGACGAATGCCCAGACTCGGCCCAGATGGCCAACCGGCCTACAGCTGATGACCGCTATTTACAAGGGGCGTTATCAAACAGAAATGGTAGTGCTACCTAGAGGACAAACCTTTTTTTCTCTATTTCTTTTAAACTTTCTTGTCATAAAAGCCAACTTACATTAAAATAGACTTATTACAAGACAACACAACTAATAAAATATATAATAAAACTTACACAAGTAGAAAATTCTGAGGTATTTCTGGTTTGAGGTGGTCTGTGGTCGTGAAGTTCTCTTTTATTTTTTTCAAAATTTAAACCTCGGAAGCCACATAGCAAAGCATGTGTGTGGATGTGTGTGTTTTGTTTTGTGTGTGTTTTTTTTAATTTTGCATGTTTCATAAATTAAAAAAAAAAAGGTCAAATGTTGAAACAGCAGCATTAGGAACATTCACTGACTAGAGCGAGGTTATGGCGTAATAGAGAAAGGGTTTTAGAATATGCACCTCTGAGGGGTCTGGAGAAAGCCGTATCCACGGGCCACAGAAAGGGGACAGTAACATCACCACGCGGGGCAGGGCCGACTCTCGGGTCTCCAGAGAGGCAGGCCTCAGCAGGCCCCCCAGGATTCCCCTTGCCCTGGCGGTGCAGGGCGCCCCCTGTGGGCATTTCCCTGAACTGCTCCAGGAGGAAGCAGTGTTTTTCAGCTTTTCCTCCTTCCAAGATATTCACAGCATCATGTCTTATGAAGAACGTACTCACTAAACCGTGATTTCTACCCTTACCTAACCCTAAAACAGGGCAGAAGAAAATGTTCTGTCCTGTGCCCAAGCCCAAGTTAGAAAAAACTGGCCAGGGCCAGCACCACACCCGCTCCTGACTTTCTCCAAACCCCGCTCTTGCCGTTCATGCTTGGCCTCCACACGGTCCTTCCCCTCCACTCCTGGTTACCTGAGAAGTAGCCTCACAGCAAGGGATGTTGCTCCGAATGTGCCCGAGTCCAGTGTAGCTCAGTTCCAGACCGCACCCCCACAGCTCCATCCTCCCCTTCCAACTCCAGTCCAAACCATCCTCATCCTCATCCCAGTTCCGCCTCGGTCAGGACGACACCCGTTAATCCGTGAAAGACACATCTGCTGTTTCTGAAACTCACTGTCTAAAAGGGGAGAAAAACACAATAAAAGGGAGGGAGGGAGGAGGACGGGGCGGAAGGAAACTCCTCTGGAGGAAGGTGTGTTCTATGTAACAGTCTTCAAAGGTTCCTCTAGGAAGAGTTTGCAGCATTAAGTTTCCTAAGACAGGAGATGGGTTTCTCTGCGTCACAGGTTGAGACGACGAACAAAGAGAAGCGGGAGAAATGAACCCCACAGGGCAGGCGGCGGCTGCGGCTCCTCAGCTCGGCGCTGGCTCTGCGCCCGCAGCTCAGCACCTCTCCGCCCGCTGACGCGCCCGCTGCTTGCGATACAGTAGAGCGATGTGCTGGTAAAACTGATCCGATCCAAAAATAATATTAATAATAATAATTATAATAATTATAATAATAATAAAAAGTCAAGGTAAAATAGCAGCTGCATTTATGTGTTTGTTGGTGTTATGGGACTTCCAAAACAAAACACAATGTTGTTGTTGTTTTTCCTTTCCTCTTCAGATCCACTGAGTCTGGAGAGTCCCTCGTGTCCTGGGCTTAGATGCTCGACTCTTTAGGGGGCAGGTCCACATTGGTGACGGAGGTCACCAGGGAGACAAGACAGTCCGAGGTAATGCCGTTGACTGACCTCCGGATCAGGGACACCCGCTCCTCCACGCAGCCCGCAGACAGGCGAGCCTCTGCATCGTGGTCCCAGCACTCCTCGATGGTCACACAGAGCTGGGCCAGGCCCTGCACCACGATGGGGGAGAGGAAAGCACAGCCGTGTTAGTGCCCCTCGGTGAGGACAAGCCTGGGGACAGCCAACTTGATGGTGTTCCCCAGGATCAGGCGGAGCCTACAGGTGGGTCCCAACCCCAGCAGCACCCATCAGCAGGGGCCTGAGGGACACTGCAGGAATCAGGACGCCGCCCCTCCTGGCAGTCACCATCCTGAGCCCACTGGCCTCCTGCCACAGCCCCAACGGAAGGTCCATTGAACCTCAACGTAGGAATGGGGGGAACTAGGACCCTGCTGGGCAGATACAGTGATATTCAAACAAAATCTACGCAAAGTCAAAGTCATATAAAGACCCAAAATGCGATGGTCAGAGAGGAGACGCGAAGAGGGCACTGTCCCACCCTGAGCCCCTCAGTCCCTGGGGCCATTCCCTCGAGTTCGGTGGTATGGCAGCCTGTGCTGGAACCAACGGTGTGGAGCTGGGAAAGGCAGAGGATGGACAAGGCCCGCATCCAGGAGCTCTCTGGCCTGCTCAGCCACACCGAGACCTCCCTGCACCTTGGACTCCACAGGAAACCGGACCGGCTACCCCAGCACCTCTGCCTTGAGAGAACAAGGTTCTCAGAAGGTAGATTCTGGCCCAGCCTCCACCTGCTCCACTTACAGCCCTGGGTTCTAGGGGGCAACGCGGCAGCTAAACTTGGCCTCTACAGCTTGACCCGTGATGGTACTGTGGTAGGTAGAGTGCTAGCCCTCTGTGGTCACCAGGCTGTCCGTCTTCTGAATTAACCCCGGGGTGGGCAGGGGGATGGGGATCAATGGAGCTGAAGGCAAATATCCTTCCAAGACAGGAAATGGTTTACACGGCCGGGGTCTTTAGTACAATATCCACACTAAGCATTTATACGATAGGTGTCCTGCCAAGAGATTTATAAGGACAACTCATTGAATCTATTACTATCCTGAGGACACAGAGGCTCAGAGAAATAAAGCAACTGGCCTGAAGTCACCCAGCTACGGATTGGCAGGACTCAAACCCAGATGGGTCAGGCTCAGGGCCAGCAGGCTCCCCTGCACAGCTGACCCACATAGGGGAAACCGGGGCCCTGACCGAGCAAACCCAGAGCCGCCTCCCTGCAGAGCACTGAACCTCCCTGATGCTCCCCTGGTGGGAGGGAGAAAATGCACTAAGTGGCCTCTGGCCTGGTGAGGAAGAGGGGGCTATCTCGCTGCCTGAGGCATCCTCTCTCTGCCCCACACCTCCCTGATCTCAGGTTCCTGCCACACATGCGGGGGCTCCCCTCGATGCTCCCCTGCAGTCACCCAGGCCCCTCACCGGATGCTTCAGCCAGTGATCCTTAATGGCAGGCCGCATCTTCTTGTGCACAACCACCTCCTGCAGCTCCTCCAGCGAGGGGTGCTGGCCGATCTCCTCCTCAAAGGGCAGCATGTACTCGTCCACCGGTCCTGGGGTGAGAACGAGCTGGCGGTCACCCCCAGGTCCCATGCTCCCCACCCACCTGGAGGATGCTTGGGGCCTGGCGCACTCACCATCAGCAGCTTTGCAGCGGGAGACGAGCTCCCACAGCACCAGCCCCATGGCGTACATGTCGATGCGCAGGAAGGCATCTCTCTGGAAGTTGATGGCCCCCTCAAGCACCTCAGGGGCCATGTATCGCCGTGTGCCCACCTACACAAGGATGGGGAGGGTCTAGAGTCACCAACCACGCACGGTGCTCTCACAGTTGGACAGGGAGCTACAGCCCTTGTGCACCAGATGGGCCAGGATGGCAGAATTCAGAGCAGGACGACAAGGACAGCAAGGCTTGATGTGCCACGTTCACAGGAGGGTCAGGAGAGGTCATGGTGTCAACTGTACCTCAATGACCACTTAAAACGTCACATACTTGAGACAGCAGTAAGCTAGCCTGGAACGGCTGCCTCTGCCCCATCAACACCACGAGGGCCAAACAGATGTGTGTTTTACTGAGACTAACACCAAAAACAAAAGGGGAGACAATACTTCAAATCATGAACAGGGACTGTTTTATGATGACTTGTTTAGGCTTTATTTTTATTTACTTTTTCTAGGTTTTGGGGTTTGGATTCTTAGTATACGTCTCCCTACTTTATCTTGCTCAATAATTTTAACTGAAAAGAAAACGAGAGAGAGAAAGACTGAGGGGACAAGGATGAGCAGCGAGAACACTGTCCTCGGGCAGCTGAGCTCAGCAGCGACCCTTGCCCCTGCACCTTGCCAGCGGAGCATCAGAAGGGCAATGCCACTCCCGTGCCAACCCCCTTCTTGCACCCCAAGTCTCGTTACCTGCCCATGGGTGTCCCCTGGAGGTTTCCCTGGCTCAAACCGAACAGCCAGGCCGAAGTCAGCCAGCACGGCCGTGAGGTCGCTTTTCAGCAGTACATTCTTGCTTTTAAAGTCCCTGTGGAGACAAAGGGACTGAGATGAAGGTGAACATCATAGTCCAGCCTGCTGGAGCCTGTGCCCGAGAGCCGCCAGAGACCCCAGCGCAGGCCTCCACCCTCTCTGGGAGCAGGGTCTGCACCAGGGTGGAGTTCCATGAGGCGGCAGGTGGGCAGTTTTAGGATGTCCCGCCCAACGCTGGCCTGAGAACCCCTAATTGCACTTCCCCCAGAGCTGGTAGAACACCACCTCCCCGCCCTGGCCGGCTCGGCTCAGCGGTTAGAGCATCGGCCCGCGGACCGGAGAGTCCCGGGTTCGGTTCTCGCTAAGGCACATACCTCGGTTGCAGTTTGTTCCCGGCCCCGGTTGGGGTCATGTGGGTGGCAACCACTCGATGTGTCTCTCTCACATCGATGTTTCTCTCTCTCTCTCTGCCTCCCTTTCTCCCTCCCGTTCTATCTGAGGATAATTGCAAAAATGTCCTCGGGTGAGGATAAAAAAATTTTTTTAAAGGATAAAAAAAGAACACCACCTCCCCAACTGGCCAAACACCATCTCAGTCCCCACAGCACCCAAGGCCAGCCCTCCATTTGCAGAGGGGTGGGGGCAGGCATACCGACCAGGGGTGCATGTGTTCTGAGGATTTACAGTATGTAGGATGTGAGCGAGCAGAGCTGGACTTGCCTGGGTTCCTGTGCGGGCCCAAGGGGCTCGAGCCCACCGTGAAGGCCAGCGCAGAGCAGGTGCTGGAGCAGGGTGTTGGAGAGGGTGCTGGTGTGCGCCCAGCTCCACCTCTCCCCAGCAGGCACTCTGGTCCTCAGCCTCCCCAGTGCCCAGCTCGGCCTTGTGAGGACTAAACTTGGGGCCACCCTGGCACACTAACTGTGCACTACTGTTAGGTTGAACCATGTGGAAGAGTCCCATCCGACTGTTTTTTACCTACAAAAATGGCAATTTCCTACAGTCACCTCGTCTGACATTCCTGTTCGTACCATCAGGGGCCCTTCTGCTTTGAGCCCTGGAATCGGAGGCTCATTCCCCTCCCTCGCAGCCACAGAAGCACAGGAAGCCAGGTACGGCTGCAGTACTCAGAGTCTCTGTGCCACCAGTCCTTCACCTGCAGGACGAGGCTGAGAAAAACTACCGCACGGGGCGGCACCGAGGATGGCACGAGCGGGTAGTTCTCAGGGTCTGCGGGCTGCCCGCCACGCGGCAGCACTAGGAGGAGGAGTTAACACAGCGGCGCTCAGAGTACAGTCCTACGGCCCCTGAGGCTGTTTCAGGGATCTGCAAGGTCAAAATTATGTTCGTCCATTATTTGCCCTTTTTAAGCTCATTCTCTCAGGAGTATAGTTTTCCAGAGGCTACATACACGTGATGTCATCACTCCGACGGTTCACGGCAGGTGTGCTTTAATACAGCAAATATCAACAGGCATGAGCCACAGCCACAAAAGTTCTTAAGAGTGGAAAGGGATTTGAATCAAAAAGTTTTGAGAATTGCTGAGCCAACTAGCCAAAGTAATGGAGTCAGCATTTCCTCACGTGGCCACTGGAGGGCAACAGAAAACGGGCTTGCAAGGCCAGGCCAGGCCAGGCCCAGATTGGGTAGCAGGCAGGCAGGCAGCAGACGGTGGGCCCAAGTTTTTGTACCCAGGCACTTTTGACACACCACAGAGTGGCTGGGTATGTTTATGAAATTGAGACCCCCCCACCCCAGGCCCTGTTCTCGCCCCCCAACCTTTGCAGCTCCAGACCAAGCACAGGGAGGTCACCTGCTAACCCAGGTACCTGTGGGCGATAGACGGCTTGTGGCCCTCACCACGGCACCAGGGCACGTCCTCATGCAGGTACGAGAGACCTCTTGACATTGTCTCTGCCACGTGACACAGTTCATTCCACGTGATGATGTTCCCCTTGAGGTAATCCGTGAGGGAGCCCTAGAGGAACAGCAGAGCTTGGCACAGGTTCTGGGTACAGGACAGGACCAGCCCAGCCCCGGGAGGCTATCTCAGGGACTCGATTGCTGGGCTCCTCTCCCGGGAAACTGGAATTGATACAGAAGATGTATGAGGCCAGTAGAGAAAGGTCGGAGTCGCGGGGACTCAGAGATGTTAATTACGAAGTCACTGCTCTTATTTGTAAGAATTTATCCCCGAGTTAGAGGTTCTTACTGTGGATACTCATGTCCACAACTGTGGCAGAGTACCTCACCGTGGAAGGCCAGCAAGGGACCGTGGTGGAGGCCACCCCACCCTGGGCGCCCACTCCCACGGGGCGTGGCTCACCTTGTCGTGGAAGGCCGTGATGAGCCACAGTTCAACCTCCAGGTTGGAGCCGCGCTTCTCGGCAGCGATGAACTGCAGCAGGTTCTCGTGCTTCATGCCGGGCGTGCTGAAGATCTCCCGCTCGCTCTGCCACGACTGCTTGTCCTAGGGCAGGGATGCGGCTGAGCCCACGGCAGCCTCCCTCTGCAGCAGAACCACCACCCTCATCCCATTCCCCACGCCCCAGCCTCAGCACCTGCAAGGGAGGCAGGCAGAAGCCCTGGACTGAGCCAGCCCCGGAGCAGAGGCCAAGAGTGATCCCTGAGATCACTCACGGTCAGCACGTGATTTACAAACGGGCCTGCTGAGGGCCAGAGAGGGGAGCGAGTGGCCCAGCATCACCCAGCAAATGAGAGACACAGCTGGGCCTGGCTTTGCTAAGGGTCTCGGGCAACTGCTTGGGGCAGCCTGGTGTCCAGAATCTCTAAGTAGAACCTGGTGTCAAAAACAAAACTCTGAAAACCAGAGCGGATCAAGGTCTTGCAAATCAAGGATTTGCAAAGCCCTACATAGCCGCACAATAAATTTCACCACTCCCAAGGGGGCCCACTTCTCCCTCATCCCACCTACCAGGGGCCTGGACTGCCTGGGGCAGGGGAGCTCAGGCCACAGCACAGGTGGAGGACCTGGCGCCCCACACCCACTCACCTGGAGTGGGAAGATCTTGACAGCCACAAAGTCGTTCATGAGCTGTGCCTTCCAGACGCAGCCGAAGCGCCCCCGAGCCTTGATCTCCAGCAGCTGCAGTGGCTTTAGGCCCACCAGAGGGGATGGGGGTGGAGGTCCAGGGTCCTGGGGGAGATCAGGGCTTAAAGAGTCCGTCCTGGCCTCGCCACCTCTACCCCTGCCCTGCCCCGAGCCAGCCGTCTCACCTCGTGGATGTCCACGTGACCGTAGGGGGCTTTCCGATGCCGGTACATCCAGAAGGCCAGCAGGACGATGAGGGAGAGGCCCCCGATAGGCAGCAGCGAGTAGGCCAGCACCGTGAGCAGGGTGGGGGCTGTCGGGGGTGGCTCGTACGTGACTGGGGGACACATGGAGCCCTGTGTCACACAGCCCGCCCACCCTGCTCCTCCTCCAGGGCCAGAGAGCCCTGCAGCCACTCTCCACCCAACTCGGGAGCTGGGTGCTCCCCTCAGGCCCAGGAGGGCCCACGCCGGCTTCTCCCACAGCCCTCACCTTCCGGGCCCCCGGCCTCCGGCAAGTGGGTGAAGCGCTCGTTGCAGAAGTTGCCTTCACAGCAGCAGAAGTACACCTGGGGGTTCTCCTCCGTGGCCACACACTCCTGCCTGGAGGCACAGTTTCCCACACACCCTCAGCGGAGGGAGGCAAGACTCTCCGGGGCTGGCCCTGCCAAACCCCTCCCCACAGACAGAGAACCTCATGGGGAACCACCAGGGGGACAACCTAAACCCACCTCCCTGGAAGTGGGACCCAAAGTCGAGGAGGGACAGACAGCCAGGGTGGACACGCACTGAGAGCCTCCCTGGGTCTGGGGCTGGTGAACACAGTTCCAGAAGGGCTGGGACCCTGCAGCACCCCTACTTGTCCAAGCTCTCTGGAGAGCCCTTTGTCTTCCCCCTCCCGCCCTGATGCCAGGCTAGGGTCCACAGACACCCTGAGACCCGCGTGAGCAGCAGGCAGCATCGGCAGGCGGGCTCCAGTGGAACTGAGAGGAGGGGCGGCCAGGAGGGCAGGGGGAGCTCCAGGGGTACCTGTCGTAGCAGTTGAAGTCGTCCAGCCAGCAGCCCTTCTTGACCAGCTCGATGGTGCCCGAGCTGTTGCGCCAGGAGGCATAGCAGTGCAGCCGCTTGTCCTGCTCGCCCTCGCAGCGCTCCAGGCCGCTCTGGTTGGTGCGCTCCAGCTCCCAGTTGGCGTTGTAGTAGATGCACTCCCGCGTCTCAGCCTCCCCACGCCCGGAACCTGTCCCCCCGGAGATGAGAGACCTGCTGAGCACCCACCCACCCCTGCTCCCTGCCCTGGACCCAGGCCACCCTGAGGGAGGCTGGGTGGTGGGAGCAGGCCCCACGCCACCCACCCATTCGACACCTCTCAGCTTAGTGTGCCAGCCAGTACCAGCCCCCATCTCATCCCTCCCCCTGCAACTGCCCCCAGGCCCAATCAAGAGGGAGGCAGCCACACACCTAACAGCGCAGGCTGGAGACACAAATACCCAGACTGATGGCTGGGTGCAAAAAAGGGACCCCACCAACACCGGAGGCTCTAGGGTCGCGGCTTCCCTGCTGCAGCAGTTAATACAGGGACCTCAAAACCTCAGTGTGCATCAGAAGCACTGCATGGGGCGGGGGGGGGGGTGCAACCCAGACTTATCCAATAGGAATGGGGGAGAATCTACGTTTTTGATCACCCCGTCTGTCTCAGGTGATTCTGATCTAGATCTCAGGGGCCCCAGCTATGGCTGTCTCCGCCTCAACCCACGCTCGCCACCATCCCCCAGGGAGACACTGCTGGTGTACCTCCACACCCCCCATCCAGACTGGACAGGAAGCAAGGACCCTCCAGTGTCCTTTCAGCACCCAGCAACCACCCCTGGTGCTCAGGAGGGCTAAAGAAGGTCGTCAAGTATCAGGCCGTCAAGTATCAGGCCCTCGTGTTCAGGGTAAAGCTCCCAGAGTCACCACAGGGAATACGGCCCCAAGCAGAAGGCCCGGCTGGTGGCTGCACTGTGACAACAGATAGTCCTCCCAGGTGGGCCTGGCACCCGAAGACCCCTGTGGGCGCTCCCCCTCTCCTGCGACCGCTTCTGCCCCCTGCACGAGGGCCATCCCGGTGGCCCAAACTTTGATCCTCAACTGCCCCTTCAAACGTGGCCTCGAATTCACCAAACCCATCTTTCTCACCTGTCCCCTCCAAAACAACCCCAGCCCAGCCCCCGACCCCACAGCCCTGTGACAGGAAGGAGGAAGGCGAGGCCAAAGGAAGCTCCCTGGGAACGGGTTCTGACCCCTGACCTGACACCTAGGCTGAAATGCTCCCAGGCCTCCGGGAGGGAGTGCTCTGCTATCGCCCCTTTATGGGGTGCCCCTGATCAAGGGTGACAATGGCATTTACAACCTCTCTGCCAAAACCCCACACACACACCCAAGAGGAAACCGGCACCAAGCTCCCTCCTATCCTCACCACACTTCTTAGGCCTACTGTAAGCTGGTGACTGACGCCACCCCTAGCTGGACTCCCCTACAACTATCCCCACCCCAGGCAGGAGGAAGGAGCGGTCAGAGGCACCCAAGGAAGGACAGCTAGACAGCCACCAGCAGCCAGGAGTCCTGCTTCACCATCAAACCAGCCTGAAAGGCTGGCTAGAGCAATAAGGAGAGAAAGACCCCACCCAACCCAGGGGGAGGCAAATGCCCTGAATCCTAGCATGGCCCAAGCTCCCCCCCCCACCCCCACCCCCACCCCCGCCCCCATCAGAGGCCATCCTGAACAAAGAGCTTGATGTCCCATGGTACACCCAGGGAGCAGAGCAATGCTGTCAGGTGGGAGGGGCCCCCACAGCAGGAGGGGCCATCCTCTGGTCAGACCCCACCCCTTCTATGTCTCTGCAGTGACAGGAGGCTTCCAGAAGGGCCTGGCCAGAGGAAAGCTGCAAATCTCACAGCCCCAGGTAGGACTCTAAGGATTCAGATGTCACCCAGCCAGAAAGCCAGTGTCTAGCTATGGCTCTGCCATCCAATGCCAGGGGGCCTAGACTCAGACACAAGGAAGAAGAAGAGTGGGTTCCCAACCCCCCAGGCAGCTGGGGCCCAACCTGGTCCACAAAGTCTATACAGGGGCTCAGGTAGGGGCACACACTGGCTTCCTCCAGCCAGGCCCTGCAGCCAGGGAGCTGGGTGGACGACGGAAACCACAGGTCGAGCGAGCACACCAGGGCCAGGACTCAGGCTGGCTCCCTCGATGCACACAGGCCCCTTACCCACCTACAGCAGCATCTGGGGGCTGGGCCATGCAAAGCACCCAGTCCAGAGGGCACAGGCCTCCTCTCCCAGCCTGGGGCCCGCTGCATTCACAGCAGCAACTCCACAGGGGTCCCCAGAGACTGCGACTGGAGGGGGGGCAGACAGGGGAGCTGGGCACTGCCCACCTGCCTTCCCTCACAGTAGTCACACCACAGTGCCAGGCCTTGGACATGCTGGGCTCCTGGGCCTAGCTAGCACAAGCAGCTACTGCTGGATGCAAGACGCTCCCCTTTTCTCCTTTAAATGTCAGCTCTTCCCTCTCCCTGGAGACCAGGTCAACTCTACTTCCACATGCCTTTGTCTTTCCCCCAAAATCTAGCTTATCACCCTTGACTAATTTCCTGTTGTTTAAAGGAATATTTCAGACTTTCAAAAAGTGTAAAAATAACACAACCAAAGATAATCCCCAAGAGAAAATAACATAATGAAGGCTCATATAAGAAATAAAATATTGCCCTGGCTGGTTTGGCTCAGCGGTTGGAGCGTCGGCCCGCAGACCAGAGAGGCCCGGGTTCGGTTCCCACTAAGGGCACGTACCTTGGTTGTGGTTCGTCCCCGACCCTGGTTGGGGTTGTGTGGGTGGCAACCACTCAATGTGTCTCTCTCACATCGATGTTTCTCCCTCTC
Organism: Tadarida brasiliensis; assembly: GCA_030848825.1. NCBI lineage: Eukaryota > Metazoa > Chordata > Mammalia > Chiroptera > Molossidae > Tadarida > Tadarida brasiliensis. The sequence goes on along the minus strand of CM061274.1, from coordinate 54,958,853 downwards.
TCCCTCCCACTCTATCTCAAGATAAATGCAAAAATGTCCTCAAGTGAGGAAAAAAAAAAAGAAGAAGAAGAAAAGAAAGAAAATATTGCCCAGCCGGCGTGGCTCAGTGGTTGAGCATCGACCCAGGCACTAGGAGGTCGCCAGTTCGATTCCCGGTCAGGGCACATGCCCAGGTTGTGGGCCTGATCCCCAGTGGGGGGCATGCAGGAGGTGGCCGATCGATGTTCTCTCTCATCAATGTTTCTATCTCTCTCCCTCCCTCTCCCTTCCTCTCTCTCTAAAATTTAACAAAGAAAAAAATTTTTAAAAAAAAGGAAATAAAATATTACAAATGTGCTTGGCAACTGCCTTTTAAACGTCAGGCTCCCCTCAAGACTGCAAAGCTAATGAAGGCAGAAGCCTTGACTGCTTCAAGCGCTAGGACCAGCTCTGGACCCATGACGAACAGACGGATAGAAGGACCAAGGAATGGAGAGAAGGACAGTTATTTCCTGGCTAGGGCAGGACTTCAAAGCGGGAGGATGACAACAGGAGGGGTGGCCTCAGCCTGCAGCCCTAGCTCTCCGGTCGTCCGGGGAGTTTCCATCTCCACTCAAACAACATGTAACAAGCCCCTGTGTAAGGCTAGCAGCCAGAACCAGGGAAGCCACAGGCTTGGAGAGTGGCCCAGCTCCTCTCTCCAGGCCACTGATCAGGCAGGGATCGCTCTGGCCACCACCATGGGCACAGGCTGGAAACTCCAAATCGCAAGGCTCCAGGGGTAGGACGCAAGGATCTTGAATGTCACCAGACCCCCCTCTGACCAGATCCTCCTACAGGTGACCAAGAAACACAGCCATGAGCCATCAGACTTCGGTCAAATCCTGGCTCTGATGGTTCCTAGCTGTGTGACCCTGGGCAAATTATCAAGCCAACCCACACCTCTGTTTCCCCGCTTGTGAAAGGGGTAATAACAGCACATATTCCTAGGGCTGTTCCAGTGAGTTAACGCACTTCCAGAATGGTTAGAACAATGCCTGGCACGGCATCTTGGCTGTTATATTAGCGCCATAGCCCTCCCCTGCTGCCTAGGACAATCCAAAACACAAGCCCCCTGGAGGGCTCCCAACCCACCAGGGTAGAGTGTGCACACCCAGGACTGCACGAGCTTTGCATTCAGAGCCTAAGGGGGACCTGAGGAGAGGGCCGACTCCAGGCCCCTCCCACACCACACCCAGGCTCTATTGCCAGCTGGAGACGCAGGGGCCTCCCCCTTCTTCCCTTCTCCCTGGCAAACTCTGCTTCTGCACACACTCAGCTATTTATAGCCTCTGGCAACACTCCAACCACAAGGCCGCCTCTGCCTTTTAATAGACACAGGGCTCCTGCCCACACGCACGGGGCCAGGGCACCCATGCACAGGAGGCTCCCCCTGACCTCCAGCTCACTCACCGACCCTGCAGGAGGGGAAGCTGTGCCTGTGTGCCCCTCATACTTGCTTCCTCATAGCCCCGGGAGCATGCTCCCCAGTCAGCCAGGCCCCCCAGTCACCCAGGCAAGGGGCTCACTGTATCCCTGAGGTACAGCCAACCCAACCGCTTGCCTCCAAAGGAACCCGATAGACAAGTGGCAGTGTCCCCAAAGGCAGTCCCTATGTGCCCAGAGGCCTACACCTTGGTGAACAGAAGCCCCCACTCTCTCCAAGCCCTCAGTCCAGGCAGAGCAGAGAAAAGCCACTCCTGCACAAACACCACCTCCAAAAAGCAAAAACAACCAGAATACGTGCAGATCCCATCTGAACAGACCTTCTGGGGAGCTGGACCTTATGGACCGGTACTGACACACGAGGAAAAGCGCTGGGAGGTCTGTTTCCCCAGTCCAGTTGGCCCTGGACACACCCCACCATGCACAGGGGAGAAAAGGGAGGAATCCTACCAGGGTCCTTCCTGTCTGTGAGGGACTCAAAGTGCAACGGGGACCGGAAAGACTGACGGACAGATGGAGAAGTGAGGGGCGATCAAGGCAGAGCCTTGGTGAGAGGACTTGAAGCTGGAGTGGCCATGTGCCCCTGGGGTTCCCTGGGCTCCAGGCTTGGGGTGTGTCCAACCCAGCCAACACCTCCCAAAGGAACTGCAGACCCCAGCAGCCCATGGGCCGCTGTCCTCTACCCTTGGCTCCTGGAGGCCCCCACAGGGAGCAGGTGTCCCGCCACACCCACGCAGGCACTGTGGGTGGTGAGAACGGGATGGACCCAGCACCGCATCCACCCCAGGCCCCTGCCACCAGTGCGCAGAGGCGCACCCTCTCAGAAGCCACCATGCCTGAGAGGTGGCCAAGCCAGACGACTCAGGCAGCCCCAGGTTCTCCTCACTGTCCAGCTCCAGGCGTGCTGGACTGGACAGGCAGCCAACCCGCCCCGACAGCAGCCAGACTGCCCTCCTGGAAGCCTCCTGCCTTAGCTCCCCTGGCCTGCCGTCGGAAGGCAGCCTTGCAGCGTGCTGAGCACCAGGCCTCCGTGCTCATGACTCGACTCCCCCAATCCGCACAGTGGCATCTTCACCATCTTCCCCACAACCAGAGAAGGATGGCCGGGGTGTTGGGACTAAGGGAACCCTCAGGGGGTGGGGGTTGGCGGCGAGGGGAAGGCTGAAGCGTGAGACAGACACACACACACACACACACACACACACACACAAACTGTGCACGCATTGTAGAATGGCACATATGTACAATGGGGCAGAAAAGAATCCAAAACGTACCTACAGTTTATCTTTAAATTTCTTTACATTACATAAGAGAATTAACTCTTGAGTATCTGTTTCTAGGAGCCAAACACAATCTCAGACACATTTACTTTTTCCCTCCACACCCATAGATTTGTGAGCCATCCAAATCAATCCACATGTACTTAGCAAACACAGAGCAGGCACCATACTAAGCTCTTTACAAATAACTTCTTCAATCCTCGTGACAACCCTGTGAGGGCCCCCATTTTCCAGATGAGGGAACTGACGCACAGAGAGGTGAAGTACCCTACCCGAGTTTTTGTTTTGTTTTTTTTATTGCTTTTTAGAGAGGAAAAGAGGGGGAGAGAGAGATAGAAACACTGATGAGAGAACACTGACTGGCCGCTCCTGCATGCCCCACACTGGGGATCAGGCCCACAACCTGGGCATGTGTCCTGACCAGGAATCGAACCGGTGACCTCCTGGTGCATGGGTTGACACTCAACCACTGAGCCACACAGGCGGGCCTTTAGGTTATTTTTAACGTTTGCTGATTTAAGCACTCCTCTTGAGCCCTCATTTGCAAGTTTTCTTATGCTCATGTGTGGGCGTTTCCCGAGGGTATATCCCCACAGGTTAGAGATGCAGGGTCACAGGGTATGAGCATCTCCAGGTCACTAGATACGGTCAAACTGTTCTCCAAGGAGCATGCACCAATTTATGTTCCCCACAGACTAAGGCCCCACTGAGCCACACCCTCACCCCTGATATTTGCTCACCTAGTCGGTGTGAAATGGGTTTTGATCCCCATTTCCTCATTACTTGTGACACTGATCATCTTTTTGTTTTTTCTTCAGCCTCTCCTGAGAACCGTGTGTTCACATCCTTTCCCATTTTTCCACTGGGTTGCTTTTCCTTGGAGTTGTAAAAACTCTATATATCCTTGATGATAGACCTTTTCTTACTATACAGTAACCCTCTTTATTTGTTCATTTGCTCTTTGCCAAAACACCTGTTTTATATTTGCCAAGAAGTCTATTTTGATGCTAACATAGCTACATGACATTTCTTGTGGTATTTTCCCAGTTTATCTTTTTCCAACTTTTATTGTATTTTTTATTTTAAAAAGTTTTTTTTAATTGATTTTAGAGCTAGAGGACGGGAGAGTCTCGGAGAGAGAGAGAAACATCAATGTGAGAAACACTGATCAGCTGTCTCCTGCACAGCCCCCACTGGGGATCCAGCCCATGTCTGTGCCCTGACCAGGCATCAAACCGGCGACCTTGCAGTGCATGGGAGAACACCCACCAACTGAGCCACACTGCCAGGGCTCCAACTTTTATTTTAAATGGTCTTGTATCTTTATTTTCCAATTCACTCTAACATGGCCTTTGACCTACATTTCAATCCTGTTATAATGTTTATGATTACTTCTGTATTTAATTTTTTTTTTTTTTTTGTCTCTACTGCTACCACCTTTGGATTATTTTTTAATTCCGTATTTCAGTCACTTCTGGTCTGGACAGTGTACAGTCTATTTCTATTCTATTATAGGCTAGCCTCTAAATTGTAATATGTACATTTATCCTAAAAGCCTCAGAAGAAGTTAATTGTTCTAACTCCAATGACCTCCATCCAACTTACATTTAATTAGTTTAACATAACATTTGTGTTCAGTATTTAATCTGTTATTGCTGTTCTTCTTACCTGCCTCCCAAGGCAGATCTCACTTGTGTTTTATTTGTCCATATGTTCACTGGCTTGTCTGCTCACCCATGGCCCCTGCATCTCTGTTCTTCCTTCTGGGACCACTGTCCTTCCTGAAGAACATCCTCCTTTAGTCAAAATCTTTTGGCAGAGATGCCTTTGTTTGCTTTCCTGAAAATGATATTTTGCCCTTTTTCATAACTGAGAGAAGAACATAATCTTTTAGGTTGCATTATTTTCAAAATATTATTCCACTGTTCTGGTTTCTGCTGTCACTGCTGGGAAGTCTACTGTTAGTTTAACTTTGTGAATATTCTGTCATTCCCTCTGGCTGCTTTCTCAAGATCTTCTCTTTGCTGTTTCACTACAAGCTATGTGTCTAAGTAAATACATTTAAATGTATTTGTTCTGCTTGGAAGAATATGCTTCTAATCTAATGATTTGTATCTATTATAACTTCTGAAAAATTCCTGGCACTTATCAATTTGAATATTGCATCTCCTATTTCTGAAATTCCTATCACAAGTATATTCCCACTCTATCCAGTTTTTAACTCTGCTTTCATTTTTAATCCTCACCTGAGGATATTTTTCTATTTATCTTCAGATAGAGTAGGAGGGAGAGAGAGAGAAACATCACTGAGAGGGACATATCTACTGGTTGCCTCCCACACGACCCCGACCAGGGCCAGGGACGAACCGCAATGGAGGTATGGGCCCTTGGCCGGAATCGAACCCAAGACTCATTCATCCGCAGGCCGACGCTCTACCACTGAGCCAAACCAACCAGGGCAACTCTGCTTTCTATTTTTTTGCATTTATCTTCAGATAGAGCAGGAGGGAGAGAGGGAGGAAGAGAGAGAGAGAAACATCAATGAGAGAGAGACACATCAAATGGTTGTCACCCACACGACCCCAACCGGGGCCAGGGACAAACTGCAACCAAGGTATGTGCCCTTAGCAGGAACCGAACCCAAGACTCTCTGGTCCACAGGCAGACTCTAACCACTGAGCAAACCGGCCAGGGCCAACTCTGCTTTCTTTATAGATAATTCCATATGGTCTAATTTCCAATTCATAAATTCTCTCTTTAGCTGTGTCTAATTCATTATTTAGCTCCTCTACTTAGTTTATAAATTCAATCAGTCTATTTTTTTATTTCTAGAAGTTCTATTTAAAAACCTTCTTGATCAATTCTGATACTTCTGTTCCATCATATTTCCAAATCCCTATCTTATATTTCCATAATTTAACTTCTTAAACATCTATTTCTACCATTAATTATTTTTGATGATTTTCAATCATGCTATCTTGTTTCTTTGTGTGCCTTGGAATTTTGGGTACTGAGCTTATGTTCAATGGGGCCTTTCCTATGGGAAAACTGTGAGGCCAAATTTGAAGGGGCAACCTTCTAGAGATAATTTTTATTTTTGCTTCTGCCAAATTTTCTATAATATTATGAATCTAGAATCACTTCCATTTCTTAACTTCAAGTTTCCCAGAGAACACAGATGGTATAAACTTCAACTCCAGCTCTGGCCGGTTTGGCTCAGCGGTTAGTGCGTCGGCCCGCGGACCTGAGAGTCCTGGGTTCGGTTCCCACTAAGGGCATGTACCTGTGTTGCAGTCTGTCCCCGCCCCGGCTGGGGTTGTGTGGGTGGCAGCCAGTCGATGTTTCTCTCTTACATCGATGTTTCTCTCTCTTTCTCTCTCTCTCTCTCCTTCTGTCTCTCCCACTCTATATCAAGATAAATGCAAAAATGTCCTCAGGTGAGGATTAAAAACAACAACAACAAAAAAAAACTTCAACTCCAAGCTCAGGTAAGCAGACCTTTGGTTACAAATTCTCATGGGAAAGTACCCTACCCCACCCCCACCAACCATCCCAGACCAAAACAATTTTATTATCTATCCCTTTGTCAGCAAAAGAATGTTTCTCCTACTCCATACTTTCACTGAAGGTAGTCTTATCACGTGACTGCCTCAGTCTCAATTCCATATCTTATCTCCTGTGCCTTACAGACTGCTACTAAACCCACATCTCTAAATTATGGAGAGAGGCAAAGTCCCTCCTCCAGAAGGCCCCAGAAATCAGTAGCTTTAGCTAGTGGAGGTGTAGAGCCCTGACTCCAGCCTGCTCTTGCTTTTCTCTTACTTTCTTATACATGCAACTATGTATATACATTTAAAAAGAATATTTAGTATACGTTTTCCAGCATTTCTATGGGTCTTTCATAAGGAGATTTTTCAGCTGTTTTGTTCACTATTATTGCCACAAACAGAAGTCCAGGAGCACTTTCAAGGGAGCTGTATCTGCCTTCAGAAGCCCAGCCTAGGAACAAGGAATCAAACCAGGTCATCTCAAGTCACTTCCAACTTCGACTGTACAAACCAGTCCCTGGCACCACCCTCTCACAGAACAAGGTGTGGGTCCAGGGCCATTCTCTGGAATATGTGCCATTCTTCAGGGCCCATCATTTCTGAGAATACTGGAGAGAGAGTTTCCAGGTAAAAGTCAAGGATTATGCACAAATATTACTTTTGCTCCCTCCTAATATCCCACTAAAGCCACAGTACAAAAAAAAAAATTTTTTTTAAGGGATAAACCCATAAGGATGACAACAGGAAAGAAACCCGAAAATGAAATTTTGAAGTTGGGAAGCAGATACCATGTGGTCAAGGGCCAACACAGACTCCTAAGATGGCTGTGGAGAAAGCTGACAGCAATACGCTTTCCACCACAGAACCTTCCAAAACTGAGGAATTTGTGGTACCAGATGTTTCTGGAAGAGTGGGGTACATGTGAGTACAGATATAGAAGGGTTGGTGGCAAGGGGCAGCCAGATCCTCGGCTCTTACTACCACTCACCAAGACTGGGGTCTGCTCCTCCCCCAACAGCAAAGAGTAAAAGGTTATGTTCTAAAGAAGATACAATAGAGAGTCTCATCCTGGCCGGTTTGGCTCAGCGGTCAGAGCGTCAGCCGGCGCGAACCAATGAGTTGCAGGTTCGATTCCAGTCAAGAGCACATACCTCAGTTGCAGTTCATCCCCGACCCTGGTCGGGGTCTTGCAGGAGGCAGCCAGTCGATGTGTCCCTCTCACATCGATGTTTCTCTCTCTCTATCTCCCTCTCCCTTCTTCCTTCCTCTCTGTAAAAAAATATCTATATATAATGACAGAAATGAAAATCAGCAGAAGGATTAGAAAATAATGATTAGAAGACAGTGTTGAAGAAAGCTTACCAAAAAAGTAAAGCAAACACACAGATACAGAAAATAAGAGAAAAAAGACAAGGAATTTAAAGGCCCAGTCCCAGAAGTCCAACACCTAAATAATAGGAGTTCCAGAAAGAGCAAACAAAAGGAAGAAAGCAAAGACCAGCAAGTGGATGAAACAGGCCCCCCACTCAGCACATCACTGTCAACTTCCACAACAGCAGGGACAAGAAAAGATCCCATAGCAAATGTCTCGAAAGAGAGAATGTCACCTATAAGGAATTAGGAATCAGAATGGCTTTGAACTTGTAGCCAACACTTGGAGGCTACAATAAAATTCTGTTCCTATTGTCTATTTACCTATCTTGCACCAAAAGCTCACTATTTTAATTACAATAGCTTTACAATGAAGCCTGACATCCAGTAGGCACACTTGTTCTTTTCCTCTAAGACCAGCCTTGGCTCTTCTTGGTCCCTTGCACTTCCAAATGGTTTTATTCTGAGTTAACTAAAGATGAACTTGCAGGCTTTTTCTGCATCTACTGAGAGAATCCTATAGTTCTTCTTAACTTTGTTAACATGATAGATTTGATTTTCAATTGTTATATCAACTATGCATTTCTGGGATAAAACTACTTGGTTGTGATGTATTACTATTTTATACATATTGCTGGGTTCTATTTGTGAATGTTTTCAGAATTTTTGCATCTTGTGTTCATTTAGGGTATTATAGTTCTGTTTATCTTTGACAGCAATACGCTTTCCACCACAGAACCCTCCAAAACCTTCTCTCTTTTATTGCCTTCTTTTAAATTTGGGAATTCTGTATTATTCCATTTGTCTCCTTCATTAGCTTGAAAATTATTATCTATCTGTTAGTGGTTACCCTAGAAATTACAGCATGCCTTCTTATCAAAATCTAATATTAAAGAGTAGTGCCCTGGCCGGTTTGGCTCAGCGGTTACAGCGTCGGCCTGCGGTCCAGAGAGGCCTGGGTTCGGTTCCCGCTGAGGGCATGTACCTCGGTTGTAGTTTGTCCCCGGCCCTGGTTGGTCACGGGAGGCAGCCACTCGATGTGGCCCTTTCACGTCGATGTTTCTCTCTCTCTTCCTCTCTCTCCCTCCCACTCTACCTGAACAAAAAATGGGGAAAAAAACATCCTCGGGTGAGGATTAAAAAAAAAAGAGAGAGAGAGTAGTAGTTATACCCCTTTCTGGACAATGTAAGAATTTTTAGAAAAATTAAATTCCATTGTCACTCCACTCTTTCCATATAGCACTTATCTGTTTTGTTTTTGTATGTACTTCAAACTTACTAACAAGTTTCTCTCATAAAATAATTGTCTGAATATTTATCATTTTCATTGTCCTTCATTCCTTTCTGTATCTCTGACTTTTCATCTCCATCATTTTCCTTCTGCCTGAAGAACATATTCTTTACTTGAAACCTTCATTCTTGAAGGGCAGTTTTACTTGATATAGCATTTTAGGTTAATAATTATCTCTTTCAGCACTTAAAGCTATCATTCCATTGTCTTCTGGCTTCCAGTGTTTTTGAGAAGTTAGCTGTCAATACATTGCTCTTTTGCTAGCAATGCCTTTTTTCTCTGGCAGCTTTTTAAGATTTTCTGTCTTTGGCTTTCAGAAGTTTGGCTGTGACAGGAATAGGTGTGAAATTTTTATTTATTATCTTATCTATGTTCATAGGGCTTCTTGAATCTGTAGCTTAATGCCTTTCCTTCATTTACAAAGTCCTCAGCTGTCATGTCTTCTGCCTCATTTTCTGTCCTGTGGCTCTGATTACATGGAGCTTAGACCTTCTCACTTTATCCTCTATGTATGCTTGCTTCCCACTCTTCTATATCCATCTTTTTGTCTCTCCATGATTCAGTCTGTATATCATCTTCTGATCCATTCCCAGTTCACTAATTCTCTCTTCAGATATACACCTGATCTGATAAAATCATTCACTGAGTTCTTGTTTTCTGTTAGTCCACAGGTCAGTTCTGTAACAGTTTTTCATTTGGTTGTTATATATTTTTCTAGCTCTCTGGTGAAATTCCCACTTTCACTTCCTTGACCATTGCGATTACCAGTATTTTTCAATATGTATATGATAACTCCAATTTGGAGCGCATCCAAGTCTGCTTCAATTGTGATGTTTCTGCTGACTACTTATTTAAAATGATCACACCCGGCTGGTGTGGCTCAGTGGTTGGGCGTCGACCCTGCACCAAGAGGTTGCTGGTTCGATTCCCAGTCAGGGCGCATGCCCAGGTTATGGGCCCAATCCCCAGTGGGGGGCATGCAGGAGGCAGCCAATCAATGTTCTCTCTCACTGATGTTTCTATCTCCCTCTCCCTCTCCCTTTCCTCTAAGAAAAAAGAAAATGATAAATAAAATTAGCCCGGCCAGTGTGGCTCAGTGAATTGAGCATCGTCCCACGCACCGAGAGGTTTCAGGTTCAATTCCCATTTAGGGCAAGTGCCCGGGTTCTGGGTTTGATCTCCAGTGTGGGACGTGCAGGAGGCAGCCGATTGATGTTTCTATCTCCCTCCCCCTCTCCCTTCCTCTCTATCTAAAAAAATCAATAAAATATATTTAAAAATAAATAAATAAAATGATCAGCTGGTCATTATATATGCAAAATTGTTTGTAGAAATAGTTTGAGGCCTAGAATGATGTCATATTCCTTGAATGATTCTACATGTGCTTCTGGAAAGCAGCTAAGGGCACCATTAATTCCATAATATCATAATCTACCTTTCGAGTTTGTCTTCTTTTGGCTCCCCCTCACCCATCTTTGGGGTCCCAACCTAGAAGAAGGGGTTCACTATACCCATTCTCTGTTTATAACTCAATCCTTGTCCTCCTAGCCCTACAAGGCTATTAAACGCAATCCTCAGTCTCTCAGTTGCCTATATGGAGGGGCTGAATACAGACTCAAATGTCAAAGTCACCACTCAGGGCCTCTCTTCTTACATAGATCCTGGCCTACTAGATCTTCATAGCTTCTTAGTTCTACAACGCTTTCAACCAGAGATGTTTTCTTAATGTGTCCAGCTTTTCCAAGTGCCTTCAGAAAGGGAGATTTTCCTGGTTGTCAGAAGAGGAAGTCTCCATATCTACTTTTTACCCAGCTTTTAGACATATATTCAGGATCATATTATACCCAAAGAGGATATATCTACACATACACGGAAACTGTGATCACCAGTGTAGCTAAAATTGCCCGTGAAAACTGTTAAGAACACAGACCCTAGGGCAGAGTCATGAAAAAAGGTAATTTTCATTCCAAATTGTAACAAAAAAAACACAGAATTCACTTTTAACCAACTTGACTGTTTCAGACCGTTATGGGCTGAAGTGTACCCTCCTCCCTTCAAAATCCCTAGGTTGAAGCCCTAATCTCCAGTGTAATGTATTGGGAAACAGGGGCCTTTAAACTTAAGGTCAAATGAGGTCATAAGGATGGGGCTGTAGTACAATAGAACCAGTGTCCTTATAAGACGAAAGGACTCCAGGAGTGTATACACCCAGAGAAAAGGCCATGTGAGAACACAGCAAGAAGGCAGCTGGCTATCTGCAAGCCATGGAGAAAGGCTTCATCGGAAACCAACCCTGCCAGCATCTGGGTTTTGGACTTGCAGCCTCCAGAGCTGAGAGAAAATTAATGTGTCATTTAAGCTACCCAACCTGCGGTATCGTTACAATAGTCCAAGCAGACTAACGTGCAGACAGTGCACATCGCCCGTACAATGTGGGCAAGCTGACTACATCACCCGTCCTAGAAACTGCACCACAGACCCAGTGTCACCTACACCCTCCAGCGGAGCCTGACCAGTGGGCTTGCACAAGGAATCCCAGTCAAAGTAGTGAGAAAGTAGACACCGCTGAAGAAGGACACTAGGAAAGCAAGGGCTTTGGAGAACAAGTCATGTCGAACGGTCTCCCCTCCTTCTTCAGTCAGCGGGGGCTGTGCAAGGGAACAGGGCATCCACGCTCAGCCAGGAAATGAAGCTTACCAGGGCCCCCTCTTTCATGAGAAACTCCTCACCAGACTCTAAAATGACTCTTCCACAGGTTTCTCCCACCATCATCACCACCTGTGAAATCAGGATCTTCACCGGGGTACCACTAAGGCCGTTACCCACAGCTCAGCAACCTTCAGCGAGTGGCTCAGTCCCTCTGAAGGGTGGAAGCAGCATGGAGAAAGGCAAGTGAGCACACACAGACACACACAGCACATCACCCCAAACCCAGACCGGCACACCCGGCTGTCCCCTGCTACCTACCATCCCCTCCCTCCCCAGGTTCTGGAAGCGAGTCACCAGGAGACTCAGACACAGGAAGCAGTCTCCCTGGCTCTCCTCAGACACTAGCCAGTGGAAGTGAACACTCTCCCTGTCCGGGCACCTTTCATGAGGTGGGCTAATTCCAACCTCTGTAATCCAGAGTTTCTGGAGAGGAGGAGGTGCTCAGAGGTTACTACCTGCTATCTCCCCCAGCTTCTGCCCCCACTGCCATCACCTGGGTAGCCTCAGAAAAAACAAACAAACAAAAACCACATAACCATTTCTCAGTATCTATTAAAATTTTAAATATGCATGTCCAACAACCCAGAAATTCTTCTTGTCATCTATCCTCGAGAAACAATCTGCATTAATTGTATACAATCAGAAAGTCCATCAGTAAGAGACAAGATAAAATGTAGTCTATATATTCAAACTTTGAAATTTTACACAGCTCTCAAAAAGACTGAGGTAGATCCGTGTGTATTAGAAAGATTGCCAAAACATTTCTTGGAGTTTAAAAAGCCATGACATACAACAACACAGATGCATGTCACAAACATGATAAGCAAAAGATGAACACAAAGAACAAAACAGGCAAAACTAACTTAGGCTGTTAGAAGTCAGGACAGTAGTTACCCTTAGGGGTGAGGGGCAGAGTGGAATGCAATCAGAGAGGGCTTGGTTGGGGAGAGGCTGGTAAATTTCTGATTCTTGACCTGGATACTAATTACATGGACGTGTTCAGTTTGTGAAAAATACACAAAGCTGTCACCTATGATAATTACACCTATATATTTCAATTAAACGTTTTTAAAAGGATAATAGCATTTTAGGTAAACAAAAAAACAAAAAAAGAAAACCACTCTCGATTTCTTTAAGTACTTCTATAGGTGCACAAGTAAGATGTCTAGAAGAATATACACCAACCTGAGAAGGCTCACTTCTGGAGGGGGACTCAGATGGGGGACAGGGGAGACCCTAAGTTTTATCTATAACATCTACATTTTTGCAATTAAATGTATGTATATTATTTGGAAAACAAAAATTAATAAAACTTAAAATGGGAAGAGAAGTTATAGCCAAAGTGACCTCTACTTCTCCAACTTACACCTCAGGGTGGCTAAGCTGGAGACCCATGGGTGAGAGGTTTGGGTGCATTTTTCACGGTAGAGAAGACAGGAATGTATTGCTCTGGCTCTCCTTCCCCCACCCCCCAAGTGGCCCTCCAGGACCCACTCTCAGGTGGAGGGTTCAGAGGAAGACCCAAGTCCGGTGTGAAAGAAAACCAGAATTCAGCTAACTCCTGCTGCTTTATTTTCTAAGCCCCTGAGCAAATGAATCCTGATCCCCTATGTCTTCAGGGTACAGAGAAGCTGGACTTCCTTATGAGACCTGAGCCCCAGGCCTCCCCTCTGACTCGCACCCTGCACAAGCCAGCAATTCCAAGTGGAGGCCCTGGTCTGCCTGGTTTGTGAACACCTGAAAGGAAATGTCAGAACTTGGGTGAGAAGAAAATTCCCCAAAAGCACGTAAGTAAGGGTTTCTTCACCCACGGCTACCAGTCCAGGGCTCTGAGAACTCATGCATGCTTTCTGAATCAACAGGTGGGGGGAATGGTGGGGGGGGGGGGAGGCGCTGTCATTGACACTTGGACATTATAAAGGCATTGTCCTCATACCTGAAAACATTGTACACCACTATACAAGCCAGAAGGAAAAATCATCCTAGCATCAACACTCAAGAGAGTCAGCTTCCAAGTCAGCCTCCTGTTTTCATTGGTTCAGCCCTAGGAGGCAAACAAGGGCCCCTCCCTCTCCTTAGATGGACAGACAACAGCTGGTCTGATCACATCTTCTGAAATGCTTGGCCACAAAACCTGGGAAGCAGCCTCCTCCATCCTCCAGCCAAGGGCTTGGGTTTCCAACCAGCCTTCCTTTTCCTTCCTCAGAACTAATTTTAACCTCCTTGGTTGTCAGAGTAGAACTGAAATAGTGGGCAAGGGAACGTTTGCAAACAAGAGCATGAGCTCACCTCACAAAACATCTCATCTCCAGCCCGGAAACTGGCCTGAGAGAAGACCCACTGAGCAGCAAGCCAGGCCCCTAGAGAAGGTCCCCTTGTGGGGAGAGACACACATCTGCACAGTGGGGCAGGCTTCCTTTCTAATACCAGCTCACAGTGATTACGTGTACATGAATGAAAACACCCAGGTAGCACTGCCAGCCCCTGAGAGAGTCTGGAAAAGGCTCTTGTATGAGCAGAGGGAGATTGGAATAACCAGGGCAAAGCATGTGGCTAAAGGTGAGAAGCCATGATTGATCTTGGGCCAGGAGGAAGCATGGATGACCCCCACCCCCAAACAGCCCCAGCATGAATTATCCGTTGATTTCAAGTACCCACCATTGTCCTAAGCAAAAAAAAAAATCACTGAGAAACTTAGAAAGCAAAGACTCAGAAGCAGGAGCATCTCCTCTCTCCCCTCCCCATTCCCATCCCCACCTAACAACCCAGAAGCAGCACCACCAGGACCTCCAGGAACAAGCACCTCTCGGGCTGGGATGGACCTGTGAGTCTGATGGACAAAGACAAACCGAAAAGGAAGCCCTAAACAAGGGGGTGGGTGTCTATGCTGGGGCAAAGAATTGGTGACAGAGTGAGAGGAAAGGAATAGAAGATCAAGAATTCTGAGAGGGCAACCAAGTTCCTTTGGAAAGACCCCAAAAGAGATGGAACTAGGAAGTCTCAACCCCAGCAAGCAACCCTTTTAAAGAAGCCCTTCAGACCTCAGGGATGCGGAGTACCTGGAAACTGAAGCTTTTAAGACTGCTTCCTCCGCACCAGGAGCCCAGTCGGTAATCAGTTCCCAATGCAGCAAGCTGTGTCTTGCTGAGATCAGAGCGGAGCCCCCCAGAAAGCCCTTCCTAGCAGAGCTAGGAACAGGAGGGGAGGAGTACAGAACACAGGGGCTGCCAGCTCGCCAAGCCCAACAAACAGGCACCCCTAGAGATCAATCCCTAGGGTCAGGGCCTCCAGTGCTGGCACCTGTCAGGGACAATCTATCCACCCCTCCCCAGGTCCAGAGGAGGAAACCTGGCCCCGCCCTCCAACTCCCTGAGGCCAGGGTAGAGACCTGTGCCCATACCTTTGGGGAGAGGCTGCCCCCTTGCCCTGGCGTCCCTGGGCTCGGAGCTCCAGGCCCACAGCCGCTGTGGCTCCTCGGGGCGCCATGCGGCCGGCCCGCTCCGGGGAAAGGGCATGCCCGCGACAGGCTACAACCCCCAGCACTCCTCTGGGACCACACGGACAGCCTCCGCTCTAGCGGTTCCCAGGCCCCGGCAACAGGCCCTTCCTGACATTCTGCGCGTGTGGGAAGGAGAGGCGCGAGTGCAAACCTCAAGGCGGCGGTCAGAGGCGGGTGGGCGGGTGCGGGCGGGCAGGCTGCCCGGCCACCCACAACCGCCGCCTCCCTGAAACCCGAACCACTTCTGGGAAAACTCAAGGACGCCAGGATTCTCCTCGGTGGCCAGCGGTACTCCAGAACCACTAATTTCCAACCAAACTCTCCCACATTGCGCCAGTTTAGTGAGGCATGAATCTCCTAGGCCTTGAGGAAAAGCCAATCTCCCACCCTGAATCCGATGGGGTAGGGGTAGGGGAGGCATTAGCCATGAACCCTACCTCCTAAAACTGTCTCTTTAAAAGCATGAGAACATGCTAGATCAGAGGCTCTCCACCTGAGGTGATTTTGCACCCCCTCTGCCCAAACATTTGGTAATGCTTGGAAACATTTTCAGTTGTCACGATTAGAAGTGCTACCAGCATTTAGTGGGTAGAGGCCAGGGATGTTGCTAAACATCCTACAATGCACAAGACAGACCCCCCCCACAACCCCCCCCAAAAAATCGTGGGCTTCAAACTGTCAACAGTGTCAGGGTTGAGAAACCTGTTCTAGAATGAGGCCCACCCAGCCATGACCCTGCCTTAGAACTGCCTATCCAGTGCATTCTCATAAGTATTACCCAGGACAGCTGCTGCTCACACCCACATCTCAGGCTGTGGTAACAGGCCAGAAACTACAAGTGGATCCAAACTCTGACCTGATGTCCCATGGTCCCCACTTGTACCACCCTGAGCTCCCGGGCAGGGAGCCAAATGTATTGGCACTCCAGGGAGGGCTTCCTGGAAGAAGAGGAGGAAGAGGAGAAGGAGGAGGGGACCGGGGCTGGAATCTGAACATTGGACAGAATCTGAACAAAAAGCAGAAGTAAAGGAGAAATCACATCCAGTGGCTAGGACAGGGTAAATCGAAGCAGCAAGGTGGGAACAAGCCCAGCTGCCCCTCAGGACTAGGACAATGAGTATTTTCAGGGCAGCTAGGATTTCACAGAGTTCAACCCAGGGGGCCCAAGTTTCCTGGCATCAGTGCAAAACAGCGAGTTGCATGTATAATGTGTGTGTGCATGCGCGCACATACACACACTTATTTGTCTTTTCCTGGGGAAAGGGTCTACATTTTTCATTAGATTCTACATCTTTCATCACAGGGGAGCCCGTGATACAAAGGACCATATAGCTTGGGGGTCTCTTCACTGGTGTCCCTAAAAAGGAAGTTCCTTAGGTGAAGTACCAGAGGAAGTCCAGGTGCTAACTGGGATCTCTATGCCCAGGAAGACCCCGAAGGTAGTACACCACCGAGGCCACGGGGTTCCGGTCTCGTTTTCACCCAGCTGTAGGGCCTGGGAAGATGCGCTAGTTTCTCACATCACGTACCTCGAAAGAGCCTCTAACAGCTGGGGAGGGTGCCCACTCCTCCCAAAGGACAGCCTAGCCAGCAAGACAGGGCAGAGTCCGGAGTGCCCAACAGGTACAAGGACAGGAAGGGGACAACACCCTTCCCTGTTGAGGGGCACTAATGGCCTACGGCTCTGTGGTCCATGTTCTTGACAGCTACCACTTCACTGAGCCTGAGCATCACTTCTCTCTCTCTCTCTCCCCTCTCCCAAGGAAATGGACAACATCCTTGGGTCAGAGAGTAGCCAACCTGAGGGGCAGGGTAGGGCAGAGTCAAGGCCTGTATTTCCTGATAGGAGGACAGACAGGAGTCAGATTCCCCTCCCCAGCCAATGGCTCCTGACATTCCACTCAGAACACTCTCCATCCCGCCCCACCAGCCCTGATCTGAACCCCAAGTACAGTAAGCACAGGACAGACGTCAGGAGCCCCTGTGGGATACACAGCTATATCCACCTGGGCATGGGGCAGCTCTTCCCATAGGTCCTCAAAGGTCAGAACAGCGACCACCGGAGGGAGGACTGGTTGGTGTGACCACAAGAAAAACCAGTGACTCCCACCTTCCTCCCAGGAACACAGGCCATGTTTTTCAGTCTTAACTCCAGCTGTCCCACCTTTCAGAGTACTGCCCAAATACCAGAGGGAAGAGGAGAGAAATATAGTGTGTGTGTGTGTGTGGGGGGGGGGGGGGTAGGATCCACCCTGCCCTGCCTAATCTGTGAGGAAGGTGAGGACTGGTGAGACCACACTGAGACAAATCAGGAGAGAGAGCCCAGGAATGTCCTGGAAGATTCTAGAGACAGCCAGGTGAGCTGTGCGCGCCTGTTAAGTCAGCTTGCTGCCATCCTCCCCTCTACAGGCCAGTACCTTCCTTCCCTTGGGGAAAAAAGCATCTCGGAGCAGCACCTAAAAGGGATCAGAGCAGGGAGGGAAACAAGTTCAACACCACCACTTCGCCTCTACCACACGGGAAATGGCTCCAAAAGAGCCAAGACGCTCCCTTCCAGAGTGCCCAAGTACAATGAGGTCTCTACCCTCCGGTCCCTGCACTCAGGCTACGAAGCACCAAGCCCCACAAAGAGAACTCCCTTGCTTTGATGTAGACAGCTAAGACAAGAAACATCTAAAAAAGAGACGGACAGAACGGAGTGAGAGTGGGATGGAGATCCCGGATCCCCACCCGGGCAGCAGTGCGGGGATCCCAGCCCCGCCCCTGCACGCCCCGCCCCGCCCTTCGCGGGTTTCCCAGACTCCGTGAGGCGGCCACCACAGGCGGCTAGGGACCCGCGCCGCATGTGTAATGGGGGCTGGGAACAAAGGCGTGCAGGACCCAGCGCTCCGCTGCCGCGCATCAGCCGCCCGGACGGCCCCGGGCTTCTCGGAGGTTCAGTGCACGACTCTTCACGCTTTCCAGGGCTACCCAGCGCCAACCAGAGCGCGGAGCCGGTCCCTGCGCGCACACCCGATTTGGGCGAGCCCCGGCAACGCTAGAAAGAGAGAAATCGGTGCTCTGCCCTTAAGGAAAAAGCGCCTCGCCGGTAGAACTCCGCATGTATACACCCGCACACTCTCAACCACACGCGCGCAAGCGAAACAAGTCCCGCGGGTCATCCACCCCCGCCACGTGCTTTCTGGAGGCCAGAAGAAACAAGGACCTGTTGGTTTTCCTTCGCGCCCCACTTCCCCTCCCAGGCGCCCAAAACAAAGCGGTCCCGCGGGGTGGCTGCACCTCGCGCCCTGGGGCCAGCCACAGGGAAAGCGCACTCAGGGGGGAGACGGGCCAGCGGCCCGCCTGGCGCGGAACACGACGCAGACTCTGGTGGGATGGGATGCAGAGGACTCAGAGCTGTGAAAAGCAAACCCCTTCGCTACGTCTAGTGGCTCTGAGGGTCGCGTAGCCCTTCCCACAGCCGCTGCTGCACCTACAATCCCGCCACTCCTGATTAGATCTGCCCGCCCCGACTGGCCACATTCCCCACGCTCTGGTTTTCCTCTCACTCTCCCTAGGTTCCCCACGCCCGCGTAGCCTGAACCCGGACCAAGGGACTCAGGGTCCCGGCCCCCACCGTAGGGTCGCCTCCGCGAACCGGAGCCCCGTAGACCGCCGCACAAACAACATCGTCCCCCAACCTCAGCTAGCGGGGCTCCCGCAAGTCCCCAGTCCCCGCCCCGGGAGGTGCGAACTGGGTGCAGGTGGCGCGGCAAGGAGGCCGCGGGCCCGCCCTTTGTTGGTAAACACCGTGCGCCGCCCGAGCCGCTCCGCGCGCCCTCCCCGCACCCCCCGTGCCGCGCCCCGTCCTTACCCGCGCACAGCGATCCCCAGAGGAGGGCGAGGGCCGCCCAGGGCGCCGTCATGTTCCGCGGCGCCGCCCCGCGGACACCCGGAGCCCGCGGGCAGGGCCGCGCGGCGCTCCCGGGGCGCGCAGGGCCCGGCGGCGACCGCGCTCTCCTTTCCGCTTCTTCCTTCGGTCTCGTTCCCCGCGCGCTTCCTACGCTTTCGTCCCGGGGCAGCGTGCGGGCTCCAAGGGCCGGGCGGCGGGGCCGGACTCAGGGCCGCTGCGGGCGGCACAGGCTGCGGCCCGGGCTCCGGGGCGACGCGGGGGCCGGGGGGCGGCGGCGGGGCGCGGGCCGGGGTGCGCCCGACTCAGGCATAGCGCGGCGGGGCTGGGCCCGGGCCCCGGGCGCAGGGGCCGAGTCCGGAGGGGCCATGAACGGGGGGAGGGGTGGGGGGAGGGGAGCTGAACCGAGTCCAAAATGGCTCCTGAGCCGGGGCCGCGGAGACGAGCCAGCGGGGAAACCCGGATGTTGGATACAAAGAGGCGGCGAGCTGGGCGGGGAGGGGGAGGGGAGGCGGGCCCTCCGGCCGCGTGGTCCGCGCCCCCCTTAGGGGCGGGGCCCAAGAGAAACAACAACAAAGAGGCCCCGCCTCCAGCCTGCGCCCTCGGGTAGGAGGCGAAGAAACCACCCGACTGAAGCGCTAAGCAGGGCGCCTTGCAGAGGTGAGGGGGTTGGGCCCTGGACCACTTTGCCCCGGAACCACGGAGCCCCGTGGCCACCGCACCTGGAATTCTTGCTCAGCGCGCTGGAGCCCACGCTCCCGAACGCATGCTGCCCTGCGACCCCGGAGTGGGTGGGCAGCCCCGGAACTCTGGTCTGGCTTCCCCTCCAGGCCTGGTTACCCACCTGTGAAACGAGGGTCACAATGAACCATAAGAGAGTCGTGCGAACTAATCGGCAGAAAAAGGCTGTCTTTTGACAGGTGGGCCCCCACTTCTACACCCCTGGTCCCCACGCAAACAAAGGCACAGCTGGGGAATCCTGGAGTTGGACCCATGCAAGTGAGGGAGGGCGCGGAGCCCGGTCCCGCAGAGCAGCAGCGGACGGAAAAGGGCCTTTGCAACTTGCTTCCCCACTCTTAACTCCGAACGGTCCTCGGCACTCACTCCAGCGCTTCTGTCTGCATCACTGAAACTGTCCGCAATTGCCTCCAGTCCCTGCAGTTGAAGATCTTGTCTCTAGAACCGCTTCGTTGCCTTCTTCACCTCCCCCAGGTTCCTCCTTGGGGGCGGTTGCACCCCATCTCAGATTCCGCCCGCCTTATCACACAACTAGACCTTGGGAGGGTCACGATGTAGCTCCCAGCTAAAGAGAGAAAGGCCGTCACAGCTCAGGGAAGGGGTGCAGGATCCCTGGATACAGAAATCCTCCCTCTTCTCCTGACTTGTCACAGCCTTTATTGGGGCAGGAGCAGGGCAAGCGCAGCCAGGAGGGAGACAGTGCTTGGAAGTCTGAGTTACTTCACTTCTCTGCTCCTCCGTTTCCTTAAACAGAAAGTGAAGAGGTTAGACTCCCTCTGTGGTTTGCATTTTTTGCACAGCTGAAACCTTATTCAGACAAAATCTTATGTAAAAGCCCACTATATAGAACACATTAATTACCTTTTTGAAGTTGAAATGAGGATCCACCGTCTCCAGTTTCCAAAGCACCAGGAACACTGAATTCAGGGACCACATTTTGGAGTCACTACCCAGAAAGGTTTCTAGGTCTCTAAAGATCCCTTCCAGTTCTGGAAAATTCTGTGTTGAAATGACAGCCTCTTCTTGCCACACCTGCTATATATGCCTTTTATGGCAGAATTGAATACTACTGTGTGCTAAGCAGGGAGCAGTGTGGCATGGGATACCTGGCAGTGTATATGGTATTGGGTAATCCCACTGGAGGCTGTACTGATAGACACTCCATAGCAGGGAAAGCAACTCCATATCCCGAATACAGTAAGTCCTCGTTCAACATCAAAGACAGGTGCTTGGACAGGGGTTTAAAGCAAAACAAGGTATAATGAAACCACGTTTACCGTAGGCTAATTGATATACACAAGAGTTAAGTTCCTAAGGTATATTTCTGGTCACAAAAACCGCCAAAACTTAAAAGACCCCCCCAAAACACTTCTAATACTAGGCTTTGAAATGAAGTGAGCTATACATACATTTCAGAAAGATTAATAAAAACAAGTAAGATAATTATTGTCCACCTTGCTTGTTTCGGTTCAGGGTCATAGGTGGCCCGAGCCTATCCCCGCAGCTCAGGGCACAAGGTGGGAACCAGCCTTGGACAGGACACCTTTCTATTGCAGGACCGCGCATGCACCTCCACACTCACTCAGACTGGGACACTGTCTGTAGACATGCCAGTTCACGCTAATGTGCACATCTTTGGGGTATGGGAGGAAACCTGAGTACCCAGAGAAAATCCACAAAAACATGAGGAGAACATGCGAACTTCACACAGTGGCCCGTGCTTAGAATCGATTTTTTTTCCTCATCAACATTCTAACAAAATGACATTGAACAAAATGATGTTATGCCAGGACCTGCTGTAAATGTCTTTTCTGAGGAAGATAAATCACTGCCTCCTTCCCTACTGGAAGCTTTCAACTATAATCCATGTGCCAAAGATTAGATTGGCTGGTTCCTTCCTTCTACTCCACACCAGGTACGGTATGACAATAAGAACTCAGAGTGGTCCAAGTGGACAGTACATCTGTATGTTCCACTCTGATGTCTCTGGGAACTCCAAATTTGTATATCCAACTGCCTACTTGATATCTCTATTTGGCAGCCTGTCAGTCACCCCAAACTTAACCTAGCCGAAGCAGAATTCTTCATTTTCCCCATAAGTCCACTCCTCCCCATTGTCCCTGTTTAACTCAATGGCATAACCAACTAATCAATTTCTCAAATCAAAACTTTACGAGTCATTCGTGATTCTTCCCATATTCAGTCCATCAGCAACTTGGCTTCCACAATCCAGCCCATATAACTGTATACGCAACATCTGGCACCTGGACCACTGCAACAGCAGTGAACTGAAAGGGATCATAACTGGTCACCTGTTTCCATTCTTGCCTGGCTATAAGACATCTTCCTTACAGCAACTGAAACGATCTATTAAAAATGGAACTCATGGCCTGGCTGGTAGCTCAGTTGGTTAGAGTGTTGTCCCAATACACCAAGGTTTTGTGTTTGATCCCCAGTCTGGGCACACACAAGAGTCAACCAACGAAGGCATAGATAAGTGGAAAAACAAATAGATGTTTCTCTTTCTCTCCCTTCCTCTCTCTCTCTAAAACCAATAACAGTAATAATTTAAAAAGTGGAACTTATATCACATTACTCATTGCTTAAAATCCCCTCATGGCTTCCCGTTATGATGGCTAACAACGCTCTACAGAATCAGCCCTTTTTCCTTTCCCATCTCAGCATTGTCAGTCAGAACACACTGTACTGCGTCCTGTCCTCAGACACAGTAAGTTTGCTTCTGCCTTAAAGCCCCCACAATCCCCCCTGCCACTGTGGGAATACTCGTCTGCTAGGAATATGGAAGTTAGGGTTTTATGTAATATAATTACAGAAGCGACATACCATCGCCTTTGCCATATTCTATTTATTACAAGCAAGTTACAGGTCCTGCTCACACTGAAGAGGGAATTACACGAGGGTGCAAATATCAGGAGGCAGGGATCACTGCAGGACAGATTCGAGTTTGTCTGCCCACTGGAAGTGTGCTCCATGGCTCTTGGCTTCAACCCACCACGTCTTTCACTTTGCGTTTCTCTCCCTGAACACTGCTAAAGAGGGCGTTGGAAAATATGCCTTTTGAGCAATATTATCATCCTGCTTCCTGCTCATAGAAAGTTGGGGGCCCAGAGTCTTTTTACATTTAGTCCCTTTTTGTCTAGATTGATGTCGCTTTTATTAGTATAGCTCTCTAAAATGTTCTGTGGATTTTGTGTCTGATTTGAACCCACTCTATGCACCAAAAGCCATATTGATAGTTATTTTTTAGCTCTCCCTGGACTTAGACCCTGATACTTCAGGTATAAAAGGATGCTATGGATCAAGAATTTATGATTCTTGAAAGTCGTTTTAATCAACTGGGAAGGTTCTAAGACAGTGCCTTGATTCTTTTAGAGGTCTTAGCAAAGTATCTTTCAGCCCTTGCTTTTGTAAAAGCCACATCTTATATTTGATAATATTTTATCGGCTTAAAGGGACAAAGATACGAAATTTTTTTTTCATTCTAGCATCTTTATATTTCCTCTAAATTCTACTTGAAATCTGGCTAGTTTTTTTTTCTGAGTAATGTTAGCTGACATTTTCAACATTCTGCCTAGAAATTTCTTTTCTCAAGCCCAAATGTTCAGTAGGTAAACTTTCTATCTTCCAAGTTACCACAGATACTGTGTCCTTGCCTTTCTCAGCCTCCGATAATGATTTTCTCACCATTTTTCCTGTCTCCACCCATAGCCCAGCTTCAATGTCACATGTATTCGTTGTTGTTTTTTTGTTTTGGCACCAATTTCTATCTGTTATCTATTGCTGTGTAATAAATCACTTTAAATCTCCATGCCTTAAAATATTTATTCAGCTCATGAATCTGTAGGCTGGTGATTTACATTGGGCCTGGCTGGGCAGTTCTTCTGGTCTCATCTGGACTCACTCACATGTCTGTGGCAGCCAGTCACAGCGGTTGATCCAGGATGGATTTGGTCAGGCTAGCTTAGGTACAAAATTTTCATGAAAAAGGCAGAGAACAATGTCAATTGCATAAGGGCATTTCAAGCCCTGGCTTACAACATTCGTGAAAATCCCATTGACCAAACTCGCAGAGCTGAACCCAGAGTCAGAGAGGGAGGATACAACAAAATTCCATGGCAAAATAGTAGATATAGAGATAAGTGAAGAATTGGGGGCATTTTGCAACCTAGTATAGAGATGATCAGTGTTATATTTGCTTCATAAAAATAATCTAGAAGTGCTCGGCTGGTGTGGCTCAGTGGTTGAGCATCGACCCATGCATCAAGAGGTCGCCAGTTCAATTCCCAGTCAGGGCGCATGCCCAGGTTGTGGGCCAAATCCCCAGTGGAGGACATGCAGGAGGCAGCCAATCAATGCTCTCTCATCGATGTTTCTATCTCTCTCTCCCTTAAATCCATAAAGAGAAATCTTTTTTAAAATAATAATAATCTAGAAGTGGTTTCTTTTTTTTTCTTTTCCAGTATTCTGGGATCCATTATGCAGCATAGGAGTAAACTGGTCTATGAAGGTTTAGTGGAATTCCCATGAAACCATTTAACCTAGTGCCTTTTTTTTAATAGGGTAGCTCTTTGACAATCTTTTCTATTTCTTTTATGAAAATTTGTCCTTAAAATTAAAAATTTTGTTCAATGTTAATTTTTCACTATTATTTTTATTTTGTGTATTACTGCTTTCTCCTCTCTTTTACCTGTTAGCTAGTAGTTTACCTATTTTGATTTTTTCAAATACTCAAAATACTGTTCATTTATTAATTCTATTTTTTCCTGTTTTCTTCACTGGTTAATGTGTGATCTTCATGACTTCTCATGTCCCCTGGTGTGTGTGTGTACACACCTCAGAAGAAGAATAAAAGCAGCTCTGGGTGAAGCCATTTGATTCCACTGACACCAGAACTTGCCTGTTCTGTTTCTTTCTTTTTTTAAATGTTTTTATTGATTTTTAGAGCAAGAGGAAGTGATAGAAACATTGATGAGAGAGGAACATTGATCAGCTGCCTCCTGCACACTCCCTGCTGGGGATCAAGCCTGAAACCTGGGCATGTGCCCTGACCAGGAATCAAACTGGTGACCTTTCAGTGTACGGGAGGACGTTCAACCAACTGAGCCACGCCAGATGGGCTGTTTGTCTTGGTAACTTCCTTCAAGCCATTGAATGCCCCTATATAACTTGTGATATAGTTCCATTGCCTGCACATAGCAGTGTGTGTATGGTAGACTGGTAACTCTTTTTTTTTTTTTTAATCCTCACCCGAGGACTTTTTGTTGTTGTTGCATTTATCTTCACATAGAGCAGGAGGGAGAGAGGGAGGAAGAGAAAGAGAAACATCAATGTGAGAGAGACACATCGAGTGGTTGCCACCCACAGGATCCCAACCGGGGCTGGGGACAAACTGCAACCAAGGTACGTACCCTTAGCAGGAACCAAACCAGGGACTCTCTGGTCCACGGGCCAATGCTCTAACCGCTGAGCCAAATCGGCCAGGGCAGGACTGGTAACTCTTTATATTCAGTGAGTTGCCTTGTGGAAGGATTGTATTTCCTTGCTCTAGTGAACTCAAGCACGACCATGTGACTAACTTTGGTCAGTGAAATGTAAGCAGAACTAAAATATCAGTTATAGCTGAAACTTTAATGCTCTCTGTCCCTTTGCCAAGATGACCAACAATATTCCTGATAAAGACTATGTCAATAGATGTAGCTGAAGTAATCAGTAGACATGTAGCGTGAGGAAGAAATACCCTTTGTTGTAAGCCACTGAGACTTGGGGGATCATGTGTTACTGCTGCATAACCTAGCCTATACTAACTGAAAGTTTTGTGTATTCTTTTAGCATCTGTGCAGATTAAGTCATTGAGATATCCCATCTTTTGTTCAGCTACTATTTTGCTTTTCTGGGTTGTATTTTTAGTTCATTTAAGTTCTATTCTCTTATTTTTATCAATGTTACAGTATTTGAAGCTCTATTTTATCTACTACTGCTTTAATTTATCCCATAAATTTCATTATTAACCATTTATTAGAAGCTCTGAAATTTTGGCTTCCATTTCTCCTTTGCCCCAAGAGTAGTTTTCACAGAAAGTCTTTCTCCAAGTGAGAGTTTTAAAAATATATTTGTATTAACTCCTCATTTTATTGCATTGTGATTAAAGAGGGTTATATTATTTTTATTTTGTGGAAATCACAGATGATTTATAGATTCTGTTGTAACCTATAGGTGGGAATCAAAGAATATCACTTAAAGTTGACAAACCAAATGATTGAAGCTGTAACATTCATAACTAGTATATCTTCATTGTATACTGTGGCTTTTAACATAACTTCGTCATGTCTAATTTCTTCCCTGAATTCTACCTTGTCAGACATCAATATTGTTGTAATCTCTGCTGTTCATAATTTGTATTTGCCTGGTATATTGTTGCCAATGCCTTTACATTTAGCCTCTCTAGATCACTTATTTTGGGTGTGTCTCTTGTAAATAACAGACAATAAGATACTGGTTTGTGAGCCAATATCAACTTTTTAAGTCCTCCCATTTACTAATTTGACTCATATGCTTGTCCTTATTATGTCTGCTGCGTGTATGGTGTTACATTTAGTGTATGTTTCTCTGGGATCTATCGCATGTATTATTGTTTGCGCATTGAGGGAGATGTCTATTTTATCATAGTGATTACCTCTATACTAAACTATTATCTTTATATAATGCTTTGTCTCCCCTTTTCCTTACTGAAGCTTCAACTATTTGGTCTGTCAACTTTAAATGATATTGGCTCACACATATTGCCTTTGCAACAAAGAGAGCTCTTTGTACTGTCCTCTTCCTCTCACCTTTTTCATTTATTCAGTGGTGTTACTTCTACCTTGTCAAAGCACATACCATTTGATATTATTCTTCTGCGCCTATCCCCACTTCCATTTTGGTCTTAGATCCAAAGTTAAGATATTCAATGCTCACTACCAATCATCTCCTAGTTGGATGAAGCTTATCTTTTAGTAGCATCCTAGGGGGTTATTTGCTGAACCAAATAACCTTGCATGATTAAAACTTAAAAAAATTATTGATACTTGGACAGCTTAGTTGGCTACTAAACACTTAGTTCATATTTTTTCTTTGAATTTCTTTTTTTTTTATCCTCACCTGAGAATATTTCTTCCATTTATCTTCAAATAGAGTGGGAGGGAGAGAGAGAGAAACATCGATGTGAGAGAGACACATTGACTGGCTGCCTCCTGCACAACCCTGACCAGGGCCAGGGACCGAACCGCAACCGAGGTACGTGCCCTTGACCAGAATCGAACCCGAGCCTCTTCGGTCCTCGGGCTGAAGCTCCAAAAACTGAGCTGAATCGGCCAGGGCTCTTTGAGTTGCTTGCAAATGTTGCTCAACTGCTACTTACTTTTTTTTTTTTTTTTTTTTTTGGTACGTGCCCCTAGCGGGAACCAAACCTGGGACTCTCTGGTCCGCAGGCCGATGCTCCAACCGCTGAGCCAAACCGGCCAGGGCACAACTGCTACTTACTTTTTGAGGATGGGAAACCCTGTATTAGACCCAAGCATCAATTTACAGGAAATATAGAGGATAGAGAACATGGTAAATGACACTGCAGGGGCAGAATCAACAAAATAAAGCGTTTTGGAAATTCTCCTAATGATCCAGTTTTTTTCCAGCAACAGAGAAAGAGAGAATGAACTCTGCTACCTGGGCCTCCAAGTGCCCTGCTGTGTCTGGGAGTCAGGCAGCCTGTGGGCAGAGCTGAGGCACATTCATCAGGCCCATCAGGTGTTTGGGGTGGGAGATGGTAAGTTACACGGGTGGGCGGGGGAGGGAGGAGAGATCAAGGAGGGAGAGGGGACAGATGCTGAGTGAAGGATGAGAGCATGAAGGCTCGGTGAGCATGGGGAAGACAGGAAAAGAAACTGGGAGGTAGCTCGGAGAGCTGAAATGAGGAGGGAAGCAGCAGCAGGGAGGGTCAGGGTGTGGGAGAGACTTGGCTGGGGGGGTCAGGGTTTGGGGAGAGGATGGATAGGGGGTTGGCTGTGGGATGGGGTGGCTGTAGGTTAGGGTGTGAGGGGAAGTGGCCAGAGAGTCAGGATTGGAGAAAGGGGTGGGCTGGGGTCAGAGTATGTGGGACAGCTTTGTCTCCCTATTCTGCTGATTTAGGTCCCTGGATTAGCTTTATTTCTGTCCTTGAAAAGGAAAAGGTCAGTCTTTATTAGAGATATCCCTGGCTCAGTGTTATCCTGCCTCCTGAAATAAAGACAGGAAAAGAGATGCTTTCCTGCCCCGAGCATAAGGAAACAGGGACACATGTCGCCCATTTATGTCCAGGCAGATGTGCTAAGGCAGGTTTCCAGGCGATCCCGGACAGGACTGGAGCACCTCAGGAGTCAGGTGGCAGGCACCCAGAACAGGGAAGAGGATCCCGCTGCCCAGGGCCACGTCTTCAAGTGGGATCAGCGAGTCTGGGCAGGCAGGGTCAACGGGGCTGCTGGGGCTGCTGAGCTCACTCCAGAAGCCTCCGGGGCTGGGACAGGATTCTTTGCTCAAGCTGGGCATACCTTGGGAGGAGGGCAGCATAGACCTGGATGGGCAGAAAGAGCAGTTTAGAATGGGGAGGGGGAGGGGCCTCTTCCACATCTTTGCAACTCACAAATTAAAAATTTCACATCCCATTTACTTGCCATTTAATTTTTTTGCTGGGCAAAAGAAAGGAAGCGTCAACTCATAAAGAAAGAAACGCTACTAGTGCTCAAACCTATAGTTTAGGTTTTTTAAAAATGCAAATTATGACAAGAAGCCAATTTTAGTTATCAAATCTACACACACACACAGACACACACACACACACACACACACACACAATCTGGTGAAGAGACCTGGATGTGGCTATTTCATTGCACAGCTGGTGGAAGTTGCTGGTGCAACCCTTTTGGAAACCAACGTGACTTTATACCTGTATTAAGGAGCTTGAAAATGCCCATAGCCTTTGACCCAGTAATTCTACTTCTGCAAAGCTCTCCTAAGGAAATAATCCTAAATGTAGGGCGCCAGGCCCACCAAAGGTCTTCTTAGGCACCACAAAACACTCAGACTCCTAAGACTACCATAGGCCACACCTTGGCTCTCAAGAGGATACAGTGGAAAAACATACCTGTCGGCAGTGGAGACAGGTGCTCCTCTTCAATGGGAGACCATACAGTGGGCCATACAGCAGTCCACACAGGGGCCCAGAAAAGGGTCTCTTTGCCTCCCTGCCTTCTCCCTTCCTTGGCCCCGAGGGTATAGCTCAGATGCAAGGGGATGAAATGCACCCTGAACAGTGCAAGAACCCCCCTGGCTTTGAAACCTCACGTCCCACGTGGGTATCTCTCGCAACAACTCCCGAGGCAAGAGACATGCCCAGTAGAAGTCACCGCACTCAGGAAAGCTTTAAGTATGACTTCCCAACAGGTATTTATGGTCTTCCCACTCCAGATGCAGTTTTCCAATTAAAGGCCATTTTTACATAAGCAATGTTGCCTAGTAACACCGCAGACATTCCATTTTATTAAGGAAGAAATTGCAAAGGAAACAGAGCTAGAGAGTTAACAGAATAGGAAAAGGTTTTGCTAACTCTTTACCCACATAGAGTTGATAATAATACTTGAAAAACTAGAAGCAACTGCTCTAAGACATGGAAAACGCTCAAGTAAATTATGGTTTGTTAGCCAGAGAGAATATTATGCAATCAGTACAAATAACATGTATGTGCATAATGTAAATACTTAGGACAAGAAGCCACATAAATAGTTATGACAAGAAGCCACATAAACACTTATGTGGTGATGCAGAATTTTTAAAGTGGGCTACAAAATTATATATAGTGTGTTGCATAATAAACCCAAACAAAAAAACCCACAAGGAAAAAAGGAACATGAAGAAATACAACCCCACGTTCTTACCCTCATTCATTCATTGTTTCTTTAAGCTGACTC
The DNA here is from genome assembly GCA_030848825.1 of Tadarida brasiliensis. NCBI lineage: Eukaryota > Metazoa > Chordata > Mammalia > Chiroptera > Molossidae > Tadarida > Tadarida brasiliensis. The sequence goes on along the minus strand of CM061274.1, from coordinate 54,929,069 downwards.
TGTGTCTCGACACGCCTTGCTTGAGACACGGCGTGCTCCCGGTGAGCGCACGCTGTCTTACAGACAAGCAACACTTAAGACCCAAGGACCCAGCTTCCTTGGGACTCACAAACACCACTCATTCCCACCAATTCCATTCCTTCTTAATTTGGCTTAATTAGCTCCAAAGTCAAGTGCTTTAGTAACTGACTATGCAATAAGGACCTCCTCTTGGTGCAGTGAACACAGGAGAAGTGAGGAGGCCTTGGTTTCCTCTCCAAGGAAGAAATTACAACATTTGCTGAGCCCAGAGAAAACACTGTTACTGTTTTTGGTGCCACAGAGAAAACAGGACGTCACCCTGTTCTCGAGGAATTGACAATCCAGTCCGCAAATAGGTCACTTATGCCAACAATCATAGACTCGTCACTGCTTGCAACCTGGTGTTGAGAAGGATTCCGAGGTTACGCTTGGGTTCAGTGGTAAAGAGTTCCACGAGGTAATCATGACTGGCCATGGGCAAACCAGGGACAGTGGCGGTGCACACGCTGGGCATCTGCTACCTGTAACGAAGCAGGTGCAGCTTTCCCCACCTACCTGCTTCCTTGCTGGCCTCCTTCTAGAGAGGATGAAAGAGCCAGATCCTGCCCCAGCCTTTCTTACAACCAAGGCTGACCATATGACCAGGTGGTAGTCTGTTGGGGGAGTTGAGGGAAACAGACCAGTATGTCTTAAGAAGTGTGAGGACAGACTCTGCCCAGTGAATGCAGCTGTGGGGGCCATGATGTCTGCAGCAGCTGCAGACATCCTGCGACCATCTGGAACACGTCTCGAGCTGCAGGATCCAACACAGTAGCCACAAGCCATATGTGCCTCTGAGCACTTGAGATGTAACTAGCGCTCTAAGTACACAGCAGATTTCAAAAGCTCCAGACAAGAAAGAAGCAAAATATCACATTAGCACTTTTTCTTAATGATTACATGTTGAAATGACAATATTTTGGACATATTGGATTAAACAAAATATTATTAAAAGTTGTCATTCATGCCCGGCCGGTGTGGCTCACTGGGTGAACATCGACTCATGCACCAAGAGGTCACCAGTTCAATTCCCGGTCAGGGCACATGCCTAGGCTGTGGGCCTGAACCCCAGTGGGGGGCATGTAGGAGGCGGCCAATCGATGTTCCCTCCCATCGATATTTCTATCTCTCTTTCCCTCTCCCTTCCTCTCTCTCTAAAATCAATAAAGAAAAAAAAGTTGTCATTTATTTCTTTTTACTTTTATTAAAAAAATGAGACTACTAGTGCCCTGGCCGGTTTGGCTCAGCGGTTAGAGCATTGGCCCGTGGACAAATGAGTCGTGGGTTTGATTCTGGTCAAGGGCCCGTACCTTAGCTGTGGTTCGTCCCCGGCCCTGGTCGTGGTCATGCGGGAGGCAACCAGTCGATGTGTCTCTCTCACGTCGATGTTTCTCTCTCTTTCCCTCCCTCCCACTCTATCTGAAGATACACAGAAAAATATACTCAGGTGAGGATCAAAAAAAAATAAAAAAACAAGACTACTAGAAAATTTGAAATGACCTGTGTGGCTCTCATGGGGCTCCCACTGTCCACCGCTGACCTGGTGAACTTCTGGGATCGTGACCCAGAGCCCTGACGCTGTTGAACCACTGAACCAACTCTGGCAAGGACCTTCAGACTTCCTGTTATATAATACAGCCACCAGAGTCAAGGATGCTCTTTGAGCCTCACAACTGGCAGGTTCAAAGTCGGCAGGACAGATGTTGTCCCCACTTCACTGATGAAGAAACAGAGGCTCAGAGATGAAGAGTCAGATAGTGCGGGAGAGGCAGAGTAATTTCAGAACCCAAAAGCCCTTTATGTCAATGTAGGATCTTTCTACTGCAAGGAGCTGTTTCTTAAACAGAAGGACACACAACAGCAAATAATAAAATCGTGGGTACACCTGTGTCTGGGGGTTACCCTGTCACCTGGAAAGCATGAGCTTCTGCTTCCAAGATATGCCGGGAACAATTCTCCGTGGTGTTTCTATATGTCTGGTGACAGCTTTTGTTCCCCACGATCCTTCCAAGGATGTTTATATAGCAGCCTTGGAAGATAGAGATAATGTCGCCCTCTGGGGGCAGAGGAAACATTTTTTGCTGACCACAATGATAAAGACGTGTCTCCTTTGGGGGTCAATGTTGGGCAGGTTTGCTTGCCGGTCCTTTATAAGGTTGGAGGTTTCTAAGCTCGGAGTCCCTCTGTGGTGACACAGACAAAGTGCAGAGCATCCACCTGGGCCCACTCCACATCACCCACGGCACACCAGGGCCAAGGACAATGAGACAAGCGTGGAGCTCATGCTGCCTGGTGGACCACTGGGAATAATAAAGCTCTCTGTCTGCGCCACTCCTGCTCCTGGGCTGCAAGAACCTTCTGCAAACAGAACAGCGGTGCCGAGGATGCGTGGCACACCACCCAGATTGCCCTTCAGGAATGGGAACTTCTTCTCCTAGCCCTCGGCGGACAGCCCCCTTTGGGGATTGCTTCAGCCATAGAGAGCTGCCTTACCTTATCCTGGGATGGCCTGCAGCCTTCATGCAATGACTGACGGACATGGGGTATAAAGGCCTGGCCCTTGCACCCCAGCTGGGTAAAACTCTAAAGGGTCATTCCAGCTTCAGAAGTTCCTGTAGGGATGGCTAAGGGCTCCACCAGGACTGCCTGCCGCTCACCTCCTCCCTCTGCCCAGGCCTGCCTCCTCCTTTTCCCTTCCACAGACTAGATCTCAAGAGCACCCCCTCATTAAATCGACATCTTAGAGTCTGCTTTTCCAGGAACCTAACCCGTAACCACGGTGGCTGCCGCACAGGGGTTTCCTGGCTTGAGGGACTGCACAGTGTCCTGGAGCCAGATTTCGGATCCGCGTGCTAGAAACCCAGCATGCCTTGTGCTTCCGTGACAGTCTTTCAGTGGCCTCTGTACCTGGTGAAATGGAAGGGCCTGCCCCAAGGCACACGGAGCAATGAAGCTGTGCCCAGCAATCTACCTGAGCCCTGGGGCTGTAAGAGCAGCAGCATCTGTGAATCTCAGGTGACAACCTGGCTTCTTTTGCTCTGGTTCCTTGACAATTAAAAAAAATAAGTAGCATTTCCCCTTTCCCTGAGCACATCAACTTTAATGTGGGTGACAAAGAAAAACTTACCTTTTGGGGGGGAAAAAGAACCCAGTTGGTTTTCACAGTGCAATTGCTACAAGCAAATTCGGATGGTCTCTCACCTGAGAAGCTCCTGGGCTCGGGGTGGCCGCTAATCTGGGACTTGGGGCTAACTTCACAACCTCTGAGAAGGGCACGTCTGTCTCAGCCGCAAGGCCTGGAAGGGAAAGCTCACTTCACGTTAGTGTATGTTGCAAATCAGGACATTAACAGGAAATAGCATTTTATCTCTGGGGTGATAAAATGTTCTAAAATAGGATTATGGTGATGGCTGCACAACTCAGTAAATTTACTAAAAATCACTGAATCGCACACTTAGAATTGAGTGATTCTTATGTCATATGATCATGCCTCAATAAACCCATAAAAAAAGAGAGAAAAGAAAAATCTCAAGTGCAGGCTTCTTCAGCAGGGCCTCGTTTGTCTTGCTGACTGATAGCACCTGTCACAGAGCCTGTGGCTGAGTCCGGGCATCTAACAGAAGGGGAGGGCCGCCTGCCTCTCCTCCCTCACATTCTCTCTCTCCCATCGTCTCCCCATCACTCACTGCATCGAGCCACCCCAGGGGGCTTTCAGTTCCTCCTATCTCAGAGCCTTTTCACTGGGTGGAATGTTCTTCTGTTTCTCTTCTCCTCAGATAAGCTGCAGCTAAAAACATCACTGGCTCGGGAGACTCCCTAATCCTCCACCCCTAAGCACCTTCTGCCTCCCTCAGTTTCTGGCCATAGGTTTGGTGACGGTCCCTGCCTTGTTCTGTGAAGCCAGGGACTGGGTCTCCACTAGATCCCTGGGGCCTCATACACTCCATGCATACAGGAGGCACTCAATAAATACTCACCAAGCAAATGGGTGACATGATTGGAAAAGATGGAAGGCTGCTGCAGGTGGGCAAGAAACAGTGAAGGATTTCTAGGCAATCTAAGGAGCAGTATCAGAACGACAGGGAAATACACCACCACCAGGAGTGAAGGCGGCCCACGGGAGAGGTGAGCCCAGTTTCCTATCCTAGTGCCGGAGCATCCCAGCTCGGAGGTGTGTGGATGAGCAAAAGGATGAATAGTGAGGTGGCCAGTGGTGAGACTAATCAAAAGATCTGGTTCCTTTCCACTCATTCACAGGCTGGCTGCATGTGGAATTCATCCTCGGGCCCAGCTGGGGAGAACAGGTCTCCAAGTAAAGTGGCTGAAATGCCCCGGGGTGGGAACTGATGTGCGAGGACTCAGCTCAGGCCTTGGTTTTGGGGGGCAGAGTAGGGCAGTAGCCAGGTAACCTCTGGCAATGGAAGAAGCACAGAAAAGGGAAAATGAAAAAGAAGTCCCTCCCTACAGAGGAGTCGTTTTCCTGGTTTGGCAGAAGGAGGAGTAGGAAGTGGATCCCACGCTTCCCATGGGTAACACTAAAGGCTGGAAGGTTTGGGAAGTGTTTTCCAAGTTCTGAAGAAAAGTATTTTGAACTTAGAGTCCTCTGCCCAGCCAAGGTCACATTCTTTGGGAGGACAAAAAAAGCTCTTGCTGGACATGTGAGGCCCCAGAAAATGATCGCCTACTGAAATCCCTCTTAAAAAATGTTTAGGTTGTATATTGCAACAAAACCAGCATGGACTTGAAGGAGAAAGAAACTGCAGTGAGTTAAAAAAAAAAAAAAAGAAAGAAAAACTCATAGGTAAGTGCAAGTAAAACCCAATATGATGTAAATTTTAACTAAAAACATAACAATCTGGAAATAAATTGCCCAATGATCACGCTACAGGAGGTGGCGTGAAGTGGTGTGAGGTGGATTGGGTGTGGAGGGAGGGGAATAAAAAAAGGTAAATTATTAAGAGAAGGATATGGTCCCAAATTGATTCTCAATGTTGGTACACAATAAATGTTTTAAAAGGTGTATTAAAAAAAAGTAAACATGTGAAGAATGGAAGAGGGAAAGACAAAGCCCTTAAGGTACACGGGCAGCAGGAAGACCAGCCTGAGCAGGCCGAGGGCAGAGAAAACTGACCAAACAGAAGGAAAAACACCCTCGTGGCCACAGGCGGCTCCTGCCAGACTTTCCTAGGTGGGGAGATTCCTTTACTGCCAGGAGTTCCTCCAGGAGGCCTCCATGAGAGCAGAGGCCTGTGGCGCTGTCCAGGGTCCTGAAGTGCTTGGCTCTGATGCCTTCACCCTTGTTTCAACTTCCTGCTCTTGCTGAAAAGATGGCTCTGGACTTCATCCACCTCTCCTGCCCACTAGCTGTCCACCAAGCCCGTGTGCCCTCAGCATGCTCTATGTCCTTCCCCAATGTCCCTGTGCTGAGTGTGACTCTGACCAGGCCTCACTCAGTTAGGACCCTGCCTCTCCTTCCCCACTTTAAGTAGAGAGTAAATGAACAGAAAATTGGGGTTGGTTCTTGCCTGTTGGAAGGGAGAAAAATGAAGCTACAGCCCACAAGACTCCAATGTCCCTAAGGACTGGGTACATCCCAATCTCCCCTTTCCACCCTCCTCAGCCCAGCCAGTGCCCCAACCTCTTCCATAGGCGTCTTTTCTCCATCCATCGACTTACCGTGGAAAGCTCGGTAAGCAGAGCCCACGCAGGCTGAGTTGGCAGTGTCTATGACATATACTGGGGCACCAAACACATCCGCAAGCACCTGGAAAGGACAGAGGTTCTTACTGTGGTGAGTCGTTCCTCAGAGGGAACGTGGACAGTCCGGCACACATCTTCCAGGCTCTTTCCTCATACGTCTTCTGATGCCTCCCATGCCACCTCTACTGTCTTAAAGGAAGTATACCTGGCCATGCGCCCTAGTGACAAAGGGTCAGGATGACCTGCAGGACGTCTCTAGTGCAGGACCACAGCTCTCCAGGTTGTCCCTGCACTGTTTAACCATTTTATCAAAGACAAAGAGGAAGATTTAGGAAGGATGCTTAGCAAATGGTCAAGGTGGAGACAGCTGGGTATTAGACTAATATTAACAAGCCCAAACCCAATTAACAAGGGCATATTTTATAGGGATAAAGTTTTCCATTTAGGCCCCCAAAATAAATTGCATACATTTAGAATGGAGGACATGTGCTAAGAGGAGCTCACCTGGAAAAGAGTTGGGGGTCTTAGTGGACCAGAGATATTGTAGTAGATGCCAATGATGCCCCATCTGGATTCCCTGACTGGACCGGTATGCACCCTTCCCCAGATGCTATGAGTATTGACTGTTAATGGCTCACAGCTGCCCCTCCTTAAAAGAACTACTCTCAGCTAAACAGAGGCTGCCTCTCATAGGAGGTTATTTTCACCTCTCTGTGGGTGGCCAAGTGGCCCCCTCACCCTAAGGTGAAAACAAGTCTGGTTGAGTTCATGTTCCAGATCTCCTCACAGGATGGAGCTGAAGCCAACTCCAGCCAAAACCACATCCTTGCTTGCCCTGCCTGCATCTCTCATCCCCCTTCTCCCTGGAGAACCGTCTCAACACATGACTTATAGAAAATGCCCATTTCAGACTCTACTTCTAGAAAATCTTACCTAAGACAGATATACGACAAGTCAAGAGTTGATGTAGTTATTCAAACAGCCAGGGCAGCCTCAGGCCACATCCCAAAATACTCGGTGTCCAATAAGACCCTGACAGCCCCAAGATATAGCAGCCTGATTGTCAGACAGATTTGCAGGTTGATTCCAATTTTAGTCATGTATTTCTAGCATAATGGAGAATCAGAAAGACAATGATAAAGTCTGGCAACTGTATTACAAGAGGAATGGGTGAGAAATCAGAGATCTTTACATTGGAAGGCAGAAAGTTTTAGGAAGGCAAGAACACTGGCTTATGATGTTAGGATTGACTCATAGGGCAGGCACTTCTTGTGTGACTACAGGGCCAGTGCTGACATCAGAGAGTGGATTTCACCTGAGTCTAAGACAACCTGCTCACAGTGTGAGCTGGAAGGCAGATCTGGCTTCCTGGGAGAAGAGTGGGAACAGAGGCAGTCCTACTGCTGAGTGTCTGGCTCTTAGAAGTAACAGACATGGAAGAGGTCCTACCAGCACTTACTTGTAATATGTCTCTGTTGTGAGATGCCCCTCCAGTAGCCAAAATCTTTGTCTTGGGCACTGCAAGAAAAAAGAAAAAAATGAACGGCTGTGCCAATTCCCAAGGCAGAAAAGGCTGTTTCCCAGAGTTCTTCGGCCACAAAGGGCTTGTGTTGGCTCACTGCTTCTTGCTTATCACAGAGGGTGGCGGAGACCCAAAGCTGGTTTTGTCCCTGCAGGCTTGTCATATATAATTTGTTTGTGAGGCTGCTACCCCGCCCACCTCTTACTGTCTTCATTTTTTTTTTTTTAATTATTAAAAAGCAAATCTCTCAACAAAACAGGAATAGAAGGGACCTTAATTAAATTGATGAAGGCCACATATCCAAAATTTACAACACACATCATTCTTAACAGAAACATTTAGAAGCATTCTCTTTAGGGCTGGTGTACCTGTCAGACCCCCAAAATGGTCTCCAAATGACTCCTGCCTCCTGACATTCACACTTCATGCAGTCCCCTCTCACACCGAATAGGACTGGCCCATGTGACCAATAAGAGGCTGTGTAAATGCTGGAGTGTGAATTCCAAGACTAGGTCATAGAGGACACTGAGGCTTCCATCGTGCCGTTGTAGATCACCCTCTCTTGGATCGCTCTCTCGGGGGGCAGCTACCTGCCATGTCTTGAAGACATTCAAGCTATAGAGAGGTCTACATGGAGAGGATCTGAGGTCTCCTGCCAAGAGCCACCTTGGAAGCAGATCCTGCAGCCTTAGTCAAGCCTTCAGATGACCACAGCCCCAGATGACATCCTGATCTCAACCGCAGGAGAGACCTCAGTCAGAACCACCGAGCTACGCTAACCGTAAATTCTTGACCCATGGAAACTGTGTAAGATAATAAAGCTGCTAAGTTTTGAGATAGTTTGTTATACAGCAATAGATAACTAATACTAAGAACAAAACAAGGTTCATACTATCCAATATACTGTTACATAGTACTAGCTATTCTAGGCTATGCTGTAAGAAAAACAAATAAAATATATAAAGAATGAAAGAAAGATAAAACTACCAGTATCTACAGGTAATAGGCTATCTAGAAAAATTAAAAATAGGCAAACTATTAAAAGTTTAATAAGGTTGCCAGGTACAAAATCAACTTATAATAATCAATGGCATTTCTAGCAATAATCAGCTAGCAGATGGTATAGAAAGTAAATTATCATTCACAATGGCAACCAGAAATGTAATGTAGCCAGGAAATACCTTAGCAAAGAATTCAAAGGTCTCTGAAAACAAAATTGAAACTGTTATTATAGCACAAGAAAAGATCAGCCCTGGCTGGTGTGGCTCAATTGGTTGGGTGTTGTCCCATGCACCAAAAGGTCGCCAGTTTGATTCCTGGTCGGGGCACATACCCAGGTTGTGGGTTTGATCCCTGGTTGGGGTATGTATGGGAGGCAACCGATCGATGTTTCTCTCTCTCACTCTCTCTCTCTCTCTCCCTTCCTCTCTCTAAAATCAATAAAAACGTATTTAAAAAAGAATATCAAAACAAATTTCATTTATTTTATTTTTTTCTTCAAGGTTTTCTGGCTTTAATTTTTTTCCCTCCATACCATGCATCTTCCCAGTCATAGCAGGTACTCCATCCACTGTGATAGCTGCTATTTTCTCTGGATTTAGATCAAACAACCTCAGAACATCCATCAGGGCCATTTTTACATCTGTTCTCCTTTGATGCCAAACCCCGAAGACTCCCCATCATGTACAGTCTGCAAGCTGCTGGACTGACAAGCGCTAGGAACCTTGGAATGTCACCCAGACACCTGCTTTCATCCTGAAGGAGGCTAATGGATGTTGCTACAACCAACCTGGTCTTGAAATACTTTTTCTTTGGGTCACCTTTCACAGTTAAAATAGTTTGCTTTCTCATAGTTCACCTTCTTCCCGCCAAGTCAGAGTGGCAGAGAGAACCGAGCCCGAGGACAAGGAAGTCCAGAGCACGAAACTATGGTACCTGCTCTTAACACGGCATATCTTCAACCATCTGGGCAACCAAAAGAACTTTTAAAATATTCCATGGTCTTGTCTGGGTTTGAATTAACATTATAAAAGTGTCAGGTTTTTTCAAATTAACTTATAAATTCAATGCAATCTAAATAAAAATCCCAATTGGACTTTTTAAAGGAATTGAACCAATTTATTGTAAAATATTTATGGAAAAATAAAGACCCATAAAGAGCCAAGGCAATATTGAAAAAGAAGAGCAAGGAGAAGCAAATTGCTATGTGAGATCTCTAGACATTGTGAGGGGCTGAACTGTGTCCCTGAAAATTCACATGTTGGAGTCCTAACCCACAGTATTGCAGAATGTGACTATACTTGGAGATAAATATAGATTCCTCTTTAAAGAGGTAATTAACTTAAAATGAGGTCACTAGGCTTGGCTCTAATCCAATACGGCTGGTGTTAAAAAGTAAATTAGGACACACACAGGGACAAGCATGTCCACACAGGGATGTTGTGTAACCCACCAGGCTGTGGTGCTTTGTTATGCAGCCCTAACAAACAAATGCAGGCACACTACAAAGCCATAATGACACAGTTTGTCCCAAGAACAGACCAATAAACCAACGGAGTGGAACGGGGTATAGTGAGAGACCCCTGTATATATACAGGAACTTCATAAATGATAAAGGGGGAACTACAAGTAACAGGGGGAAATAGGACTGGGCCACCACGTGGAAAAAAATTAAACTGGGTCCCAATTTACACCATTCACAAAGGGGGACTCCAGATGAATCAAAGCCTAAATGTGGAAGTTACCCTGACGGTGGAAAATGTGAAAATGTTTCTGTGAAGCTGGAATAGAGGGAAACCTCTTAATATCTCAAAAGCATGAAATCAGTGGATTAAATTTACTCAAAATCCTGTTCATTTGTTGACACCATAAATAAGGTTAATGGACAAATGATAGAGGATGCTTACACGGAAAACTGACAAGGGTCTAATATTCGAGGTGTACAATAAAGTCCTGCAAATCAATAAAAAAGGTAGGACATTCAATATGGGAAAAATGGGAAAGGGTATAAATAGCCAGTTCACAAAGAAAAACACTGAAGTTACAAAGAACTGTGCAAACCCATTATTAATGAAAGAAACGCACATGGAGCCAACAAAGAGATGCCAGTGTACACCCACCAGATTAACAAAAACCTCCAAGGGGAATGGACACCCTCGTGCACTGCTGCTGCATACACGAGTGACTTCAGAATTTCAAGAGTCTCAGCCTCTTTTCTCCACCTGTTACATGAGCAGCAGCAGCATTTGACCTCAAGCTAAAGAACACCCCTGTTGCAGAAGCGAGCTTCTACCCGGGGAGGGACTGCGAGACGAGTGGAACCTTGCGTCACACAGACCCGCCATGGCAGACATGCAAAGAGACAGACGTGGAAGGCAGCTCCACCCACCAGAGGCACAGGCCGGATTCACCTTCCAACCAGAATAAAATCTGGCCAATTTTGGCATTTGGTGAGACTTTGTAGCTCAGAATCTTGTACAGTGCTCAGAGGCCTCAAGTTAAATGTGTCTGCTGTTACCCCATCTACTTACGCAGCCTCTCCAAGCAGGCCCCCGACGGGCAGGTGGGGGGCAGGCCCCTGGGAGAAGAGACTGAGCACGAAGAGGAAACCCAGGCTTGCTGGCTACCCTCCGAGACCCAGTTACCCACTCTGGACTGTGACCCCACAGCCAAGATCGTTGAGAAAAACCAACACAGCATAAAAGAGAAGGGTCAATGTAAACAAACAGAATAGTTCAGGAGAAAAAAAACTCTGGGAACAAAAGAGCGAATTTGAAAAAAATTCTAAAGGTTATCCTCAGGTGTATTTGAAGGGGTAGAGAACCCATAAAACCACAATTATGAAAAAGAACCAGGACACAAGAAAGAGTTCTAGAAATTAAAAAACAATGTATGATTATATTAAAAAAAATTAAATGGAAAGGCTAAACAGTAGAATACACATGGCAAGATCTGATTTAATAACCTGAAACATACAATCCGGGAAATTCCCTGCAACTTAAAGTGATAATAAACAAAGAGAATAAAGTTAGGAGACATGGAAATCGTTCTCCATTTAGAACGTGTATTCTGCAGAGATTTGGGGAAGACTCCAAACCTGGAAGTGGTTTAAGCACTGAAAACAGGTGGTTTACCAAGACAGAGGAGATTCTTGCTCTCAGACAGCTCACACTCTCGTTGGGGAGTGATAGACAGTAAACAAACAGATAAATGAACGAAACAGATGGTGATGGTGACAAGTTCTATGACACAACAGAGCAGAGGGAAATCAGGACCAGAGGGCCAACATCTGGTTCAGAGTTTCTCAACCTTGGCCCTATTGACATTTGGGGTCAGATGATTTCCTGTTGTGGAGGGTTGTCCTTTACGTTGTGGGTGTTTAACAGCAACCCTGGCCTCTACCCACAAGAAGCCAGCAGCCCTCCCAAATTATGACAACAAACTGTCTCCAGATACTGTCAGATACCCTGTGGGGAGCAAAACGGCCCCTGTTGAAAACCACCAGTCTAATATGAATTCTAATAAAAATAACAGAAAAATGGAGAAGAAATAATGCAATAAATTTGCGCAATCTACAGAAAGTCAAGTGCATTCAGATGAAACAGGCTACTGAGTGCTCAGCACAGTGAATGAATACGGCCTATGCTTAGACATCGACAATTTTCAAAATTCTAAGGAGATAGAGAAAATTCTAGAAGATTCTATTGAGAAAAGAAGAAAAAAAAAAACTATCCAGACAGGCATCAGGCTTCTGACTTGGCAGCACTAAAAGTCAGAAAACAATAGAACGCTATTTCCAAAGTTCTGAAATAATACGATTTTTTAACTCAGAAGCCCACATATTATGAAAGTATCATTGAAGGGTAAAGGCAAATCTTTCCAACCAGTCAGAGACCATTCCTGCACACGCCCCCACCTCTCCATGAAAGAATTAGGATGTCCTGAAACAAAGATGAAATACAAATCCAAAAAAGGTAAGATGTGTGACATAATAAGCAGCAGTGATCCAAGAAACCAGCCAAGTGTATACTTGAAGGAATTATTGATGTACACTGCTCACAAATCAGTAACATTCTGGAACCAGAAAATGCAGGGCGGAGAAAGGAGAGGACAGGGAAAACAATTCTCCTAGTGGGGAATATAATTACTAAGTAGGATATAAATTCTAACTGTTGATCAAAAACTACACATTTTAGGCTCTATGTTAACATTGTAAGGGTAATCACTAGAAAAAGAAGTAGAGCCTTTCGGCTCAGGTACCAACCATGGAAAAGCCTTCAGGGGCCAGGAGCACAGGGTAACTGAGTTCACTGGGCTAGTGTATAGAAAGACAGGGTGATGGCAGGGCCCGAGTGAGCAGGCCCCACCTAAAGGTATTTGATTTAAAAAATTAAACATCGTGTTAGCCAAACACGACCAGTTCTAGAAATAGAATCTGTACTCAGGTCGTCAGCTTACTACCAATGCCTGTCAAAAGGAAGAGAGGGAATAAAGAAAAGTCAGCCACAGACATTAACAAGATTGCTCGTAGTAGCACTGTTCATAATACTGAACAGGAAAGACCACATGTATGTCACAGAAGAATGGGCAAGTAAATCGTGGTATAATCACGTGATGGAACACTATACTGCCATGGGAGTTAACAGTCCACATGGATGAGTTCATAAACATAACACTGAGTTACAGAAGCAAGTCACATAAGAACACATAGAGCTGGCAAGACAGGTTTGATTTTGCGTCTAAGCTTGCTAAGAGGATAAGTAACTTGATGCTGTTTTGCAGAGGAAATGCTCTGGAGGCTGGGAATGACGACATGATCACACTGCCCCTCCTGCGCCCAGGAGGACCTCTCTACCCACACTGCCTCTCCCTGCACACTGAGCTGTTGGGGATAGCCCAGCCCCCACACTGCCCCTTCCTGGCAGCTAGAGAACCCTTCATGCCAGGCACTCCTTGCCAACCTCAGCGCCATCCTTGCCCTGCTCACCTGATCTCATTTCTCAGGGAACTTTGGAGTCTTGGAGACATGTGGGGAATTTCTTTTCACAGTCTGAGTGGAAGGATGGAGAGGAAAGGGTATGTTTGACACGGCCATTTATTTACAAGCACGTGTGGCTTAACAAGGGGCTATGTTCTGAGAAATGCAATGTTAGGCGATTTCGTTATATAAACAACGTAGCGTATACCTGCACCAACCTGGATGTCTAGCCTACTACGCACCTAAGCTGTACGGTATAGCCTACTACCCGTGGCTACAAACCTGCCGTAGAGCATGTTACTCGCGGAATAACGTGAGCAGCTGTAACAGCGGTAAGTATACACGCATCTAAACACGCCTCAACAGAGACAGGCACAGTACTTTCACAGCACCAGCAGCACAGTGGGTCTGTTACTCCAGCATCACCGCAAACGCGTGAGGAATAGGCTGTGCTACGTTATGATGGCTACGACGTCACCAGGGAACAGGAATTTTTCAGCTCCACCTTAACCTTATGGGACCACCGTCCTACATGTGGTCTATCGTGGACCGAAACATCTTTATACGGCACATGACTGTATTTTAACATTTTTATTGCACACACACACCTCCTGAAAAATCTACATATACATCCTAGGCTGACAGCCTGACAGGTTTTCACAAACAAAACCCCGATCCATCCCAGGAAGCAGGACATCACCAGCACCCCAGAGGCCCTCTCAAGCCCCCCACTCCTGAAAGGTAACTGCTAACTATCCTGACTTCCAACCACAGCAGACAGTTTTGTCTGTTTTTGAATCTGACGCGCACGGAATACTGCCACGTGTACTTTGTGTTTGGCTTCCTTTGCTCAGAGTTCCATTCGTGAGGTCCATCGACGCTGCTGCATGTGGCTGAGGTTGGTCCATTCTCGTTTCCGTGTGCTATCATGCTGCACGGATACCCACACTGCACTTATCCTGCCTGCTACCGATGGGCGTTGGGTTGCTTCCCGTGTGGGGCTATCGAGCACAGAGCCGCGATGAATGGTCTCCTGTGCGCCTTGGAGGACACGTGTGCACACTTCCGATACACCCGCACCGAGAGACGTGCATGCAGCTTAGCGGGTGCTGCCTAACAGGTTTTCAAAAGGTTTTCCTAATGCTTCTTTTTATATCCTTTTTCTTGGTGGGTTCAAAAACGTTAAAATAGCCCTGGCTGGTTTGGCTCAGCGGTTAGAGCGTCGGCCTGCGGACCAGAGAGGCCCGGGTTCGGTTCCCACTAAGGGCACGTACCTCGGTTGCAGTTTGTCCCTGGCCCCGGCTGGGGTCGTGTGGGTGGCAACCACTTGATGTGTCTCTCTCACATCAATGTTTCTCTCCCTCTTCCTCCTTCTCTCCCTCCTGCTCTATCTGAAGATAAATGCAAAAAAAGAAAAAAAAGTCCTCGGGTGAGGATAAAAAAAAATAAGAGTCTCAGTCTCGATTCCAGTCAAGGGCACGTACCTTGGTTGTGGTTCAGTCCCCAGCCCTGGTCGGGGTCATGCGGGAGACAATCAATCAATGTGTCTTTCCCACATCGATCTTTCTCTCTCTCTCTCTTTCTCTCCCTCCCACTCTATCTGAAGATGAATGGAAAAATATCCTCGGGTGAGGATTTAAAATAAATAAATAAAACATAACATACACTACACAGAATTAGATTACCCATAAAAGTGCCATGAGAAAGCCATCAAGCAAAGAGGCTTCAGGGGTGTTCTACCTTCTCTAGTGACAACAGCTGCTGCCCAGAGGGACAAAAACATCTTAGAAACCTGGTGTCCTTGCAGAACCCCAGACCATACCAACGCCATCAGTACGGGGAACTCACTCACTGCCTAAAGCTGCCCATTCCATAGCTCGAGTGCTCAGAAATCCCTTCCCCCCCGTGTGCCTCCCCCAGCCCTGGTTCTGCCACTCCATTCCAGACCTCTCAGTTTGGACAGTGGTCTACATCCCCACTCTGCCCTATCCAAACGGAAATGCCCAGAACTGTGCCCCCCGCCCCCCGGGAGATGAGGCCTGGCCAGGCTACACAGAGGTCAAGGTCCAGTCATGGCCCCCGGCCCAGACCTTTCCCAGCTGCACTGCCCATGTCCTCAGGCTCCAGAGCTTGAGACGTTCAGTTTTCAGGTTGGAGCTTAGGGTTACAGAGAGATCTCCAAGTCCTATAGCTCCTGGCCAGGAGATCGGCTGCTGAAGGCAGAGCGGAGAAGCAGGAACAACCTGTCTCCTAGTGTACGCCTGCCCGCAAGTGCCAGTCAACTCATTTCAGCCACCACGGGGGCCAGGCTCCTTTCCCCTCCTGCATACGGCCCCTGCAATGGAGCCGTAACACCGCACCCCGCCAGGCCCTGCCCGAAGACTGAAAAGGATCTCAAGCACCTCAGTGTGAGCGGGGACCCTGCACCCCCGCCGCAGAACACAGCCCACTGGCAGCTCACTTACTGACTTGGTAGCCCAGGCCCTCGGCATGAATCCTCTTGGCCATGAACTGTCCTTCAATCAGTGCTCGGATCTCCACATCCTTGGGGAATGCTGACACCTGTCTCGGGGGAAAGTGAGCACACAGTGAGGAACTCTCATTGTCCATTCATGTGTGTGTGTTATTTTATCTTTTTTTTTAATCCTCACCTGAGGATATTTTTCCATGATTTTCAGATAGAGTGGGAGGGAAGAAAGGAGGAGGAGAGAGAGAGCAAGAGAGAGAAACATTGATGTGAGAGAGACATATCAATTGGTTGCCTCCCGCACAACCCTGACCAGGGTTGGGTATCAAACCTGCAACCTAGGTATATGCCCTTGACTGGAATCGAACCCGAGACTCTTTGATCTGCGGGCAGACGCTCTAGCCGCTGAGCCAAACTGGCCAGGGCAAGTGTGTATCATTTTAAACAATAACCCAGGTTCGGAACTCATGATTCAGGCCTTCAGTGGAGCTCAGGCCCAGCTGGGCTCCTGAACCACTAACTGCCTGTCACACACACGCGCGCACACGTACTCACAGCCTCACGTGAGTACCACTTTGGGGAGTCAGAGCACCAGAGAGCTCAGGCCGCCGAGGGTTCAAGTTCTGCCTCTGCAATTCAACTCTGTGACCCTGAGCGAGTTACGGAGACCTTGCTGAGCCGCATCTTCTTTCTTAACAAACGTGAGTCCACAGTGGTGCCTGCGTTGTAGGGCTGTTCTAATGATCCAAGTAGACAGCAGAGCCCAGTCTATGCAGCTGACGGGCACCAAGTGAGAGCCAGGAGCTTACACTGTGAACCCAGGCCTCTGGGGCACCCTCAGGCTAATGCTGGTGGGTGCCACCCAGCCAGGCCCGTTTCTCTAGCTCCCGAGACCAGCGATGGATGCTCCGGCTCTCCCCTCAGGGACTACCCCAACCTGACACACCTTTCAGTGCCTCCAACTCCCCCTGCCTGGACGTCTGCCCACCTCAAGGCCACCTCCTCGGAGAGCCACACCTGGTCACCCCATGGAGGAGGGCAACCCCCCAGCGCACCCCCTGCTCTTTCACATGGCACTGTGTTCTTTCCCCTCCTAACCACGTCACACACCGTACCCAGGTATGTGTGTTTGTTCACTTGTTTACTGTCCATCTCCGCCCTAGACAACGGACGCCATGCAGTGGGTACCTCATTCTCCTCTGTGTCCCCAAAGCCTGGCACCAATCATACGGCTGTGGATTGAATGAATGAAGAAAACTACCTTCTCCCTGACAAACCTAGACAGATTTACACAAAAGAGAACGGGCAGATCTTCTCTCTAGGAACAGCACAAACCAAGCTGACCCATCAGAAGAGGGAGATGAACCCCACACTTCACATAAAGCTTTCCACCCACAGTCTGACATGTAACGCCACCATCGGCCACACACTCCAGCGCCAGCTTCGGACAGAGCGACTGACGGGCGGCCTCAGACGTTTACTCGGGTCAGAGACAGCTCTCCGGTCCAATCCACAGTGTGGGGGTGGCTTGTGACTGTCTCACAGAAAAGGCCATCCAAAGCAGCAAGGAAGGACTGGTCTCTCCTGGGAAAGGCCTCATGGTGGAGGGAACAGAAAACAGTGGCTTCGGGGCCCGAGAAGACCGGGTTTGAGCCCTCCGCCCCCTGGGCCCTCGTGACCTGGGTGTGTTACTTAGTCTCTCTGGGTCTCCATCTCTCCTCCTGCAAAGGAGTTGACAATACCTATCTCACACAGTTGCTTTGCGAGGTTGCGGAAGATAAAGAGAACCACCAGCACAGCGCCTGTGAGCGCTCACACCCCCATCTCAGAGGCTCTTTCAATGGGAAGGAGGTTCATGCTCTTGAGATCTGTGAACTCTTGGCAGGTGTAACAGGTTCTGTGATGTTCAGGGTGAGCACATCAGCTCAGCGAGACCCTGTAGGTGTTCTGCACTCCTCTCTGACAGAAGGGATGGCACCTGTCTTAGATCCTGCTGACTCCCCAGCATCAAGCATGCACCCTGGCATATCAAAAATGTTTTTGGGCCCGGCTGGTGTGGCTCAGTGGCTGAGCATTGACCCACGCACCAAGAAGTCGCTGGTTTGATTCCCGGTCAGGGCACATGCCCAAGTTGTGGGCCAAATCCTCAGTGGGGGACATGCGGAAGGCAGCCAATCGATGTTCTCTCTCATCGATGTTTCTATCTTTCTCTCCCTCTCCCTTCCTCTCTCTCTAAAATCAATAAAGAAAAAAAATCTCCTTTAAAAAAAAATGATTTGGCCCTGCGGGTGTGGCTCAGTAGATTGAACATTGTCCCATGGACTGAGAGGTCCTGGTTCAATTCTCGGTCAGGGCATATGCCCGGGTTGCAGGCTCATCCCCAGCAGGGGGCATGCAGGAGGCAGCCCATTGATGTTTCTCTCTTACATCAATGTTTCTATCTCTCTCCCATCCTCTCTCTGAAAAAATCAATAAAAAATAAAAAATATATTTTTAAATGTTTTTGTTTTTAAAAAATTGATTTTAGAGAAGGGGAGGGAGGGAGGAAGGAGGGAGGGAGAGAGAGAGAGAGAGAGAGAGAGAGAGAGAGAAACCTCGATTTGTTGTTCCACTTATTTCTGCATTCACTGGTTGATTCTTGTATATGCTCTGACCAGGGATCGAACCTGCAACCTTGGCATATAGGAACAATGCCCTAACCAACTGAGCTACTCAGTCAGGGCCTCAACGATGTTTGTTTTCTTGCCCTGGCCAGTATATGGCACAGTGTTAGAGCATTGGCCCATGGACCAAGGGGGTCTCGGGTTTGATTCCTGGTCAAGGGCACATACCTGGCCCCGGTTGGGGTCGTGTGGGAGGTAGCCGGTCAATGTGTCTCTCTCACATGAATGTTTCTCTCTCTCTCTCTCCCCCTCCCTCCTTCCCTTCCACTCTAAAAATCAATGGAAAAATATCCTCGGGTAAGGGTTAACAACAAAAAATGTTTGTTTCCTCAATGGGTGTGTGAATAAATGAAGCCCCTAAAAGTAGCATAATTTGATAGGCGACTGTTAAATTCAATACTCAGAAACGGAGCCATCGGACTCCAGTACCAGTAACACACATACCTCACGGTTTTCTGCATTAAACCTATGCCGCCCGATCATCTCAGGGGTGATCTCCTTCACGTCAAAATAAAAACCTGAAGCAGATCAGGAAGAGATTAGCTGCCAGTAGTCAAAAACAAAAAGTGGGTTTCTCAAGACTTAGAAAGGGGCAGGGTGCAATGACCCCACGTCCCTGTCCCCGGGGCCCCTCATCCACAGGATGACATCTGTGAATGCTCCCAGTTCCTTCTCTCCGCAGGACAGAGGGCGATGGGAAAGAACTAGGCTCACCTGGCAGCCAGGCTCTAAAATACCTGCCCAGGTTTGACCAGGGGAAGCACAGCCCCTTCCGGCTCAGAGTCCTGTTCCAGACACTGGACATTTTCTCTAACAGCACCTGGGGTCTGCCGCAGAAAGCTACGCACCCGGGGAGAGTAGGCACCGTGGCTACCATTTCTGATGCTGTCACCAGGGCCTCGAGGGCCCAGACGATGCAGCTATGGCCTAATCTTCCACTCGGAGCACGGAGAGGCACCCAAGAGCAGCCTCCAGCCCGACTCACTCAGAACACGGGGTCTCACCCCAGCTGTCAGGCCCATGGGGCAGAACATAGACAGGGTTCTCCTCCGCTTCTCCCTGGACCTCCTCTTCCCCACGCAAGGGGCATAAGGCCCTTGCCCCTCCCACAGGCAGCTGCTGCCCTTCCCGAGCCTGGGCATCACCGGACAGCCTACCCAAGTTTCCACCGTTCCCCATCTCCGTGGACCGCAGGGCCTTAGAGAACTCGCTCCAGGAACAGGAAGCCGACTCGTCGCGGATCTTCTCTCTCATGAGAGAGCCGTTTTTAAAGCTGCAGAAGGGCACACAACCGGGAAAGGGTTCGGTGCTTGCTGACCGGACCCACGTGTTGCCAAGTGGAGGGGACGCAGGTCAGGTTGGACCACAGCCCCCAGCCACTGCATGGCAGGGACCTGAAGTTCTCCTTCAGGCACCGGGCCCAACTCAGTCCGGGAAACACTGGGAAACACACTGCCTTGGGCTGTTTACAGAGGAGGCTGCCACAAAGGAGCCAGAGAGGGCCTGGAGCTGGGGTTTCTGCCCGCTGCCACCTGGACAAGGGGAGGGGCTAGATTTACTAGGTCTGCATGCATATTCTCCAGTGGCTCCCGGGGCTTAGAGCTCAGAAACCTCCCCCAGTAGCTTCCAGTAAGTCTCCAAAGGCCTGTGGTCAGGGCGCAGAGCACACCTTTCTGTAAGAGTGCCAGGAAGCAGGACGTCCTTACTACCGTTGGTTGAAGATTTACCATGTGCCAAACATGTCATAACAGTATAAAGTAAATGCCTTTTTTTTTAATCCTCACCTGAGGATATTTTTCCATTTATCTTCAGATAGAATGGGAGGGAGAAAGAGAGAGAAATGTTGACATGAGAGGGACACATCGATTGGTTGCCTCCCGCACGACCCCAACCAGGGTCGGGGATGGAATCGCAACCAAGGTACGTGCCTGGAATTGAATCCGCGACTCTTTGGTCTGTGGGCTCCAACCGCTGAGCCAAACCGGCTAGGGTTTATTCTCATTTTATGAGCACAGTGTGGCTCAGACAGGCTACGGCATCTGCCCCGGGCCAACGGGATGTGGGTGGCAGGGTTGGAATTTGAACCTGGGTTTGGAAGACTCCAGGTCCTGGGTTCCTCCCCACCTAGCTGTGTCAGCAAGACCCGAGGAGTCCTGGGGCCCTCAGCTGCCCACAAGAGCCTGCTCAGTGGGATAACTTGGGGTGCTCCAGATGGGGGCAGACCTGCCCACAGCTCTTTCTTCCCCACCCAACCTACCACAGAAGGGCCATGTAGTGCTGGGGGTCAACCGGGTTGCAGAAGATGTGGCCTTCCAGGGCGGGCGTGGGCTCCTGGAGCCAGAGAAACAGGGTGTCGCTGGTGCCCAGGCTGACCTGGGGAGAGACGGGCAGAGGTGAGGCACCTCAGTCTTCGCCCAGCTCCACCACCTGACCCCTCGCCTTGCTCCCGATGCTGCAGACCTCAGATGAAACGCCACTTCCTGGGAGAAACTTCTCTCGACCCTCCTACACCAGATGAGCCTGAGGTCAGCTCCCCAGAGACAAGCTGTCATGGATCCTATGGGCTGACTTTCTAGAACTTCCCACAGCTGAGTCTAACTAATGGTGTGAATGATGACTGGCTGCCCAAGTGACTGTCCCACTAAACCCAGGAGGGCATGGGTGATGTCTTCCTTACTCATCTGGGGAACTGAGTCCTCTCTCGGGCCCAATGTCTGAACCTTCTGCCACTGTGCCCACCAAGACTGGTCACGTTAAGGCAGGCAGAGGACCCAGCAAAGGCAAATGACCTTCTAAGAGAGAAAAATGGGGCAGGTCCTGGGGCCTGGGTCTTCCTATCCCCTCCCCCAGCTACCTTTTGGGACCAGCAGACCCTCTGATAGGCAGCAAAGATGACCCCCCCGGGCAGAAAGAGTGGGTGAGACATCACCTTACCGCAATGTCACCTTCCTCCAGCCTCATGCCTGCCAGTGACGCTGACAATGGGAGAGGAGCCTCTGGTTAGTACATGGGAGCCGCAGAGCAAACAATGGACCCCCAGGTGGGCGCACAGCCCCAACCTCCCACCTGCATCCATATGCTAAGGGGAGCCGAGGGCTCAGGCGGTCTCAAAAGGAGGTGCCCTGGCCGGTGTGGCTCAGCGGTTAGAGCGTCGGCCTGCGGACCAGGGAGTCCCGGGTTCGGTTCCCGCTAAGGGCACGTGCCTCAATTGCGGTTTGTCCCCAGTCCCAGTTGGGGTCGTGTGGGTGGCAACCACTCGATGTGTCTCTCTCACGTCGATGTTTCTCTCTCTGTCTCTTCCCCCCTCTCTCCCTCCCGCTCTATCTGAAGATGGATGCAAAAATGTCCTCGGATGAGGATAAAAAAATAAAATAAAATAAAATAAAATAAAATGAAATGAAATGAAATGAAATGAAATGAAATAAAATAAAATAAAATAAAATAAAAGGAGGTCCCAGGGGTCGGGTGGGGGGAGGCTCTGTGGTCAGAGCCTTGGATCTGGGCTGGGACCTCTTCCCGAAAGCAGTCCAAACTCCCCACCCGCTGCCAGGCGCCCCCAGAAGTGCAGAGAACTGAGGGGCCACACAGACAAAGGCGAGGCAGGAGTGGGGCTGTCCCCTGCCCCAGCGGTCTGGAAAGGGGCCAGGTTAAGTGGCCCACACAGCGATCTGCCTTGTTCACTGAGAACTGAGAGAAGGCCTGTCGCGTGGTAAACGTTGGGAGAATGAATAGAAGGAGAAGTGTGGAAGCAGGTGCACTCAAACATTGCTGGCGAGGTGCGATCCCGTGTGTCAGAGCCTGGGGCCCAGGAACCCCCTCTGAGAACCCACCCTGCAGGGACAAGATACGACACAGGGTGCGCATCTGGACATCTGCCCTGGAAGCCACGCCTGCCCCATCGCAGTGGACTGGCAAAATAAATGCTGGGACAGCTGCACCCCGGACAACCACCAAAATGCTGGACAAAAAAACTGCCCAGGTTGGTTGGACATAAAAAGAAGGTTGGAAGGATAGCCGTCACTTTTACTGTGGGACCTCAGTGGTGGGGAGTTTGGGCTACTTTAGGGAAGAGGTCCCAGCCCAGTTTTAACTGGTTATCTCTGGGTTATGGATGATTTTTACATCCTTCGGTTTGTCAGTATTTAAACATTTCTTCTGCAATGAAGAGGTATCCCTTGTGAATAAAACTGCCCAGCCAGTGTGGCTCAGTGGTTGAGCGTCGACCCACGCACCAAGAGGTTGCTGGTTTGACTCCTGGTCAGGGCACATGCCCAGGTTGTGGGCCTGATCCCCAGTGGGAGGCATGCAGGAGGCAGCCAATCGATGTTCTCTCTCATCGATGTTTCTATCTCTCCCTCTCCCTTCCTCTCTCTCTAAAATCAATAAAGGAAAAAAAATTTAAAAAGCAACAACAAAAGCATAAGCATTTGTTAGTCTGTTTGCTTGTTAATGTTATTTTCAGGAAGGTGCAAATGATGTATTATTTAAGGCAACAGCAAACCGAAGGTCAGACCCAGCTGAGGGTTAACTACCTGCCTGTTAGCTCCCACAGTCAGCCTGACACCAAAGCCCAAGAAAAAGGACTGAATGCTGCTCTGTCATCCAGCTCAGATGGGCCCAGCTCACACCCAGGGTTAAAAAGCAGGCCCAGTATTCTCCTTGACATTCTCCAGTTGCTGGCGTAGGTATAAGAACGAACACATGTTCCTAATGAGACTCAGTGAAGTTATTTTCATTTTGAAAGGAAAACAAAGTGTGTGGATGAGGAGTAAGTCCCACCTGAAGATTAATCGACAGGGTAGGGACTCAAAACTGTGTGCTAGAGGAAGGATTAGAGAAATTGAGATGTTTTGCTTGGAACAGAAAGGGCAAGTCAAGGAGCGGTGGGCGGGACTGTCCCCCTCAGTCACTGGTCAGTTTCTCCTGGGGTGGGCGGGACTGTCCCCCTCAGTCACTGGTCAGTTTCTCCTAAGGTGGGCGGGACTGTCCCCCTCAGTCACTGGTCAGTTTCTCCTGGGGTGGGCAGGAAGCCTTGAGTGGCTCTGGAGGACAGGCAGGGCCAAGGTGGGGCAGGGACAAGGAGTCCGATTTCAGGAATGGAGCCTACAGCCAGGGAGGGAGGGGTCCCACCACAGAAGGGCTTCACTGAGAGGCCGGGCTGGATACTCACGTGTCCAACATGGACCAAGTCAGGCTACCTGGAGAGCGCTATCCCCCCAGGGACTCACCTGGGTTGTCCCCAGTGAAGGCCACAACTTTGCATCCTGGAGGAAATCCATAGCGCTGGACGTAGTAGGAAGAAATGGCTCCCTGAGGAGGAAAAGCCAGCACACTCTGCTGAGGCAGAGCTCGCCTCTCAGCACAGCCACGACCCCTCGACCCCTCGGGCCACAGGACTGCTACAGGCCCCGGTCCCGGGGCCCAGAGTCCATCACTCCCTGTGGCCAACCAGGGCTGTCCCTCCCATCCACAAAAAGCCAGGGCAGGTTTGGAACCACAATGGGAGGTCACCCCACCGCCTCAAAGACCACTTCATTTTGGTTAGAGCATTGTCCCAATACCCAAGGTTGCAGGTTCGATCCCTGGTCAGGGCACATACAAGAATAAACCAATAAATGCATAAATAGGTGGAACAACAAATCATGTCTCTCTCTCTCTCTCCAAAATTAATTTTGGGAAAAACAAAACAAAACTGGACACACAAATGCAGAGCTCAGGGTTCTAAAGAAAATAAACCCAAAAAGGCAGTGTTGGGGAGGGGACTCCCCCAGGAACCATGGCCCTCAGGCTCCTCCATGAGCTGCTATGGGACCCAAGGGCAGGGATACGCTCTAGACCAGTGGTTCTCAACCTGTGGGTCGTGACCCCTTTGGGGGTCAAACAACCCTTTCACAGGGGTCGCCTAAGACCATCGGAAAACACATATTTCCCATGGTCTTAGGAACCGAGACACCGCTCCTCTGTCCGTCTCCAGGCGGGTCCGCCCACATGCAGATACGCCCACATATAACATGAGGAACTGTATTAAAGGGTTGCGGCATTAGGAAGGTTGAGAACCACTGGTCTAGACTGATGTAGTCTTTAGAAAGCATAGTTATGAAAAGAAACCATTTTTTCCCCTTTCCCTGATTTTATCTTAGTTCTGAAAGTTTAAAATAAAAGATGAGATTTCCTGGTGTCTGGGAGGAAAAGTTTGCTCCCTCAAGCACACAGAGCCTGAGCGGGGGCTTGCGTGCAGGTGGCCTGTTTGGGAAGGTGATCCCAGGAATCAAGGGAACTGGGAAGAGTGAACTGGGAGAAGGGAAAGTCCATTCCACGGTGCAGTGTCGAGCTAGCGGGTCAATGCTGGGGGCAACCGGGCTCACCGGCAGAAGTGGGCCTGGACTGTCTGCCTGGGGACCGGACAGCGGGGCAGGTCCACACAGGCTCCTGCCGGTGACGGTTCCTCCCTGCACCTCCAGGTCTGCAGAGCTCACTGTGGGAAACGGGGTGCAGCTCAGGCAGGCTGTTGCCAGGGGATGCTGGGTGGCGAACAAGGTGGGGCCTGAGAAGTGTCTGATACAAGCCGTCACCAAGTATCTTCCTGGACACTACCTTCCCAAAAACAGAGGACAGAGGTGGAGTTTGCTTGCTCTCCCATCACCATCACATGGTATGTTTGTGACAACTGAACATCCAGAACCGTTTCGGAATCAGTCCTTTCCTGTTCCCACAGCTGCCCGTTTCCGCACAGGCTCCCCTTGGAGGCCTGTGTTCGTGGCGTACGGCTAACAGAGCCCGCTCCATGGACAAACCCTACTCTCCATCTCACGTGAAACTAAGTCGTGCCTGGAATACCAACCCCACAGGCGGGTCTGTGTTCTGTTCGCCCCTCCTTTGCCTGGGTCCTGAGCCGCCTGCTTCTGTGGGGCAGCTCGCCCTTCCGTAAGCTCTGCTGGCCTCGTGGCACCCTCTGGATGGTGATGGTGTGGCTTTGTGGTTCTGCTCATGCTCGTGATGGCAAAGGCTGTTTCCAGCTTGTCAGTGTTGACCTCAGACAATTGCTTCTGTGGCTGGGACTCCCAATGGGGAGTGCTCAGGACAGCCCCGGTCTCCTGGGGGCCACCCCTCCATTCCACGCCTCTCCCCAGGCCTCGGGACACTCCTCCTCTCTCTCTGTCCCACTCAGGATTTCTACCTGTGTGGCCTGTGGTCCCCGCCAAAGGGCCCCGAGGGCAGGGCTCAGGGCTCTCTCAACTCCATTCTCCCCTCCGAACAGCCAGGAACCGAGCCGGCCCACGAGGGCACACCAGGGCGTGCACACCAGTGTATGTGAATGGGGTGTCAGACAGGTGCTTCGATGTCTGTGCTGTCACAGTGAGACCAGGCACTATCTCAAGTGTCTTAAGCACTTTAAAGGAATCAACTCATTTGTTCGACACAGCAGCCCAATGAGAGAGAATAATAAGCGGTTCCAGGCACAAAGGAAACGATGAGGAACCTGAGGCACACAATGCCGTCTCAGAGCCGGGGAGTGGTACAACCAGGACTCCGTCCCAGGCAGCCTGGAACCAGGGCCTCTGCTCTGCCTGGCTTGCTGGTACTTCTGTTTTTTCCAGACTGCCTGCTTCAGTGGTGGTCCCTAGTCCCAGAATGGCAACATTCTGTGCATTTTTTCCCTAAGGTATGCAATCACCCAAAACGTACACCTTCATTTTTTTCCCTACTCCAATAAATGTCTAGTGGAATTTTCCAAATCTCCCCCCACCTCCACTGCCATAACACAGTGATCTTTTCCACGCCCCTGAGTGCCTACTAAGTGCAAGGCATTGACGCAGACATGTTACTTCACCTGCCTTACACTAGACTGAAAGTCCCGTGTACAAATGAATGGGTGTACGAGAGTGTGTGTACTGCATTGCTTCCCTGTAGCTGCATGCTCTTAAAGGAGCCACATCACTGGAAAGAAGACCTACCACAACTGAGCATGACGGGACGGGGGGGCCAAGCTTCTCCTCTAAATGAGGTGCACAGGCACCAAGGCAAGCCTGGGACCAGACCTTGTCCTGGATCTGCAACAAATTCATTCCAGAACCTAAGGAAGGGAGACAAGAATTAGACACATCTTGCAAAAATGCGCAAACGTGGCAGACAGCAGATCATTCTCCCGCAGCAAACTGGTACGGATGGAATGTATACCACGTGCCTGAGTCAGGCCGGAACCAGAGGACCAGAGGGCAGCCAGGCCCTTGGGAACACATGGCCCCACCACCTTCCCTAAGTATTTCCTCGCCAGCTCAAACACCACCGTCAGCCTAGAAAGCTGCTGCTCTCAGACTTGGCCGGGGGAGCGGAACTACCAGCCATATGTTGACAGAGACACCGCTCTCTGTCCCCGTGGTTCACGGTGTCTCCTGGGAAGCAGCCTGTTGCCAATGTGGCCAGCCCTCAGGGACTTCCCGATCACATCGAACTTCCAGGAGAGCTGACTCCTCTAACCTTCCTCATGCCATCACTAAACGTGACCCTCTGGCGTGCCTACGGGAGCAGTGGTGTGACCTTCCCCACAGCACCTGGCCCCAGCTGGGTGGAGGCACAGGTGGACACTCAGGCTGGTCCACGCTTAGGCTCTGCTGGTCTGTGTTCTATGCAATTAGCTGTAGGAACTTTTCTTCTCCAGACTGGAGTGAAGCTTGGGGACCTCTCCTTCGTCATCTCACGTCATCTCCCTGAAAGCTCGAATAATGTCTGGCACCCAGCAGCACTCACAATCTTCGGGTGAGTGCCAGGAGGCTCAGAGCACTCACTCTTTCCCGAAGCCACTTTCAAGGGTGTGGGCTCTCGCTCTGCACTCCCCTCCCCTCTGGTCGCTCCTCGTGGGCCAGGCCCCTCCGAGAGCGCCTTCAGCACCTCCTCCCAGCTCTCCTCCCTTGCTGGTACCATCTCCATTTACTTTTGTTTGGGTTTTGATCCCAGAAGCTCACAACTCTTGTAAGTTCCCCAAATGTGAACAAAAACTTGACTTCCGTGGGAGCCAGGTTCCAGATGGCCCCTGCTCACCCCCGAGTCCTGGTGTTCACACCTGTGAGGTCCCGCCTCCCCGCACCTGGGTAGGTCTATGTGACCTGTGGGCTGGGGCAGAAGCGACAGTATGTCACTTCCAAGATTAGGGTGTGAGACTCTGCCGCTTCTGCTGGGCCCCTCTCCTTCTCCCACCCCTTGCTGGGGATCCAGCTGTGTGCACAGGAGGCTCACAGGGGGAGGAACTGAGGCCTCTGGCCGACGGTCAGGTGTGTGACCCCGGACGTGGATCCTCCAGCCCCAGTCAAGCCTTCAGATGATGGCAGCCCCGGTCACCAGCTGGATGACCCCCTCATGAGAGATCCTGAGCCAGAACCACCCAGTTAAGCTGCTCTCAGATTCCTGACCTGCAGAAACTCTGGGATAAGAAACATTTGCGGTCTTCGGCGGCCAACTGCTCTGGTCATCTGTTACACAGCAAGATAACGAATACCCTCCCTGCTTGGCAACAGATGAGAGGCTGAAAGACTGGCACCCGCCCAGGTGGCCAAGGCTCACACTGCCTGCACGCCCACGGCACAGGCACACGCCCAGGACTCTGAAGGCTTACCGTCGCTGTAGTCAACAGGGCAGTAAGACCCAAGGAACAGGGAAGCGGCAAAACTACTGACCAAGGAAATTCTCTGTAGGGGAAGGAAACAGTGAAGCATGACTCACTTCCATATACCCTAAGCAACTGAATACTTCACACACACACACACACACATTCAGAGTTTTAAAATTTTCCCCCCTTTATTGATTTTTAGAGAGAGAGGAAGGGAGAGGGAAAGAGAGATAGAAACATCGATAAGAGAGAACATCAATCAGTCACCTCCTGCACGCCCCCCACTGGGGATTTGGCCCACAACCTGGGCATGTGCCCTGACTGGGAATTGAACCGGCGACCTCTTGGTGCATGGGTTGACACTCAACCACTGAGCCACACCGGCCGGGCACAAAGAGTTTTGAATTGTGAGCAAGATGCCCCAGTAATGGCCGTGGCATCTCCCCCCCCCAACCCCCCCACCCCCGTTTCTGACAGGCCATAAAACTGTCAAGTTCAACAGAGACACAGACCAGGCCTTGTGAAAAAGCCACACTTAAGGAAGCGGGTTTTCCACCCGGACTCTGGGGAGTGTGGGTTTCCTTCCTCCACATCTGTGGTCTCTATATCTAGTCACAAGCGAAGTGGGATGTGTGGCCACAGGGCTCAGCCGACAAAGACACTCTCGAAGGTTCAGAGCAAGTGTCAGTGAAAGCTGGCCCCTCGGAAGCCACAAACCCCAGACATAAGCTGGAGGAACTGATGACAGATTTCAAATGTCAGCCCGAGGGTCTGTGCCTCCACACGGGAACCACGGGCCCTTGGCCCAGGGCAGAGAATACCGACACCTCCTGTCCCCATCAGGCCACCTGTCCTTTGTTTCACACAGAATGTGGAGAGGGCTTTTCACCCCTGCCCCCAACCCACACGGTCAATGCTGCCAAGTAATCCTGAATTAGCAATAAGATAAACTGGATGTTAACACGGAAGATTAAAGAGGCCCTTTGGTTTAACACAGCTGATCATTTCCTAATTACTCAGAGATGGGAATCGCTACTACCCAGGGTGTCAAGCCGCTTCTCAGGCAGCATGAGTGCTGGCCTTCAGCAGCTGTGGACCAAGAAGTAAATCTGGGTGCCCTGGGACGCAGGCTCAGGCTGAAGGGCCACAGCTGGGGGCACATCAGTCCAGCTTTACAAATTTCCTAAGAAACAATGACCCCACGACCATCAGAGCCTGGGAGCCATGCTGCATTAACCACTCAGCAAACTGAGTGGAGGGAGCCTACAGGGCACCCAGAGCCTTCTTGCAGTTAGACACCAGTCCTCGCAGCTCCCAGCTCCCACCCTGACCCCGACCTCGTCCCTTTTTAACAGGAGAGCCCCACTTCTCTTTCCCACGATTTCATTCTTTCCCTCCTCTTTGGAAACAAGCAAATTATTTCCAAATGAGAGAAAAAAGCAAATTGAATATATCTTTTTTTTTTTTTTTTTGGTTAATCATCACCTGAGGATATTTTTTCCATTGATTTTTAGAGAGAGTAGAAGGGAGGGAGGGAAGGGAAGGGAGAGAGACCGGTGTGAGAGAGACACATGGATTGGTTGTCTCCCACATGACCCCAACTGGGGCTGGGGATCAAACCTGCAACCGAGGCAGATGCCCTTGACTGGGAATCAAACCTGAGACCCTTCAGTCCTTGGGCCGATGCTCCAACCACTGAGCAACACCAGCCAGGGCAAATCTATCATTTTTATTGTCTGCTAATCAATGTTTTTTCACAAATGCACACAAGATGTACTTACGTTAGAGGTAAGTATTATATGCCCTGGCCTGTTTAGCTCAGCGGTTAGAGTGTCGGCCTGTGGACCAGAGAGACCCAGGTTCAGTTCCTGCTAAGGGCATGTACCTTGGTTGCAGTTTGTCCCTGGCCCCGGTTGGGGTCGTGTGGGTGGCAACCACTCGATGTGTCTCTCTCACATCGATGTTTCTCTCTCTCCCTCTTCCTTCTTCTCTCTCTCAAAAAATCAATAAAGGAAAAACATTTAAAAAAAAAAGTAAGTATTATAAAAGGAATTCAACTGTGACTTTCAATCAAGTAGGAACATTTAACCCACCTCCGTATGTGAGTAGGCCTCGGGGTTCTGCTGGTAAATCTTTGCAATTTGGTTTCCTGTAAATCGCTAGAGAAAGATGGCAAATTCTTAAAAAGTAATGACCTTACAAGTAATGATCAACTCCATAGAGTGAGGGGAGTGTGGCACGCTCTGGGTATGTTAGTATAACGAAGGCTTTGCAAAGGCCTTGGAAATGCGTGGTGTCTGCTGACCATCCTCAGTGTAGAAGCCTTGCTCGAGGACTCACTCAGCTCAGCGGCTGCTCTGCCCAAGGCCTCTTCCCCACTCATGCTTCTGACTTCAGGTGGCCCAAGTGGGGCTGGCCCTGTCCCCTAGCCCTCGGTGGCAGCCACCTGTGGGATGGGGTGGAACTGAGGCTGAGGCCAGCAGCAAAGAGGCACTCTTTTTTGTTTCCACTTTGCCAGGAACTGTACTGTGTCTTACATGCACTGGTTCCTTTCAGCTTCAAAACTACCCAAAATGTAAGGGCTATCTTCCTTCCCAGGTTAGAGAGGCTGAACCCGAGGCGACATCACCACCGAGGCTTGACGTGAAGAGCACAGCCGTGTTCACACCTCAGTTCTGACCTGGGGCATGCAGGGGGAGGCCTGCCCTTGCTCGATGGGCAGCACAGGGAGGCAGGATGGCCTTGATCTGAACCAGGAGCTGGAGTGCCTAGTCCTGGCTCCCACGCAGCCTATGAGATCCCCACAGGGACCCAGCCACCAGCTGTCATCCCGGACACCCAGAGAAAAGGGACCGGAGCCAACAACCAGACCTTCCTCCTGGGACCAGCCCCAGCCCCAGCCCCTGGCAAGTCCCCCACCTCGTAGGCACGGGAGCCGGTGAGGCAGCTGAGAGCCTGGGCCCCGCCCACGGCAGCCTCCAGCTGGCGGCACTGGGCTGCGGTGCTGGAGTCCATCCACACCGGGCAGTCACTGATGGAGAAACAGGCCTGGAAAGAAGGGGCAAGGGCTCAGGCTTGAGCTCCGCCTGCCGACTCTGGGACTGGCGGTCACACTGCCTACCACAGCAAGTGTGGGTGCCTCTTTCCTGGGTGTGACCTTGGAAGGCCCATGGGGTCTCTTCCAGAAAGCTTGGGGTTGAAGGTTCTGGTGAGGACGCCTGAGTGCTGTAGGTGATGCCAGAGACGGGCAGGAAAGGGCTCGGGCAGCTTTGCCAGGGCACTGGGAGCCGGAGAGAAGAGAAAGAGCCCGAGCCGGCCTTCCCGCATCAGGAAGCGTCCTGCCCCAAGGAGAGATTCCTAAGGGGACCTGAGCCAGAGTCAAGCTGGGCAGGAGGGGCCCGTGTGCGGAGGGCTGTTAGCACCTGACCCTTTGTCCAGACACCAGGTCGACCCACTGCAGGGGGACAGGGCAGACCATGCTCACAGGACTACCACCCGAGCCACCTTCTTACACCCTGACAATGCAAGTGCCCCCACAAACTTCAGGGCCTTTCTCCCCCCTCTACAGAAGTTTCTCCAACTCCCATCCTGGCCAGTTACCTGCAGCTGCTCGTGTACCGGGAGGTCTGGCGACAGGCTCATCAGCACCCGACTGGCCCCAGCTCTCCAGTATACACTTCCATGTTGCTGCGCAGGGGAAACCCAAGTACACGTTCATTAGGCCACACACGGGTGCCACAGCCTCCCGGAGACACAGAGAGCACAGAAAGACCCCAGACCACGCGCCCAAGAACCGGGCTCCAGGCCTGCCCTGCCCTTCTTAGTCACAGAGCTCATCTTCTTCTCGAGACTTGGTTTTCATGTCCATAAAATGGGAGGAACTCTGCCCTGTCCACCTCACGGCTTGCAGGAAGGC
Source organism: Tadarida brasiliensis (assembly GCA_030848825.1). Lineage (NCBI taxonomy): Eukaryota > Metazoa > Chordata > Mammalia > Chiroptera > Molossidae > Tadarida > Tadarida brasiliensis. The sequence goes on along the minus strand of CM061274.1, from coordinate 54,897,160 downwards.
TCCAAGAAGGAACGATCAGTCTGGATATTGGTGCTTTTGTAAAATTGGATTGAAATACACTGCTCGTAGTATTACCTGAAATGCACTCCTTCATTCACTTATCCATTCATTCATTCAACAAACATTGAGCACCTAGATCATCCCAGGCACAGAACAGATGAGTAAGATAGTATTGTTCCTACTCTGCAGGATATGGGAGTTGAGTCAGCGAAAAAGACACAAACGTTATGATTACAAATCCTGCAGGTGCAGCGAAGGGCTGTGGGAACAGAGAGGAGGCGCCTCTAGCCAGCCGGGGGCACAGACAAGTAGAAGTAGACGTGATTGTTAAGAAAGGATCCCAGGGACTTCCGGTCAGGATGGCGGCGTAGGTAAACGCGGTATCGCGTCCTCCCACAACCACATCAAAGTTTAGCAAAGTTACAACTAAACTACAGAACAACCATCATTCAAAACCGCCTGAAATCAAGCTGAATGGAAGTCCTACAACTACGAAATTAAAGAAGAAGCCACATCGAGACTGGTAGGAGGGGCAGAGGCGCGACGGGCTGGTCCCACACCCACGTGTGGCAGATAAAAATTGGGATACCTCAGCTGGGAAGGTCCTCCCAGAGGGCTGAGTGGTCCCTGTCCCACACCAGGTGCCCAGCTCAGGGTTCCAGTGCCAGGAAGAGAATCCCCATCACTTCTGGCTGGAAAAACCAGCGGGAACTGAGGCTGAGGCGACTGGAGCCCCCGCAGCTCCTCTTAAAGGGCCCGCGCACGGACTTACTCGGACTTCCACCCTCCAGGCTCCAGAGTGGGGGAGGGAGCCTGAAAGGCACCAGAGTCATATGGGGAAGAACTGAGCTGTTTGGCATTGGAGCAAGGGCTGGAGAGGCAGCTTTCTCCTGGACAGACGTGCTATCAGAGGCTTTTGTTCCTTTGGTGAGGCCTTCCCTGGGGCGGTAGATGCCGCCATTTCTGGGACTCCAGCAACCTGGCTCACACTGTTTGCCCCGCCCTGGTGATTCCCTGAGGCCCTGCCCCACCCAACTTCCAGGCCCACCCAAGCTGTTGCCAGTTGCTTTACCATAGGATTGGCCTGTCTTGGAGCCTGCTTCAGCTTTTCCTAAAATCATTCAAACAAGCAGCATCTGGTCTCAGCTAGCCCAATACCTCTCGCTAAGTAATACATTGGAACAAACAGAGGGAGGCAGCCAAAATGAGGAGACAAAGAAACAGGTCCCAAATGAAAGAACAGAACAAAACTCCAGGAAAAGAACTAAGTGAAATGGAGTTAAGCAACCTAACAGATGCTGAGTTCAAAATACTGCTTATAAGGATGCTCAATGGACTTAGTGAGAACCTCAGTGAACTTAGAGAGGGCCTCAAGAGCATAAAAAAAGACCAGTCAGAAATGAAGGAGGCACTAACTGAAATAAAGAATAGTTTACACAGATGCAATAGTAGAGTAGGTAAATCCAAGAAGCAAACCATCGATTTGGAATATAAGGAAGCAAAAAACACCCAATCAGAACAGCAAAAAGAAAAAAGAATCCAAAAAAATGAGGATAGTGTAAGGAGCCTCTGGGACAACTTCAAGCGTGCCAACATTCGCATCTTGGGGGTGCCAGAAGGAGAAGAGAGAGAACAAGAAATTGAAAACCTATTTGAAACAATAATGGCAGAAAACTTCCCTAACTTGGTGAAGGAAACAGACATACAAGTCCAGGAAGCACAGAGAGTGCCAAACAAGATGAACCCCAAGAGGCTCACACCAAGACACATCATCATCAAAATGCAAAAGGTTCAAGACAAAGAGAGAATCTTAAAAGCAGCAAGAGAAAAGCAGTTTGTTACCTACAAGGGAGTTCCCATAAGACTGTCAGCAGATTTCTCAAAAGAAACTTTGCAAGCCAGAAGGGAGTGGCAAGAAATATTCACAGTGATGAAAAGCAAGAACCTACAACCAAGATTACTCTATCCTGCAAAGCTGTCATTTAGAATCGATGGCCATATAAAGAGTTTCCCAGACAAGGAAAAGCTAAAGGAGTTCATCACCACCAAACCATTATTATATGAAATGTTGAAGGGTCTTCTTGAAGAAAAAGATAAAAAAATATGAACAAACAAAATGGCAATAAATACATATCTATCAACAATTGAATCTACAAACAAAATGAACAAGAAGAACAGAAACATTCTCGTAGATACAGAGAACTTTTGTTGGTTACCAGATGAGTAGGGGCTGGGGGGAGGGGTGAAAAAGGTGAAGGGATTAAGAAGTATAAATTGGTTGTTAGACTGACAAACCTCAAAGGGAAGGGGGGTTGGGGAGTGGAAAGAAATAAACCAAAGAACTTATATGTAAAAAAAAATAAAATAAAATAAAAAATAAAAGAGCATAAAAAAAAAAAAAAAAAGAAAGGATCCCAGAGCTGAGTGTGTGGGTACTCCAGGCAGGGCGTGACCACAGGTGAGAGAGAACCTGGCAGGTGTCGGAAAGGGGGGCATTCTAAGCAGCGGGCCTGTAGCTGGGGCAGAAGGTGGGTGATGGGGCCGGAGGGGAAGGTGGCAGCGCCAGGGCCTCGATGTCCATGCTTAGAAGGCTGGGTTTATCCTGGAGGTGTGGGAACTCTGGATTAGCAGGATAGGGCCAGGGCCGAATGTGTGAATGGGCCTGTGGGAAACCTGGACGAGGCAGGCTGGAGGCAGAGAGGCTGCAGCAGAGGCCCAGGAAACACGACAGCACTAGGCCTGGGCAACAGAAGCAGTTAGAGAAGAGGTGGTAGATTCAAGAGTCCTGTACAAAGCAACGTGGGGACCCTTGGATGTGGGGGTGGGAAGAGGACACGTGGGCTGTGGCCCTGGGTGGGTAGGGAGAGCTTCCTGAGAAAGGGAGCCCGAGGAGGAGGAGGTCTGGGGGTAGATGGGTGCTCAGTCTGGGACATGCTAGGTTTGAGGTGTTCACAGGACACCGGCCTCGGGGGTGAAGGGGATGCCAAGTGGGAGAGGGTGTCTAGGGCTGGGTTCAGGTGAGAGGCAGACAAGATCACCCAGGGAATCTGTTTAGTTTAACAAGGACAGGAGCAGCCTGGCCAGTGTGGCTCAGTGGACTGAGCATCGTCCCATGGACTGAGCGGTCCTGGTTCGATTCCGATCAGGGCACATGCCCAGGTTGCAAACTCAATCCCCAGTAGGGGGCGTGCAGGAGGCAGCTGATCGAAGTTTCTCTTCACATAGATGTTTCCATCTCTCTCTCCCTCCCTCTCTCTCTCTAAAAAAAAAAAAAAAAAAAAAAATTAATAATAATTTTAAAAAACATTTTAAAAAACCCAAGGACAGGAGCAATCAATTCCTGTTAGGTCAGGGGGAAGAAGAGGCATCCTCAGAAAAATTAGTAAGCACTCTCTTTCAAGGGCAAATCCAGTATGGAGCCAAGTGATTCTGAGAATTAACTGGACTTGGGTCCTGATTTCCCCTCCCAGCAGCTATGTGACCTTGGACAAGTGCCATCACCTCTCTGTGCCTCAGTTTCCCCATGTAAATGGCAATGATAATAAAAACAGTAGCTAAAACTTAAGGATTTTACGTACTGGGCACTGTTAAATTTTACGCATTAAACACTCATACTGAGCCTATGGCACATGAGGGAAAGAAGGCGACAGACTGCTGGATGACATGCCCCAGGTCACTGCTGTAAATGGCAGAGCTAGGATCAAACCCAGGCAGGATTGCAGAACCCCTGTACTAACCACTCCATGACACCACCTCGCAGAAATGTTACGAGTTAGCTCACTTATAGCAAAGGCTCAGCACTGCACCCCGCACACACTAAGCGCTCAATGTTCATTGTTGTTATTACTAATATCTCTACTACTCACACTGCTATCATTATTAGTATGATTTCTGACTTTGCTCTTACTTCCAGAAAATAGAAAAGCCATTTTAGTGCCCCCATCATAACACATTCATGTCAGCTCCCTCCATGCCCTCAGAGCACCTCTACCGAGTTCCTCCTCGCCTACTGTCCTATTTCGTGCGATGTTCGATCATTAGAACAGTCTCAGATCCTTCTATGAGGAGCCAAGCCATACACCCTGCAAGGCAAAACAGCTATAGGGATTTTTACTAACAACAAAATGTGTGCCTTGGGTCTCTAGGGGAGCCAGCACCTCGGCACCGGCTCTGCTGCCCACGACAGCCGCCCCCACGTGGTCCACGCAGACTGCTGCAGACAAACCTGGCCTGCCCCAGACAAGGCGAGGACGCGAGAGAAGTCGAAGCCTGAAGCCTTCATCTTCTCCAGGATGATATCCAGAGCCTGCGAAGGAAAACAGAACGCGCCGTGACTGCGCTGAACCGTGGAGCCAGGCACCCGCAAGAGCTTCACACCTGAAATGGGAGGGCTCGCCGTCACAGCAGAGGTGATGGAGAAGGAACTGACACATCAGTTAAACGCATAGGCATCCATCAAATAAAAAGGTGAACTATGCTAAAAATACTTTAAATAAATGGAAGCACCAACCACTAATCCTTAAACTTTGCTTCTCTGATTTGTGATTTCTAAGTCCTCAGGAAGACAGCAAACCAGGGGGCTCCAATTTTGGTTTCTTTTATTTGCATTTTCAACCCACCAGAGTGATGTGATTTCACTGCACGGGGGAAGTGAAGAGCAAAGCAGAAGGCTCCCACCAGAACGGGGCGCCAGGCCCACATTCCCCACGTCCAGGAATGCAAGGCTGGAGAGAGTGGGCGGAGCTGGTGGCCATTTGTCCTAATCCTCCACCATCCACCATTGGTTGGAATCTTCTTTCTAGCAAGACCCCGTGGAGGGGGTGGATGGCAGTGCCCAGCAGAGCTCGATCCTTCCCCTAAGATTTCACAGCAGCAACTCGAGAGTTGCCCCAGACTGGGATTTCCTTGTGGGGAGAGAAGCCACCTGAGTCTCTGGCTGACCCCACCATCCCCACCCTGTACAGGGAGGACTCCTTTCACAGTCCTGGCTGTGGCTGTCAACTCTAACCCTGCTTGCCAAACCTCATGCAGGGAGTGCGGTACAGCTGGGGCAGGGACTGGCAAAACTAGAACAGGTCCAGTCCTGGGGACGGCTCAGAATTAGACACCACCCTGGCCCCCACCCCAAGCCTGGCTCTCTACCCACTGCTCACTGCCCAAGTTCAGGCCTTGACATCATCACTGAGACCTCTAGACACTGACTCTGGCCTGTCACCCTCATCGCTACCACCACTGCCCCTATGTCTGGCTCAGCCCTCTGAAGTACATTCCGGCCAGCCTGCCTAGTGGAAATGCATCCTTTACTCCAGTCCTCCTGTATGAGCCAGGGTCAGGCTGATAAAAAAGAAACCACACTAGTTATCGTAACAGAAAGAATTTAGTACAGGAAATTGGTTAAACAGGTATTGGAGGACTGGAAAGCTTCGGGCAGACACATTAAGTTCTGACTTTGGCTGGCCTCTAGTTTCAGGGCCTCGGGTGCCCTGTGGCGTATCAGGCAGCCCCTAGCCCACACCTTCAGTCCTGTGGCCCCCGTGGGTCACCTGGATCTGGCAACAGACATCTTCCTTTCTCACTGGTCTGGAGTGCGTAGGCCTGCTTGGGGTCAATTTGAACCCAATGGGACAGATCACAGGCCACCATTCTGAGGGCCCCTGCCCTAGGAGATGAGGGGTCGGGCACTGAGCACTAAGAATGCAAGGCTGTGTTTGGATCTCAGGGTACATGGGTGGCCACAGGGCCTGACTGCGGTATTTGGGAAGGTCTGCTCTGTGGTATTTGAAAGATGGAGACTGGCTGGGCTTTGCAGCCACTATGGCCCTAGAACCTGGAAATCCTTTGTGAGTCCTCAGCTCCGGAGTACTAACACCAGCTGGGGCTGAGCCTGGCCCTAGGAACCACCCGGCTTCCAGTTCCTCATGAGAACTGCATCTCAACAGATGCTCTCAGGAGCTGCCTCCTTTGGGCTTCCTAGCAAATCGCTAGATCTGCTGGTAAGACAGGCTGGGGACGGGAGAGGGACAGGAATCCCTGTGCTTACCTGGACCCACATCAGGACTGGAGAAGTCACCGTCAGACCGTCCTGGTGAACATGAACTCCCCCCTGAGTCCTACACGGAGAACAAGAGAGAATGTGGGACAGAGCCCGGGCAGGGGCCCAGCAGCGGCAGATCGTGGATACCTCTGGTGGAAGCAGAAACGCCCCCTCTCCCAAGCTCAAGAGAGAACTCTAGATTGGACAGGCACGGAAGCTGAGTGCGATGGAAAAAGAAGGCATGGAAATTTCCCAGAGTGCCAATTCTCAGAAAGCACCGGCAAAAACAAGCCTTGGAAGGCAGGCATGGTGTCACTTGTGCAAAACAGTAAAATGCAAGGAGGCATGGAGAATTACGGTCATTTTTGCAATATACTGCAATGTGCGAAATGCATATGGTAAGCATATTAAAACACACATGAAGTGCTCAAAAGAAGACTTGAGCAAATGGAAAAACGTAGCATGTGCTTGGACAGGAAGACTCGATCTCATGTCAATTCCCTCCAAGCTAATTTATAAATATAATATGGTCTCGATGAGAAAATTAACAGTTTTGCTTTCTGGAACATTAAATGCTAATTCTAAAGTATGTATCGATAAAGAACAAGAAAGAGTAGCCATGGAAATTGAAAAAGAAGAACAATCAGAGGGGGCCAACAATTCCAGATATCAAATCCTATTCTAAAGCTGGAATAATTAAAACAATGTGTTACTGGCTCATGAACAGACGCACCAACCAATGGAGCAAAGGAAAATGCCAGAAACAGACCTAAACACACACAGAAGTGTAGTGTATGATAAAGCTGGTGTCTCAATTCGGCGAGGTAAAGATGGGCTTCTAAAAAAATTCTGTTAAAACCACTGAAGAGTCATCTGGGAAAAATTAAATTTATATATAAATCATGCCATGTACCTAAATAAACTCCAAATATATACGTGTGTGTAAATATATATATATATATTTTTATCCTCACCCGAGGACATTTTTGCATTTATCTTCAGATAGAGCGGGAGGGAGAGAGGGAGGAAGAGAGAGCGAGAGAAACATAGATGTGAGAGAGACACATCGACCGGCTGCCACCCACACAACCCCAACTGGGGCTGGGGACAAACTGCAACCGAGGCACGTGCCCTTAGTGGGAACTACCACTCCTGCAGTTTGATGAAGCCCGAATAGTGTGTTTATGAATGTAAAAGGCTGTGTGAGGATCCCCAAACCTACCCCCCCCCCACACACACACAGAGAAACATGTACACTAGGCACATACCCAAATTCTGGAAGGTCTCTGTCAAAGTGCACACTGTCCTCATAGGAGACATTCAGCTCTGCATCAACAGCAACAACTTTCACCTGGCAGGCATTTGGAAAGATGGTGTACAGAATTTTCCTCCGCCTCTGCACTGGTCCAGGGACAAATATCATCAGGTGAAGCCCGGCACCCCAGAAGTGAGTGGTTCAACCTGGAGACCTCCTGGAAGGCTGGGGTGCACCATCGTAACTATGACAACAGAGCCTCATCTAGGGACATACCCAAAAGATTTGGTACATTGAAGAAGCTGAGACTGAGCTGGAACATCCATGTAGCTCAAAGAATCTCTGCCCACTAAACAACCAAAGTCAAGGCCCCCTAGAGACAGATGTTCATAGATGAGCTGGTTCCTGCACCTGGCAAGGAGGCCTGAGAAAGCCTTAGGGGCAAAGGAATAGCCAGGCTGAAGTTTGGAGATGTCTCTTGGGGACCATGTCTGCAGGGATCTGAGAGACCAGGCAAGGCCCCTGGGCTGTTCCCATAGGCCATGGCCATGGTCCAGAGACATAAAGCGTCCCAATGCAGCTGACTCCCAAACCCAGGGGTACAATTCCTTTCCTAGACAGATGGGGAAACTGAGGTCTTGCAAGGCAACCTGACTTGTCCAGGGTCCCACAGGACTTTCTGGTCACAATTGGCCTGCCTCCCTGGCCCATCTGAGAAGACTAGGGTGACTACAGTGATGTGGACTTCACAAGTGAAGGGGGAGTACCTTGGCACTCATGCCCAGTTTTAAGGCAAATTTTGACTACCTGCCTGTCTTCAGGGTCCTGGGAGCAGCACAGCCTGTCCTCTGGCCAGCAGTGCTGGGCACGGTGAACCCAGCACACTGGTGCCAACCAAGGATGGAACAAAGTTCAGTGTACATTGTGCCCATTTCACCAAAAAATGTTTCAAGCAGTGATCTGGTTCCAGGTCACTGATTATGCCTGTGCGCTCATCTACCCGTCTGTGTTTCCCCATCTTACAGTAGCTGAGAGCCTTAGGGTTCCTGTCACTCGGTGGCCAGGACGGCGTGCAAGCCCTGAACCCAGGCCCCTCTGGGCACTTCCCTGCCACGTGCCCCCAGGATCCTGCCAGGGGGTGGGGTTGGGGGAGGACGCCGTTTCCGGGAGGGTCGGGTACAAGCCGATCGCTGTCGCATCTTACGAGTGGGCGGCACTGGCAAGGCGTCGTTGGGCAGGGGCGCAGGGTCCCCGAGAAGTCCGAGAGGGAGGTGCGCCCAGGGCTTGGCCCAGGTGTCCCCGCACCGCGGTCCCCACCAGCCGTCCCGGTAGCACAGAGGCGGCCCCGCCCGGACCCCGGGCCGCGACAGTACCTGCTGCGTGCTGAAGTCCCAGCCGAGGCAGCAGCGAGGAGCGGCGGGCTCGGCCATGGCCGCGGAGGGTCCGGCGGCGCGCTGGCCCGTCCTTCCCGCGGCGTGAGTGTCGCCGCGCTCTAATGCCCAGAGACGCAGGGCCCGCCCTCGCCCCGCCCGTGGACTCCAGACCGAGTCACAGGCCGGCGTGTGCTCTGGCTCCGCCTGCCGGGCGACAGGGGCACAGACGCCAGGGCCGGGGACTTCGACCCGAACCGAACCTGTGCAAGGGCGCGGAACGCTCTGTGCAGCCGGATCCCTCCCAACTCCCCACCCGGTCCCCGCTGCCCATCCAACTTCCAGCTAGCCTGTTCCTGCCTGTCTCTCTGGTGGCCCTCGGCCTGGAGACCTCCGGGTCTGGAAGAGCTGTCCACTTAGGGTGGTGATTTGGGGGTCGCAGGGAAATGGCCCCTGGGGCTGGAAGCAGTGAGCTCCAGCGGGCCCTGTCCTGACCCAGGCAACCTGAGTGGTTCCTCGTGTACCACAGCCCACCTCTATACTTAAAACCCGAGCACCTGATGCCCCACGGAGGGGCTCATTGTTGCCGCTGTCAGCTGGTGTTGATGGCCAGGCCTGGTGAAGGGGGAATGAGAACCAAGAGCAGACCCATTGGACTGGGTCTGCTGGAGCTGAGGACACCTTCCCTTCCCCTCACTCCATCTGGCTATGTCCTTCTTTTGCCTCGGACTGACTTCTTCTGGAAGGCCTGCCAACTGCCACCTGGGTGAGATGCTCCTCCAGGAGCTTGCCACCCCCCAGAGCCCCTGAGGCAGTCAATGGTCTAGTTACCTGTCTCTCTCTTGCTCAATTGCCTGGAGCCCAGATCCTCCTCTTGGCCTCAGGTCCCAAGATCAATAGCAGAGCTGGGCCCAACGCCAGTAAGTTTGACTCCAGAACCCACAGTTAACCACTAAACAAGACAATTTGCTGGGCAGCCTTGTGAGAAGGCCCATGGCAATATACAAATGTCTCATGAAGGCCAAGGCTGCTGGCTCTTTCTCCAGCTGCCTCCCAGGGAGGCCTTGTCTCGCTCAGGGTAACTTTCTCTTGGGCTGTGGCAACTCTGCCATTCTGGCGACTCATCCTTTCTCTTGATATAACAGCCCTTTCACTGCGGCCACAGAGGAGACTGGAGGTCTGAAAGCCCATTTGCTTACATACGGATACTACACATCTGTGATCTGACCCATTAGCAAGGAATGAAGACAGACATCTCAATTCCAAATTGTCAGTGCCTCTCATGTTGTCTTCCTGGTTGATGTCCTGAAAAGGGGCACGCAGTAGTAGAAGGATTCCGGGGAACCCTTGGTTGGGACGTTTCTTATGTCCACACTCTCCAGCACGGCTCCTTCCCTTATCCAGGTTCTAGGTTTAGTGACCTAGTTGGTTAACTGTTGATGCATAAAAAACACCCAAACTTGGTGGCTAAAACAATAATCCTTTTTGTTGTTAATCTTTACCTGAGATTATTTTTCCATTGATTTTTTTAGAGAGAGTGGAAGGGAGGGAGAGAGAGAGAGAATCATCCATGTGAGAGAGACACATCAATTGGTTACCTCCCGCACGACCCTGACCGGGGCTGGGGATCAAACCCACAACCTAGGTATGTGCCCTTGACCGGAATTGAACCTGTGACCTTTTGGTCTGCGGGCCGATGCTCTACCTGCTGAGCCAAACTGGCCAGGGCTAAAACAATAATCTTTTATTGTTCCTCACCTGTCAGCAGGCCAGCGGAGTTGAGCTGACCTAGGCTAGGATCAGCCAGAGGAGCTGTGCTCCACATGTCTCTCGTCTGTCTCTTCCTGGGACCAGCAGAGTACTCCCAGCATGCCCCTCTCATAAAGCAGCAGAGCATAAGAGGATGAGGGAAACCATGGAAGGCCTCTGAAGGTCTAGGCTTGGAAACAGCACCTGCACTCTGCCTCGCTGCCACTGGCCAAATTCCTGTGCCCCCCCAAAGTCAAGTGGTAGGAACGAGGCCATGGCAAGGGTGTGACACAGGGAGGGGTGAAGAACTGTGGCCACCAATGCAGCCTGCCACAGGCCACTACCAGATGGGGTGGCTCTGTTCTCTGAGTTAGGAAACATGGGCAGAGAAGCAGGCTTGGGGGAAGATGGTGAGTGTAGTCAGGACATGGTGGGTTTGTGGTGCCCGTGGATGGCTGAGTGGGGATGTTGAACAAGCGGCTGGATATTGGCCTCCAGCTCAGGAAAGAGGCCTGGGCTGAAGACAATGGTTTAGGAATTATCAGCAGCTCCCAAAGGGAATGGCCTAGATTGTACAGAAAGGACTTAGAGTGGGACAGCTGGAGACCCCCAGAGGGATGTGCAAAGGACAAGTCAAAAGTGTACGAAAAGACCATGAGAGAGGGGTGTGGTGGAAGCCAATGGAAGAACCTTCCTGGGAGGTGACACTCAACAGGGTCCAGTGCTGCATGGGAACCTGTCCCCAGTTTAGCAGGCAGGTCACTGAAACCCTCCAAGGCAGACTCCGTGGCACCCCATAGGCCACGGTTTTTAAGTACTTTTTTATTTAGCACTGTGTTGTTTCTTAAATTGATTTTTAGAGAGAGAGGAGGAGAGAGGGAGAGAGAGAGAAACATCTACGTGAGAGCGAAACATCGATTGGCTGCCTCCTGCACTCTCCCACTGAGGGATGGAGCCCGCTACCTGGGCACGTGCCCTGACTGAGAATTGAACCAGCAACCTTTCCATGCATGGGGCGACGCCCAACCAACTGAGCCGCACCGGCCAGGCTATTTAGCACTGTTTTTACGGTGTGATTATATTGTTACATGTATATCTAATTCTGTGGTTCCCAAACTGAGAGCCTGGGAAACTGCAGGGAACCCATCGGGGTGATGCGGGATATTTTTACTTTTCGAAGAAAACACAGTGATACTCAACATGTGAGGCAGCGCATGACCGGCTAACTTGAGGTAGCTCACAGCCCAACATCAGATGGTGCTACACCCCTCTGTGCCGTAACAGCGTATCTGCGCCAAGCTGTGTGCTCAGCAGCTGTGCTGAGAAACGAGCCCTGCAGGGAAATCAGGGTGAAACAGGACGGATGGCAGCATCCGACCTGATCCCAACGTCGGAGAAGTCGCAGTGCCCAGCGGGGGCACACGTCCCCTTAGGAAGGGGTTCTGATTAAAAATGAAATGAAATAATTATTTTCTCCTCTAACTTCTGTGTATTATTTTCTTCAAACAGTGACCAAGTTGTTAGGACATTTATATATTAACAGTTTGGACCGAACTACTTCATAAACAGAACTGTTAACCATTTCTGCTGGCCTAGGAGTACCGTGAAAAAATTGTTGAGATTCTAAGGGTGCCATGAAGTAAAAAAATTTGGGAACCTCTGATCTAATTGGATGTATCTAATTGCTGTGTCGTATTCAGTGGTGTCAACCCCACATCTTACTGTGCGGGCTCCCTGTGAGACACGTGGGTGGGCCTCAGGCTTCTCTATAGTCTTCTAAATGAGTGGTTTTAAGAGTGAAAAGTTAGCCCTGGCCGGTTTGGCTCAGCAGTTAGAGCGTCGGCCCACGGACCAGAGAGTCCCGGGTTCGGTTCCGCTAAGGGCACGTACCTCGGTTGCAGTTTGTCCCTGGCCATGGTTGGGGTCGTGTGGGTGGCGACCACTCGATGTGTCTCTCTCACATTGATGTTTCTCTCTCTCTCTTCCTCCCTCTCTCCCTCCTGCTCTATCTGAAGATAAATGTAAAAATGTCCTTGGATGAGGATAAAAAAAAAAAAAAAAAAAAAAGAGTGAAAAGTTATAAGTATATTGGTAGCTTTAATTCCTATCCCTTACACTACTAAGACAAAGATAAAAATCACTGAATCAAAAATAATCAGGGCCCTGGCCAGGTAGCTCGGTTGGTTAGAGCATCACCCCGATACCCCAAGGTTGCAGGTTTGATCCCCAGCCAGGGCACACACAAGAATCAACCAATGAGTGCATGGATAAGTGGAACAACAAGTCAATGTTTCTCTTTGTCCCCTTTCCTCTCTCTCTAAAATCAATAAAAAAATTTTTTTTTTAAATCAGAAATTAGGCCCTGGCCGGTTTGGCTCAGTGGTTAGAGGGTTGGCCCACGGACCGGGGAGTCCCGGGTTCAGTTCCCGCTAAGGGCACGTACCTCGGTTGCAGTTTGTCCCCGGCCCTGGTTGGGGTCGTGCGGTGGCAGCCACTCGATGTGTCTCTCTCACATTGATGTTTCTCCCTCTCTCTTTCTCCCTCTCTTCCTCCCGCTCTATCTGAAGATGAATGCAAAAATATCCTTGGGTGAGGATGTAAAAAAAAAAAAGTCCTCCATTAAAAAAAAATCAGAAATTAGGAAATGAAGTAGACAAATCGATTATAATTCAGGTTCACTAATTTATTATACATATCTGTCTGAAATTTTAGAGAAGATTTCATCTTGGGATATGTTAGAAATATAAATAATTCTTCTGTCTATTCTATTTCAAAGGTAGTACAAATTCCTTGACAGGTCAGTGGGAAGGTGTTATTAGTTGAAAATAAATGTTTGAATTATAGGCCCTAGGGCCAACATCACAGATTTGTTTGTCCAAGTTTGAGGGTGAGGGGTGGGTTCTGCCTCCAGTTAAATAAATAACTCATGCAACTGAGGTTAAAATTTTTTTAAAGCTGATTTTGTGTTTATGTCTGAAGAAAATTGGACGGACTTTGATGTTTCAGCAAAACAGATTCCAAAGGGCTTGGTGGAGGAAAGTGCTTCTTGTTACCAAGTGTGACTACCTTCTGCTGTGCACGCCTTTGTACTCACCTCAGAAACAAATTTGATTTTAGGAAAAGTAAACGTTGGCGTGGATGTCTTCCATTGTTCTGGTTTTTCGGCATTCCTCCCTTGGTGCCTGTCTCTCCCTCACCACGTAAGCATTTGAGGCAGGTAATTAAACCCAGGAGCTCTGTACACACGAAAAAAATTTCTGGAAAGTCATACTCCGCGTTATTAACAACTGTCTGTGGGAGTAGGATTTAGAAATTGGTGGCTTGGGGGGTGACTTCTGCATTTTAGTTAACTCTGCCTTGCTGAACTTGTAACTTCTGGACTAAAAGAATAAAGAAAAAGAAAACCAGCCAACAAAGCAGCAGCAATGGGGGGATCTCAAAGTGCTTAGGACTTTTAAACCAATCTCGTAAGTAATCAGGGGTCAAAGAGGAAATCAAAATACAACATACTATTTAGGAAGCAGGAGAATGAAAACATTCTTATCAGAATCTTTGGGATCTAATCAGAGGTAAGTGCATATTCTTAAATGTTTTTATTAAAGACTGAAAAGAAATTATTTTTCGTTGATTCTAAAGAGACAGAGGAAGGGAGGGAGGCAAGGAGAGAGAGAGAGAGAGAGAGAAACATCGATTTGTTGTTCCACCTATTTATGCATTCATTGGTTAACTCCTGACCGGGGATCAAACCTGCAACCTTGGCGTATCAGGACGACACTCTAACCACAGGGTGATATGAGTGATGTGTGAGACTAATAAAAGGAAGGTTCGAGGCTAGCGCTGTCTAGTAGACATATAATGTGGGCCACACACGCAAGGCACATGGGTAGCTTTAAATTTTCTGCCAGTCCCATCTTAAAAAGTAAGAAACAAACAAACACACAGGTGCAATTAATTATTTTCACATATAATTAATATAAAAATGCTGACAAGATATTCCATGTTTTGTGTTTGTACTGTTGCTGAAATCCAGCATTTTCTACACTCCCAGCACACCACAGTTCTGACTACCCACATGTCAGGCCCTCAGCGGCTGTGTCTGACTGTTGGCTACTGAATGGGACAGCATGGGGCTAGGCTAGCCCTTTAAAGTAAATCATGTCGCCCCTTCTACAGTGTGAGGTCCCAGCAAGAAGGAAGAGGGTTATGAATCAGGAAGAGGGTTCTCACCCAGCTGGCGCCTTGATCTTGGACCACTAGCCTCCCGAACTGTGAGAAATAAGTTTCTGTTGTTTATAAACCAAAAAATAAGTACATCAATAAATCAATAAAATAAAATATATAATGTCAAACTCCAGGTAATATTAGCCATTGATTAGGTAACAAACTAGGTAGGTCCTATCTGGAACTGATGGACAAATCCTGGCCACCTAAGGGAAATCTAAGTCCGTAGGGGTGCGCTAGGTCTTGCCAACAGCCATGTCCTGTGGCCTCCAGCCCCCTCACACGGACACTGCTCCATCAGTTTTCGGTCCCAACCCATCTCCTCCTCCTGTTCCCTGCGGCACTAGCGGAATCCTTCCAGCAAAGTAATTTGGGGCGAGGTGTTCAAACATGACTAATAAGTTGGTCACCACAGCTCACAGAGAAGTCCCCCAGAAAGCATCCTATCATCCTCTGATCGGACACTTTGCAAGACCCCTTTGAATGGGTACTCCTGGGACACTTGGTGAAGGACAGAGGGACCAGAAAATGACACTGAAAGGGGAAGGCGAGGGCAGCAGCTTCTCGCATTTCCAGTTTGGGAGCGCGCACACAGAGCAGTTGCTTGGGACAGGTGCCAGAAGCCGCCTCTGTTTCTCTGCAGTCCTGTCCTGCCCAGGAGACCAGGGCCTCCCTGCCCTTGCTCCATGAGGACATATGTTCTTTTCTGTCCTCTCAGAAGCTCCTGGGAGTTAGCTCCTCCCTTGCAAGTTGATGATCTTCCAATAAACCGGCAGAGAGAGGAGGGGACGAGCCAAGCCTTGCCCTCAGTAATCCCACTCTCCCAGGGCCTGACCCAAAGCTTTCCATCTGGCTAACGGGTGAGGATTCCCGGGCTCTGCCTGGGAAGTCCGCACGCAGGCTGGGAAGGGCAGACTCACCCTCAGGACAGTTGGGATTGTGAGCTAGGATCTGGGGCTTATTCTAGGGGTGGTGGAGGTCAGAAGTCAGCCAAGCTGGGGCCATCAGGGTAGGCAACCCCAAGGAGGAGGCTGAGATGGGTAATCCCCAAGACCATGCTAATTTGGGAGTGTCAAAGGAAAAATGGAGTGAGAAAGCCCTGGGCGATAGTACAGATGGGAATTCTCACGATTCCTTCCCCTTTTAGGCCTGCCTTGACAGGCACCTACAGCGGGACTGGAAATATGTCCCCAGTCTGCTCTGGAGAGGGAAGCCCACCCACACCAGCAGATGCCTGAGCTAGACCACGTGGGCAGTGTAGGGGCACAGTCCTCCCCTTGCCCGTTCCTGACCCTCACAGACACCCCCACAGAGAGCTCCTTGCTGTCCCCGAGGGTTAGCTAAAGACGTGAACGACTCTGAATAAGCTGGACTGACCCCCTGTCCTCCAGGCCTGGGTCTCTGGGTTCTCCAGACAAAGCCCATTTTGACCTAGACAACTCAAGTCCAACATGGTACCTTTATTAGAATTAATCACACTTTAGCTCCCCCAGGAGTCATTTTAGATCTTGAGGGCTGACCTCGGAGTAGAACTGACCCTGCCCCACAAGCTGAACTCGGCCCGAGATTTGTGGTCTGGAATCCACAGCCCCATACCCAGCCACTCAACTCCACCCGAGATCATCTGAGGCCCTCAGTCAACCTGTCTGCCTTCGAACTCTTCTTCAGCCTTCAAAGACGTGTTGCCAGGAAGGTGTGGGTCCAAATTCACAGTGACATTGAGAATGGTGTTCTTTGCCACTTCCGGGGTCACATCACATGTTGCATGATCAGCTGTCAGATTGTCATCCAAATCATCACTCATGGCCCTGAACAAGCCATTGGAGAACAAGTCATGAGCTGTAATCTTTGGAGCTAAAAAACAAGCAGTAACTCTAGGGCAGCTTCGGCCATGAGTGGCTCTGCCTTCCTGAGAGGTGGGACTTTCTCACACCTGCCAGTCATGAGCCTGTGATGGACCCTTGCCTCTCGCATCAGGCCACTTCCATCTCCGGGCTCTAGCCAGACCCTTCAGTCTTCTGCGTCTTTGGGGGTTCTGCCTGCTCTCCTCACTACTGGCATTTACTGGGCACTTGCCACATGCGAGACACAGTGCCAAGCTTTATGTGGGTTGAATCCTCCCAAAAACCCTGAGAGAGAGGAAGGCTGGGCTACATGTTGTTGTTTTTTTTCTTTTTGAACTTATTTTTATTGTTGAATGAATGACAGATGTTAGACTACATGTTTTTAACCTGTCTGTGCCTCAGTTTCCTCATCTGCAAAATGGGGATAGTGACAGGACCTACCATGCATGTAGTTGTGGTTAGGACAAAGTATGAAAAGGCATGTATAGAGCAGGACCTAAGACGCAATAAATGTCTAGTACCTGTTAGCTATTCTTATTACTATGTTCTCATTCCATTTTGCAAATGAAGAAGCTCAGAGGTATTTCCCTGTGCACAGCTAGGAAGTGGTAGCAGAGATAGATAGAACTCCAGGCCCTCTGGCCCCGCAGCCTGTGTTCTTAACTTCTGTACTGTTACTCTGCTGCATGGCACTGCCCCTTTCTGCAATGGGGCAAATGCCTATTCATCCTTCAAAGCCCAACTCAAATGTCACTTCCTCTGCGAAGCCTGCCCCAGCTCCGGAAATGAAAGTTCCTCTCTCCTGGGGCTCCTATAGGTCCTACATCCCTCTGTCAGAGCCCGTTAGTAATAACTGTTTGCATATCTGTCTTCCCCAAAACCACGACTTGCTCTCACCACTGACAGTCTAACCCTGGTGGTGCCAATGAGAGTTTGAGGAAGGAGGGGAGAATGGTGGGGAGGAAGGCAGAAGAAGGCCAGAGACAATGACCCCTGTGGTATGAGCAGAGGGCCCTGGAGGACATCAGGCTGCCTCCGTCCCACATTTTTGCTCAAGTCCCCTCAAGTCCAGGGAGAGACTGATGCACTCTGTTGACTCAAATCCCAGAAGTGATGGTCCTGCCAATCACGACAAGTCTTCTCCAGTGGGCACTTAGGAGACCAGAGGCCAGAGGTGCCCACAGTGGGGTTGGGGTAGAGCCTAGTTCTTAAACAGGGTCCTGGGCTGCTGAGGCCAAGAGGCCGGAGTCATGAATCAAGCCTGGGTTCAGACAGGAAAGGAGAAGTACTCAGAGAGCTGATCTCAAGCCAGTGCCCTTTGCCCTGGGAGGGCAGGGAGCCCAGGGCGTCTGTAAAGCAGCATTCCAGGCCAGATTGGCAGCCAGCAGGCAAACAAAGGAGAGGACCTGGCCCGGCTGGGTCAGAAGAGCTAGGCAGAGGGGAGAGCAGAGGCTGGGCTGGATAGAGTGGGGTGGCAGCACCAGGAGAGCTGGGAGGCTGCTATGGACACAGTGACTCTTGTGTCCCAGGCCCTTTGGGCAAAGGCACAGGATGGACAGCACTTGATGTACTCTCAATGCCAAGAGCTTGAGAACCAGGCCCTGTGCTGGCCAGAGCCCAGGGGCCTCGCACACCTACCTTGTCTGCAGGGAATAGTGCTCCAGACTGTCGATAAGGGGCTGATCGTACGTTTCCGGAAGCATGTAGCACAGGGACAAGGAACAGACGGTCGAGATGAGGCAGAGGGAACTGGATATGGGCGTGAGGCTCTCGTTGATGAGTGTCAGGGACAAGATGGCTCCAGATGCCCAGGCCAGGATCCCCAGCCCCAGGCCTGTCGTCCTGGAAGGAGAGGTCAAAGCTTGTCTAGGGGCCTCGAAGGCCCAGAGGCTGGGGAGAGTGCAAGCAGCAGCTCCCCAGAACTCCACACCCTCCAGTCTCCCACCTGTCCTAACTCACAGTGTGGCCCTGGAGAATTGAGTTCTCCATTGATTCAAAGTAGGTCGTCATTTCTCTGGGCCTACTTCATGGGGTGAGCAGTGGGAGATGTAAGACCCACACAACTCTGAGGGGGTGTGCGGGGAGAAGCGGGGAGGAGGGTACGGATGCCACCAGCAAGGTCTCCCGTGGTGAAGGGCTTGAGCCCCAGAGTGGCCCAGGCAGCGCAAGGCAGCAGCTGGTCAGACTGCCCAGGGCCAGTGCCAGTTCTGTCCCCTGCTGTCTGACCTTGGGCCAGTGCCTGCACCGCTTTGATTTCCTGGTCTGAAGTAGGGCTAATGATGGTGTCTGGGAGATTTTTTGTGTGAGGGTTAGATGGAATAATCCATGGGAACTTCTGCACGCTGCCTGTCACCGGAAGAATGCTCAATCTTAGCTGCTGCTATTCATCTTGTATTGTCCCACCTTCCCACCTCCGTCGCCCCCTCACGCCAGGCTCATACCTGAGGACGGTAGGGAGGAGCTCAGCAGTGTAGGTGAAGAACCCAGCGATCCAGGCACTCAGGCTGAATCGTCCAACTATGACCATCAAGACCACGACGGATTTCAAATCTGCAGGCAGACGACATGACCACCCGAGTCTGGGGTCATCCTCCCATCGGCCAGGTAGGGGAGGCCTGCCCATCGGCTCTCCCTGCATCCCTCTCACAAGGCAGCTCAGCTGTCCACCCCCACCACATGGCCAGCCGACTCAAGCATTGGGTCAGAGGAGGGTCAGTCTGCTGAGGCCCCGTCAGGAGTGGGAGAGATGGCCAGCAGGGTGGGAGGTCCCACTGGGACCCCCATGGACTCTCAGGAGACCATCTACTTTGCCAGACTGAGTCCCCACTCCTGTGCCTCCAGACTGTCTCCTGTCTTCCACGTCCTCACGCAGAGGCGCCCGCAGGGATTCGTGCTTTGGAGGAGGAAGGAAGGAACCAGGAGGGGCCCTGCCGCGGGGCATGCAGGAGCTGGAGCCCCAGGGGGCCTCTGCGGGACCCTGCCCCAGCCCCGCTCCCCACCGGAGGCCCAGCTTTTCTTGGCCCTGGGATGAAATCAGAGATATAGTTTTATCTAGTGGGGATTCTATTCCTCGTTTCTCTCACACATTGGAGAGTTTTAAACATTTCTGCTTGACTCATTATAGACCCTCTTTTAAAAAACCCCCACCAAGCAGTGGAAATTGAATAATGAATGTATGTCCCCATTTTGTTTTAGCTAGTCCACACTACCACCATCTGGGAGAAGAAAGGTCCCACCCAGTCCAGACACTCACAATTCCGGTCCCCAGAAAAAGAGAGGGAGCCCCCTTGAGGCAGACCCTGGACATAATGGCCTAGCGCACGCCCCGGCAGCTGAGGGGTTCTCGTGGGTGGCAATTCTGATTGGGTGCACACTGACATCATAATGTCCACATCCTCAGCCCTGTCATTCTCTAGCCCTGTGAGGTGACCTGGGGCATATTCATTGTCCTAAGGCTCTTTGAAAATATTGCCAGCTCCCTGCCCCCCCCTTTAGTTCTGAGCCCACAGGGCACCGATGCTGTGCCCCTGGAGAAGGAGAGACCCTCATGCCAGAACACTCCATTTTCAGTGGACAGGTTCTGTTTTTCTGTGAAGTTACAGCTAACGGGCATTTCGCAACCAGAGGCTACTCTAGATGAGAGGCCAGGCCTGGGGGAGGGGCTGAAGGGTTACTTTTGTTGCATCTGTTCACTTTTTTTTTAATTATTGATTTTTAGAGAGAGAGGAAGGGAGAGGGGGAGAGAGAGAGAGAGAGAAACATCGATGAGAAAAACATCAATCGGCTGCCTCCTTCATGCTCCCTACCGGGGATCGAGCCCACAACCTGGGCATGTGCCCTGACCGGGAATCAAACCGGCGACCTCTTGGTGCACAGACAACACCCCACCAATGCCCAACCAACCGAGTCACACTGGCCAGGGCTACATCTGTTCACATTTAACCACCAGATGTGACGTGGATTGAAACCAGGCAGGAGAAGGCTGCCCACTCTCCCGCCCACACAGGGACAATTCCTCTGGACAGCTCACTAGGCCTCTGAGAGCTGTGAGCACCTGGTCTTGGGGACCTTCCCCAGGGAGGGCAGTGCTCTAGCAATTGGTGCCTGCTCGGAGGCGCCGGGGCCTCTGCAGGGACGGTGGACTGTGGGTGCAGGAGGCACGAGGGAGGGTTTGTCAGAAGGCATGGGGGTGGGGGGCTGTACCTGAGGGGAAGATAAGCACAAGGAAGTTCATGAAGGTGCCTTGGAAGAGAGTGCCAGCCAGGGTCCACTTCCTCCCGAACTGCTCGAAGAGGAAGATGCTGCCGAGCCGGGCGGGCAGCTCCATCATGCCAGAAACCATCTGGCTGATGTAGATGCTCATGTCAAAATCCCTCATCTTTAAGCTCAGCGTGAAATAGCTGTGACCAGCAGTGAACCTGGAATGAAGCCAGGAGAGAAACACTCGAGAGAATGAGAGACACACACACACACACACACAGGTACACACACACACACACGTACACACAGACGGGCTAGGCGAAGGCAGAGGAGGAGAGGGGGACAGGGTGGGAATGTAAGAGAGAAATAAACAAAGATCTGGCATCTGGGGGCCCAGGCGGGGCCCTGAGGCCTCGCCCCCCACAGGCTTTGCTCCCCTGCAGCCAGGCCACGCCCCACTCCTTCCCGGAGTTCCAGGCACACACTTCACACTTCCGTCTGCAGCCCCTGCTGGCCAGCCCTGAGGACTCACCACACACAGCCTATCGCCAAGGTCACCTTGCGCAGTTGCCTGTTGTTGTAGAAGTCCAGGACCGAGGCCTTGGTCGCCTTCTTTACAGGTACATGTAGCTGCAGGACAAACATGACCATCCAGAGGCAGGGCAGAGACCCACCTTGCTCCCACCCCTGCAGGACCCACAAGGCCCCCCTACCCCCACGGTGCCAGCCTGGTCTCTGGTCTTCCCCTGACAGGATTTGACTGTGCTGTCACCGTTCCCCTCAAGCAGTGGGCTGGCGACACCCTCTGGGCTGAGATGCCACCTGAAAGGATGAGGAGGGAAGAGGCCCTTCCACACTCCCTGCCCCACTCCACTCTGGGCCCGAGGCCTCCTACCTTGCCCAGAAGACTTAGAGGAATGTTCTTCTGGTTCTCCTTAGCGGCACAGCACAGCACCCGCTTGGCCTCCTCCACCTGTCCCTTCATCATCAGCCACCGAGGGGACTCTGGGAGAATACTGCACGGCACACCCTCCCTAGCCACCACTCCAAGATGCCCCAGAGACCCAAGTGGGCCCCACCCCTGCCTCAGCAGTGGCCATCCTGTTCCAGCATGAGGTCATTCAGATGTTGGAGGCCTTGAAGGTGACCGTCAACCTCAAGATGTCCTCCGTCCCTCCCTGGAAGTCATCCCTTCCCCTGCCCAAGCCACACACAGGCCCCACTGCTGCTCGGGGCCACCCTGGCCACTCACTGCCTCTACCCAACACCTTCTTTCCCCTCAGCCACCTCTCAGAGCTCTCTACTTTCTTGTTGTTGTGAATCCTCACCTGAGGATATTTTCCCCATTGATTTTTTTAGAGTAGAAGGGAAGGGGGAGGGCATCGATGCAAGAGAGATACATTGATTGGCTGCCTCCCACAAGCACCCTGACCAGGGCCAGGGATCAAACCTGAAACCCAGATACAGGCCCTGGACGGGGAATTAAACCCGAAACCCTTCAGTGTACAAGCCGACACTCTAACCACTGAACCACGCCAGCCAGGGCACGCGCTCTACTTCCTGTCTCAGGGGGTCCTCCCCACCTGCCCAGGGCATTGTCTTCCATGCCCACACCCTCTATTACAGCCCCACTCACAGAGCTGGGATTTCAGCCCAGCATTGTGACAAAGTCATCTCCTGGATGCTCCATCTCCCAGGCCCTCCTCTCTCCTCAACTCCCGCCACTCCACAGAAGCTACCTCAAGGTCATCAAGGCCAACACACTTTATTAGCCTCTTTTTTTGCCTTCAACCCTGGCCATTCCTTGTCCTTGACTCTTGCCTTTCGACACTTTGCCTTCTGGTTTTCTGACCACCTCTCTGACATTTCTTGAAGGGTCTCCTCTGAGGGGGCCTAATGCTGGGGTTCCAGAGGTTCTGCCCCTGGCTCGCTCTCATCCCATCCTCAGGGAACACTCCACCCACTCCATCCCTTCAAGGATCCTTCACACTGCTCAATCTCGAGCCCATCGGACCTCCCCCTGCGCATGCCCTGTATCCCTTCACTTACCAGATGTAGGAGATGAGGGAGAGCACAGGTGCGCCGCCCACCAGAAACAGCAGCCGCCAGTGGGGAAAGCTGTAGGCCAGCCCTGACAGGAACATGATCCCCAAGGAATAAAAGCATTGTCCCAGGATGATGGCGTGGGCCCGGTGCTCACCCACCAGCCACTCAGTAGCTGTGCAGAGGCCAAGAGGACAAAATCAGAGTCAGCTCAGGGTCCCAGGGCTGCCCCTGCACCAGCCTTCTGAGATGCCCCAGCCATGCTTGGGACAGTTCAGACTGGGCAAAGATTCTTCTCCCTGCTCCTGATCTGCCCAAGGTCCAGAGACAACCTTCCAAAGCCAGGCAGAAGAGTGCCCCTGTGTCCCCCAAGGCACACCCTAGGCTCCCGGCCTGACCTCCCAATCACATATTAACATATAGCTTCTGGTCCCTCTCAGCCTGGCTGCTCCCTCTGCACACCTTCAGCCTGACGACACGCGCCTCACTGGGAAGGCCCGGCTCTGGGCACGCCACCCTGTGGCTGCCTCACGGTGCGACAAGGAATCACTGTCCTTGTCTTTGCTCTTACTGCCTAGTGCTCAGATCTAGCCTGTGGAAGACCCAGATCCTCTGGCCGGGCTGCGGCAGGAGTCTCCTGCCAGGGGACCGTGAGTGCACCGGGAGGTGGCCGCCGTGGGGCTGCAGGAGTGTGGGGCACTGGGGCTCTCCCATCACACAGCCCTGGGGGGACCCCAGCTCCTTCACTGCACTGTGTGGGACCCGGAGCAAGTCGATTCACTTCCTGAGGCTCAAGGAAGAAGAGAGCAGTGCCCACTGAAGAGCGTTGGCCATACACTCAAAGGGATGAGCAGCTCGCTCGGCTGCCCTTCCGGGCTCAGTAAACATAAGCCATGTGGGAATATCGAGGGACATGAGAGGGGAATGTGTGGGGTGCGAGGCGGTGAGGATGGAGGATGGCCGTGGAAGGCTGTCTGGGCACAGATTCTCTGCACCTCCAGGCAGCCTGAAGTGGGGGTTCTTTCCTCCACTGCCAGTGGGATTGGGTTGCAACTCTGCTCTGCAGGCTTGTGCACCCCACCCCCACACACTCCATCCTCCGCCTCCCCAAGCTCCCCCTCTTCACCCTGAGCAGCCTGGCCTCACCTAAAGATACACTGTTGATGTTGAAGCCCACCAGCGCCTGGGACACCCCGAAGCGGAAGAACAGGTACTGGTGTAAGCTGTTGACAAAGGCTGTCCCAAAGCCGAAGACCATCAGTCCCATGAGCGACAGCAGGATGGAGGTGTAGCGGCCGAGCCTGAGGGCATGGAAGGGAGGCTGCGCCAAGCCCACGGGCCTCCCCAGGCCGACCGGGGCCAGATCCTGAGCCATCCACGGGACTCCAGATGGCCCCTCCCCTCGCCTCCCCCAGCTTGAGACTCCTCAACTCTGGATGCCCATGAGGGGGAGGCAGGGGCACCCCAGGGACCAGAAGAAACTGTGGGAGACTCACTTGTCACTTATGAACCCGAAGGTGAGAGACCCGATCAGGAGGCCAGCCAGGAAGGTGGTGTGTACAGCTTCCTTGTTCAGCTCCTTGCCACACACCAGGTCAAACTGGGGATGGCATGCAGGGGTTGGCCACAGGCCCCACCCAGGGCCAGCCTCTGGTTCCAGAGCCTGAGCCTCCTCCCAGGGTGGGCCCTCAGGCAGAAGCGCCTGGGACAGGGACAGGTGGCAGCCTCAGCTCTGTTACCTCTGCCTTCGGTCCTGCACCTAGCATACTCTGGGAGTCAGGCCTCAAGAGAGGGACCAGAGGCACAGGCCAAGATGGGGGTAGGTGGAGAGGTCACTTAGTGAAGGCCGGCATCACCAAAGACCCTTCCCCAAATACAGATGCTGAGCCCTGGCCTAGAGAATCAGATTGGGCAGGTCTGTGCTGGGTTGCAGCTTTGACTGAGAAGCCCTGTAAGAGGTACCTGATCAAAGCCACTTTTTTCTTCAACTCCCTCCCTTCTTGAGCTCAGAGGGCAGAGCCACAACTACAGAAGCAATTCCCTGGACAGATGGCAAACCCTGCCACGTGCCCTCTGCCCCTACCCCCAAATCCACTCTAGCTTCCTGGCTAAGACAGGCGAGGCCAGGGCCGGGCAGCAGGAATCCTAAATTTCTGCCCTGGCCCTTCCTCTGCAGGGTGACCTTGGCCAATTTCTTCCCGTCCCTGAGCCTCAGTTTCCCCACTTATTTGATGAGGGTGAGGGCACATCTCTGAGCCCATGCAGTAGCTACAGACAACTCAGAACAAGGCACACCTCATTGATCACTGATCGCCTCTTGCTCTCAGGATAGATCCACCCATCGCTGCACGACTGTGTGTAGTTGAGGCCAAACCGGATGATATCATCCAGATCCCAGGTGACAGGCACGTACATGAGGCACGTCAGGAAGCTGCCGTTGGCACCCCGGGGCAGGGTGAGATTCAGCTGCTCAGCCTCCGTCAGGTTAGGGCCCAGGGCCAGAATCCAGCTGGTGTTGCAATAGGGCTTCGGGACAGTGAACACGAATAAGTCGGCAAACATGAAGAAGGCTGACAGTAAGTTGGGGATCAAGATGAGGGCCACCAGCTTCCGCTGGAATGTGCCAAACTCCCCCAGCGAGTCCAAGATACTGGCAAACTTGTCATCCTGATCGGTTTCAGTGGCCTTCAACTTGCGTAACAGCTTCTCCAGAGACCAGGAGCGCGGGTTTTCTCCTGCCTCCGGCTGGTTGGAGCTTCTGGGAGGAGGCTGGGGTTGGAGCTCTGCCTTGAGGATGCTTTCTCTTGCCATCTGTTCAAAGAAAGGGTGCGGCTCAGTCCTGCCTGGCCACTGCCCAGACAGCAGGGGCTGGCGTGCGGGCCACGGACTGGAAATCGGCCTCTCTGGCTTGGAACAGTTTGGATTCCAACCTGGATGTTCTCTGGAGTTCCCTCCTTTGCAGCTGAAGTTTCTTAGTTAACATCATTTATCCCCCATTGGCCCGCCCATCCCTATTTTTTAATGTTTTAGGAAATGCAGTGCTAAGGCCTGAGTTCTCCTACAACTTCCTCACAACTAACAACACTTTGTTTACACACACACCAAGGCACTACCTGTCTTGCAAAAGGAGAGTTCTCCAGGGAACACTATTTAAAAAACAACAACAAACCCTGCCCGGCCGGTGTGGCTCAGTGGTTGAGTGTCAACCCATGCACCAAGAGGTCGCCGGTTCGCTTCCCAGTCAGGGCGCATGCCCAGGTTGTGGGCCTGATCCCCGGTGGGGGGGCGGCCAGTCGATGTTCTCTCTCATCTGTGTTTCTATCTCTCTCTTCCTCTCTCTCTAAAATCTATAAAGAAAAAAAAGGATGGAGAGTGCCTAAGACCTAAGGCCAAGGTGGCTGGAAGCTTTGGCCATGGAGGTGGGGAGCCAGGGCTGGTACAGTGAGACCCCAAAATAGTAGGATGACACAGGGCAGCACAGAGTCAAAGCGGAGGCAGGCAGGGGAGGGGGAGGGCAGTGATGGTGACTATAAGTTTGACACCTTGCAGCAGCAGCAGATGGGGGTGGGGGGTGCTAAGCTTTAAACTCTGTTTTGAGCCGAAACCCTCAGCAGGACTGAAGAGGTCGTGGGTTGGGCATCCCTTGGCTACCAGCAGAAGCAAGCCTGCCCTGAAGGAATCTCTCTGCACATTCAGGCTGCAAGGCTCTTACAGATTAAGATCAAGCAAAGAGCTCAAAACAAACGTTATCAACCAAGGAGAAGGCAAGCCATTCTGAGTCAACAGAAACAAGAAACAAGACATTTGGACTGAACTCCTGATTTTATATCGATATAGATAACGTGTTGTTGATATATTTTCTATCTCTGTCCACGGAGACAGACTAAAAGCAATCCCACTTTAAAAGCGGTGATCACACCTAGTGCTCAGATCTTGGTTTCTACGTAAAAGAAGCAGAGTCTTTGGAGGAGTGGTGGGTTCGACGGTTGGGGCCGGGAACGTACAAGATGAGAATGGAATATCTTAGGGTGCCAGAAAGTAAGGAAGTGTCCCCAAAACGACAGGGGCATGTCAAAAGGACACAGAAGACAAACAGAAGGAGTCCCCAGTGACCAAATCTGGGACAGTTATTCCAACAAAATAAATCATGATAGTAATAGATAACCCATAGAACAGATAAAGCTGAGTCATGCTGATATAAATAAGTTACTGACTAAACAAACAGGAGAAAAGGGACGGCTCTTCCTTACTGTAGAATTATAACTAATAAAGAGAGAAGGAGCCCTGGCCGGTTGGCTCAGCAGTTGGAGCATTGGCCTGTGGACCAAAGGGTCTCGGGTTCGATTCCTGATCAAGGGCACGTTCCTGGGTTGCGGGTTCAATCCCTGGCACTGGTTGGCGTCATGCAGGAAGAAACCAATCGATGTGTCTCTCTCACGTTGATGTTTCTCTCTCTCTCTCTCTTTCTCCCCCTCCTGCCCTTCCACTCTATCTAAAAAAAAATCAAGGGAAAAATATCCTCGGGTGAGTATTAACTAACTAACTAACTAACTAAAGAAACAAAGAAGGAATGATGGAAATAGGATGAAAATAGGAGAAACAGCTGGCCAGTGTGGCTCCGTGGTTGAGCATCGACCCACGCACCAAGAGGTCACCAGTTAGATTCCCAGTCAGGACACGTGCCCAGGTTGTGGGCCTGATCCCCAGTGGGGGCATGCAGGAGGCGGCTAATCGATGTTCTCTCTCCCTTCGTCTCTCTCTAAAAATCAATAAAGAAAAAAATTTATTTTTAAAGAAAATAGGAGAAACATATTTGCACAGTCTCAAAGTACCTTCCCACAAGATACTCATCAATTACAAAGGGGAAAATAATAAGTTTATAATAAAGGACCTTGGCAGACACCACGTCAACCAAGCGATGAAAGTTAAAATCACCAGTCACGGGCCGTGTTGACATCACGTACCCCTTGACATCATGCACTAAGAAGGCACGTCATCACTTCTGGGGCATTCTTGCCCCAAATGCATAATGTTAGCAGTCATGAGACGACACCAAACGAATTTAGGGACATTCTACAAAATAACTGGCTCATTTATACTTTTCGAACGCGTCGAAGCATGAAAGATGAAGCCTAAGGAATGTCTCCGGGTTGAGGGAGACTAAGAAGACACGCGTGGGATCCCAAACTGGACCCCCGGTCTGGAAAAGAACATTAGTGGGACGACATGCCAAATTCAAACGAGATCCGTAAATTAGTTAATATTATTGCATCAGTGTTAATTTCCTGGTTTAGATCACTGTGCTATGGTTAAGTGAGACACTAACATTGGGGGAAGATGAGGGAAGGATAAATGGGAATTCTGTGTACAGTAGTCGCTCCTTTTCCAGGGTTTTGTTTTGCCTGGTTTCAGTTACCTGCGGTCAACCGGGGTCCAAAAAAATATAAAATGGAAAATTCCAGAAATAAACAATTCTTAAGTTTTAAATGACATGCCATTCTGAACAGCATGATGAACGTCACGCTGCGCAGCTCCTTCTTGCCTGGTGAATCGTCCCTTTGGCGTATCCAGGCTGCACAGCTACCCGCTCATTAGTCATTTAGCAGCCATTTGGTTATCAGATTGACTGGTGTTGTGGTGTGTGTGCTTAAGTAATCCTTATTTTACTTAATAATGGCGCCAAAGCACGAGAATAGTGATGCTGGCCATTTGGATATACCAAAGTTTGTATACCGTAAACTTTATAATAGGTATATATGTGTAGGAAAAAACATAGCCTGTACAGAGAGCAGTACTATCCCTGATCTCAGGCATCCAGTGGGGGTCTTGGAATGTGTCCCCTGCAGTTAAGGAGGGACTACTGGACTATTTTTGCAACATTTTTGTCACTCTATGATTATTTAAAAATAAAAAGATTTTTAAAAACGGAAATTTTTAAAAGACACCATTTATAATATTCAGAAAATATGAACAGGGGACACATTTAACAAAATATGTGCCAGACAGCCATTAGAATGGCTATCACTTTAAAAAACAAGACAAACAGGAAGCAACCAGTGTGGGTGAGGACATGGAGAAGCGGGACCCTCGCACAGCGCTGATGGACAAGGGTGGAGCGGGAGCGAGCAGCCTGCAGGAGCTGGGAAAGGCGAGAAAACGAATTCTCCCTTAGAGGCTCCAGGAAGGAACACAGTCCTGACATCCTGACTTCAGCCCAGTGAGACCCAGTTTGGACTTCTGACCTCCAGAACTGTGACATAATAAACTGTGTTGTTCGAAGCCACTAATTTATGGTCATTTGTTACAGCAGCAACAGGAAACTGATACAGTGTATACGTGTGTAAGGTTGGAGGGGGTGGAGGTGGGTGGAGGAGACTTTCCTGGGAGGGAGGGAGGGAACCTTCGCTCTCCGCACAGGGACTTGGTTGTCAGTCCTGGAGCCAGTTGGACCCACCTTGCCCTGCAGGGTTCCCTTCAGTGCGCCCCCCACCCCCCAGCATCACCTGAATACCCGCAGGGGTCTGACAATCTGCAAGGCCCTGGAGCACCTGCTCCCTCTATTGATCCCACAGGTCCCCTGCCAGGTGGACCTGTGTGACTGGTTCTCAATGCACAAAAGAGGAAACTGAGGCCTGGGAAAGAAAAGCAGAGCCAAGCAGCGTTCGCTCGGAGGCAGGAAATGGCCGATGCCAGCCTGAATTCACACTTCCCGTGAGGGCAGCCTGCTCCTTCCACAGACTCCCCGCAGTCGAATGGGTCCTGGCAGGCTCCTGTCCACATCTGTGCAGAGAATACGGTCCCACGATTGTCAGGTGTCATCACGATTGCCAACCTCCACACCCTCCCTGTTCCTCCTCCCTAGAGACAGAAACACGAACCAAAGCGAGGGCCCACCTAAGCACACTCCAGGCCCAGCCAGACCGTTGGCAGCAGAACCTCTGGGTTCCATTGGTGGCCAGGAAGCAGTGTCACAATGGGCAGGGGGTCCTCGGGGTGGGGCAGGAATGGTGAGGAGCAGCATTCTACTCCAGGGGCGTAACTGGCCACAGACTCCAGGGACAGGTGGGGCGAGGCAGGCTGGGAAATTCTCCACAGGAGCCGGCCCGCTCCATGCCTTGGTATAGACTGTTCTTGGCACCTCAAGCACCTGCCCTCCCCTTAAGAGTCCCATCTCCACTGAGCAAAACTTTCCCATCTGTCCAGACACAACTCATCCATCCTCAGTCCCCAGGCCGAAGGAGGGGGAGGGGTAAGGGAGGAGAGGCAGAAGGGGAACAGGCCCCACCTTCAGCTGCTTCCAGATCTGAGCTTCGGGCCTGGGCCCCCCAGTGGCAGCACCACCAACGGGGCAGGGCAGTTCTCTCAGCAGCAGAAGGGCGGGGAGGAGAGAGGGGAGGGGGAACATTAGGTGGTGAGAAGTGTGGGAGCTGCCAGAGGATGGCTTCTCCTTGGAGAGGAGAAGCTATCTGTTAGGAGGCAGAAGGAAGATGCAGAGTGGAGATTAGAAAAAGCCACTGGTGAGTCCCTGGCCAGGTAGCTCAGTTGGCTAGAGTGTCATCTGGATACGCCAAGGTTGCGGGTTTGATCCCAGGTCAGGGCACATAGAGGAATTCACCAATGAATGCATAAATAATTGGAACAACAAATCTCTCAATCTCTCTTTCTCTCCCCCCCTCTTTAAAATCAATAAATAAAGTTGTTTTTTAAAGCCACTGCTGAGACCGGCCGGTGTGGCTCAGAGGTTGAGCATCAACCCGTGCACCAAAAGGTCGCCAATTCGATTCCTGGTCAGGGCACATGCCCAGGTTGTGGGCCCAGTCCCCAGTGGGGGGCATGCAGGAGGCGGCTAATCGATGTTCTCTCTCATCGATGTTTCTATCTCTCTCCCTCTCTCTTCCTCTCTTTCTCAGATCAATAAAGGAAAAAAAAAATTAAAGCCACTGGTGAGAGTTGGAAAACAAGCTAACTAGAAAAAGCTGGTGGGAACGGTGGTGTAGTGAAGGACCGGTTGAGGCTGATGACCGATAACTCAGAACAGACTTGGTGGGCAGTGACCCTCCAGCAGTGCCCAGCAGTGCCCAGCAGTCTGTGGTGCAGGGAGAGAGAAGGCAGATGTTTGGGCTCTTTGGCTGCTATGCTTTTACAACTAAAGGGTGAGAGGGATACAGTACAGGACGTTGGCAACAGAGAGAAATGACCTCTAGCTCTCAACAGAAATTAAAATGATGCCGTACATCCTCAAATCTGAGGACAGGGAGCATTTGAGATCTTGCTCCCTGGCATATGTCATCAGTTTGGCTCAAATAAACTCTTATAAAAAATCTCTACAGGTTTAGACGTTTCTTACGTCAACAAAGACTAATATTCTTTCTGTTGTTGTTAATCCTCACCTGAGGATATTTTTCCATTGATTTTTAGATAGAGTGGAAGGGGTGGGGGAGAGAGAGAGAAACATCAATGTGAGAGAGACACATCAATTGGTTGCCTCCTGTATGACCCTGACCAGGGCCGGGGACTGAACCTGCAAACCAGGTACGTGCCCTTGACCGGGAATCGAACCCACGACCCTTAGGTCCACAGGCCAAGGCTCTGACCACTGAGCCAAACTGGCCAGGGCAAAGACTAATATTCTTACATCTCATTTTTCTATCCAGAAACAATATGCCTCTTTATTAAAATCATCTTCTATTTCTCAGTTTAAAAAAAAATCTGAGGACGGGGGGTGGGGGTCAGTAATAAGGTCAACAGGACACAGGGTCCAGTGAGGCTAAGGATGGTGCTATGGACTGAATGTTCGTGTCCTCCCCTAGTCTCCCAAATTTCTATACTGGAGCCCTAACCCCCAATGGTATTTAAAGATGGGTCGTGGGGAGGAAATTTGGGTTACATGAGGTCATGAGGGTGGGCCTTTGTGATGATATTAGCGGCTTTCTAAGGAGAGAGAGATTTCTTTCACTCCACCTGCGGGCAGAGGCCAGACCACGTGAGGGCACAGCAAGGCGGCTGTCTGCAAGCCAAGAAGTGGCCCCCATCAGCCCTGACCCTGCTGGCACCCTGATCTCGTACTTCCAGCCTCCAGACTGTGAGAAAATACATTTCTGTTGAAAGCCACTGAGGTATGGTACTGTTACTGCAGCCTGGACAGGCGAGGGCAGACAGGGAGGACGGAGCCGAGGTTCAGAAGTCTGGGAGGCCGTGGTCATGGAATGAGATGTCTGAATGAGGTCCCCTCACTTGTTCACTCATCAAGCTGGTGGCAGGAGGTGGAGTGGAAGGGACAACCACGAACCAGGTAGCTTTAGATGAGTAAGGCTGTGAGAGCTGGGGGGCCGGTGGTGGGAGCAAGGAAGAAACAGGTTTCTGCAAGAGGAGGGCTTACCAGCGAGAAGGCCGCCACGTCGAGCGGCAGCAATTGGTGCCGAGAGGCTCTCACCCAGCTCCCTGCATGGAGAGGACGCCTGGCCAGGGGACGCCTGGCCAGATGGAGTGTCCTTCTAAAAGGGCCGAGGACACGGGGTGGGGGTAGGGGGGCTTCTGCTCAATTGGAGTAGCAGCTTCAGAGGCTCAGGTGTGAGGCCATGGCTGGAACTGCGTGAAGTTAGGGTCAGGACAGGGGGGACAGTGTCAAAGTAGAGGAGTGGCTGGGGAAGTGCGGGGGTGCCCCAGAGTTCTGACAATGACACAGTCAACCCAAGATGCACAGGATAGCGGTCAGTCTCAGGGGTCTCTCTGAGGAGGGTGGGCACCGAGCCTAGTGGCCAGGGGGCTTCTCCTGGGCAGCTGCAAAAGAAACCAAGCTGACCTGTGTGCCCAGGGTACAGGCCAGGAGAACAGCCGAACAGAGGGTCTTCACCTCCTGACCTGCTCTCAGATCCAGCCTCCTCTCAGTCCCTCTGCCACCACCCCACTTCATCATCGGGACGTTGTGAGCATTAACTGAGGTCATCAATGTTTGCAGCTAGTTTCACGTCGTAATGATGCCCTGTCTGGTTTCTCTGCTTCTGCTTTTGGCCCCTCCCAACATACTTTTCAGATAGAGAGTAATTCTTAAAATACAAAATGTACGGAGCCTCTCTCACGCTTAAAGAAAAACGGTGGCTTTTATTGCCCGCAGAACAAAGTTCAGAATTAAGGATATGCCCTTCTAAGCCCCACCTGGGTCGGGGTCCTCAAACTCACAGAAGTCCTTGCAGCTGCAGCCCCTGCCTGCCTTCCCTTCACCTGGCCGTGGACGTCCAACCTCAGGGGCGCCTTCCCGGCCCCGCACAGGAGGTCAGCCACCTAGTTTGATACCAGTGTTCTGTCCTCTTAGCCCCTGGCATCCCTCCGAGGTTCTGGGAGCAGTTTCATAGCCACAGAGCACTGCCCGTCTCTGGGCTCAGCATGCCCCCAAAGGGAGGGCAAGGGGCACGGGACCTCCCTGACAGGTGAGTGGGTGAGTGGGCAGAGTGCGAGGCCACGTCCAGAGGTGATGAGTCAGGGCCCCTGGAGGACTCAGCCCGGCCCCATCCTGGCCTGGGGATGGAGGGAGGCCCTCCTCTCCTATCTGCTTGGACCCTGGGGACAGACTGCTGAAGCCCTCTGCCATTCACACCCAGCCAGGGCAGCCAAGATTATAGAGTCCTTGACAATTAGTGTTACATGACCTATAAAATCATCCATTTGAACATGGGAAGCCTGAGACCCAGAGTAGGAGGGCTCTCACACCCAAGCCTGAGAGGTAAGCCCTGCACTAACCCCACAAAGCTGACCGTAACATGAGTAAATGGGCCCACTGCCAGCATGTCCCCCGAATCTGGGCTGTTCTGTGCTCACCAGACCGAGGGAGAACGGCCACAGCCCAGCCAGGCTGCCCCAGCTCCTCAGGGTAGAGTCCAGGTCAAGCCCGCATGTCTCCTCTGAGGTCTCAGCTGCTCACCTCCCATCAGCAACTGCCACGAGATGAACATTTACCCACTGACCAGAGCAAGCCACATCCAGAGAAAAATCTCTCTCCCCAAGGGCCCACAATCTCTAACGAAATGAAAGTCTCTGAAGACTTGCCCAGAGGTGACAGATGAATTGTGCATTTATGCTTGTGTCCGTAGAGGGTCCAGGCGAATTGTGCATTTATGCTTGTGTCCGTAGAGGGTCCAGGTGAATTGTGCATTATGCTTGTGTCCGTAGAGGGTCCAGGTGAATTGTGCATTTATGCTTGTGTCCATAGAGGGTCCGTTTCAGTCTCTTCCCAGGAAAGATCACTGTGCCTCAAAGCGACGCAAGTGTCCACACTTAGAGCTGAAAACTGCCTTCGGGTTTGAAACGGCCCTTTTGCCACTCCTCTCCGGGCTTTTTATTTTTCACCTTGGCAACTTCAGTCTGGGTGCCACAGTGTGCCAAGAAAGACTTTTCAGTGTCCCCAAGGAAAGACGTTAGCCTGGGACTCCATGACTGGGTAAGCAGCAGGACGCAAAACAGAACCTCTGTCCATCACTTCATAGCTGGGAACTGAGAGTAACCACGACCCACGTATTCGAGAGTTGCTGGACGCTTCCACGCTGGGTTTACAAAGAGAGAAAACCTGGCCCAGCACCCACCGCCGCCTCAAGGCTCCACAGAGAAGGAGAGCTGAGGGAGGGAGGTTCTGACCTCCCTCCTTCGGACGGGGCTGCCAGTGACAAGGAGAGACCGGAACCTCTTTCTCAGGAGAGGGCCAGCTGGAGATGCCTTTGAAGGCTGGCCAAGGGAAGGGGTGGTGGGCACACGCTCTTTTTCCACCGTTGGTGGCACAAGGATGAGAGGGCTGTCTTCTAGGAAAGGCGTGCCCGCGGGGAGAGACGATGCGGGGGCCATGCTGGGAGGAGGAGCTGGAGAGGGTCCCGTGGGCAGTGACGAGCCCATGGGTCCTATTAAGGAAAATGCAGAAGTCCCGAGAGGATGGCTGGACGGCACGAAGACACCCATGGGAGCGCTGGCTTCCAGGTGTCTGCTGGGGCGCATGGACTGATGATGAGCCAGCCCCACCTGGACGGAACACACCCCAGCAGCGAAGTCAAAGACCAAAGACCGCTCAGTTCTTTCCCCTCGCCCGGTCCAGGCCCTCCGGAGCCAGCAGCAGGACGATGGAAGGCAGGAGGGGCACAGAGAGGGACAGAACACACTTCCCCCTGGTCCCCGAGCCACAGGGGTGAGCCGAGTGCGGGCGGTGGGGTGGAGGGTCTTTGAAGAAAATGCAAACTGACTTCCCCGGGCATAGAGTCTTCTCTCCGCAGGATCAAATGTCCTGTGGGGTCCCCACCGTGGCCAGAGGGCCCTGGTCTAGCCACTGGAAGGACCCAGCACCTTCTGACCCACACACAGCCTTTCCACCTTCCTGCCCGGACAGAGAACACAACCTCAGGCTCCCTCCGCCTACTGCACGCACTCGGAAAGGCCCCCCCGGGGTGTTTTGTTCTGGGTTTGACTGTGTTTAGAGGGCAGGCGGACCCAGACTGAGGGGATCAGGGGGGCCATACCTCCCACAGGACTATGAGAGAACAAGGTGAGACCAAGACCCTAACCCAGAAGAGGGTGCTGGGGGCGGGGCTCAGGGATAAGGCGATGGAGGCAGAGGCCCCGTCCCAGACGCCCCGGGAGCAGCTTGGCAGCCGGTGCTGGTGCGGAGTCGGGTCCTCATGTGTCGCCTCCATCAGCAAGGCCAGCGGTGCTCTCAGGTCCCAGCATGTCCAGGGGAATGGAATCAGAAGTACGTGCTGCTCACAAAGGCCACCCCTGGGCTGGAAGTTCTTCCTGGGGCCTCCATGTCATTTTTGGGGGCCGCTACCTTCTTGGTCCTAGAGGGAGCAAAAAGCCATCACTGACTGCCCAGGAAGTGGTCCCACAGCAGTGTCCCCCCCCACCCCTCCCCAAAGTAGGGGGAATCTAAAAGCCAGTCAGGTGTCTGTGGCTCCTAAAACCCCCATATTGGTCTCTAAGTGACAATGGACCAATGGTGAGGTAAGGGCTTGGGCTTGAGATGGGGCCACTATGTGAAGCCAGGGTCCTGGGCTGCAGAGAGAGCAAGCAGCTCACCGTGGGTGGGGCCCCTGCTCCAGGTCCTTGATGGTGTCCTTCATGGCCTGGCCACGTGTCTCCGGCAGAAAGGCACAGAGCAAGCCTGCCACGATGGGGAGGCTGCCATAGATGACCATGGGGAGGGCCTCGTGGACGTCGCCCAGCAGCATCACCAGGGGCGTGAGGATGCCCGCGATCCTCGAGAAGATGGCCACCAGCCCCATGCCAGTCTGCCTGGGGGAAGGACAGCACCAACGAAGCAGACCGGCCTCAACTCCAGGCCACAGTGCCACCTCAGGACACCTCCTTGCGAGGGCCCAGACCCCTCATTATAGCCCTCAGGCCTGCAGGGCCTCCAGGCTCGTCCAGCCCACCCAGCCTTCCTCCTGCACAGTGAACCACTTAGAGTCCAAGCGAGTCCGTGCTTCGGCCACCTCCCGGCCTCTCTGCCAGCCAGCCGCACGCCTGCTCGTCTACCCAGTCTCAGGTGGAAGGCTGCACCTCCTGAACACCCTCCCCCACCTGATGGCCCCCTCTCCCGAGCCATTCATTCTTAGACGCATTCTGTATTGCAGTCCTCACGTGGCTAGGGCAGGGCTTACTTCTGTCTGTCCTCCACCAGCCTGGGGACAACCTGGGGTCTGGACTACCGTTTGTAGTTGCCCTGGGCCCCACCCGGCACCGCTGCCCCGGAGCCGGCCTCGAAAGCTATCTGTGGGAGGCAGTGAGGACGGAGGGGGAACGGCGAAGATCAAGGTCTCAGGAGCAGGGTCGCGGCACAGCCCTTACCTGATGATGGTGGGGAAGAGCTCCGCAGAGTAGACGTAGGAGATGGTAAATCCACAAGCTGTGGAAAACTTTCCCACGATGGCCAGCACGGTGCCCACTATGGGCAGGTCTGGTGAAGGATGCTCGTCAGCCACACGGAGGGCAGACAGCCCCGTCACCCGGGCCCTGCTCCCTGTCCTGTCCACCCAATTCCCCTTCTGCACCTGAACCCAGGGAAGCCCTCACTCTGGAACGAGAAGCCATGGGCCTCTGGCCACAGGTGAGTGAGGGTGGGCGGGGCCAGGGGGGAGCCGGTGCTGGTACCTGCCGGGACAAAGATGATGGCGATGCACGTGAGGCCACCTAGGACCAGAGTCCCCATCTGGCTCCACCTGCGACCGAACCACTGCATCATGAAGGTGCTGGAGTAGCGGGCGGGCACCTCGACAGCTCCGAAGATCAACTGCGTCAGGTAGATGTCCAGGCCAAAGCCCCCCACTTGGAGGCTCAGGCCAAAGTACCCCAGACTGTCCACAAACCTACAAAGTACCCAAGGGTCCCTGTCACTTCTGGGTGATGAGACACCATCACACTCAGAAAGGGAGCCTGACTTGGCCAGAAGTCACACAGGAGAGAAGCACAGGCAGGAGAGACCCAGTCATTCCCGCACGGCCCATCCCAGCCCGAGGGCCACCATCCCACTTCCCAGACACACACCGGGGAGGGCCATGGGCCCGTGCCCTCACCAGACGCAGCAGAGAATCAGCGTCACCTTCCGGAGCTGGGGGTGTCTGAACAGATCCAGGGCGTTCCCTGAGGGGCCTGTCTTCTCTGGGGCCAGCTGGGAGGAAGACGCTGGTGAGGGGCCAGCAGGGTGGTCTGAGCGGGTCAGATTGGGGGCAGGCAGGTCCCCTGCCAGAAGTACCTGGCTCAGCAGCTCTGGGGAGAGTTTCCGCCTGTTGACTGAGGCTGCCTTCTGAATCACTTGTCTAGCCTCCTCGGTCCTCCCCCGGGCCAGCAGCCACCGGGCAGATTCTGGCAGAGCCCTGCAGGTCAGGAATGGCTGACCTGGGTGACCGTGGGGCATGGAGTCCTAGAGCCTCCCCAGCCCCCAGGAGCCGTCTGGCTGTCCCAGACCACTCTGACTCCCACACCCCGAGCAGGCCCCCTCTCCCAGGTGCGTCTCTGAGCGTCCCCCGAGATGAGCATGAGAGCAACGCTCCAATCGCACGGAGCACAGTAGCCAGGGGCGCTTGCTCCGGGAAGTGTCTGCTCACCAGCAGTAGAAGAAGAGCAGCAAGACGGGCGCAGTGCCGCCGATCTGGAAGAGCCTCCAGTTACGGACACCATAGGCGAGTCCTGCTAGGGCCATCTGCCCGACAGAGAAGCCACACTGGGCCAGGACCACGGCCTGAGTCCTCCGCGAGGGCCCCACCCATTCAGCCACTGTGAACAGCGACCATGAGACCGGGCCAGACCTCGCCCTCTCACTCCGCCTCCCGAGAAGCCATCCCGTCAGGGTTGGGGCCTCAGTCCCAGCCCAGGAAGCGCAGGTGTGACCACTGGAGGTGTGGGTACCTGCCAAGGCCCCCTCAGGCAGTCTGGGGAATGATGCCAGTCCCCGAGGCCTCGCCCTGAGGCTGAGGACTTCAGGGCCAGATACTCACGTAGGGTGACATTGGTCAAGGCATACCCGGCGACGGCAGTAGCCACAGCAAAGCGCATGAACACGTAGAGCTCAAAGCTGGGCACGAAGGCTGTGGCCACGCCGACGACGGCAAAGAGCAGCAGCTGGACCAGGACACTGGCTTTGCGACCAACCCTAAGGGGCAAAGGGGCAGGTCCAGGAGGGAGTCTCTGACGGGGGGGAAGAAAGGGAGACCCAGCCCTGCCCTAGGCTCTGTGTGAGGACACACAGCCGCACCCTGGGAGCCCCGGGTGAGGGAGACACTCGCCCTGTGCCCGATGCCTGACAGCATGCCAGGGAAGGGATGAGCTGGTCAAGGTGCTTACCAGTCACAGAGAGGCCCGAAGATGAGAGCCCCGACGAGGAGCCCCGCCATGTACACTGACTGCGAGGTCTCCTTCAGGTGCTTCCGATCACAAACTAGGTTGAACTGAGGCAGACACAGGCAGATATGAGTTCAGGGGCAGCTGGGGGCAAGTCCTTTATCATCTAGGCCAGCCACTACAGACTTCTCAGGGCAGACAGAAACATTGACATGAAAGAGAAACATCGATCGGCTGCCTCCTGCACACCCCCCACTGGGGATCGAGCCCACAACCCGGGCATGCGCCCTGACTGGGAGTCGAACCGGGACCTCTCAGTCCACGGGACGACACTCAATCCACTGAGCCACACCGGCCGGGCTGTCTTGTTTTTAAACAGCTTTTAAATTGTTAGGACATAAATGCCTAAGTGGTTTGCAGGGTCGAAAATTACTTAATACATAAAACTGTTACGTATTTCTTTTGGCCTGGAGACGCCATGGAAAATTACTGACGTGCTAAGGATGCAGAGTTTGGGGACCTCTGACAAAAGCACTCATCGCTGTTCTCCGACAAATGGGGCCTCTTCTTCGCAGCCAGGAAACCCCTGTGACCTGCCTGGACCTCCCAAGTTCTTACATCTGGAAGCAAAATCCTCCTGAAACTCTCATTCACAGGCAATGAGAATACTAAGGGGCCCTCACACACCCCTTAAGGAAGGAGGTTAGGACGGAGGAGTGTGTATGTATACCTGGTGGGGGTGGGGCAGGGGCAATGCACCTGGAGACACAGAGAGAACCAGACACACACACAGACTCGGAAACCCCCGGGAGAAACACGCATGTCTGTGCAACTCAGAACACATGTCTACCACATGCGCCCACACAGCAAGGTGATCACCCCAACCCCACTGGTTTGTGGGCCCCTCAGGAGTTCTGTACCCCTGCACACAGCTCGGATCCACACACACGTCTGCAGGGGAACATGACATGTGAGGCGTCCTCCAGAGCTCACAGAGGCACCTTCACAACAATGACTAAGGCCTTTGAGAGATTACTGTGTTGGGTAGTACGCTCATGCTCTTTGTGCATTATCTCATGTAATTCTACAACAATCCTTGACTTGTTACTACTCCCCTAAGAAAGGAGAGGTTAAGCAGCTAATCCTAGGTCCCACAGATGGATGTCAGTGGCGTTCAGATATCTCTACTGTCCCAGGTGGACTGAGACTGAGTGAAAGCTAAGAAAACGTTTGCTGACTGACTGACTGAATGAATGAATGAATGAATGAATGAATGAATGAACTAATACCTACCGCGAGCCAACAAGCCAATCATCATCAGTTAAAGAACACCCCTGGGAATGAAGCAGGGCAGGACAGAGGACTTCAACCTGTTCCACCCAACTCTACCCAGTTTGGTTTTTGTTTAGCAGCCACAGATGGCCTTTGCAGTTAGACGCTATTTAAAATAAATACTAATGAAGAAAAGCCTGCTGCTGTCAGCCTCTGGAGCCAGAATCAAGTGGCTGTGTAGATCTTTGAGCCTGTTAGCCCATCCACTGGTGTCTTATTTTCCCATGTACAAAATGGGGATAAAAGAGACTACATAGTAACACCTGATAGGATTAAAGGAACTAAAACATGTAACACTCTTTGCACGGTAGCCTCACCTAGGAAGCTCTCAGTAAACGTGAGTTCAGCTGACGCACTGCCCCTGTGCAAACGAAGCTCACAGCTGGTGACGTGGACATCTCAGACACAAGGCTGTCAGGCCACTGGACTGTTCCAAAGCTGGCGTCTCTGCTCAGTGACCACCATTCACTACCTCCCTGTAGTTTATATACCCCTTATCTCACTAAACCATCATTCTAACACCACGAAGGCTTGTCATTCCCACTGTGCGGGAGCAAACACTGTGGCTTGGAGGTGGCAGGACGTACCAAAACTCGTGTGGTGGTATCGTGTTGCAGATGCAACCGAGATGAAGGTACCAACTTGGGATGCCAGTCATCAACCTCGCCCCCTGAACGCCCGCAGGGGGTGGTTCTCTCTGGGACCTCCACGGTGGCCACAGAATCCTGCCCCATTTCTGGGAGTACACCCCATCACATTGCCGCCCCTGTTCCAAAGCCTCCAGGGGCGCCTCTGGTCCCTAGGAGAAAGCACACTCCTCTGCGCCGGACACCGCTTTGTACGCCAGCATTCCTCAGACAGGCCCGGCACTGTCATGCCTCCAGACCCTGGAACTGCCTATTCTCTCTGCTTCCCCTTCCCCCTCATCCCTGCCCCATCTTTGGTCCCAGGACAGACCACCCTGTTGTTGCTGTTCAGACGTTCATTTCATTCTTTTACCAAGGATGGGCACCCAGGAAATGTTAGACGGGTATGATGAGGAGGGCAAACAGACTTTGTCCTTCGAGAGCAAACAGCCTAAAAGGAAACGTGCTCTTCTCAAATTAGGATTGCTTGTATTTCAGTTTTTTTAAAAATATATATATATTTTATTGATTTTTTAGAGAGAGAGGAAGGGAGAGGGAAAGAGAGAGAAACATCGATCGGCTGCCTCCTGCACACCTCCTACTGGGGATCGAGCCCGCAACCCGGGCATGTGTCCTGACCAGGAATCGAACCAGCAATCTTAGTCCATGGGTCAATGCTCAACCACTGAGCCACACTGGCTGGGCTGTATTTCAGTTTGAATATGAAGCTGCTGGTTATCAGAAGGAAACTCGGGGTGTCAGCTCAGAGGGTCCTCTGAGACAGTGTGGCGGAGCCCCTCCCTGTGGACAGAAACAGGTAGAGAGCTCACACCCAATCAGCTCTATTCTGGAACCAAGCTTGGGGCTTCACGCGGTACAGGGCACAGAGCACCAAATCTGTACACTCCCTTGGGATCCACAGGCCCTGGGGGGGTGGGGGGGGGGTGGGAGGGAGTACGTCAGAGAAGGACGAGAGGTCCAAGGCCCAGACCTACGGCTGGCACAGTGCAGGAGGATGACTGAGGATAAAGAGCGTCTCTAAATCCTTGAGAATATCCCCCTTCAACTCCCATACCCCTGCCCACCCCTGCTCCAGGCACACCAAGTTCCTGCTGCTTCCTCCTGCCAGTCTTTCTTTCGCTGTTCTGTTGGCAAAGGCCTTCCCCTCTTCTCTACCTTCATTCTTCTGGTACCCTGGGGCCCAGCTCACATACAACTCCTTCAGGAAGTCGTCTGCCAATCCCCTCTTCAGGAGGAAGCAAACCCGAGCCTCAGAGCCCGCAGGGGGTGGTTCTCTCTGGGACCTGCCCTTTCTCCCTATACGAGGAGTCCAGATCTTCCCGACCATCAGAGGTAATCGCAGAAGGGGAGCGGGTGCCTCCCTCCGCTGACTGTTTCCTCCACTGTTAATACTCAGAGATCTTCGGTTGAATGAAACTCCCAGAACAGCCCTGCACAGGCTGTGAGCAGAGGCTAGTGGTGGCTTCAAACCACCTGGATGTTTGCTGGGCTTTAAGGATGGTGCTGTTTGGCCAGGTTGGCAGAGTCCATGAGCATGCATAGAAGCAGGCACATCCCATAGCATCTGAGGCCAGCGAAGGCTAGAACCCGGGATGGGGTGAAGCCGGGGAGATGAGGAGGGGCCAGTGAGGGTCGACTGGGCCAGCTGGACTAGATCCAGAGGCAGGGGAGTGCAGGGTGACCTTCTCCCACTGTGGGTGGCATGAGGGAGACGGCCAGGCCTAAGGCAGGAAAACCTAGCCTCGGGCGCCAGGGTTCTGGGGGCAGGTTTATGGTCACATATTAAAAAGTGAAAGTGTGCTTTTGGGTCAAAATAAATGTTTCCTCTCTGGACACCAAACTGCCCTCTCCATGAAGGCTCGGGGTTGCCACCATACAGGTGAGAGCCGCACTTCTCTCAAGAACGCCCAGCGTCCGGCTCCTGCAGGGAACTGGGCAGCAGGAGCCGGCGTGAGACCCAGCTCCACGCAAAGTCCCATCCCCGCCCTGAGCCTCGCCGGGCCACCTAGGCTACTTTCCCAGGGCCCTTCTTAATCTGAGGCGGCTGGAGTGGGAAGCTTTCTGTTTCTCTGTCTGGGTCCCAGAGAATGAATTCAGCAACAACAAATGATCAGTATTCAACAGGACAAGTCCTAGAGTCACGGGTGGCCTCCAGCATCCCAGAGGTCGGCAGGTGGAGATCGAGAGAAGCTCAAAGGTAGGAAGCCCAAGGCAAGCGAGCAGAAAGGCAGATGAGCGGACAGATGACAACATGGGAGAGAACGGCGTCAAGACAGAAAAACAGGAGGGGACAGGAAGAAAGGCAGGCAACTGGGCAACACAGGAAGAAGGACAAAGGGACAGGCAAAGATGAATGGACGGATGGGCAGAGAGACCAGACAGAGAAAATGGATAGAGAGCCCGGCTAGTGTGGCTCCGTGGTTGAGGGTCAACCCATGCACCAAGGTTTGATCCCCGGTCAGGGCACATGCCCAGATTTTGGGCCAAATCCCCAGTGCGGGGCATGCAGGAGGCAGCCAATCGATGTTCTCTCTCATCGATGTTTCTATCTCCTCCTTTCCCTTTTTCTCTCTCTAAAATCAATAAAGAAAAAAAAAGAAAGAAAATGGATAAAGGTAGATGGGCCTGAAGGCAGAAGACAGAGAAAAACAAGATAACTGGCAAAAAGACGAACAGGCATATCAATGGTTAATCATTCAGGCACCAGGCAGAGGGGCAGAGGCAACAACGCCGGTGAAAAGGCAAAGCACAAGGCAGAGGGACTGACAGATCCCCAACAAGTGGACAGACAGCCAAAAGGCAGCCTACCTCATTCGTGAGGGACGGGAGCCTGTCTTCAGGGTAGTCCCAGCCTGCCTCGCAAGGCTGTGTCTCATTGAAGCGGTGGCTGAGGATGTCCTCCAGGCTGGCACTGTGAGGGGGTGGCCGGAACATGAGGCAGGGCTGAGGGTTGCCTGCAGCGTCCAGAGGCACACTCAGGGACAGCTGCTCAGCAGCACTCAGGTTCAAAGTGTGGTTCTTGACCCAGGCCACTGAACAATAGTGTGTCTCATCCAGGACCATGAAGACCTGGCCAAACATGTAGAAGGCAGACAGGAAGTTGGGGACACTCAGCAGTAGCAGCAGCTGCACCTGAAAGCGACCGAAGTCGCCTACTTCAGCCAAGACCTCGGAAAATTGAGCCATGTCTACTGTCACCGCGTCCTCAGCCTCAGGCCAGCAGAGAGTGATGTACCTTGGCCCTGGGTTACGTGCTCGTCCCGGCTGTGATAGCAGCTGCATTAATGTTTAACCCAGCCCAGCCCTAACTTCACACCTCAGCTCCCTGTCAAGGATAGACAAGGATGAAAAAATAGTCCACTCTGGCTTGCAGGATCAGAGAATGTTTTATCGACTATGTGAGAGACACTGGCATCCTCAGACCCAAGAAAACTTCTCAGGTCCAGCACACAGGATGGAGCTTTACTCAAATGTTACATAGTACACAGTACAGTGCCCCCCGACCCCCGCTGCCTGCCACATCCTAAACCACTCATATCCAGTTCAAACCCTTCTCATCACAATAGAACCCAAATTCTGAGAGTAGTTGTGATACCCAAAAGGACACAGACGTCCCCCGTAGCAGCCAGCCCACACTAGGCTGTGGAGGATAAGTCAGGAGGGCTGCAAGGACCCAGCCTGTGTATTTATTCACTCTGTCCACGGACCATTCTAGCCTGACTCTGATGATCTCACCTTGCTCCTGTGGGCCCTGGTACTGGCGGTGTGCAACACCAGTCAATCCCAGGGCAGCACGCAGGCCAGGAGACCCACCAAGGGCATAAAAGCCTTTCTGTTTCAGCACCAAAGACAAGTCAAGAATGCAGATCAATTACCGAGAAGCCAAGAGTTGCATTTTGATCTCTAATCTAATCAAGGCATCAACCACAAACACCATGCAGAGATTAAAAACAAATGCCAGCTGCCCCGGAGCAGCCCCAGCCATCCCAGGCAATCTCAGTGATAAGAAAGAACACAGGACAAAGTGTCCCTCAACCACAGGCCCCAGCTGTGGAAGTCCCGTTGGTGGCCACCCCTAACCTTGCTGGAGTCAGGATTTTTATAGGACTGGGGACCTACAAAGGCAGGACTTCTAAGAGGACTCTTCCAAAGATGAAGGCTCCCATCTTTTACCTCTGGGAAGTCTTACTGGATGGAGGAAGACCTAGGTCTTGGAAAGCATCTAGTTCAGTCATG
The DNA here is from genome assembly GCA_030848825.1 of Tadarida brasiliensis. Lineage (NCBI taxonomy): Eukaryota > Metazoa > Chordata > Mammalia > Chiroptera > Molossidae > Tadarida > Tadarida brasiliensis. The sequence continues at coordinate 54,852,419 of CM061274.1, read as the reverse complement.
GGAGCTGAGGAATGATGGATTAGAGAGAACATTAGGGGGAAAAAAAAAAAAATATATATATATATATATATATATACACACACATACACACACACACACACACACACACACACATTCACATATTTGCTGTGTATGCATAAGAAAGCCTTTTCATGTTTTCAATTTTGAACCATTTAAAGAAATAGGCAGAGGAACATGGGTGAAGGGAACACAAGGAAGCAAGGCTGTGCAGGGAAGTCCTGGAGACAGTGTGCCTGTATCTGTCTAACTGCCTGTCTGGCACCGCCTCTGGCTGCTTGTTAATCAGTCAGCCGGTAGGGCAGGTCAAGGCATGGCAGATTGTGGGAAGCAGAGGTAAGGACACATGACGCTACATAAGGAGAGCCCTTTCCTCTCTCCCTCCTGTCCCAAACTCCCCACCAGGCAGTATCTCTCATAAACAGAGATGCCAAAACCCCTCAACAAAATATTAGCAAATTGAATCTAACAATGTATAAGAAGAATTTTATACCACGACCAAGTGGGATTTATCCCAGGTATACAAAGATGGTTCAACATTTGAAAATTAAATGTCATCCTTCATATCAACAGGCTAAGGAAGAACAATCACATGATCACATCAACAATGCAGAAAAAAAGCAGTTGACAAAATCCAACACCCATTCATGATAAAAACTCTCAGCAAACTCGGACTAGAGGTAACCTCCTCAACTTGGTAAGGAACATCTACAAAAAGCCTATAGCTAACATCATACTTAATGATGAGAAACAAGAAGCTTTTCAGAAACAAGGCAGGGACATCTCCCGTCACCACTGCTTTTCAACATCATCCTGGACATCCTAGATAATTCAATAATACAAGAAAAGGAAATAAAAGGTATACAGATTGATAAGGGAAAAAACTGTCTTTCTTTGCTGATGATATGATTATCCATATGAAAAACCCAAACGAACCATCAGCATAATACTCTTGAAACTAACAAGTGATTATAGCAAGGTTGCAGGATATAAGGTTAATACAGAAACTTTATATCACTTTCCTATATACCAAAAATAAACAAGTAGAATTTGAAATGAAAACCAATACCATTTACATTAGCACCCAAAAATGAAATGGTGGTATAAAGCTAACAAACTATGTATAAGATCTGTATGAGGAAAACTACACAACTCTGATGAAGAAAAAAACAACTAAATAAATAGATAGATATTCTATGTTCATGGACAGGAAGACCCAATATTGTCAAGATGTCAATTCTGCTCAACTTGATTTGGTAATTAAACACAATCCCAATAAAAATCCCAGCAAGTTACTTTGTGAATATTGACAAACTGATTCTAAAGTTTATGTGGAGAGGCAAAAGAGCCAGCACAGCCAACACAATCTTGAAGAAGGACTGAGAATTCTTGACATCAAGATTTATTATAAAGCTACAATACTCAAGACAGTATGGTATTAGTAAAAGAATAGACAAATAGATCAATGGAACACAATAGAGAGTCTAGAAATAGACTCACAGATTCAACTGATCTTTGACAAAAGAGCAAAGGCAATACAATGGAGCAAAGGTAGTCTTTCCAGTAAGTGGCAGTGAAACAACTGGAGATCCACAGGAGGAAAAAAAATGAATCTAGACACAGACCTTATATTCTTCACAAAAATTAACTCAAAATGGATCATAGACCACAATGTAAACTGCAAAACTATACAACTCACAGAAGATAACACAAGCAAAAATCTACATGACGTTGGGTATGGTAATGACCTCTTAGACACAACATCAAGGGCGTGATCCATGAAAAAAATAATTGATGAGATGGATTTCTTTAAAATTAAAACCTTCGAGACTTCCGGTCAAGATGGCGGGTAGGTAAACGCGGTATCGCGTCCTCCCACAACCACATCAAAGTTACAACTAAACTACAGAACAACCATCATTCAAAACCGCCTGAAATCAAGCTGAATGGAAGTCCTACAACTACGAAATTAAAGAAGAAGCCGCATCGAGACTGGTAGGAGGGCGGAGGCGGACGGGCTGGTCCCACACCCACGTGTGCCGGATAAAAATTAGGACACCTCGGCTGGGAAGGTCCTCCCTGAGGACTGAGGGGTCCCCGTCCCACACCAGGCGCCCAGCTCAGGGTTCCAGTGCCAGGAAGAGAATCCCCATCACTTCTGGCTGGAAAAACCAGCGGGAACTGAGGCTGAGGCTGCTGGAGCCCCCGGCAGCTCCTCTTAAAGGGCCCGCGCACAGACTTACTCGGACTCCCACCCTCCAGGCTCCAGTGTGCGGGAAAGAGCCTGAAAGGCATCAGAGTCATATGGGGAAGAACTGAGCTGTTTGGCATTGGAGCGAGGGCTGGAGAGGCAGCTTTCTCCTGGACAGACGTTCTGTAAGAGGCTTTTGTTCCTTGGTGAGCCCTTCCCTGGGACAGCAGATGCCGCCATATCTGGGACTCCAGCAACCTGGCTCACACTGTTGGCCCCGCCCTAGTGATGCCCTGAGGCCCCGCCCCACCCAACTTTCAGGCCCACCCAAGCTGTTGCCAGTTGCTTTACCATAGGATTGGCCTGTCTTGGATCCTGCTTCAGCTTTTCCTAAATTCTTTCAAACAAGCAGCATCTGGTCTCAGCTAGCCCCATACCTCTCGCTAAGTAATACATAGAAACAAACACAGGGAGGCAGCTAAAATGAGGAGACAAAGAAACAGGTCCCAAATGAAAGAACAGAACAAAACTCCAGGAAAAGAACTAAGTGAAATGGAGTTAAGCAACCTAACAGATGCTGAGTTCAAAACACTGCTTATAAGGATGCTCAATGGACTTAGTGAGAACCTCAGTGAACTTAGTGAGGGCTTCAAGAGCAAAAAAAAGGACCAGTCAGAAATGAAGATGGCACTAACTGAAGTAAAGAATAGTTTACAGAGACTCAATAGTAGAGTAGGTAAATCCAAGAAGCAAACCATAGATTTGGAATATAAGGAAGCAGAAAACACCCAATCAGAACAGCAAAAAGAAAAAAGAATCCAAAGAAATGAGGATAGTGTAAGGAGCCTCTGGGACAACTTCAAGCGTGCCAACATTCGCATCTTGGGGGTGCCAGAAGGAGAAGAGAGAGAACAAGAAATCGAAAACCTATTTGAAACAATAATGGCAGAAAACTTCCCTAACTTGGTGAAGGAAACAGACATACAAGTCCAGGAAGCACAGAGAGTCCCAAACAAGATGAACCCCAAGAGGCCCACACCAAGACACATCATCATCAAAATGCAAAAGGTTCAAGACAAAGAGAGAATCTTAAAAGCAGCAAGAGAAAAGCACTTAGTTACCTACAAGGGAGTTCCTATCAGACTGTCAGCTGATTTCTCAAAAGAAACTTTGCAGGCCAGAAGGGAGTGGCAAGACATATTCAGGGTGATGAAAAGCAAGAACCTACAACCAAGATTACTCTATCCTGCAAAGCTGTCATTTAGAATCGATGGCCATATAAAGAGTTTCCCAGACAAGGAAAAGCTAAAGGAGTTCATCACCACCAAACCATTATTATATGAAATGTTGAAGGGTCTTCTTGAAGAAAAAGATAAAAAAATATGAACAAACAAAATGGCAATAAATACATATCTATCAACAATTAAATCTACAAACAAAATGAACAAGCAGAACAGAAACATTCTCATAGATACAGAGAACTTTTGTTGGGTACCAGATGGGTGGAGGCTGGGGGGATGGGTGAAAAAGGTGAAGGGATTAAGAAGTACAAATTGGTTGTTAGACTGACAAACCTCAAAGGGAAGAGGGGTTGGGGGGTGGGAAGAAATAAACCAAAGAACTTATATGTATATATGCATAACCAATAGACACAGACAACAGTGTGGGGAAAAGCAGGAGGGGGGCAGGAATGGGGAGGAGGGGGGCAGTGGGGGAAAAATGAGGAACATCTGTAATACATTCAACAATAAAGATAAGTTAAAAAAAATAAAAAAAATAAAAAAATAAAATTAAATTAAATTAAAACCTTTGGCTCTGCAAAAAACTGTAAGAGAATGAGAAGACATGCCACAGACAGGAAAAAAATATTTGCAAACGAGATATCTGATAAAGAACCATTATCCAAAATATACAAAGAACTTTTAAAAGTGAACAGTAAGCAAATGAACCTGCTTAAAAATAGGCTTAAAACCTTAAGACACCTCACAGAATATATTCAGGTAGCAAATAAGCGTATGAAAAAATGTTCAAGATCATGTCATTTAAGGAATTGCTCATTAAAACGTGATACCACTACACACCTATTAGGGCAGACAAAATCTAAAACACTGACACCACCAAATGCTGACAAGGATGTGAAGCAACAGGAACTCTCACTCACTGCTGAGAAGCCAACATGGTACAGCCACTTGGGAAGACAGCTGGTGACTTCTCACAAAACCAGACATACTGTTAACCACACAGTCCACACTTGGGTTCCTTGGTATTTACCCAAAGGAGTTGAAAATTTATGTCCACACAAGATAAATGTGTATTTCAGTTTTATCCATAACTTCAACCAGTAGGTGAATGGATTAATAAACTGTGATACATCCAGACATGGAACATTATTCAGTGCTAAAAAGAAATGGGCTATCAAGCCATGAAAGACACGGAGAAACCTTAAATGCATGTGACTAAGTGAAGGAAGCCATTCTGAAAAGGCTGAATACCGCACAATTCTAACTAAATGGCATTCTGGAAAAAGCAAAAATATTGAGACAATAAAAAGGTCAGCAGTTGCCAGGGACTAGAGGGGAGAGAGGAATGAACAGGCAGAATACAGAGGATTTTAGGGCAGTGAAACTATTCTGTACAATACTGTAATGATGGATACATGTTATTATACATTTGTCCAAACACATAGAATTCACAAGAGTGAACCTGAATGTAAACTATGGACTTAGAGATAAAGTAACTTATCAATGTAGGTTTATTGACTCTAATAAATGGACTACTCTGGTACGGGATGCTGACAGAGGGGAAGTTTGTGCGGACTCAGGGTATATGGGAACTCTGTATACTTTCCTTTTTTTCTTTTCTTTATTGCTTTTTTAGAGAGAGAGGAAGGGAGAGGGAGAGACAGAAACATTGATGAGAGAGAACACTGATTGGCCGCCTCCTGCATGCCTCCCACTGGGGATCGGACCCACAACCTGGGCATGTGCCCTGACTGGGAATCGAACCGGAGACCTCTTAGTGTGTGGGTCGACGCTCAACCACTGAGCCACACCAGCTGGGCTGAACTCTGTATACTTTCTGTTCAATTCTGCTATGAAACTAAAACTGCTCTAATAAATAAAGGGGTAGATGAGCTGACCGAAAGCAGGCATCCATGAACTGCTGCACTGAGCATCGCTACTATAAAGATGTAGAGCTAGGAATCGGGCCTCTGGACAGGATCTGATTGTGTTAGAAAGAATGGGCAAGTGGAGGGGTGCTATTTTACTCTTACTGTGCCCCGCTGTCCCTACATACACCATGGTCACTTCTGAATAACAGCATCTCCTCTCTGTCCCCACAATAGTCAGAGTCCACTTTTATGACCTGCTTATCTTAAAAGCAAACTCAATCAGACCTGACACTGCCAATTCCAAGGCTCCAGGACTTGAGCTCTGGATCACCAAGACCCACAAGCAGTGCTATCGCTGGTCAAAGGCCACCTTCTGCTGGGAAGGAATTATAATCAGGGAGATTACTTACCAGGAGGTGGAAGAACACAGAAGGGCCTAGAATCTTCCATGAAAACCCACCATTGAAACATCAAAGCCACGTGACGACAAGTTCAGCCCTGCTCTGAACTTTCCGAAAGGAACTCCCAAGAGTTCATCAAGCATCTTTCCCCTGTCCAAATCCATGAGCAGAATCAGTCAGAAAAGATCGATCTAAGGAGCTCTCTATCCCACCCTGTCAAATTTCGTTGGGCAGATCCTCTCTCTCTACCCTTTGGGATTTCAGTTTCCCCATTTGTCCAAAGATTTTAAGCTGTTCTAATTTGTAGATGAATACACACACTTTTTTTCCCCTCAGTTTTGTGCACTTTGGCTTTTCTGCATTTACATGAAGAATTAGTTAGCAGTGACCCCCTGGCCCACTCCCCGCTACTCCCCACTGAACGCCACTAAAGTAAAGGTTCCTTACACCGCCAGGACAATTTACTCTTTATTGATTAAAAATGAAGGAAACATGCAGCAAAATACAAAGTCAAAAAAAGGGCGAAGGGGGAGTCAAATATTTTACATCTTCCATGATCTAGCACACGTCATAAGGAGGAACCTCCGTTTATTGATACACCATTATTCTATCCTCCAGATTATTAAATAGTATCAGCTGGTTCTAGGATTTGGTTCAAAACTTAAGCAAAAAACCCAAACAAATCCAATAGTCATTTAGAAAGATCATACATTTCACAAACAGCATTGGCACATGTTACCTTGTGCTACAGTCAGTCCCTACCCCAGGGACCAGGGAATCCTGGGGACTCCGCGACAGAGGTGTACCCTGAACCACCCACCACTCCTGGAAAGGAGCGAGGTCTCTCACTAGGTTATGTGTTTCCCACTGGGAAGTTTCTGTTCACTTATTTTCTCAGCATCACTGCCCAAGTCAGAAAGGGAGTCCACCATACATCATGCAGAAGAAATACACTGTCATGGGGCTTGGTGACGGACTCCTAATTCCCAGCAGGGCAAAAAATGAACTGAAATGGAAGAGAAAGCCCCAGCTCACTTTATTGTCGTGCCTGTCCCACCGCAGTCCAAAGGCAATGGCTGGCTGGAGAAACTAAACAGGAGGATGGGCTGCTGCTTACCCCCAGCCTGGGCTTCAGATTGCCTCCAAACCTAAAGCTAGAACAGTGATGCCACACCCCTTGGATTCATATGTAAGTAGATTGCGATGGGCTTATTGGACACCAAAACAGACTCTAAGGTAAGCCACTAGTCCTGTGCCAAAGAGGACAATATCTCTTTTCCAAACTATTCCTACCTCCCTGTCCTTATTCCCTCTACCTGCCTCCAAAAAAAATTAATACTAATACTACTACTAATAATAAAATAAATAAAAAGCTAAATGTTTTTTCCAGCAAGTTGATCAACCTTCTTTCTTCTCTCCAGGCTCGGCAGGCTCCCTCCTGTTAACTCTCCTGCTGGGACCATGGACTTTGGTGTCTGATCCTCTCATCTACTTTCTTCCCAACCCCCACCTCAAACTATCCCCTCTTCCATTCCTCAACATCCACCCCTTTCCCAACATGCCTTTGCATCCAAGGTAGGTGAAGAAAGTCCGTGACTAAAACTATAAGCTCAGGATGAATGAAACAAGAACTGTGACAAGCCAATTGTGGGAAAGCTTTCAGAGATGCTCCAACAGAAAACCAGGTAGAGCAATCTTGCTATTCCCAGACCAACAATGCTGGAGAGGGCTGGAGTCATTCACTAAGAGGCAACCCTCCCCTTTTCATGGGGCCAAAGCCTCTGTGTGTCGTTTAAGGCCAGACTGAGGATCCCTTTCATATACAAACGCGTTAGGGCTATTTGCAGTTAGACAAAGGCTGACTGTGAAACATTAGGAAAAAAAAAAATCAACCCCACTAATTATTCACATATTGCATTATGAGTGCTCTTTTTCAAAACCTAAAGAATAATTTACATTATTTATGTAGAAAATCAAATGAATACTGTCTACTCAGAAATCCTAAGTCACGGCACATGTGGTTTTACTTTCCGTCTTGGGTCAGGTTCAGCACACGCAGTGTGAGCCCCTCGGAAGGGTCAGTGCAGGCGACGGGGCAGAAGGCAGGCCTCTCCAGCCCAGTGTGTCTCCGTTATTGCTGTAGGAATCTCAGCTTTGCATTTCCTTAGGACCTGGAGGCCAGGCAAACTGATTTTCATGAGAAGATAGAGGAGCAGTTTTTCTTCGATTTAATAATTTTTTTTAGATTCTGAAAATAAATAACTTCCACAATGATATGATGATTTTTTTTTCTGTCCAAAAACCACTGCTGGGAAAATTCACTTTAACAAGCCAATATTTGATGTTTTCTCTAAAAACAGTTCCCAGTTCCACGCTGAAGGATCCGATGGCTGAAGTTCGACTACAGTCAGCTGTTTTGCACCAGCTGAGTTAAGGCTAGCATCCCTTTCTGGAGGGAATAATGAAGAGGGGTGCCTGAGAGCAGCTTCAGCAAAACGCTTAGAAACATCATGAACAAAACTAGAAGACAGTTTAGGCTGCCTCCATCTGAGGCTGTGCTTTTTCCTAACAAAGGTTGCTAGAATTTACATCAGATTAAAAAAAAAAATCCCTAAATTAAATTCTCTGGGCTCCAGCTGAACAATCAACTTTTAACTGCTACTTCAGTGGGGGTAAAGAGATATCCCAAGATGCCCACATCCTGTCAGGTGTGGGAAATCAGGCAGCATGAGGAAGCCCAATAGAGCTGCTACTTTCCACCCAGCGCCATCAGTGGAGTAAGGCAAGATGAGCTGAAAGATCTCTTCCTGGGCCTTGAGGCACATGGGCCACTTCTCAGATGGAGGAAGAGAGGGGACATGTGCAGTAAGTTTACTAACGGAACTCTTTAAAGGGATGCTGGCCACTGGTGATCCAACTTTTCTTTCCCTGTGGGAAAAGGGGGGAACGATGGCAGGAAGAACATAAAGAAAGACCTCTAAAACTCCTAGCTGGGAGGTTTGTTGCTGGGTTCTTTGGCAGTAGTGGGTCTAGGCCAACAGAAGCAACAGAGATACGCATGTGTGGCATCTTCTGAGGCCTCCTCGTCCAGGGCTGTGATTTAGCTGATGCTGAGCTGGGCAAATCCTATTAGTTTACCATCATCCGGAATATCTGAGCCTTCGACACCAGATGCCTAAGAACCAAACAAAATGAGAAGCTGTGACTATTTAGAAACAAATTGCAGGTAGCAATGAAAACTGGCAAGGGGACTGTGGGAATGCAGGCAGTGGGGGACAGGTCCCTGGGATACAGACAGGAGGCAGATGAAGGTGTCTCTTCCAGAAAGGATGGGAGCTGGGCATACAGCTGGCTCACAATCTCTCCTGAGCATAGTCAAGGGCCTGAGGTAGGAGGCTTCCTGGGAGGGGCAGAGGAGGAGAGGCCACTGAAAGGGAGACTTCAGTTCAGAGCCTTGGGGGTGCTAAATGAACATAATCCATGATATTTTAAAATTCTCATCACCCAGCCCTGGCTGGTGTGGCTCAGTTGCTTGAGTCCCGTGCATTGAAAGGTCGCCGGATGGATTCCTGGTGAGGACATATGCCCAGATTTCAGGCTTGATCCCCCATTGGAGAGCGTGCAGAAGGCAGCTGATCGATGTTTCTCTCTCTCTCTTTTTTAAATCCTCACCCAAGGATACTTTTCCATTTTTGAATTTATTAAAAAAAAATTTTTTTCTTTATTGATATTAGAGAGAGAGGAAGGGCGAGGGAGATAGAAATTCAATGAGAGAGAACATTGATTGGCCGCCTCCTGCATGCCCCCCACTGGGGATCAGGCCCACAACCTGGGCATGTGCCCCGACTGGGAGTCGAACAGTGGCCTCTTGGTGCATGGGTCGATGCTCAACCACTGATTCACACTGGCCGGGTCAATGTTTTTTCTTTTTTAGATAGAGTGGGAGGGAGGGAGAGAGAGAGAGAGAGAGAAACATTGATTGGTTGCCTCCCACACGACCCTGACAGGGGCCAGAGATGGAACCTGCAACGAGGTACATGCCGTGCCCTTACCTGGGAATTGAACCTGTGACTCTTTGGTCTGTAGGCCGATGCTCTAACTGCTGCATAGCCAGGGCCAATGTTTCTCTCACATCCATGTTTTTCTCTCTTTTGCTCCCTCCCTTCCCCTCTCTCTCAAATCAATAAAAACATATTTAAATTAAATGAATAAAAACAAAAATAAAATTCTCATCACCCAGAGAATATGGAAGCTGGTCTGTAGGAGCTGCTGAAGTGTAAAAAGTAAGATGGTTTAATAAGGAGGAAGAGACAAATACCAGTTTGAAAGTGACAGATCGATTCGACTGAGGTTCTTCCACAATTTTCTGCAAATTAGCTGCCACTGTAATCATACAAACAGAGAAAGTAATGAGAAGCTTGGTCAATACAGTTTCAATCATATTTTAAGAATTTAAATGATAGTTTAGAATCTTCTATATACAATTAAAATGGAAGCAGAAAGTTAAATCACTCCCCAAAGGAAAATCTTTTAAACTCAACTCCAAGTAGCACAAATAAATCTCCAATCATTGTCAAATGAACTTTCTTTAAGACGCTGTATTAACTTAGGAATGACATTCAGGCTAAAGAGGTATGACGTGCCTATCCATAAACCAGAGAGACAGCAAACTATGGCCTGCGGGCTGTTTCAGTTCTGCCTGTGAGCTAATAATGGTTTAAAAATAACAGAGACTGTACACAACCCACAAAGCCTAAACTATTACTGCCTGGCCCTTTACAGAAAACTTTTCCTGATTTGCCCTAGGCAATGGAATTTTCCTTCAGTAATATGTACCTACGGCCTTTTCTGACTCCCTGTTTTTTCTAGGACTAAATCTCTAAAGATTTCTGCTTACCTCTTAGCTCCACAAGGTTAGAATTCATCCTCCAAAATGGATGAGACATGGCTAAGCTTACTATAACCTGTGATTTTTGTCATCACTTCTACCAGAGTCTCCCAGAGACCTGGGTGGGCTTTCACTTACTATCACTGGAGGTCATAAAACAAACTCAGAAGTGAAGTTTTCTTTTTTGTAAGGAACTGTCCCCAATACCCATTATTTCAGCCAAGCCAAGAACCATTCCAAGAACCACTGACATGCTCAGTGGAATCCAAGCCTGGTTTTCTTGGTCCTAAGTACATAGAGAGGGAAACAGGGGCACAAAGGCAGAGTGGAATGGAGTTACCTATGACTAAATCCCTTCCGTCGACCAGGCCAGCAGAAATGAGTTCCTGAGAGACACCCTCCGCCGTATCTGCAAGGACAAAGAAGAAGGTGCTCCATTTCTTGTGCATGCACGTCGCTGCTAACTCTCAGAGCAGGTGTGGCTCTAAATCTGCCAGACTTTAGCTGCTAAATCTACAGAACCAAGAAGGGAGGAGGGGTCTTTCCCCCACACAAAGGGTTTTCCAACCACTGGGATTATCTCAAGTGAGGAATATTCACAGGTCTAGTAAAGGGAAAAATGAATACAACCAGACGGCAAATATGAGCTCAAGGTAAAGATAACTTTCTAAACAATGGTGCCATTTATATGGGTTTCAGGTCCTTGTCGGGAGAGCACGTGACAGTGACGCTGCAGAGGAGACTCCTATTCCGAGGGCAACCCTGGACCTGAGCCTGATGAGCTCCCAGACTTGACGATGAGCATGCAACACCTCCAGGGCTAATAAAACAGTGATTTTGTTTCTCAATTAAATCTTGAAAAAAATAAAATGTAATCTCTTGTTTTGGGGGATCACACTCCAAGTTTTTTGCTAAAATCATTTTTTTTTTTTTAATCCTCACCCGAGGACACTTTTTGCATTTATCTTCAGATAGAGCAGGAGGGAGAGACGGGGGAAGAGAGAGAGAAACATCGATGTGAGAGAGACACATCGAGTGGCTGCCACCCACATGACCCCAACCAGGGCCGGGGACAAACTGCAACCGAGCTACGTGCCCTTAGCAGGAACCAAACCGGGGCTCTCCAGTCCGCAGGCTGATGCTCTAACAGCTGAGCCAAACTGGCCAAGGCTAAAATAATTTTTTTTTTTTTTTTAAATTATGACGGGCTTTTCTTCTTAGCTAATTATTTTGGGTGGTATAATCTGAGCAACAGGTGTAATGAGAAACTAAAAAATGAAGACAGAGTATCCCCAACTAACCCCACCTCCAAATGACTCAGCGTGCTCTCTCCCAAGGGCTGAACACTGAGCCCCGCAGAGGGGAAAGGAGGACCTTGGGAGGCGGTGCACACACTTGTGCAGACGACCAGCAATTTGAATTAGTTCTTGAATAAGTGACTCTGTCAGGTTTTAAAACAGTAGAGTGAATACCCCTCTGTACATCTATCTGCATCTATTCTCCTCAGTAGTTAGGTGCTGATCATATGAGGACAGGAAGAAGTTCAAGTGAGGCACAAAAGACTATTTGATGCTGGCCACTCCCCAAATCTGAACCCTGAGTAACAAAGGCAGTAAGTTTTGCTCTAAGGAGGAGTTCATGGCCAGAAACTATGCATGACAGGCTCAACTTCAGCCTCGGGAGAGAGGAGGCTGGAAGCCCTGTTTCTTCTTTACTGTCAGGAGGACAACCATGTCCAGTGATAAGAGCAAGAACTTTGCACTCTGACAGAACTGGGTTTGAATTCCAGCTGCACCTTCTCCCAGCTGTGTGAACTGCAACACACCTCCCAGCACCTCCTCCCAGCTGTGTGAACTTCACCTCTCACACAATGTGGATAATAATCTTTATTTAGGGGGCCACTTTGAGAATTTAATGAGATAATGTACATTATCAGAGCACAAACCTAGCCAATAGTAAGCAATAAATTAGAACTATGTTAATTACTGTTTGTATTATACAGCTGACCCTTGAACAACACAGGGAGTAGGTTAGGGGCTCTGACTACCAGTGCAGTTGAAAATGTGTGTGTAACTCTGGACTCCCTGCCAGAACTTAACTAATAGCCCACTATAGAACTACTAATAGCTTACTATTGACTGGAAGCCTTACCAATAACATAAACAGTCAAGTAATACATATTTTGTATGTTACATGTATTATATGCTATAGTCTAACAATAAAGAAAAGAAAATGTCATTAACAAAATCCTAAGGAAGACAAAATACATTTGCAGTATTTATTGAAAAAAATCTGTGTATAAACGACCCATGAAGTTCAAACCCGTGCTGTTCAGGGTAACCTATACTAGGTTTTCTAAATGAGGTTAGTAAATAAACTGCATTATTATTTATGCATACACCCCTTCCCAATCCCTTCAAATCAGGAACATTTTAATCATCTTTTAACACAGCAAAATATATCTCAAGGATAACACTTCACAACACATTTCACTAAACAAAGCAGCAGCTATTGTGTTTCCAATGTTTTTTATAACTTACCTCTCCCAGGAGTAAATTCGAATCGAATATCATTTAGTTCCTTTTTGGAATTCCTATGAAAAAAAAAAAACAGAATGTATAAAATCAATTTCTGAATTCATGCACACAGACTCTGCCAACATATATTAGGAAAACTGTGCCTCAAGAAAGATTGTTTTGCCTTGGCTGTTTGTGCTCAGTGGTTAGAACACTGACTCGTGGACCAAAGAGTTCCAAGTTCGATTCCAGTCAAGGGCATGTACCTCGGTTGCAGTTCTAACCCCAGCCCTGGTTGGGGTCATGCAGGAGGCAACCAATGGATGTGTCTCTCTCACGTTGATGTTTCTCTCTCTCTCTCTCCCTCCCTCCTACTCTATCTGAAAATCAATGGAAAAATATCCTCAGGTAAGGACTAAAAAAAAAAGAATGATTGACTTGTTCCCATAGATCATATGATTGGTCCTAGTGGGATGAGAACAAACTTTAGAAGTAGTTTTTAGATAGGACTTAACGGATGGGTAAGACTTGGGCAGTCTGAGAAGATGGGAAAGCAGTTGGGCCCACACAGGCAGCAGAGTTAACACAAGACTACACAGATCGAAACATGTGACCAGTGAGGAAAAGTAGATTAACCAGGCTCCCTGGAGGTTCTGGTTAAGGTGGAGAAATTAGAACATCATGTCTAAAGGCAGACATATCTAATCACTTAGGACCCAAATCCATTTTATCTAAACAATGTAGAGGGCTTAGGTCTATTTGACAAACACTTGAGGATGTTACTGAAATTGTGCTTAAAATACAGAAACCCATTTTCTGTCCCCAAGTGATTTTGTCTTTTGCACTGCCTTCTCTGTGCATCTGTATCCACGGACTTACACTTCTGCATGTATACTACCTGAAATTTGTTTCGAGCTATGTTAGTTCATAATTCAAATCAACTTCCAAGCTAGACTTGATTATCAAGTGAGGCATTTCATTTTCTCTCTTCTCAGTATCCTTCCCCAATAGCTGAGAGTGCTATACACAGTCTGCTGACTACATATTCTTTCTGAGAGCTGATTAAAAATCAGATCGAACGTTTAGCATCACTAGTGATTTAACTGATATGCGAAGCACAAACACCTTTAAAGACAACAATATGCTAACGGGTCTAAATCTCTTCTAGTTGTTTAACTTCAAAATCTTTATCAGCGAGAATAAGAATCTAGCCTCCTCCTCCATAAACAGAAATGCAACCTAGTCCATTAAGAAACCACCTTCTCAAAAAGCTAACTACATCACTTACAAGTATCTTCTCCACCTTCCTGAAGCACTTGTCAAATTGAATTTTTATATTATCTATTGACTGCTATAAGATAGCATACAAATTTTCAAAAAGAGAAAAGTGGTATTCTCTATGTACAATTAAAACAGGATGAGATTACTAAGACACTCTATTAATTCACAACTATTTGAGATGAGACAATTCACAACTATTTGAGAGGAGACAAGGTATACCGAGTAGGCTTCTGTAAAGGAAAGGTAAGCAAATCCGCATTCTTCACATTTATGGCATAATTTCATTGCTCCTAGTGGTAAAATCAAAATATTCTCCAAACAGCTCTTGCTACCTCTCTCTCTAATTATGGTCATACCAAGAAGAGAACTAGGAGTTCATATGTGGAAGGAGGAATGAGTCAATATAATTTAGTGGAACTCTTCTTAAAATGTTAGTAATAGTTTAAGAAGGCCTGAGACATCTCAAGTGATGTTTCTAAAATTAATTTTTTTGGCCCTGGCCAGGTAGTTCAGTTGGTTAGAGCATTGTCCCGATATATCAAGGTTGCTGGTTTGATCTCTAGTCAGGACATACAGAAATCATAAATACATAAATAAGTGGAACAACAAATCAATGTTTCTCTCTCTCTCCCTTCCTCTCTCTCTCAAATCAATCAATAAAATTAAATAAAAACTTTAAATGTGTTTATGAGTAGAAAGAGACCTTACAGCAATACAACATCCACAGCTATTCTGATAAGAATGCTCTACAATCCTAATCCAACTACCTGCAAAGGGAGAGAGGGTTAAAATGAACAGGTCACAATCTATGGTACTTCCTATGAGCAGTGTGTCACAGCCCCACCAAGAAGCATCAATTGAGAGTACCTACTGTAAAATAGACACACAGCCCAAAAATATGCTTAGAAGTTTTCCCTTCCATTTTTAAGAACAGGGCCTTCATTTGCTCTATCACAACTGGGAAGCACTCCACTTTTGGGTTAGTTGAGCTCAGAGTCCATGATATTTATATGGTCACAATTACAAGACGAATTTTCAGATAAGCCAGCTTAGTGCTACTCCCCTAAAAACTGTTCCTCAGTTAAAGACCATATCTCCCAACCCAAAGTACCTCTATTGCAAATGCACAATTTGTCACTATTAGTGGAAAAATAACTAAGAGAATGCACCAGTTGACCTGTTAACATCCAGGTCCTGACACTGTTGCTATTATTTCTGAGCAAAATAACACACCTGCAAGCAAACAGCACCTGATGCCGGGAGGACACACAATCCTTTCCGGTTACTCTCAGACACAGACTATTGGGAACAAGAAGTAACTTGAGAAGAGAAAACAGCGTATCCAGAGTATTCAGAAAGCAAAACAAAATAAAAACGTCTACTTACCTTAATCTTAGTACTAGACTGATGGGGATCTTGGTTTCTTGTGAACCTGCTCCTGAAGACAGAGCCTAAAAAGCATGGAAAGGTAGAAAGTCACTGCCTGGACTACTAAGGGTGGAGGTGACTACTGGTCACTGCAGAGCAATCATCCACTTGGCAGCAACTTCCTTCATCTCCAGGTGACGCCATCTCAGCCCCTAGGACATTCCCTGCTGTGGGTAGAAATGCATTCCAAGGTAGCAGCAAGAACTGAATGTCAGCCTGAGTCAAACACAATTACAAAGATAATTCTCAAACCCACATGAAAGTCCATACATGGCCACATTTAAATTTTGTATTTTTTTCAGGTCCTTGTTTCTTTCCGCAAGGGTGGAAAACACAAAGCTGGGTTCTTCCCTTTAAAAAAGCTGCCAGTGTATATCATATGGCAACACACAGGTAGAGTCTAAACTGGCTGCCCCTCAGAAAGCCACCCAACCTGGAGGTTTTAGGTCTTTTAATGGCTAAACTCATCCTTTCTGAAACCTGACAGCCATCTCTTACTTACTGGATGATATGCATTCTATTTAAGTTGTTTATAAAATTAATCCAATCTTTGCATCCAGTTTCATAAGACAACTGTATCTTTTCCCATCTGATGGGCAGAAATGGAAAGCCTGGGTGACGAAAAGGTTACAGGAAGTGAGCACCATGATGAACTGGAAGCACCCAGTGGTCTCCAAAGGCAGACCACCACTGGGGTGTCAAAGAAAAAAATCAGGACTTCCATTTTTATTTCTTTCCATCTAAAATGTTAGAAAAAAAATGAAACCCCTACTATTTAATAAGTGAATAGACTCTGAAACCCTTACTCTAACCATGAAGTATGTAACGAGGTCCCATGTTATATACAGTATTTGAGGTTTCTTGAGGAAGGAGCAGGAGCTGCACAGCCTGGGGGGTCCACAGTGGGGCCCTCATTCCCATGGCTGCTTTCAGAAATTGTGTGCACCTGATTATGTGGATTTACAGATTACATTACCTCACTTTAATAAACTCAACCCTCATAAAATTGACAATATCTTAAAAAGAGTAATACAGGAAAACCATGCATTGGAGACAGTACTAACAAAAACACAGACATAGGTGAACAAAAAGAGAACAGGCGACAACTTTCCTTGTGTCAAGTAACTCTGTCAGCTACATTTTGATGTTAAACATAATAAGGATCTAACAAAAAGCTGACAAGAAATTAATTCTCAAATTTTTGATGTTTGGAATGTTTCCATCGTTAACTTACTTTTTTGGCTTAAAAGCCTGTAATCCTTGTAAAATTCTCTTATCTGTATACGTTTAAAACTGTGAAAAAAGAATTCTAACTTGTTTTCAAATCTACCAAGATATTGATTGACCTTATCACATTAGGTGGTGTTCCACATTACTCTCTGCTTTCTGCATCTTCCCAGAACGCTCACCACTCACACATGACCGTGCTTTACCTGAGCTGTTTTCGACGGCTCTGTGGGGACGGGGAGAGAGACTTGGGTTGGCTGTGCCGGTGTCTGCCCAGCTGGCTGAGGTAGATGAGCAGAAATCTGTTCTGGAACTTGAAGTAAAGTACCCACGGGATCAGTTGTTGGAAACAGCTGTAACAGAAGCACATATAATGCTTTTAAACTTTTTTGTTGTCGTTGTTAAGCCTCACCTGAGGATATTTGTTTCTACTGATATTTATTTTTATTTTATTTATTTATTTTTTGATAGAGTAGAAGGGAGGGAAGGGGAGACACATCCTCTCACATCGACTGGTTACCTCCTGCACAACCCTGACTGGGGCAGGGAGTCAAACCTGCAACCCAGGTACATGCCCTTGACTGGTAATTGAACCCGAGGCCCTTTGGTCCACAGACCAACACTCTAACCATGGAGGAAAACCAACCAGGGCTTTCATTGATTTTTAGAGAGAGAGGAAGAGAAGGACAGGAAGAAGGAAGGGGGAAGGAGAGAGAGAGAGCGAGAGAAACATTGATGTGAGAGAATTAATTGGTTGCCTCCTGCATGTGCCCCAATCAGGACCAGGGCTGGGGATCGAATCTGCATGCCCTTGACCAGGAATCGAACCCAAGACCCTTCAGTGCTTCGGCAGATGTTCTAACCACTGACCCACACTGGCCAGGGCTGTATCACATTTATTTTTAACTACATCTATTCTGTGCCCTTTGCCCAGCAAAATAGCACATCCAAAATACAGATTAAAGTATGCAATACAAAATTATAGAAGCTACATTTTTCTGTATCTAGGGACTTTCCATTACTTATACAGAAAGATAATCAACCAATAATTCCTTAACATATCTGAAATGCTTTTCAAAATGGATATGAAACATAACTAACATAGACATTATATATATTATTTTGCATGTTTGAAATATTTCATAAATTTTTATTATGCAACTTGGAGAAAAAGTTAGCTGAAAGAAATCAATGCAATGGCCAAAATTTAGAGTTAAATGAGAAAAAGAATTAGAAGGGCAATAAGAGGTCTAATATCTCATGACACACAAGCAAAATCAAGGAGACAAGAAAGTAAACTTTTGTGTTCATTTAGCTTCATATCGAGGAAATCAAAAGTTACTTTTTTGGGCGTGGGGGGCTAATCCTCATCCAAGGATATTTTTCCATTGATTTTTAGATAAGAGTGGAAGGGAGGAAGAGAGAAAGAGAAAATCAATTGGTTCCCTCCTGCACAACCCTGACCAGGGCCGGGATCAAACCTGCAACCATACCCTTGACCGGAATCAAATCTGCAACCCTTTGGTTCTGCGGGCCGAGGCTCTAACAGCTGAGCCAAACCAGCCAGGGCAAAAGTTACTTTTAAACATTTTTAAAAAAATATTTTTCTTTATTGATTTTAAAGAGAGAAGAAGGGAGAAAGAGAGAGAGAGAGAAATATCAATGAGAGAGAACACTGATTGGCTGCCTCTTGCATGCCCCCCACTGGGGATCAGGCCCACAACCTCAGCATGTGCCCTGACCGGGAATCAAACTGGCGACCTCTTGTTGCACGGGTCGATGCTCAACCACTGAGCCACACCGGCCAGGCAAAAAGTTACTTTTAAAATGAGTGCCATGGCACCAATTTATTGCAAAGGTCCATTCAAACTCAAAATCGATATCTCTGATAAAATTCAACTTAAGTTCTCATTCCCATCTGGGAACATATAAAAAATGTGCTTAACATTAAAACCAAACCTAAATAAAAGCTCATATACTTAAACGATTTAATAATCACAACTACTTACCTCAGAATTTGATAATTCTTTCACTCGGGGAGACTAAAAGAAATACAAAAAAAGAAGGGTTGTTAACTCAAACCTCAGGTTACTCGCAGTCAGTTCCAAACTGCACAGAATGTTGAAATGCAAGTCAACTCCATTTTATTCTGATCCACACATTAACTCATCAGCAACTCTACTGAAAGTTTTCGGAAAAAGAAAACTATTGTGACTACTGTATTCTTTGTCCAGGTGACATGTACTTACTGAGTCTCTTCATTTTTTAAAAATTCTTTTTTTTCTGTTTCAGTTTGCAGTTTCTATTGCTAGCTTTCACGTTCATTAATCTTTTCTTCTACAGTGTCTAATCCACCACTAACTCCATCCAATCTATTTTCCATTTCAGACACTGTAATATTCTATAAATCTGATTTTGTGTTTGTTATCAATGATGAAACAATGAAAACAAGACCCCTATCTTCACTGCTTCTAGCAAAAACTAACACATACACACATCATCATCCAGGATATACCAATTAAAGAAGAAATACACTATTACTCTTCAGATAAAATGTTAGCAGACCTCAGGGACAGAGTTTCTATTATTGTTAGTCTTTCAAGTTCACTGATATTTTCTTTGCAATACATAATCAGCCATTTGTCCTACTAGTGTATTTTCATCTCCAGATTTGGGTCACTTGTACGTGCCTTAAATATTCTCATATTCAAACAGACCTGCCAATCCACTTTTCCATGTAAAATTAATTGGGCTCCTAATGTTGATAAGTTGTTCCAGGAAATTTTGTCAGTAACACTTGCAATTTTTTGTACTTCAGCTGGGTAGACTGATCAGAATCACAGATATAGCATTACCTCAGAGACTTCAGACAAAAAGATAGAGCTCTAGCTAAAGCATGTAGTTTAATAAAACCTACCCTGAGTTGTGAAATTGCTGCTTTCCCTTCCTCGCTTTCTTCGTCAAACTCATCATCACTCCACTCCCAGCCACCATCTTCTGTCTTATGAAGACGGCCACTGGAACCTGGTACTCTCCGAACCTGCTCATTGGAAGAGAGACATAAATTATGATAATGTTGACATTTACTATATAGAAAGCCAATCATATTTTCCTCTCCTCCTACTACTTCAACACAGTAAGCAGATCATCATTTTCCCTGTAAGTATCCTCCACCCCTCGCTGGCTCTGCTCTGTTCTCAATCTCCACTCTTTCTTTACTCACAACCACAGACTTTCCCTATACTTCTATGCTCTGAACTTGAACATCATCCAAGTCCTTCTTATGTGAAGTCACAGGTCAAATAAATAGTCTGCTCTTTTTTGTTGTTGTTAATCCTCACCCAAGGATACTTTTCCATTGATTTTTAGATACAGTGGAAGGAAGGGAGGGAAAGAGAGAGAGAAAAACATCAATGTGAGAAAGACACATCAATTGGTTGCCTCCTGCACAACCCTGACCAGGGCTAGAGATCAAACCTGCAACCCTTCAGTTTGTGGGCCAACGCTCTAACCGCTGAGCCAAACCAGGCAGGGCTCTTTTTCCTTTTTAATTTTAACTTTTAAAAATCCTCACCTGAGGATATTTTTTCCACTGATTTTTAGAGAGCGGAAGGAAGGCAGGGAGAGAAAGACAGAGAGAGAAAGAGGCAGGAGTGGGGGGAAGAGAGACATATTTCTTGGCTGCCTTCCATATGAGCCCCCACCAGGGCTGGGGATAGAAGCTGCAACCCAGGTATGCCCCCTTGAACGGAATTGAACCCATGTCCCTCCACTGTGAGGGCCGAACCACTGAACCACACAGGCCAGGGCTAATTTTAATTTTTAAAATCACAATTATAACTGTACGGTTTTAAGAGTACTATAGCTTTTTTTTTTAATCCTCACCCAAAGACATTTCTCCATTTTTTGTTCAGACATAGTGGGAGGGAGAGAGAGGAACAAAGAGAGAGAGAGAGAAACATCCATGTGAAAGGGACACACCGATGGCTGCCTCCCGCACGACTCCAACCAGGGCCAGGGACGAATCGCAACCAAGGTACGTCCCCTTGATCAGAACTAAACCCGTAACTCACTGGTCCGTGGGCCGACACTCTAACTACTGAGCCAAACTGGCCAGGGCAAGAGTACCATAGCTATTTAAGTTTTGTTAAGAAAACCAGCAATATCCTACCTTTCATCCTTTTTACTACAAGCAACCATTTTCAACTCATTTTAGCTTATTCTTTTGGAATTTATATTAATCTCTGCATGTAACATTATTATTACCCCTTTAGTTTTTTGGTTTTAGAAATTATCTATTGGACTTCCCACTACAGAAGAGGAGAATTTTACACTATTATCAACCATCTACTCTTTTCTCAAGATATACTATAATTTTGGTTAAATCATTATTGTGTTTACATACATGATTATATAATGGATACAGCTGAACCTTATTATACATTATAGTTATTTTTCTTTCCTGCTTAACATTTTTGTTTTCCCTGGAGTTAGTATTTGTGTATTTATTTCTACGTACTTGTCAAATGTATTGCCCAATTCTCTCCCAGCTATGTAAATCTTCTCCCAACACATTCATATACATCAGGTATTCTGCATCAGCACCATCTTCTTGGGGAAGATTCCCACCAGAGCCTCCTGATCTGTTTCACCTAGGAAAGTTTTACACTAGGTCTGGTACTTCTGATCTCACTCTACCATCATCCAGAGGACCATGCTTCCTGGATCATGTGACTTCCCTGTTCATAAGCACTTTCTCCACTATTAGCATGGCTCACTTACTAAAGCCATGCATTTTCTAAACATATCTTTATTCCATCTCCACATACCACTTATAGTTTGACTGGTAAAAAAAAAAAAGTCTGGGTTAGAAATCATTTTCTTCGATAATGTTGAACATAACTGTTCCATTGTGATCTGGCTTCCAGAGGTGCTACTAAGGTCATTCTAACTCCTGATCCTGTCTGTGATCATTCCTCCTTCTCCTATAATCTTTTTGCCTCTGGTAGTGGGCCTCAGTGCTGGTCTATTTTCATTCATCTGGAAATTCATGACCATTAGTTTTAGAAATTTTTCTAGAATTGTTTCTTCAGTAATTTCCTTTCTTCTGGTTGTGTGTGTGTTTAGTTCTCCTTTTCTGGAACTCTTTTTGTTCATCTGTTGAACCTTTATAAGTGATCCTCTAATGTTCTTGTCTTTTCTTTCCTGGTATCTATTTCTTGGCCTTTTGGCTCTGTTTTCTGGGAAATGCCCTCAACTTGACTCCATAGCCTTTATATTGAATTTTTTTTATTTCTTCTACAATGTTTTCAGTTTCCAAGAGCTTTTTTTTTTATCCTCACCCAAGGACAGTTTTGCATTTATCTTCAGATAGACCGGGAGGGAGAGAGGGGGGAAGAGAGAGAGAGAGAGAAACATCGACGTGAGAGAGACACATCGAGTGGCTGCCACCCACAGGGCCCCGGGCCGGGGACAAACTGCAACCGAGGTATGTGCCCTTAGCGGGAACCGAACTCGGGTCTCTCTGGACCGCAGGCCAATGCTCTAACCGCTGAGCCAAACTGGCCAGGGCTCCAAGAGCTTTTTGTTGGTGGTGTTGCCATTCTCTAAATGTTTTTTCTTCAGTAACAGCTTTATTGAGATATAATTCATACAGCATACAATTAACCCATTTAAGATATACAATTCAATCATTTTTGGTTTATTGAGTTGTGAAACCATCTCCACAATCAAATTTAGATTATTTTCATCACTCCTCTCACAAAAAAAGAACACACACACACACACACAAAAAACCCATAACCATTATCAGTCACTGCCCACTTCTCTACAATCCTTCTAGTTCTAGGAAACCACTAATCTACTTTGTCTCTATACATTTGCCTAGTCTGAGCATTTCACAAACGAATCATACAACATGTGGACTTTTGTAACTGACTTCTTTTAATTAGCATAATGTTTTAAAGGCTCATACTTGTTAAGGCATGTACTGGTACTTTATTCCTTTTTATTGCCAAATAATATTCCATTATACAGATCCACAACATTTTACATATCCATTCATCAGTAGATGGACAGTCAGGCTGTTCACACTTTTTAGTTATTACAAATAATGCCGCTATGAACATCTGTGTACATATTTTTGTATGTACATGTTTTCAATTCTTACATATACCTAGAAGTGGAACTGTTGGGTCACATGGCAGCTCTGTTTAGCCTTCTGAGGAACTGCCAGACTACTTTCTAAAGTGGCTGCACCATTGTATATTTCCATTAATGTGTGAGGGCTCCAATTTCTTCACATCTTTATCAACACTTGTTATTTTCTGTCTTTTTTATTAGTCATTCTAGTGGGTGTGAAGTGGTATCTTCAATACTTTTGTATAGTGTAAGGAAAGAGCCCAACTTCACAACTCACTCTGGTAGTTGCAAACAATGATTTAACACAGTTCAGAATTAATTCATCAACTGTCTAACATACCTTTTCCTTCCAGTAGATAACAGAGTAATACCTAGGCAGCATTCAGTAGACTAATGATATTTGCTGAATCAATATATCAAAGAATGCTAAAGAATGGGCTGAAAGAAACTGAGTACACCCAGCCGGTGCAGCTCAGTGGCTGAGCGTCAACTCATGCACCAAGAGCTTGCCAGTTCGATTTCCAGTCAGGGCACATGCCCAGGTTGTGGGCCTGATCCCCAGTGGGAGCATGCAGAAGGCAGCCAATCGACGTTCTTTCTCATCGATGTTTCTCTCTCTCTTTCTCCCTCTCCCTTCCTCTCTCTCTAAAAGCAATAGAGAAAAAAAATTAAAAAGAAAAAAGAAACTGAGTAATTCTCAGACTGTTAACAAAGTATTACTTAACATATACTTTCAAAATGCAATAGTAAATCTCCTCTAAGCAATTTCCCAGGAAATCTAAGTTAAATACCCATTTACCTTTTTAGCTCTTTCAGAAATGGTTGGTGCTCTCTGCAATAATTTTTCGTGAAGAAATTCTTTATTCTGGAGAAGAAAAATAAGTATTTTCTTCTTACAATAAGTTTTTATTGAACCAAAAAAATGACAAATAAGTGTTCACCAAAATTAAAATGTGACAAAGTAACTGTTTTATAAAGAAGTTTGAGAAAAGCTTCATTCTTTTATTCTGAAGCTCCTTTAGGACATTGCTTCCGTGGGTTTATAAAATGAGACAGAGCGTTAGTGGTGTATTGCTATAAACCATTATCAATGAAAGGTTTGCTTTGTACCATATCCTTTTGGTTTTTTTTTAACATTTTATTTATTTATTTTTTGTTACAGATGTTTCTCCTTTTTCCTCTTTGGGATCATGGTCCCATACTTCCAACTACAGTAACATCCCACTTATCTGATATCTTTGAGTAATGAGATGTTTCCTAATTTAGTAGTAAACCCTGAAATGAGAGTTCAGTATTTTTTACAGATTATATTTATAATGGCAAAATTAGACATTCATTGTTCCTGTTATAAGTTTAACCTGTTGACAAATTAATTTATATGAAAAATAAATTCTTATTCTGAAGCATGTATCTTAATTACCAAAGACTGTAGAGATCGTGCCCTCAGCAATGATTTGATCTACTATCATTCTTCTAAACATAATCATCTTAACATCATACAATTTCTGAGCAGTAAACCTAATTTAAATAACTGAGGAAGATCACATGAACATGAAAAATAGAAAGTTAGAATTTCCTACCTTTGCTTTTTGGAAAAATTTGTGCCTCAACAGTTCTGCTGCTGTTGGTCTAAAACCAGAAAAGAAAGTTTTTACACTTAATTCAACTATAATGCGGGTTTTTATCTTTAAAAATGAGGGAATGATTTCTTAAGCAGTAAGATAAAAACTCAGTACTTCACTTTCCTTAACCTGCCAAAAAGAAAAAAGTCAGATAAACTTGGTATAAGACATTAAGTAGAATAAAAACTCACATAGACATGTACTGATAATCATTATTATAGGTTCCTTGACAAACTTTTTAGGTGAAATTTTTTTTTGGAAGCATGATTTCATAGTGGCTTCCAAAACATCTGCTATTTAATATTATTTCACAAGAAGTAGGCTAAACAATGTTTACTTTAACGAGGCAAAAAAACACATCTAAACTCACAAAGTCCTCTGCTTCTTGCTATGTGGCTGCCTGACTGCCTTCAACTTAGGTAACTACATATTAAAAACAGATTTCACCATTTCCCTTAAAAAAACTAAAGACTAAATGTAATGGATATTCCCCAAATTTAATAAAAAAATCAATTTTAACTCAACTGTGCACAGTCTTATTTCCTTCATTTGAGTAAAGACATTATTATCAATTTTACAAATGTTTAACTGAGTATGATTGAGAATAATAAACAATACTATACTTAAGAGATTGGTCCTGATTACATACACCACACACCTACCATGTAATCCTGAGCAAATCACTTCTCTAAGGTTCAGGATTATCTGGCCATGTCCCTAAAAACAGTGGTTTTTAACTGCTGCTGTGCATTGTGTCTGGGAATTACCAAAAAAGTCCTGATGCCTAGGCTGTACCCCACACCAATTAAAGCAGGGATCATTAGTTGTTAAAATTCTCCAGGTGATCCCCATGTGCATTCAAGCTTGAGAACCAGGGCCTCAAAGAATTTCTATAAAGATTAACAGACAATAAATGTGAAAGTGCTATGCAAACTGACAACAGTCATTACCATTCCTATTTTTCATTCAGTCTGGTTTTCAGCATGTTCAATAGTTTGTCTGCACAACATTGCTTCTTATAATTCCTTTCTTCCAGGTTCATTTCCTTCTTTGTAAAGTACAATTTATAAGAGTTCTTTAAGTGCTAAAACGTGACTGCAAAACTCAATCTTTGTCTGAAAAATATCTTAATTCTATACTTTATTATTATTGTTAATCTTCACCTGAGGATATTTTTTACCATTAATTTTTAGAGAGAGTGGAAGAGGGAGGGAGGGGGAAAGAGAAAGAGGCATTGATGTGAGATACATCTATTGGTTGCCTCTCACACACACCCTGATGGGGGAGGGGGATGGGGCTCGAACCTACAACCCAGGTATATGCCCTTGACCAGGAGTCAAACCCGAGACCCTTTGGTGCCCAGGCAGATTCTCTAACCACTTAGCCATACCAGCCAGGGTTCTATGATTAATTCTTGAATGATAGTTTGATTAGCTGGAGAATTCTGTGTTAACAGTTATTTTCTCTCAGCATTATTACAGTATATTCTGGCCTCAACTGTTACTATTGGGGAAGTGGCTACAGGTCTACCTGTTAATCCTCAGTAGGTAATCTTTTCCCTCAGTGTGCATTTAAGAGCTTCTATTGAACTCTGTGTCTTGTAGTTTCATGACCACATGTACAAGTGAGAAAAGGAGAATGCTGCTTAGAATTTTGGGGGATGGTCTTTAACCTAAGGGCATAGGTATTTCTATTCTAGAAAATTCTCAGCTCTTATTTCTTTGAATATTGCATCTCCCACATTCTTTCTAATCTCTCCTTAAAGTCCACATATACACATGTGTGTGTATATATGTATGTCTGTTACATACACACACTCTGGACCTTTTCATTCTATCCTCTGAATGTTCATCTTTCTTTTGTATGTACAAATAATCCCCTGCACATGTATGTATGTGATTCCTAGTTACATATTAGACAAAGAGAAAAGTAAGCTTTCTCTCATGTTTTTACCTTTTTTCTGGATCCTTTTGAAGGCACAATGAAATCATTTTTCTAAATGATTTTCCATATTTTTTCAGCATTTCTTTATCTTGAACACCAGTTTCCAAAGAAGGAGGATCATTCTGCAGTGTCAGCATCAAAACCTGTAAGAATTTTCAATATAATAAAAACTTCTGAAGACTCTGTCAATTAAATACCGTGGCCAAGACCTTTTCATATGGACAACCCCCAACATACAAGCAGATATTATTTTCTAAAAATTCACATTTAGGGTGGTAAAAGTAGACAGCTGTTCAGAACCCAGAGTTATTCACATAAACAGTATCCTATAGAAAGCTGGCTTCCCAGATGCCTACCAGGGCTCAACTGTATCCACAATGTATCTCCTTTGATTAGAATCCTTTCTTCATGTCTTCTGTCCCTACTCCTATACTGCCAAACTACTTAAAAAAAATTAAAACCATAGCAACATTCAGAGTGTGAACTTGCTGACTTTACCTATTCATGGCTCTGTTTCAACTTGACGCCTTGTAATCTGGCCCTCTCTTCCTAGAACTCCTCAGAAACTTCTATCACAGAAATATCACTGGTGATGTCCTAGTTAACAAAGCTAGAGCATTTTTTAGTTCTCACACTTCCTACCTTCCCCACAGCAACTAACAATCGTGACTATTCTGTCCATTTCTTCCTTCTTTGACTTTCATGGCAACATACTCAATGCACAGAGATGCAGGTAATGAAAGTCATTTTTATGTGATGGGACTTTGGGTGATTTGTGTTTTTCTATACTGTTTAACTTTTTTTTTTATAAAAGCAAAAGCCATTTTTCTAGAAAGTCAACACTAAAAAGTAAAAGGCTACCATCAGAATTATTACTTGCTTTATAGATTTGCTTTTCAGATTTACATTTACTGAAACAGAATTACTAAGGTTGGTGACAAGTTCTCATTTTGAACAAACAGGTTAATTTGTGTATGTCTGGAATGATTGCAGGAGTTACTACCTATAATGGATGAAAAGTAAACCTCATCCTTCCCCACCAACCTAATTTTCATTTTATTAATTTTTTAAAAACTTTTTAACTGAATTTATTGGGGTGATATTGGTTAATAAAATTATATAGGTTTCAGGTATACAGTTCTATAATAGAACATCTGTATATTGTACTGTGTGTTTACCACCCCAAGTCAATCTCCTGTTTAAAAATAAGGCCATTTCTTTGCCCTAAAATTAGCCCCCAACCTAAGCTATATAAAAAAATAATTCTTCTTAAAATTGTGTGAATATCCACTTTCTCCTAGGAGTCTTCAACCTTTAGGCAAACCATGGCCTTTAAGTATCACTATCCTTTCACAGAATCAAAATTGCACCCATCAAACATATATTTATATGTGTTTACTGGTCTTATCCTTCTCTGCATTGTTAGAGCCTTAAAAGGGACATAATAACATCTTTTAAAGGTTCTTAATGCACGAAGATTATATAGATGTGAGTGATATCAATATGACAACAATCCACAATGGTAGTTTGCCATTTTATATAGTCATAGGATATCTTGTAAAGTGGGCAAGAACTATAAACAATAGCTACAACTACAAACAGAACAGAATTCATGTGCATATTATAACTAAGGGGTCATAGAGATAAAAATGGTTACCAACACTACCGGCAGCACCATCTTGAACACAGAAAACTCATTCTGTTACGAATGTTGGGGACAGGATTAATGACTACATTTCAGGTAACTACTACATCAGGAAATAATAATAGGCCTTTTCTCTGGTCCACGGGCCGATGCTCTAACCGCTGAGCCAAACCAGCCAGGGAATAATAGGCCTTTTAATAAAAGCTGTTTAGTGTCCTACCACAAAGCAAACTTTTATTTGAACTTTTACTCAATAATAATGAGAATAATACATATGTGTGGCACATGAACACTTTGCATAGATTATCTCATTTAAGATATGAAAAGCACTTAAAACAGTGCCTGGTAAAATAAATGCCCAGTGAATATTAGCTATGATTACTATTAATATGTAACCCTTCTAACAACCTTATGAGGTAGAGAGATGGTCATCATCCCCACTCAATGTGACTGTAAGGAACACACACTAAGTTGAGAGACATCAGACCCTAATATCAAAGTACTTAAGAGTCAGGAGATGGACAGTCACACATAAAAAGCTCAACTGCAATGTATAGTCACTCAATACTAACCAACAAATATCTAATACAGATTTTAACTGCTACAGGAGGTAGAAGGAATGCAGGGCAGAATTCCATGAGTAAAAATGTCAAATGAAGAAAGGCTCTGAAATGGAATTGACAAATGAGCTGGGGTGGCATTTTGAATATGAGCCTCACCTTCATTGGCGGATACTTATGATAAGGAGCAGCCCCTGTGGCCAGTTCAATCGCTGTGATCCCGAAACTCCAGATATCAGCTTTGAAATCATAACCTCGGACCTATATAGAACAGAGATATACATGGTTACTTTTACCACCCTAAAAACACTTTCAAAAAGTAGCTTCCAATGTGTCAAGAAACATGAAAGTATTCATAAGCTTTAAAACCAGGAAAATAATCTAAAGTAGGCAAAAGCTAAATATACTTGGGAATAGCAAAAAAAAAAAATCAATAAAAAAAAAAACAGAGGTGACCTGAATGAATGTTCACCAACAATGGGGAAGTTGTTAAGTATGGTATAGTCCCTTAAAGAAATATTAAATAGGTAACCAAAACCAAGGTTAATGAATTCCATATGAAAATATGAAAAACACCTGTGATAAAGCACTAAAGAAGAAAAAAAAAATACAAAACTGGTCATAAGTTTTGATACTATTACAAGTAGGTATAAAGACTATTAAAACATAGAAAAACACTAGAACGAAATGTTAGGCAGTGATGGTGAGTCTTTTGTTTCCAACATTTCCTATAGACAGTCTTCGCCGAGAGTGGCCATGGTTTCCTGCTTCAACAGTGCTTGGATGTTGGCACTCCGCCACCATCCCAGAAAACCGCCCAGGCCCAGTCTTCCACCACCTCCTCACAGTGCCCTCCACTGTCCCAAGGCTGGTGCTGCACAGCCGCCTCTCCTCAGCTACGCACCATGACAACCATGTCCACCACGCAGGTACACCACAACTACCACCAGGACTCGGCGGCTGCCATCAACCACCAGATCAACCTGGAGCTCTATACTTCCTACATCTACCTGACCATGTTTACTACTTTGACTGTGATGATGTAGCTTTGAAGAACTTTGCCAAATATTTTCTTCACCAATCTCATGAGAAGAGGGAACATGCTGAGAAACTGATGAACCTGTACAACCATCGAGGTGGCTGAATCTTCCTTCAGGATCATGAAACCAGACCTGACGACTGGGAGAAGAGGCTGGATGCCTTGGGGTGTGCATTACAGTTGGGAAAAGTGTGAATCAGTCACTACTGGAATTGCACAAACTGGCCACTGACAAAATGATCCTCATTTGTGTGACTTTATTGAGACTCACTACCTGAACAAGCAGGTGAAATCCATCAAAGAAATTGGGTGACCACATAACCAACTTACGCAGGTTGGAGGCCCCTGAAACTGACATGGCAGAGCACCTCTTTGACAAGCACACACTGGGAGACAATGAAGAGAGTTAAGCCTTAGGCTGGCTTCCCATAGCCACGGGGTGACTTCCCTGGTCACCAGAGCAGTACATGCATGTTGGAGTTACCTTTTCCTTTTCTCCAACTTCTACCAAATCATACACTTATGTTCTCGCATCTGTACCATTCCTTCAAATAAAGTAATTTGGTACACTCTCCCAAAAAATTTTTCCATGATATTGCTATATCATCTTATTTTTATAATGAAAAAAATTACAAATGGTGTGAATATTTTTAAAGTTGTTGGTGTGAATACATTGCCAAATTCTTCTCTTCTTATACTGTCACCAGCACATTATATAACTAAATTAAAAAAAATTTTTTTTCATCCTAACCCGAGGACATGTTTATTGATTTTAAGAGAAAGAGGAAGACAGAGTGAGACAGACAGAAACACCAATGTGAAAGAGAAACATCGATTGTTTGCCCCGCATACATGCCCTGACTGGGGACTGAACACTTGCCTTAGGTATATGCCTTGACTGGGATTCGAACCTGCAACTTTTTTGGTGTATAGGATGACACTTTTAAAAAAAAAAAAAAACGTTTTTTTTTTTTTTAGAGAGAAAGAGGAAGGGAGAGGGAGAGAGAGACAGAGAGAAACACTGATGTGAGAGAGAAATATTGATCGATTGCCTCCTACACACACCCCGATCAGGGATCAAACCCGCAATCTGGGCACGTGCCCTGACCGGGAATCGAACTAGTGACCTTTCAGTGCACAGGACGACCCTCAGCCATCTGTACCACACCAGCCAGGGCGGTGTAACTAATTATTTTAATTTTCTAGCCTAAGAAATAAATATGGAGCAGAAACAGGTTTTGAGAACTTATGAGACCTAAAATGAAAGCTCCTTATTTTGTGCTATCTTGGCATTTGGTAAATAAATAGGATGGCCTCTAATGACCTAAGTGCAAATTCCCCTCCCCTTTCTGCTCCTGAGGATAAGGTTCCCTAGCACAACTCTGCTTGTTATATGGACCAGGTACAGTTCCTACTTATCCCTGAGCAGCAGATTTCCGCTCCCTGCCAGCCCTTAGAATGATTCAAATGAGCCTATCACATCTTCACAAGGAATCCAAGGGGCATCTCACTCTCTTGATACTACAAAGCCTATGTCCCACAGTAACTGTTTGTTCAGTCTCTTCCTGAATACAACCCCATGTGGCATACAGTGTCCTCCCCCCCGCCCCCACCTATGTGGATAGGCAACTAATAAACTGCTTCAATCTCATCAGTCCAGTGTCAGGTGTTGTGGTTAACCATCCACATATCCTAGGGTGGGAATACTTCCCTTACCAAAAGGGGGAATACAGGAATTACAACAGAGTGGGAAGTAAATTCAGTTCTACATACTGAGTTTGACACACCAATAAGACATTGCTGCAAAACGTGTAGAGGGAGTTGGAAATGTCTAGAAGCATAGGAAATAAGACTGGACTGGATATAATTTAGAAATAATAAGTGGGAAGC
Organism: Tadarida brasiliensis; assembly: GCA_030848825.1. NCBI lineage: Eukaryota > Metazoa > Chordata > Mammalia > Chiroptera > Molossidae > Tadarida > Tadarida brasiliensis. The sequence continues at coordinate 54,820,516 of CM061274.1, read as the reverse complement.
AAAGACAATATTCAGTGAGCATGTCAGAGAAGAGAAGGGTTCAAGAACAACATCCTGGGAAGCAGTGTCATTTAGCAGTAGAAGAAAAGCCAGGATATAAGTCAGAGAACTGACTTGACAAGCAGGGAAAAAAGAAAAGTACTCTAGAAAGCTAAGGAAGTGAAAGGTGTGACTGGCCAATAGTGTCAAATGCCACAAAGAGAACAAGACAAGGAACAAGACATAAGAAGAGTTCGAGATTTAGCAGAGTTTCCGTAAGGTGATGGGATGAGTGACATCAGACTGCAGTTGGGAGCAAATAGAAAATAATGACATAGAGAAAACCAGTCCCTCAAGAACCATAGCAATACAACTACATGTACAAAGATTAGGTCATTTAATTTGTACTAAGGAAAATATTACTAAACCAATCTTCATATTATTTCTTAGGTTGACTTTAATGTAAACCTGAGTTTCATATGTCTTTTGTAAAGTTCTAAAGTTTTATTTTTTAAGGGAGGACGAAAGTCTTAACCAAGGAACAGCGATGTGTATTTCCCAAACCTAACCTAGTATACCAAACAAAAGCAAGCATTACTCAGTGTTTTTCAATTTCATAACAAAACCCTAAACTATTTTAAAAGATACAGTACCTGTTCCATAACTTCAGGTGCCATCCAGCAAGGGGTTCCAACAAAGGTCTTTCTCACTTTATTTCGGGTAATATCACCACCCGTTGCTAAAAAAGCACTAACACCAAAGTCTGAAACAGAATATAACAAGGCATTAAAAGCACAGTAACATAAATGAATAGAAAAATAACATAACGTATAGTTCTATATACAAACAGCATGACATCTCTTCTCTCTGTTGAACTTTTTGTGTGTGTGTGTGAGAACAAAGCAAGTTTTATTTAGGTAGAGAAAAACAAAGAGGCCAGGGTGCGGGCGCCACTACGCAAGAAGCAAAAAGTACACATCCAGTGGACGTGGGCCAACGAGAGAGTAAGCTGAGCCTCTACGAAACTTCTTCACTCAGAGAACACAGCTTACAGGTCCTCTCCACCCGACACATCATCATAATCTCAGATGTTCCTCTTTGCTCCACTCCATTCTTTTCATTTTATCTTCCCACACTAAAACTCCATACCCATTAAACAATAATTTCCCACTGCCCCCTCCCCCAGCCTTGGCAACCAGCATTTTACTTTCTATCTCTACGACTCTGAGTAAAGTACCTCACTAAGTGGAATTATACAGTATCTGTTTATAACTGGCTTACTTCACTTCACATAATGTCCTCAAGGTTTATCCATGTTGTAGTATGTCAGAATTTCCTTCCTTTATAAATTGAATAATATTCCATTGTATATATATACCACATTTTGTGTACTGATTACTCCATTGATGAACACTTGGTTTGCTTCCACGATGTAGCCACTATGGATAATACTGCTATAAAAATGGGTGTACAAATATCTGTTGGAGCCCCTGCTTTCAGTTCTTTGGGGTTATATACCCAGAAATGGAACTGCTGTATCATATAGTATTTTTAATTATTTCAGGAACTGCCACACTGTTTGCATAGCAGCTGTACCATTTCACATTTCCACCAACAGTGAACAAGGATTCTAATTTCTCCACATCCTTGTTATTTTCTGTTTTTGATAGTAGCAATCCTGGTGGGTGTGAGGTGGTATCTCCTTGTAGTTTTGATTTGCATTTATTTCTCTGATGATTAGGGATGTTGAGCAGCTTTTCGTGTGCTTACTGGCCCTTTGTTTATCTTCTTTGGAGAAATGTCTATTCAAGTTTTAGAACTTCTCTGTAAATTCTGGATATTATCAGTCTCTCATCAAATGTATGACTTGAAATATTTTCTCTCATTTCAAGGGTTGCCTTTTTACTCTTTTGGTAGTGTCTTATGCACAACATTTTTAAATTTTCATAAAGGCCAATTTGTCTACTTTTTCTTCTGTTAAGCCATGCCTTTGGCATTATTATCTAAGAAATCATTGCCAAATCCAATGTCACATAACTCCCTGTTTTCTTCTAAGAATTTTAATGTGTTAGGTCTTACATTTATTATCATTATTTTTTTATTCCTCACCCAAGGATATTTTTCTATTTATCATTAGATAGAGGGGCGAGGGGAGACAGAGACAAACAGTGATGTGATAGAGACACATCGACTGGTTGCCTCCCGCATGACCTGACCAGGACCAGGGATGAACCGCAATCGAGGTATGTGCCCTTCACCAGAATCGAACCTGCGACTCACTGGTCTGTGGGCTGATGCTCTAACCACTAAGCCAAACCGGCCAGGGCTAGGTCTTACATTTAGATCTAAGATCCAGTTTGAGTTAATTTTTGTATATGGTGTTAGATAAGGGTCCAACTTTATTCTTTTTCATGGGAATATGCAATTTTCTCAGCACAATTTGTCTTTTCCCCATGGAATGGCCTTGGCACCCTTGTCAAAACAATTTCACCCTGTACAGGGTGGGGCAAAGTAGATTTATAGTTGTGAGTTCAAGAAACAGAGTTTATTCTTGCATTATTATTTATTATTGTATTTTCCACACAAACAACTGTAAACCTACTTTTGCCACACTCTGTATGTGAGAGTTTATTTCTGGGCTCTCTCTTTTATCTGTCTCTGTCTTTGTGCCTATAACATACTGTTTTTATTACTGTCCCTTTGCAGTAAGTTTTGAAAACAGGAAATATCAATCTTCCAGCTTTGTTCCTTCTTTTTCAAGATTGTTGTGACTATTTGAAATTATATGAGATTCCATATTAATTTTAGGATGGGTTTTTCTATTTCCGAAAAAAAAAAAAATCATTGGGATTTTGATAGTGATGCACTGAATCTGTAGATCACCTTGGGTAGTACTGACATTTTAACAATACAGATATCCCCCACTTTCTGGTTTGCATTATGCCACTTCACTTTTAGGAAAGACAACATGAGTACCTGTTTTCACGAACCAAAAGAAACCTGAAAAGGATTTTCACTTTTTACCAAAAAGCCATTACCATACCAATGTAGACTGTTGTGAAAGCAGTGGCTTCAAGTTAACTTTCTGAAAGCTGGAGATATTCTTTGCTTTAAGCCAATTTGGCTTATAAAAGATTTCATAAAAATTCTCTACTTCAGGATAGTGGGAAAACCAGTATAGACAGCATATAGTTGGATCATGTGTTTTTTTAATCCACTCTTGTCAATCTCTGTCTTTTGATTGGAGAGTTAACCCATTTACGTTTAAAGCAATTACTGATATGAAGTGACTTCTGTCATTGTATTATTTATTTTCTTTATGTATAATAGTTTTATCCCTCATTTCCTACATTATTCTTGTGTTTTGTGTATAGTTGTTTCTTGTTGTGAAAGCTTAATTTATTTTCTTGTTTTTGTCTATATTCTATAGCTATTTTCTTCGTAACTATCATAGGAAGTACTTTTAACATTCTAAAGTTTAACACACTAATCTGAATTTACATCAACTTACCTTTGATACACAGAAAAGCTCTTCTCCTTTATAGCCCTGTTCCCACCCCTTTTGGTTGTTGATGTCACAAAATTACATCTTAATACACTGTGTGTTCAAAACCATAAATGAATAATTCTTTTAAATGCATTAGTGTCTTGAATTATGTAGACAACAAGACGGAGTTACAAACTAATGTTACTGTAATGCTGCTAACTTTTAGACCAATAATTGTTTTTAGTAGTGTATTAGTCTCTTAAATTACATAATAAACAAAAAGTAGAGCTACAAACCATTGTTACAATAATACTTACAATAATAACTTTTATACTTGCCCATGTATTTACCTTTATTGAGATCTTTATTTCTTCATACTGCTTGGAGTTATTGTCTATCATCTTTTCATTTCACTTTGCAGGACTCCCTTGAGCATTTCTTGCAGGGCAGGCCTAATAAAAACATATTCCCTCAGCTTTTATTTATCTGGGAATATCTTAATTTATCCCTCACTTCTGATGAAGTTTTACCAGATATAGGATTCTTGGTTGACAATTTTTTTCTTTTAGCACTTGAATATATTGGCCACTGCCTTCTGGCCTCCAAGGTTTTTGATAAGAAATTTGCTGACAATCTTATTCAGTATCCCTTGTAATGAGTCACTTCTCTCTTGCTGCTCTCAAGATTCTTGTCCCTAGCTTTCATAAGTTTGATTATAATGTGTCTCCGTGTGAATCTCTTGGGGTTTTTCTCTACTTGGTGGTCACTGAGCTTCGTAGATGTTTATATTCTTGTCTTTCATCAAACTTGGAAAGTTTTTAGGCATTATTTCATCAAATACTCTCTCTGCTCCTTTCTTTCTTCTCCTTCTGGGCTTCTCATAATGTGTATATTGGTTCACTTACTAGTGTCTAACTAATCCCTTGGGCTCTGTTCACTTTTCTTTAACCCATCAGATTGTTAATTTCCATTTTCCTATCTTCAAGTTTACCAATTCTTTCTTCTGCCAACTCAAATCTGCAAGTAAATCTTCCAGTGAGTTTTTCATTTCATAGTACAAGTTATTGTACTTTTTAGCTCCATAATTTCTTTTCGGTTTCTTTTAGGTTTTCTCTCTTTATTAGTAGTTCCATTTTGTTCATGCATTGTTTTCTTTGGTTTCTGTATATCATCTGTTATTTCTATTACTTCTCTTTAAGATGGCTGTTTTTAAAATCTTTGTCTAGTAGATCTGACATCAGGTCTTTTTCACTTACAATTTTTGTTGATTTATGTATTTCCTTTGAATAGGCCGTATTTTGCAGTTTCATTAAATGCCTTGTGATTTTTTGTTGTTGAAACTGGAGATTTGCAACTGCGGAGATCAGATTCCACCCCATTTCCCAGGTTTTCTCTCTTTTGTTTGTTTTTGTTCTTTTGGTTGCTGCAGACTGTGTCTGTGTCAAGTATCAGCCTGAGGTGTAAACTTAAAGTCTTCTCAGATCTTTTCTGTATTTTTTCCTTGGCATATGCAGTCACTTTCCAATTTCTCCTGTAAATGTAGTTGTTTTTAAATGTCCTACTCTTTAAAGTCTGGCTCCAAAAAGGGAAAGAAGAAAAAAATGAAGGGAAGGAAAAGGGTGCTGGCCTGGTAAGTCCCCTGGAAGTCATTGGGGGGGGAGGGGCTTTACATAATGGCTGCTTGCCTCTTTGCCTGCACCTCTGAGCTCCGAAGCAGCAATCAGTGATCAGAACACAGATGCCTGATATTTGGAGAACAGAATCCTTTTTGCCCACTATGGTTCCTGCAAGTTGTGTGCAAACTGCTCCAAAACGTATGTACAGCTGCCTACAAGTGGCTGATGGGTGAGAAATGAATGGCTTTGAAATTGACCAAATTAACCACAATTTACCTTCCAAGACCTTCTCTAGAATTTTCAAGCCCCTTCAATGGTCTACAGAATTCCAAAACAGTTACACTAAGTTCTCACTTAACATCGTCAGTAGGTTCTGTGACTTTAAGTAAAACCATGTATAATGAAACCAATTTTACTATAAGCTAATTGATACAAACAAGAGTTGAGTTCCTATGGCATCTCATCAATGTGATAACGAAATGATGAACAAAATGTTATCGAGAACCCCGCTGTACATCAGACAGATTCTGCCAGTTCAATTGCTGTCTAGGTGGGAAGACAGATTCCTGGTGATTCTACTCACCATTTTCCCAGAATCCTCTTGTCTTTATTTTTTTTCCATTTCATTTTGCTTCTTTAAGCAATACAGCACAAATGTCCCTGATGTTGAACTTATAAAAATGGAATCACATGCTACACACAGGGGTGAGCAAAAGTAGGTTAATAACAATAATAAAGAATATAATTAATTAATAAATAATAATACAAGAATAAATTGTGTTTTGTACATTCACAACTGTAAACCTACTTTTGCACACCCCTATATTCTATTTTGACTGGCTTATTTCATCCTGTCTTTATAATTTATTAATGCTTTTGTATGTAGTTGTAATTCTATTCAATTTCATCAGTAGCTAGTATTCTAATGTACAGATTAACCACAATTTATTTATCTATTCTACTAATAAAGGGCTTGAGACTGTTTCACACTTTCAATGCTTATGAGCACCATGGCATTTACATAAGCATGAGTTTCTCTATGCAATGCCATTTAAAAGCCAAAGTTTTAGGATATGTATATCTTTAACTTAATGAAGTGTTTGTACTAATTTACACTCCCACAATCAGAGTATGAGATTTTTCCTTGCTTTACATCCAGACTAACAACTGTTATTATTAGATGTTTTAGCCAGCTCAGCCAGTATAATGTGGTATCCCAATGTTATTCTACTTTGCTTTTAATTACCAGTAAGGTCGAATACCTTTTATTAAATTTATGTTCTGATGTATTCATTTGGGAAGTCTTATGTCTATTATTAATTAGATTTTTTTCTTAATGAATCCTTTATATATTCTAAATTTGAGCTCTTTATCAGTATTCATTCTGCGAATATCTTCTCTACTCTATGGTTTGCTTTATAACTTATTAATGGTAATAAACTGTTGGTTCCTCTTTTGATGACTAGAAGTTGCTAATTTTAAGAGTCAAATTTATTATTTTCTCAGATAAAATACCACTTTCTCAGATAATATGCTTGCTCAACAATCCTGCAGTTCAGCCATTCTGGAGTCTCACCCTGAAGCAAGGGTTATTTCACCAGCACAGCCACCTCTGGCAGACCCTGGACTCCAACTCTTCAGCTCTGAATCCCCCAAAGTGCACGTCCACCTGTCAGATACCTCTTCCTAATTGGCAAATGCCCCATGCCCCCCAGCACAGTAGCAGCTCTATCACTTTTCTATAGCATATGTATTCTTAAACACAATGAGGTTTCTTGACTACTTCTCCTTTAAAGGGAAGTACAGAATGCTATAAGAACCCATAGAAGAAGACTCTAATGGAGAATAAAGAGTGGATAACTAGAAGGTAATAAGTAATGGTCAGAAAAATGTCTAAGAGAAAATGAAGATTGAGTAGCGAAGAATATCTTCAGAGTCAGAATGGGTGTGCCAATATAGGATGCTTGACTAGAAATGGTCTGGGGAAGAGCAAACTGACTAAGAAAACATAAAGATGAGTGATGTGGTTCCATTGACCATTAAATAAAGATAAAAATAAATACTAATCATTACCTGCAATCTGTACTGAGCCATCTTCTCCAAGAAGAATATTTCCAGCTTTCACATCTCTTTAAGAAAAACAAAAGTTACATATTAAAATAACACATATTCTTTGGAGTCACATGATTTAAGAAACTGTTTACTATATTCATACAACATGGCAACTGAAGTGTCTATTTTGCATTAAAAGGTATCAAGGCCAACAGTAAAATTTTAAAAATTTTAGTCACTTGTACTAGAATCCAAACATTGTAAACAAAAAGCTAGAATAACATATAGCTTTACTATAAAAATCTAGAAAACCCAAGATGATTAAATGCTTAACTGGGATAATAATAATGGCCAAAGAATGTGACCCTTATCTAATTCTACTTTGTGAAATATACTGATTTTTTCTACACCCTAATATATGATCAAAATTTTTAAATGGTCAGTATGTGGCTGACCATAGAATAATAGAGATTATTCTATAACTGTAGCTTAAAGACAGATATAAATTATTCAAACATCTCTATATTCCATTGATAACTATAGCAACTCAAGTAATACATTCTTGTTATAAAAACCTAAACATCACTGAAACGACCAAAGTCTCTTTCACTACTATTCTCAAATATAGCCTTCTCTCCAAATTTTCAACTGTTATCAGTCTGATTAATGGAATATGTTCCTATAACATATCTGGGTTTTTCTTCCAACATAAATGATATCATACTATCCATTTCAATTTACAATTTGTTTTTCTCATGCAAAAATATATTAGTAATATCTGGTAAAATTTTAAATCTGTAAATCCTACAAGTAGCAAAAACACTCCTTGATAACCTAGAGAAACTCTCACAATGTACAGGAAATGTACAATGGGGTTCACTGAAGCATTATTTGTAATAACCCCAAATGATAACAGCCCAGAAAGGCAACAACAGCAGAAAGGTTAAAATTAATTGTTATAGCCATGAACTGGAACAAGGTCAATCAACATGTTATGATTTGAAATTCCCTCTAATACGTATACTGCTAAGTGAACAAATCAAGCAGAACAGGGCATTTTGCGCGCGCACACACACACACCTTACCATATATAACAAATGAAGAGCAATGAATGGGTTCCTTTTGTGGAGAGGAGTGGGACTGCAGTCAAGGGGAACAGTGTTTGAATATCTTGTGGGACTAGACTCATCTATTAATTTTGTAATTAAAAATAAATATAGTTAAATAAATAAAAGACAGCCAGCCCTTGAATCTAGACAAGAAAGAAAAGCCAAGACTAGCTCATGGAGGAAGGCCTTGTTTGTCACGAAAAGGAACCAGTGAAAAGCACAACTCTTTACCCTTTTCCTGTGCATCTTGTTTTCCTTCATCTTTAGATAAAACCATTCCTTGTTAAATGAACTACAGTTTCACAATTATGTGCAGCAGCAACACCATACTAGAGTATATAATCCCTTTCCTGAATATATACTAAAGCATAAGATAATTATGTTACTGAGTATTTTGTACTGCTTATAAATCCAAACAATTTACAGGACATTTTCCCAGAGGCTGACTTACAGTGGAGGCTAACTCACTTTGCTCTACAAACCTGAAGTCTCTGACTCTAGATACTTATGAACAGGAGAAAATTGAGGACATTCCCTTCCCTTGGTGACAAAGACCATTCAAATGAGTCAATCATGAACTTTCAACTCCCTTTTTTTCTGAGCTCATCTGGAATGTCACCTAAAATTCAATGGAAAAAACAATGTATAGTTTAGTTACTTCCTCCTCTGTGTTTTTACAGCTGGCTGTAATGTAATGTTACTACAGATCATAGAAATATGACCATATTTCTGGGTCTTTCTCTGTTTCATCATGAGCCATATCTGGGACTATATATCATAATACATTTCTATATCACCTACAGTTACTTATTTAGTATTATGATTAGAACATAGGAGCATCTCCCAGATAGTTACCAAATACATTTAAATAACCAAATAGAAGACAACCTGTTTCAAATCCTTATGGAGGTAAGTGTGATAATAAGTGAAAAATAAATCCAACAAAACACTAAAATAAAATTTGATTGTTTCTAGAGAGAAGTGCAGTATTAAATCAAGCAATTTAACTAAATACCAAAATAAAACTTGATTGTTCCCTCCCCATTGTCCCAACTCCCAATTCTGTTCCAAATGTTAGGCTTATAAACCAATAGGCAGTAGTCTAATAGGATAAACCAAACCACATCAATAGGAGACCAGTGAAACTATAGCATAGCTATTTAACGAAATACTATAAATACGAATGAATAAATGTGTTAACATAGAGCAATCTCCAAATATATTCTTAAGTGAAGAATATTACATATGTACATTGCCATTTGTCTGGGGGGGTTATTTTTTTTCTGTTTTTTAAAGCAGGAGGGAGAGGGATATATACATTATGTTTATATTAGACTATAATCTCTCTCAAAGGCGTCACAAGAAAATGGCAAGACCAGGGTACTAGAGGTTCAGGGAAGGAAGAAGACTGTTTTATTTTTTTAGAACAGTTTTAAATTTACATAAAAATTGAGAAGACAGTGCAGTACACCTAGTACTCAGTTTCCCCTATTATTAGCATCATACATTAGTACGGTACTTTTACCACAATTAATGAACCAGTATTGATGCATTACTATTAAATAAAGTCCACCATTTATTCAAATTTTTTCAGTTTCTACTGAATGCCTTTTCTGTCCCAGGATCCCGTCCAGTACACTATATTACATTTAGTTATCATTTCTCCTTACGTGCCTCTTGTCTATGACAGTGTCTCTGACTTCCCTTGTTTTTAATGGCCTTCACAATTTTGAGGAGTAAGGGTCCAGTATTTTGTAGGGCGGCCATCTAATGGAATGTGTATGCTTCCCTCATGATTAGACTGGTGTTACGAGTTCTTGGAAGTAAAACCACATAAGCAAAGTGTATCACATTATATCAAAAGTATATAGTATCAACATAATTTAGCTGCAGTTGCTATTGAGAAGATTTATTTATTTTTATCATATACCATTTTGTGCTGTTTGAACTTTTTTTTTTAATCCTCACCCAAGGATATTTTTTTCCATTTATCCTCAGATAGAGTAGAAGGGGGAGAGAAAAAGAGACAGCGAGAGAGAGAGAAACATCGACATGAGAGAGACACATCGACTGGTTGCCTCCTGCACGACCCTGACCAGGGTGGGAGACTGAACCGCAACCAAGGCACATGCCCTTGACCAGAATCAAACCCGTGACTCTTTGGTCCTCGGGTCAACACTAATCGCTGAGCCAAACTGGCCAGGGCTTGTGCTGTTTGAACTTTTTAAGCCATGTATATGTATTACCTATTTAAATGATGTTTTCTAAGTTTT